>CM073585.1:82742583-83406750 GCA_037074715.1 Magnolia kwangsiensis | reverse complement strand
AGGTTGCAATGCAGTGTAGCTTGCGCTTGCCACTCCAACCTATTGCTCGAGATTTCTTATCCCACGTCAAACTCGCTCCCGGTCAGATTGTTCTAAATGGGTGGAAGAATTTATTTGGGTGCACTATGCTATGGGCCGAACTAGAGCAGCCCCCACTAATGGTCGATGAATTCCTCTACCTGTACCAAGTAAGACCAAACCTAAATTTTTCTGGCCTATACTTCCTGAGTGCATGGAGAGGCAATGGTGGGTCCCTTATAACTGACCCACCCACTTCTAACAAATACTGGAAGGAGAAGTGGTTTGGGCGTGCGGACGATGGGAGTTGGCCGATCCGTGGCCTTATGAATCTCGAGTCTCTCGCTCATTTCAGAAAGCAGGTGACTCGACTTGATATCCTTTGTTCCTCTTCATTACCTTGCATTGATCCTGACCTCTTGATGCTTTGCAGATATCTTGAAGGAGAGGGGGAAACTCGGATCCGCCGCTCTAGCTCGGATCAAAGAATTGAAGAAACTGAGTGCGGAAGACCGATCTGGGAAGTTGCTCTTGCAGCCCGAGCGTTTGCATCTTGCGGGCTTAGATTCATTTATGTCGGGTAATTTCTCCCACATTGCTTCATACCTTCGGCTCCTTGTCTGACCCACCTTCATTCTTCTTTTCAGATCTTCCCGAGGCTCGATCATATCTTAGGTCGGCTTCTGAGAGCACGGCCGAATCTTGTCCATCTCTAAAGCTAATCTCCAAGGTAAAGGCTCCTCCTAGGTCGGCTCTCTTGTCAGGGTCCCGGCCTTGGAAGCAAAAGAAGACTGCTACAACGACAAAGGAGCCAACTGCCCCATCTGCTCCTATCCCTGCCATCCCACAGGTAGTTATGCTTTCTGACCCCAATGAGAGGGTGAAAGAAGCGGAGGCGAGTCTTCCTGTGTCTCAGCCGGTTCCTGAATCAGGACCTGTTACAGAGGAGGTCCCGAGACAGAAAGATGGATCATGCGGAGAATCCTCGAGAGGGGAGACGACTCAACAGGAGTTGTCACCCTTCCACAAAGTCATCTCGGGGATGATCTCTTGGGCTATCGCTCACGGGAGCGAGAAAGATTTTGTCAGCTTCTATAATGCCCCGACTCTGCAGACTCTCGGACATATGACGAAGATACTTTTTGAGGTAAAATCCTTTCTTTTTATTGCTCTATTACTTCCAACTAAGTTCTTAGTTATAACTTATTATTTTCCATTCATAGTTGGCCCCCTACATTGTTAAGTCTTGCTCGGAGCTGTCCGTTGCTCAAAAACTTACCGCCAAGACAGAGACAGCGAAGAGAGTTGCGGCCGAGACAGAGGGTCACCGAGAGATCGCCGAGGGTCGCATTGGCATTATGACTGGCGACTTATCAATCGCCAGGAAAGTGGCTAAGGATGTCAAAAAAGCGGCCGAGAATTCTAGGATGGTTCTTGAAGGAGCCAAAGCTGACAATGTCCATTTGACCTAGCTTCTAAAGGAGGCTGAGGAAAAGCATCAGCATCTTTTTCAGGTTCACAGCGCTTGTGAGAGCACTCTCGCTCGGGCTAGGGCCGAGGCTGCGGCTCTCATCCAGGAAGAACAAGAGGAGGCCCGTCAAGCCAAGGAGACACAAAACCGAGCCGTAAACGCCTTCCTTGAGTCCTCGGAGTTCGAAGAAGAAAGGGACCGCCTTTATCAAGGTGGTTATAGGGTCTACGTCTTGGAGATGAGGGCTACCTTCCCTGACCTTGACCTCTCCGCTTTTGAAGCCGGCAGTCCTGAGGCCGAGGCTACTGGTGTTGATGCCGCCGATGAAGAAGCTCCTGCTACGGACGCTGCTGCTGATGAGGCTGGTCCCTCTGGGACCGTTTAGGGAGTGGTCCCTGACCAAGAGGGATTATTCACTCTGTCAAAAATAGTTTTGTACTTCACTGCATAGCTTTAATCGCATCTATTGTGATTCAATATAATGTACTCAGAAAAAATTGGAACTCTTAGTTTTATTGAATCGACTTTGTTTACATTTCTTTCTCATTCTCATTTGACATTTTCAATTCTGCCTTAAGGGTAATAAATCTTGAGATGCTCAGTATTCCATGGGTGAGGCAACAATTGTCCATTTAGGTCTTCCAACCGATACGTTCCAGGGCGGATGGTGCTCAAGACGACATAGGATCCTTCCCAATTGGGTCCCAATGTGCCCGCACCAACTTCCTTTATATTTGAAAACGTTTTTTGAAGGACCATATCCCCGGATCGAAATCATCTGACTTTGACTCGATTGTTGTAAAACCGAGAGACTTGCCTCTACCAAGCTATCGTTCGTAGCTGAGCTTTTTCTCTTTTCTCTTCCAGCAAGTCGAGTTTGAGCGACAGGAGTTCGTCATTCTCCTGTTCGCTGAACGTATTGACTCGGGCTGAACTTATACCGATCTCTACGGGGGCAACTGCTTCCGAGCCATAACAAAGGAGAAGGGAGTTTCTCCCGTAGCAGTCCGAGCTGTAGTTCGATAGACCTACAATATATTTGGAAGTTTCTCAGCCCACGCTCCTATTCCTCCATCGAGCTTCGTTTGAAGGTGTTGCTTTATAATCTTGTTAACAGCCTCAACTTATCCGTTCGTCTGAGGATGATGAGGCGAAGCATACACATTCCGGATCCCGAGGTTACTACACATCTCCCGGAACTGTCTGTTATCGAACTGCCTTTCATTATCAGTGATAATAGTCCGAGGTATCCCGAACCGACAGATGATGTTTTTCCAAACAAAACCGGTAATTTCTGCTCGGTTATCTTTGCTAGTGGCTCGGCTTCGGCCCACTTGGTGAAGTAATCCACCGCAACCACGATAAACTTGGTCTGATCCTTTCCTAGAGGGAATGGTCCGATGATGTCAATCTCCCACTGTGCAAAAGGCCATGGTCCAGTCATTGGTGTCAACTCCTCGGGGGGCTGCCTAGGGATTGCCGTAAATCGCTGACACTTGTCGCACCTCTGTACGAACTTCTTAACATCGTGTTGTATGGTCGGCCAGTAATATTCCTGTCGTAACACTTTGTTGGCGAGCGAACGTCCTCCCGAGTGATTTCCATATATCCCTTCATGTATTTCTCGTAAGATATAGTCGGCTTCATGAGAATCCACACATCGTAGTAAGGGAGCGTAGAACCCTTTCTTGTATAATATCCGGTTCAATATAGTGTAGCGCGACGCTCAAACCTTTAGCCGCCGAGCCTCGGCAGGATCTTCCGGTAATTTTCGTTCATTGAGGTAACGGACGATAGAATCAAACCAAGTAGGTTCCGAGTTAATGGTATGTATAGCCGAGTATGTCGGCTCATTTATACTTGGTTTAGCTACGTATTCGATTGGGACCGATCGAGGTATATCGTCTTTGTCAGCTGAGACGAGCTTTGCTAACAAGTCGGCTTTGGCATCCTCGGCCCTGGGTATCCGAATTACCTCGCATTCTGGAATCCACTGATTAACTCTTTGGCCTTCTCCATATATGTCTTCAGTTGCTCATTCTGTGTCTAGTAAAGACCAGTGACCTGGTTAACGACTAGCTGCGAGTCACTGAAAATATTGAGATGAGTTGCACCTAAACTTGTGGCGAGTCGAAGGCCGAGTAACAAGGCCTCGTATTCTGCTGTATTGTTCGATGCTTGGAATCCAAGTCGTAAGGCATACTGCATACAGGTTTGATCAGGAGTCTCCAATACTACCCCGGCCCCTATTGCCTTAGAGTTGGATGAGCCGTCGACGAATAACTTCCAAGGAGCCGAGTCAGGTGATGGGCTGAGGGAAGAAGAAGTTACTGCTTCAGTAATCCCTTCAGAATTAGGCATTGTTTTATTTTTGGAGGTCACTTCAACGAGAAAGTCAGCGACAGCTTGTCCCTTTATGGCTGTCCTCGGTCTGTATTGTATGTCGAATTCGCTCTACTCGATGGCCCACTTCGTAAGTCAGCCGAAAGCTTCTGATTTTTATAAAATTTGTCGCAAAGGTAAGTCGATCATAACAATGATGGTATGAGCTTGAAAGTACGATCGGAGTCTTCGCGATGATACTACCAGAGTTAAGGTGACCTTCTCAAGCGGAGGATATTTCATCTCTGCCGGGAGTAAAGCTTTACTGACATAATACACCGGTAATTGTCTACCTTCGCTTTCTCGTATAAGAGCTGATCTAATCGCTGCGTCGGATATAGCCAGATATAACAGCAAAGCTTCTCCCGACTCGGGTTTGGACAACAGCGGTGGAGACCCGAGATAAGACTTCAGTTCTTGAAACACTTTTTCGCACTCTTCCGTCCATTCCATCGTCTGTCGCCCCTTCAATTGTTTGAAGAATGAGAGACACTTATCAGTGGCTCGGGACAGGAAACAGTTAAGTGCGGCCACTCTTTCGGTTAACCTTTGTACGTCTTTAATTATTTTCGAAGATTCCATGTCGAGCAGTGCTTTGATTTTCTCGAGATTTTCTTCGATACCTTGTTAACTAACCAAAAAATCGAGAAACTTTCCCGAACTTACACTAAAAGCACACTTGCTCGGGTTTAACTTTATCTTATACTTGCGCAAGGTAAAGAACATTTCTTCTAGGTCGACTATATGGTCAGCCGCGTGTATACTTTTGACGAGCATATCATTTATATACACTTCCATGGTTCGGTCGATCTGATGAGCGAACATTTTGTTCAACAGCCTCTGATATGTCGCCCCGATATTTTTCAAACCAAACGGCATCACTCGGTAACAATAAAGACCTTTATCAGTGACAAAGGTAGTTTTTGATTTATCAGTGTCATGCATTATAATTTGGTTATAGCCTAAATAGGCATCCATAAAACTAAGCAATTTGTGTCCTGCAGTACTATCCACCAGTTGATTAATGCGGGAAAGAGGGAAGCTATCCTTAGGGCAGGCTTTATTCAAATCTGTATAATCAATACAGAGATGTCACTTCCCATTGGCCTTTCTCACAAGCACGACATTAGCTATCAACTCTGGGTAGTATATCTCTTCAATGAATTTGGCCTTAAGGAGCTTACCGAATTCCTCTTCAATGATAGCATACCTTTTTGGGCCGAGAGGACGTCTCTTCTGCCGAATTGGTCTGTAAGTCGGGTCGATGTTGAGTCGGTGCGTTATGACCAAGGGATCGATCCTGGGCATATCTTCGTGGCTCCATGCGAACACATCAGCATACCGCCTAAGCAAGGCGATCAGTTCTTCTTTAAGAGGCGAGATCAGAGATGAGTCGATTTGCACTACTTTCGACTCGTCTGTCTCGGTCAAGGGTTCTGAGACAAGTTCTTCCATTAGTTGCCCCCGTTCGTGGGATCTGACTCAAGGGTCTAACGACTCGATCATCAAAATTTTCGTCGACGCTTTAACTGCTGTCGCATAGCATCGTCGAGCATCTTTCTGATCTCCTTTCATAATTTCTACTCCTGACTCGGTCGGAAATTTCATGGATAAGTGGTACGTAGATACCATAGCTTGAAGGAGTCTTAGGGATGGTCAGCCGAGTATAGCATTGTAAACCGAAGGTTGTTCGACGATCAGGAAGTCAACCATTGTAGTTGTCTGGTGAGGTGGACTTCCGATAGTAAGTGGTAATGAAGCAATTCCCTCAGGAAGTACTTATCCACCCGAGAATCCTATAAGCGGGGTTCGCACGTAACGTAAAGCCGACTGTCCAATTTTCATTTTGTCGAACGCTTGGGTGAACAACACATCCGCTGACAACCCAGTGTCCACCAGTATTCAAAACACTTTTCTGTTGGCAACGGTGAGAGCAACAACAAGTGCATCATCATGAGGATGATGGATGCCTCGAGCATCATCCTCAGTGAATGAGATGCAATATCTTTCTCTCTTCTGCTCCTTGGAAGGTCGGGACAATAAAAGAATCTCGGATTCCGGACGATCGATGCTTCTGGCGTGATTTTTTCAAGCGTTATTGGAATCTCCGCCACCCTGATGCCCTCTGATAATCGTCCAGATTTCTTCCGTGGGCCTATCTTCGCTCGGTCCTGCTGCGGTGCTAGATCCTTCCATGTGTTCTCTGAGTCGGCCCTCTTTAATGAGCCGCTCGATTTCGTCTTTCAAGTGATAACAATCACTTGTATTATAACCGTGGTCACGATGATAGTGATAGTACTTGTTCTTGTTCCGTCGATTCGGGTTCCCTCTAAGTTTCTCGGGCCAGTTGACGAAGCTCTCATTCTTAATTTTCATCAACACCTGCTCCTGAGACTTATTTAGAGGGGTGTATGTAGAAAATCTTCTGTTGAGTCGTTTGTCCAACCTACCATCGTCTCGTGCCCGATCCTCTTTTCGCTTCTTTTCTCCGGCTGAGTCAGCTTCTTTCTTGGCCGACTCTTTAGCTGAGGGTTTTGCGTTCTGGACCTTCTCGCGCAGGAGTCGTGTTTCTTCAGCATCGACATATTTTTCTGATCGAGCCATAAATTCACCCAGAGTTTTGGGCGAATTTTTGTCCAAGGATGTCAAAAAAGGTTTATCTCTCACCCCTTGCATAAGTGCGTTAAGTGCTATCTCCTCCGAGTGTCTCCGAACCTGCAGAGATTCGAAGTTGAAACGCTTGATATAATCTTTTAACAGTTCTCCTTCCTTCTGAACTATATTGTTTAGGTGTGCAGGCGGCTTTAGTTTTTTCTTTCTGCCGATGAAGTTGTTGAGGAAGGCGTCACTGAGTTTATCAAATGACTTTATTGACTTTGGTTTTAATTGTTTGAACCAAAGCCGAGATACGTCAGTTAGGATGAGAGAGAAGGCTCGACACATAACAGCATCCGAGGCATCATGCAACTCCATATAGGTTCTGAAGCATTTAATATGCTCTGTCGGATCAGTTTTTCTGAAAAAAGGAGTTATCTGAGGTAAACGAAACCTCTCCGGTAACCGAGCTTACATTACTTAGTCCACAAATGGAGAAACTTTTACCTCGGACTTGGTCGGGTATGTGTTCTGACCATTCTTTATATCTGTTATCTCTCTTGCCATCTCTTCCCGAACTTCTTTTTTAAAGTCCTGAATGTCGGCTCTCCAAGGTTACGCGCTCTCTGCTGTTTCTTCTACGGGAAGCTGACTTCACCTCCTCTAATCTATTTTATGCCGCAAATCAGCGGGCAGCAAAACGGTCGTTGCTGAATGAGCCGGTGCCGGTTGACTTGGACCTGCATGCTGACTCGGCTCTCGTGGCGACTGCGGAGCGGCAGGCTGTGCTACAGACATTAGTGGGAGAACTTGTGCCGGCTCATTACGCTGTTACATTTGCTGATTACACAACTGCTCCAACATGTGTTTCATGACGGCCATCTCGGAACGCATTTCTTGGACTTCTCTATCCAATTGTACATTCCCCCGGTTCTGCTGACTAGTAGTTGCAGCAGATGCCGCAGGCGGTGCTGCAGGTGGGATTGCTGGGGGAGCTCCTTAAGCTGTGCTAGCAGCGGCTTTCCTTGCTTCATCTTGATCTCCTCTTCTAGTTCTTGTCATTCAATTAGAGTGTCAGAAATGGCTTTTTGCTCATTTCCCACAAACGGCGCCAAACCATTGGTGTATTTTTATGGACGGTTCTTTGAGTCGGATCATCTTCCACCTGCACGATCAGCGATACAAAGGGGACCCTGGCTTTAGCCGGGGAATCTCCGATGCTTAAGTCAGCGTTTTGCTTAATGGCAAAGGATTTTCAGGGTTTCGTGTTATGTACCTCCTTTTCTTCGTCAAGGATTTGGGTATTTATAGATCTTAGGCACTTTCATCGTACGAGGATTCTTCTCCTGAATATCCGGAGATTTGATCCTTTCAACTGATTTTATCCGATCCCGAGAATTTCGGGATCGGACACCTGTATTTTCAGATTTTCAGGGCGGCATTTATATTCACACCGCTTTCCCTGTCTAGCTCGACCGTTATCGACTCTGAAAGAGTCTCGGTCGGCTTAAGCGAATAAGTTGTCTGCCTCCTCACGGAATAGTCTCGGTGTTTATCCGTCGTCCTTCCTTATTTCGTGGCCGACGGAACCAACTTATCATGTCGGTTTTATTCTCTCGGTCGGACGGCTTTTAACTTACTCGGCCTTCTTTAGGCTTACGCAGACGCAGTTATCTCTCCGATAAGTCGTCTTATGCTTATGCCTCTTAGCCCTATTTATTACTCCCTCGGCTCTAACCATTGTCTCACTCTTCAGGCAGTGTCGGCAGAGCCTACCGACTTCAAATCTGAGTATCCGGACTTAATATATTTTTCCCCAACAGAAACCATCCATCATTCCCTATAAATTCACAACCACTAATCACGAGAGGACCACATATCCAACTATCCTGGACGAAGGCAGGTGAAATTCAACATGGCTGAGAAGTCTCTGCCTGCATTCTTACTAGCATTGCTCCTGATCTTGAACGTTGATTCTGCTCTAGGAGTTTGCTAGCCCAGCGGCGTCTTGGTCAGCACGCTGGGCCACTGCAACACAGACAACAATGCAGAGTGTTGCCAGGCGGGCATTCGTTACAAACAGTACCGATGCTCCCCTCCTATCACTGGCCAGACGCAGGCCACCATGACCATTAATAGCTTTGAGAAAGGTGGCGATGGAGGTGGCCCATCATAATGTGACGACAGTTACCATAGCAACCATGAACGAGTTGTGGCCTTATCCACCGGATGGTATAGTGGTGGGTCCCGCTGTGGAAATAACATCAGGATCTACGCCAATGGTAGATCTGTACTGGCCAAGGTGGTGGACGAGTGCGATTCAATCAACGGATGTGATAAAGATCATGACTTCCAACCGCCGCGCCCTAACAACATAGTGGATGCTTCTCGTGCGGTGTGGGATGAACTGGGGATACCTGAATCGCAGATCGGCCAGAAAGTGATCACATGGTCGGATGCATGAACGGCCTAGATTATCTTGTTTTATAATACTAATTCGGACCTACTTAGGGAATAATTACCACATGTTAAATCTTCATGTCTTCTGGTACGTTTATCATTGTGGTATGTGGATGTTAAATCTTCATTTCTTAATTAGTGAAAGTTTTATATCTATGTTAGCTCTATCGATGATTCTATCAAAACCTATATTTTTGCTGGTGTTGTCGCGATAAAGGCTGTTATCGTAGTGGACCCCACCCAGTTCCTGGGCAAGATTCTGGGTGGGGCCCATTATGATGTTTGTGAGAAAGCCACTCCATCCATCCGTTTTTTGAGTTCATTTTAGGACATGCGACCAAAAATGAGGAGGATAAAAAACTTAAGGTGCCACACGAGAGGAAAAAAGTAAGGATTCAGTAACCACCGTTGAAACATTTATATGGCTACAAAAGTTTTGCATCAGTTTAATTTTTTAAATTTTTTCATTTCATGTCAGTGAAAATGACCTTATAAACCGTTTGGATGAAATATAAACATCAAGGCGGATCCTGAGAAAGTTCCAATGCTAGGAATTCCTTTCCCCACCGTTTCATCTTGTATCGCCCACTTGAGTTTTGGATCCGGTAGGAATTCCTTTCCCCACTGTTTCATCTTGGATTGCCCACTTGAGCTTTGGATCCTCATAATTTTAAGTCGCATGTCCTAAAATGAGCTGGAAAGATGGATGGACGGGTTGGATTTCTCACAAACATCACAGTGGGCCCCACTTAGAATCCTTGCGCAGGAACTTCCTGCGAAAGCCGCGTCCCGTGGTTTGCATGGGAGGCTGGATCCCCTCTACGTTTCTAGAAAAAGCTTTTACTTGTGGTCTATACAAGGAATCCAAACCGTCATGGAGGGTTTCTCCGTAAGACAGTGGGATGCGCTAGAATTAAGGCCGATCCAACCATCATAAGGGTTACAACTGAATTTGAAAGTTCTGGAATGGTTGTCCATTGTTCTCTATGACGTAGACCATTAAATGATTATAAAGACTTGATTTTGGGCGCATTTCATCGTTATGATGGGTCTCATTTGATGTGTTGGTTAGATGAAATAAGCGTCACGGTGGGCCCTAGAAAGTTTCTAATGATAGGGCATTCAATCACTACTGTTTTCTATGCCAGGGTACACTTGAGATTTCAATCTGCTGCACTTAATCAGCTCAAGTTTTTAGACGAGGATTGCATGCTAATCCTGCAAATAGCGATCGACGTGGCTACTCGTTGGTTCTCTGTGAACCCCACCATGATGAGTGTTTTATCCAAGCTAACCTGGTCGTCCATTTTTCTATCTCATTTTAAAGTATGAGTCTAAAAATGAGGCAGATCCAATCTCAGGTGGGCCACATCACCCAAAATTGTGGTGATCGTTGCCATACAACTTGTTGATTAGGTCAGCATTGTGGATGATCCAAGACTTTTGTGCCGCTCAATCCGCTTTCATGTAACACATACATCATGGTGGGCCACCGAGCACCCACTAAGTGGCAGAGTAAGTACGCAATCGGCCTACCACCGCGTCGCTGGCAGCGGATTGCCCGTGACCTCCGGCACAGCGATAGGCTGTGTGGGGCCCACAGTTGTAAATGACAAATTCACTACGTCCGTCTGTTTTGAAAAATTACAATAGGGCAGGAGTTTAAAAATAAGAAAAACCAAAAATCAGGTGGGACACACCAACGAAACAGTGGAAATGGATATGTCCACCGTTGAAACCTTCCTGGATGACCATGGTGTTTATATGCCATCCAAACCGTTCGTAGGGTTATTACCATTCAGATAAACTGCAAGCACATATATCACTCAAAAACAAAAGTCCAATCAACTTCAACCGTTCAATCCCCACTGTTTCGTGAGCTATGGCCCACCTGAGTTTTGAATCAGCCTGTTTTTTAGATTCGTATCCAATTGTTGTCTTTGGAAACAGATGGATGGAGTGGACTTGTCACAGTTATCTACGTGGACCACAGAACTTGGGGATTTGTCACGGTTATCTTTGGAAACAGATGGACCGAGTGATCAAAAACATATGTAGAGCTAGGCAAAACCGATCCTATCCGGTGGATCCGACCTGAACTAACGGCCTGGATCGGTCAAGATTGAGTTGGGTAATTCAAATCCGAATGAATTTCAGATCACATTCGGGTCGGGGTGGATCCGGACCGATCCATTCCGACTCGATCCAGAGCCACTCCCCTTTTTCCCTTTCCACAGAAAGAACAAGTATCCGTAGATAGATGGCTGAGACGCTGGTGAAACTCCATTTCCCTTCAACAGGTATATGCAGAACGGACCCCATGTATTTACGTAAAGAGTTCTATTTTAAATAGGAAATGAAGGTATTCAAAACTACATGAAATAGGTTTTTATCTTTCGAGTAGTAAGAGTTGTAATTTGACTTTTCTTCTTCATCATCTCATGATTTTGCTACCATTCAAACCAAAATCTGTTTGCGTTTAGGTTTCTTTTCTCCAGATGCATGGTTGAGTCATCTAACGACAGTTGGCTGCTTTCCTCAACTAAGGCTTTTGGCTGCTTCCAAATCACAATGTGATGAAAACTTCTTCTCGCCGTTCTTAAGTCGGTCTCCTTTTGAGTCTTTGGATTTATTCCACGTTGATTTTTCTTCGGTCGGTGCATATCCCCTCATATATATACATTCAACCGTTTATTTTATTTTTTCAATTTTTTTTTTTTAATCTAGACCGATCCGAACCGTGCCCAATCCGATCCGACTCGGTTTTCCTAACTGAGTCGGACTCGAATCGGATCAGGCAAAGCGCATTTCGGATCGGTCCAAGCAGGTGACCCGGACTCGATCCCGAATCGGATCGAGTATGGGTTCGGCCATTGAGATTTCAGATCAAACCGAGTTGGACCCAATCCGATCCGATCCGGACCGATGCTTAGCTCTAAACAGATGTCTTATTTTTCGTATCAAGCCTTACGATGAGTTCGCCAAATGGACGAACGGTTCGAATATAACATATACCTCATGATGGGACCCATAGAACTTACTGACGTCAATACACCAGCTATATTGTTGGTGTCTGGTACACCAACTAATCCGCTTTTGCGCGCAGTGGTGCATCGATTGCACACTGACCCTGCCACGTAGAGGTGTACATCGAGTCAAACCGAGTTGAGCTGGGCTCGGCTCGACTCGGCCACTAGCTGACCTCAACTCGAACTCGGCTCGGCTCAGTCCTCGAGCCTGACTGGCCAGCTCGGCTCAGTTCAATCAGCAGCTCGGGGTAGTTCGAGCCAAGTTCGAGTCGAGTTTGCCTGTGCAGCATTTTCACAAACACCTGAACTGCACCCTTAAAATCTCACTGTATTAAAGACAACAACAATAGTTTTACTGGTGTTTTATTAAGCACCTTCTAAGCAACATAAAAGTCAAGAAAAAAAAATAGGTATTGATTTCGTATACATACCTTCCTTGCCACCCGTCACACTTCATTGGGTCATTTCATCAAACACTTGGTGAACAACATCAATATTAAAGTAAACAAGTCACTGAACTGGTTCGTTCCGAGTTCGATTCGAGCAAGATTTGATTCGAGTTGAGTCGATCTGGGGTCGAGCTGATTTTTTGAGCTCAAAAAATCAGCTTGACTCAGCTCAAACTCAGCTTCGAACTGAGTCGAATCGAGCTTTTTCGAGTCGAGCGAGCTAACCGAGCTAGCTCGGTTCATGTACACCTTCACATGCTCAGATTAAATAAACTGAACGGTACGTAGAACCCACTTTCCATTACGGGTGTTTGTTTTGGGAGCAGTTTAGGTAAGACCCGGATCCACCCAGTTGGATGGGACCCCTTACTGTGGGGCCCACCGTGATGTATGTGACTACATCCATGCTGTCCATCCATATTGAAAGCTCATTTCAGAGCATGATCCAGGAAAAAAAAGGAGCACTTGCAAATCCCAGATGGACCTTAGTACAGGAAACAGTGGGGATTAACCATTAAATACTTCTTGTGGGCCATAAAAGATTTTTTCCAAAATGATACTTATGTGGTATCTTCATTTAGGTGTTTGTGACATTATCAACAGGTTGGATGGCGAATAAAAATTCCAATGGAAGACATGAAGTTTTTAATGGTGGGGATTCAATTACGACTGTTTCCTGTGGTGTGGTCCACCTAAGATTTGAGTCAGCTTCATTTTTGGTATTTTAGATAAAATGAGCTTTCAAAATGGTTGGATGGTGTGGATTTAAGGCACATACATCACTGTGAGCCACACAGTTAGGGGTCCCATCCACCTTGGTAGATCCAGTCTCAGCCGTCCTAGACCATTGACAACTAGTTAGGATTTGACAAATATGAAGGAGAAAAAAATCAGTTGGACCCACCGTGATGTATGTCTGAAACATGCTGTTCATCCATTTTAGGATCAGCTCATTTTAGGAAACGAGTCCAGATGAAAAAGATCCAAAACCTAAACAGACCAGACCACTTGAAAGAAGCGAAATAAAAATTGAATGTTTACAGTTTAAAATTTCTTTTGAAGCCAGCAAAAGTTTTGGATGAAGCTGATATTTGTTTTTTTAACTTCTTATATATTTTTCTAACCTTATAAATAGGTTGGACGACACACATGTCACTGTAGGTCCCAGGAAGGTTTAGAGTTTCAACGGTGGATATTATAATCCAACTGGGTCCCGTGGTGTGGTCCATATATGCTTACAATCTGCTTCATTTATAAGCTGACGTGCTAAAATGAGCTGATAAAACAAATAGATGACCTGAATCAGACATGCATTATTGCCGGACTCATCAATTTCACCCACGAAATTCTCATCCAATTTTCAAAAGCCTATTACGATTTTCGTCGAATAAATAGCAGCCCAATTTTGCTTTTCCGGCAGCATTATGAGGTCATTAATATTTATTTAACACCTTTTAAATTGGTAAATGGAAAACAAATGGCAATATCAAAATAGCGTAAGACATGAAGCAGATTAACTGCTGAACCTGACGATAGGTAGTCTCGCCCTAGTGGGGGTGGCTAACAGTGAAGTGTGAACTGACAGTGGGTGTATTAATAACAAGCTAACAAAAAAAACAAAATAGTCTTGCCACTGAAGTGATGGCACCACATTCTTTGGACCCCACCATTATTTGTGTTATATCCATACCATCCCTCCATTTGGAGAGATCATTTTAGGGGATGAGCCAAATAATGAGGCAGGCCCAAAGTTCAAGTGAACCCCACCATAGAAAACAGTGGAGACAATTAAGCCCACCTTTGGCACCTTCCTAAGTCATACCATGATGTTTATTTGAGATGCAATCTGTTTATAAGTTAACACAGGCACTGAACAAAGGAAACAAAAATATCAGCTTGATCAAAAACTTCTGTGGCCCAAAGAAGTTTTCAATGGCATGTGTTCAATCCCCACTGTTTTCTATGGTGGGTCCACTTGAGCATTGGATCTGCCTCCTTCTTTGGCTCATGCCTTAAAATGATCTCTCCAAATTGATGGACAGAAAGATAAAACACATACATCATGGTGGGGCCCACCGAACGTTGTAATGTCACTTCAGTTCGAATCTTGCTACAATTGAGTTCAGTAGCTAATTCGAGTCCCACCGGATACGCTTAACCTTTGATTTAGGCCACACTTTTTATCAAAATAGCACTATAGGGTACTTTTCACCTTTAACTGTCCCATAAATGTCCACAAATCCAGTAGTCAAAAATGATTGATGAAACATCTGAAGTGGAGCCCATAATTTTGACAGCTTAATTACTTAACTGGACGCCACGGGTGATATTTTAAATTAAGTAATATTTAGGGGTATTTACCAAAAATTATTTGAAGCATGCGATATTCCCATAGCGTGCTTTTACCATTCATATTTATCAAAACATTCCCCCCTCTGATCATATGGATGTAACATAAAAAGTCAAATTTTCCTTTTACAAGAAATTTCCGCCTAACTGGAAGCCTAGTCTCTTCCCTGTGCGGAGAGATATTAAACTTGGAAAAATAAAAAACTATGTGAACCTTAACTTGTTATTTATCTAAAAATCCAATCTGTTCATTAGTCACAAAATGTAATTTTACACATGGGTATTAAAAATGATCCCTATCTATAATTTAGGTAGACCACATGATTGAAAATAATGTACACGATAATTACCACCTTCCAAAATGTTTCTTCTCTGTAACATACCTAATTCATGGATTGTTCTGATTCTTAGGCTGCAAGCGTAAATGTTATTATGAAATCTAAAGGTTAGAGTGAATTGTTGGGGGCCTTGCACAAAACCTTAGGATTTAACCTCCCAAAACAAACCAGAATTACGGGATAATAAAGCAATGAAATAAATCAAAACATAAACCACACCACACAAGAGATTTTTATGTGAAAAACCCTCAAAGAGGTAAAAACCACGGGATCTCGTCTAGATCAACAATCCACTATGAAGTAGAATGTTACAACTTCCTTCACTCACGCAAGAGGGGATAAACAATAAGAGAATAAAAGAAAAACGTAGAGATCTCATCGATTACGAGGCCGTAGAAGTGCTGAGATATAGTAGATCTGCTCAGCTTCGGTTCAAAACAAGGACCTTATCCTAACTAGGTTCTCAGTCTACTTAACAGCCATCGATTGTCTTGGTCCCGGACTTGAGACTGAGTTGCCTTTCCAACCTTGTTTGGGCCTGATCACAACCATCACTTGGCTAATTTCGACCCGAACTACGGCCACCATTCAGGCCTGATATTGGCATGAAACCATGGCCATTTCTTAGCCTGATTCTACCTCATATATGAGCCCTGTTTGAATGTTATTCCTAACTTCAAACATGGCCTAATTGGAAACACGTTTCCCGCTTAAAACAGAGCTCCCTTTGGTGAGTATTCACGCCTGTCACGCAGGTGACCCGAGTTTGATCCCCAGCAATGGCGTCAAAAACATGTTCACACCCCAACTGCAGGGTTGTGATGTAGTAATAAACTCGGTGAGACCAAGGTCGAATCTGAAGGGACTGAAACCTGTATGTTATCTGAAACTAAGTAGAATTAAAACTAGTCTAAGATATAATCTAAATCGAATAGAATTGAAAGAATAATAGTGAAATATTAATCTAAAATTTAAGGAATTCAGAGGAAAGGAAACTAGGGATTCAGAGGATCCACTTGTAGAGATTAAGGAGATCTTATGCATGTATCAAAAACTCAACTGGACTTAGAGTCCATCTTCATCTAGTTGAAGGGTGTAACCATGAAAATCAAAATTTAATTTCCTTTGATATAGTTTTCAAAAGATGAAAGGTATATGAATTAGAATGGATTCCATCACTAAACCATGCTCAGGAGACAAAGTAAATAACAGAATTAAACTAATTACCAACCAATCAACAATATATGAAGGTTAGGAAGGGTACCGTCACCGACCATACCTAGGAGATGATGGTAAATAACAGGGCTTCCTGACATCATAAATATAAAAAGCAAGAAACATGCTCAAAGCTATTGCAAACCCATTGTAATTTTAGTCACAACAGACCATTAAAAACTAAAAATAATTCCTTAATTAAACTAAAATCATCATTAGTTCAGTATGAACAAAAGGCACAAGCAAAAAGTTTCCCATCATGTTAGAAGCTTCACCTCTTAGCCCTAGGTAAGAGGTTTAGCCAAACATGATTGGACTAGATCTCTTAAAAAAACAAATAATAAGAAAAACAGTAATAATAATTTTTTTTAAAAAAAAACAGAAACTCTAAAATACTCTTCTCTATGCCTCCACGGCTGCTCCACACCAAGCTCCTCATATCCCCCTAATCACTCTCTTCTTATAGCATATGCAGCAAGGTCGGTGGCGTGCGTAGAGAGTCAGTGGAGAACCGACTCCAATTACGCAGCAGAAACCGAACGCGCGATCTCTGTTTTTCGCAGCAAAACAACTTCCGTTTGATTTGATTTTGCGACGTGAAATCAACATATTCGTTGATTCTAACACCTTAGCCAGGGCTATGGCCATCTGTTGAAGCATGTGGATGGTCTGGATCATCAATCCTAAGGTGATCAGAAGCACACAAGGCCCACAGCAGCCGAATTTCACGTACTGCGAAACAGAGCCAGCGCTTCTTGCGCTGGCTGTCAATGGAGCCCACTCCTTTCAGTTTCTGCGAAATCCACTCCATCCATTGCAATTACATCGAAAAATCAGTTAGAAACGGCTAGTTTCATGTTGGATTCAGTATGGCCCACAGAATAGCTTGTTCCGCCATCCGAATTACGTTTGAAGGGCTGAAAACCAATATTCGCGATATTTTGCAATTATATCACCTAGGCATGGGTTTTTGCCACCCCACGGGGTGAATTAACGGTCCAAATCGTTGATACGGATGATGGGTGGGGCCCACTAGCCAAAAATGGCCAACGTGCATAAGGCGCTGGGGAGTTTCTTTTATTTTTTAGAAACTATCGGTCAGTGCAATGCTAACCAACTTTGGTAGTTGCGGTGTAGGACCAGTGCACTTGTGCACCGTGCACGCGGGTCCCATGTGGGGTCCATTGCTATGCACATATGATACATTTGCTCCGTCCATCCCCTTCCTCATTTAATTTAAGACGTTAAGTCCAAAATTGAAGCGTATCCAGAGATTAGGTGGGCCCCATATTGATGATTAATGGGCTGATCTGACCGTTGGACCACTTTCACACAGATCCAATGGCAGAAATTCTCCATGTATGGTTAATTTATGACATTCAGGCCATATATGAAGTTTCAAGCTGAATAGAAGGTTGGAACCATGTGATCTTGCATTCTGGACCAATTTCGGGCCATTTGAACTTCAGTTTCTCAATTTTCTCGGGTCTCTGACGTGTAAATCTGTCGACCTTGGTCCCCTTGGGTCCGTTTCTTCCCTTGGTGATTCTAGAACATCAAACTCATGCATTTAGCACCCTTTTTAGTCCAAGCTTGTAAATACACCTTGCAACACAAACACGATTAAAATAGGGTGTTAAACAGTATCATGTTCGTAAATCCAAGCAATAACTAGGGTCTGATATGCAATATTTGACCCTCAACACATGGCCATCATTTGGTCATGGTTTCAACCCACACAGAGTCTGGATAAAGCCTTGTTTCTAAGCCTATACCGCGGCCATTAAGAAGGTCGGTTGGGGCCGAAATGCGGGTGTTGTTGGTTTGATATCAACCTGAGAACATGGCCATTGCTTGGCCTATCATCAGTTTGATGTGCAACATTAACCGGCATGGTTCTGGCCTCTGCTCCGCATCGAAATATAGCCATTAGTTTTTTTTTTTTTTACACACACATGCACACACGTACACACACCCCCACACACACACGCCGTGGGATTTCACCACTGGTGGGTACTCGAACCCTTGACCCGGTGGTGGGCATCGAAATATAGCGATTAGTTGGCTTAACTTTGATTCGCACAGGTGTTTCATTCAGCTTAACAGAAACAAATGGCATACCTAACTTGACGTACCCACGACTCTCACCTCCCTTCTTCCTATCTGCCTGTGAAGCTAAAATCCCAATTGATCTGACTCGGTCCAACTTTACACGAACTGAGTTGGAGCAGTGGAAACTAAGTCTATACAGTCGGCCACTCTCTTTCCCTCCTCTACTATTTCTCTCCTTCTCTCTTTCTCTCTCTTGGCACAAATCCCAAGGGCTACAGGGCCCTTTATATAAAGTGAGAGGGAGAAGAGGAATGGCTGAGATTTTACCGACGGTCAAGATGGCATCAACCATTGTCCTTCCCAGAAAGGTGAGTCCTCTCTCTGTTTTTCTCTTATAGGAGCTTTGCCTTGCCCTTTTTGGCAAAGAGAAAGAGCACGTCGTAGTCGATAGATGGACGGTTGAGACTGCACGATCGGACCGATCGTGAGCTGTCCATCCGATCCCATCATGGCCCCACCTCTTTGGATGCCTTCCACATGCAATGCATTGAACAGTCGCACGCTATCTCTTCCATCTGTTTACCAAAGCCCAAGAGCCTATACGGTTTTGTTAAGCGGGCCCATCAAATAGAATGAACGGCTTGGATGGCTCGAAAGGTGGCCATGGTGGGCCACCTAAGAGCTCAAAGAACCGTTCATTCGTCCTTTGCTTGGCGGGAAGCGTCTGCTTCCATTTTTTTGAAAAGAGCTCGATCAAAGGTTGTTTGACCGAGCGTCTTGTTCCAGTGAACATCGTGTGCACCTGTACGGGATGCACAAGCACTTGTGAGGGAGCCCATCATGATGGTTGTGATAAATCCATTTCGTCCATTCTTCTTGGGACCCAGGAATAGGGGTCCCAACCCATTTTGGTATGAGGCCAAGGCCCAGGTGGGCCGTTACACCCTTCTTTGGGCTATCACCAGCCCATGTGACGCGATCTGTTGATCGGGTGGGTCTGATACTTGTTTTTAATGGTTAATATAAGGTGCTTGTTATGATGACGGCTTGATTTGCCATCAACTAATTCTCAAGTGTTGGTGACAAGTGTGTGGTGACAGTATCCATTGGCATAGGGGTTTTAATTTAGAGTGGTTAGATAACCTTACCCTCTCGAATATTGTTGGGCACGTTCTGGCTCCCGAAGGCCGGGATGGATAGCCTTAATTTCGACCGGAATCCCCATCCTGCATATGTCGTGTTCAAGCCAGTTGATTAATCCAACCTGATTTAAGTTGATGTGAATTTAAAAAGGGTAACACCCATGTACCAATGGTACAGGGTGTTACATCTTATCCTATAATTAATGAGAAAACCTTTGATACTCGGATAGAGTGTGATGGGTGATATACATGTACTAAAAAATTCACTTAAAAATAGCATATTTTGATTTAATTAAGTAAATATTAAAACTTCTAAATTATGGATCCCAGCCTAAATGTGTCTTGAAACTAAAATTAAGATTATTTAATCATCGAAGAAACAGATTGGTGGCATTTGATTGGACGATTCAAATAAAAACATCCAATGGTTTTATTTCACCATACAGTTGTCCACCGATGAGAGGTTAGAATTATCAAAGAAAACATATTTTGGGACTGACTTAGAAATTTCCACAGATTAGTCAGGTTTTTTTTTTTAATTAATGCATGTAAACACATAACACATTTATGGATGCATGCATATAGAGCTTTATAGGCCGCCAGAGTATCAAATAATTCTATCAGTACTATGGTGTGCGTCTTCCATAATTTTATTAAATGGGGAAGTCATACACTGTACCCTTGGTGTGCATTTTTCATCAATCCAGAACGTCCAAGTTGTGGGTCCCTTTGCGGATGAGGTATTACAAAATAGTTTGATTAGATTGTAGTAACAATCTATTGATAACCATCAAACGAATGGGTGGGATAAGATAACAATTAGGGATTATGATATGATGTGCGAGATTTGGATATTGTAGATCGTTGCATGGTACACCACATGTTCCTACAATATCTTAGCACGTGTACAGTAGCTCTTTCCAGTAGCTTGCTTTGTAAGAAACCCTTCCGTATATTAACAACGACTCCAAACACTTTCATCATTATCAGCAAGCTAACGACTCCAAACGCCACTTGCTTCGAAAGAAACCCCTCTAGCTTTCTGTTTGGCTATTTTCAATTGCTTTAGATCGCTAGCTAGATGATGGTTAGAAAGATCCGCTAAAGAAATCCAAAACTCTCATTTCTCTCTCTTGAACAGGTGAAGAAAAGGATATCAGAGAAGGAGATTATTCAGTTTTGTAGGGAACCCGTCTACCTGCTTCGGATCAGGTCGGATCAGATCGGTCTGGATCCTTTCGGATTGGGTTTTCGGATCAGATCGGTCAGGATAGACCACTACCCGAACCCGACCCGAAAACTAATTGGATCTGGATGGCCACACTCAATTTGCACTGATCTAGGCCATCGGTTTGGTTCGAAACGGGTCAGATCGGGCCTGATCAGGCCGGATCCACCAGATCGGGTCAAAAATGCCCACCTTTATGTAGACTTCCTGGAGTCTATGTCGCCTACCATATCTGCATCTGTGTAGCCCTCTAACACAGGTTTTCCATCACGATAGCATAGGCTCAACCTAGATGAGCCTCTTAGATACTGCAGTATCCATTTCACCACTGCCCAATATTTTTTGTCAGGATTGGCAAGATACCGGCTGACAACACCAACCGCATATGCTATGTTTGGGTATATACACACCATAACATATATCAAACTTCATACAGCTGACACGTAGGGTATCTTCTATATATCTTCCACCTCTACCTTCGTCTTAAGACACTGTCTGTCGTTCAATCTGAAGTGACCATCCAGTGGAGTACTGACCGGCTTTACTGCATTTATATTGAACCACTATAGGACTTTCTCAATATACCACTCTTGTAATAGTCAAAGCTTCATGCTACTTCTGTCATGGATTATCTCCATTCTCAGGTTCTGTTTATCCGGGCCCAAATCTTTCATTGCAAACGACTTGCCCAACTCCTATTTCAGCCTGTCGATCTTCTTAATGTCTTTTCACATGATGAGCATGTCATCAACGTATAACAGCAGAATTAAAAAATCACCATCTGAGAACTTGCACGTGAACACACAATGGTCTGACTCCATTCTATCATACCCATGCTTTTAACATAAAGAAGTCGAACTTCTTGTACTATTATCATGGAGCTTGTTTCAGCCCATACAAGCTCTTCCTAAGTATACACACCATATACTCTTTGCTCTTGACTTCGAACCTCTCTGGTTGGTGTATATAGATCTCTTCTTCCAAGTCACCATAGAGGAAGGCAGGTTTAACATCTAACTGCTTTATCTTCAGATCCATGCTAGTCGTCAACCCAAGCAACACTCATATGGATGTCCTCTTCACCACTGGTGAGAATATCTTCTCGAAGTCTATGCCTTTTCTCTGACCAAACCCTTTTACCACAAGTCTAGCCTTGAACCTCGTCTATGAATTCTTCTGCTCAACCTTTTTTCTAAATACTCACTTGTTATTCAAAGTTTTCTGGCCCTTAGGCAATTTCACCATATCATAGGTGTGGTTCTTATGTAAGAATTTCATCTGTTCTTGCATAACTTTCAACCACTCCTCCTTATGCTTGTCGGTTAGGGCATCAGAATAATCTTCTGGCTCTCCCTCATCAGTGAGTATAATGTACTCATGCGGCGAGTACAGCTTGGACGGCTAGCTGTCCCTAGATGACATCCTCACTTGTGGCTCAACAGGTGGATCAAGTGGGGGCTGCTCCCTCAGTCCATCTTTTGTAGGAACTCCCTCGTCCTCTATACCTTGTTGTACTCTCCTGTCATTATGCACCACAAGAGGAATAACTGAATCCATGTCCTCTAGCTCACCTAAACTAAGATGGTTCTTCTATAGCTTACCAATGTTTTCTATATACTGATCTTCAAAGAAAATCACATCTTTGCTCCTGACGAACTTATTCTCGGTCGGATCCTGCAATCTGTAACCAAACTTTTTATTACCGTACCTCAAGAACACACACTGTCTGATCTTCATATCGACCTTGATCCTCTCGTCCTTCGATACATGAACGGATGCCCTGCATCCAAACACCTTGAGATGACTGTACAATGGATCCTGTCCAGTCCACACCTTCTCAGGTACTTCTCCATTCAACGGAGCTAATGGAGACCTGTTTATCAAATACACTACCGTATGTATTGCTTCTCCCCAGAACGTCTTGGATAACTTTGTATGGGATAACATGCATCTGATTCTCTCTATAATGGTGCAATTCATTTGCTCAACCACACCATTATATTAGGAGGTCTTGGGAACCGTCTGTTCATATCCTATACCCAGGGACTTACAATACTTATGAAAGTTGTCAATGTATTCACCACCATTTTCAGTGCGGATGCGCTTCAATAATCTACATATCTCTCTCTCAACCATAGCATGAAACAATTTAAACACACCAAAGACCTCTTCCTTGGGTTTCAAAGCATAAACTCAAACCCTCCTAGATGCATCATCTATAAAAGTGACAAAATACAATGCCCTACCTAAGGTTTTTATCCTCGTAGGACCACAAACATCATAATTAACCAAATCTAATACATATACTTTATTAACATGAGAAGTAGTTTTAACAAATAAAACTCTATATTATTTCCCTGATAAATAATCAATATAGGTTTTGAGAGGTATACCTGTCACGTCTAGAAGGAGCCGCTTCCTCGCTAGTAGATGAAGCCCTTTTTCACTCATGTAGCCTAGACATCTGTGCCACATGTCAATAGCTAAATCTTTCACTACGTTTAATCCACCCTTGCACACACTGACACTTACCTTGTAAAGGGTGCAACACTTCTTTCCTCTAGCTGTGATCAACGAACCCTTGATGAGCTTCCAGCGCCCACTAGTAAACCGGCTTTCATAGTCATCATCATCCATCCTTCCCGTCGACATCGAGTTGAGGCGAAGATCTGCGATATACCTCACATCCCTAAGAACCAATGTTCAACCCACATCGATTTTTACAAAAATATCACCAACCCCTATGATCTTCGATATGCCATAATTTTCCATCTTCACGGTCCCATAGTCACTTAACTTGCAGCTTGTGAAGAAATCCCTGTGTGAAGTCACGTGAAAAGAGGCTTCCGAGTCAATCACCCAGTCGGTGTCCTGACTCATAGCCGTGAGACAAACATCATGATCTGCTGAAAGAATAACTATAATGTCGTCATCTGAAGCGACCGCAGTGGAATCTAATTTATCTTCCTTCTCCTTTCTTTTTTCTTTCTTGTCGTTCTTATTCTTATAACATTCCTGCTTATAACGTCCTTTTTTACCACAATTTCAGCATTCAACATCCTTCCTACTACTCGACTTACATTTTGATTTATCTTGGGCCTTCCCGCCCTTCTTGTTCTTTTCTCTCCCCCGTTCCTGTGTCACAAGAGCCTCTTGCTGAATAGACCCTGAGACTTCCTCCTTGTCTCCTTATTGAAGAGACAATTGGTTACCTGTTTCATGGATACTTTTTCGTCTAACGCGGAGTCACTTAGGGACACCACCAATGTCTCCCAACTGTCAGGCAATGAACTAAGCAATAGCAAAGCCTGCAATTCATCATCCAGGACCATCTTCATAGCGAAGAGCTGATTCACTATATTGCTGACCTCATTCATGTGCTCAGCTACAAAACCACCATCTTTGAACTTGAGATTCACAAGTCATCTTATTAGGAAGATTTTATTACCGACTGTCGTCCTCTCATACAGCCCTTCCAATTTCAACCATAGGCTAGCAGTCGAGGTCTCTGTAAATAAATGGTGGAACACATAATCATCTAACCATTATCTAATAAACTCCATCACCTTCAGGTCCAACTTCTTGTAATCATCATCAGACATATCCTTGGATTTTACTGATATGCCTGAAATTGGAGAATATAAGTCCTTGCAATAAAGTAAGTCCTCCAGCTTAGCCTTCCATATGGTCCAGTTAGAACCATTGAGGCTGATCATCCTTGATAAGCCACCTTCCATAATTCAAAAAATCGATCCCACTTCGTTCAATGAACCTATCTCTGATACCACTTTGTTGGAGGCCTTGCACAAAACCTTAAGATCTAGCCTCCCAAAACAAACCAGAATTATGGGATAATAAAGCAATGAAATAAATCAAAGCATAAACCACACTACATAAGAGATTTTTATGTGGAAAATCCTCAAAGACGTAAAAACCACGGGACCTTATCTAGATCAATAATCCACTATGAAGTAGAACGTTACAACCTGCTTCACTCATGCAAGAGTGGATAAACAATAAGAGAATAAAAGAAAAATGTAGAGATTTGACCGATTACGAGGACGTGGAAGCGCTGAGATATACTAGATCACCTCTACGAGCATAACCAACCTTCCACAAGCTTCCTCTCTCTCTTTCTCTCTCTCTCTCACACCTGTGATAGCCCTAAACCCTTTTAGCAAATCCTTACAAAGTTTTAGAAAACTTTCTTTCATTACTTAGAAAGGCCTTAGGCATTCCTATTTATAGTTTAGGAAACTCCCTTTCGCAACCCTTGCGAAACCGCCTCAAATTTTCACAGTTCGAACAAGATCCGGACTCAAGTTTGTGTAAGCTCGACTGGTCGTACAAAGTCCTCGACCAATCGAGTGGCACCCTCGATCGGTCGAGCACATCCCACGAATGATCGAGCACATCGGAAAGCCAAAACCACAACTCGCTGGAAAACGTGTCGAGCCAATCCACGATTGGTCGTGCACCAGCCCTCGACCGGTTGAGTGAAGCTCACGATGGGTCAAGCCTGGGGAAAAAAAAACCCCATCATGAATTTCTTATAATCTTTATGGTGGGCCCTATAAAAAATCAACATTATCCCAACTGTTTCCTTTGGTGTGGCCCATTGGAATCAGAGATGAGCCTGATTTTTTGGCATGGGCCTAATATCATATTACACAGTTAATGGTCAGAGTGGATTTTATATACAAACCATGGTGGGCCCCATAAAAAATTGGTTGTTCCACTCTTCTAGCAATAAGATTCACGTTTGGCATATGCACTAACATCCTCAGGAAGAAATCTAGCTTTCATCTTCTTGGAAAAGAAAAAAATTGGAGGCACACTCAAGCCTACCTTAATGCATATATGAAATCCTCTCTAACCTTTGGTTGTGTAATCCCACACTAGACCCAAGGCTAAAAAAATCAGGTTAACTTATGATTAGGATTGGCCACACCAAAGGAAACAATAGGGAGAGATCTCCAACGTTGATTTTTTTTTTTTATAGGGTCCACTGTAACAATTATAAGAAATTCACTCCACCCATTAGATTCCACAAAAACAATAAATCACATATGAGACCCGTTTTTAACACCTATGCCTAAAAGTAGGACATACAACAAGTGATCGATTGGAATAAGCATGGTGGATCCCATCCCTTGTGATCGACGATCGACCCCTACGCTGGCATCGCCGTTGCGATAGGAGCAGATTCGGTCAAGCATGCATTGGAAGCTAAAGCAAAGTGCTTGTAAAAGAGTTTTGCAGGACTAAGTAGGGCCATCGTGATGTCTATGAGAAATCCACTCCATCCACTCTTCTTTTTTTTTCAGAACATGTAAGTACTTCAAGCCAAAAATGAGGCAGATCCAAAACTCAAGCGTGCTTCATGACAGGAAACAGCGAAAGTTTTGGATTAGGTTAATATTTTCTATTTTCAAATCATCCCAGTAGGAATGACTTTATGAATGGTATGGATGACATATAAACATCACAGTGGACCGTAAGGAGGCATCAACGGTAGGCATTTCCTTACCTAATTTTTACTGTCGTATGACCCACTTGAGTATTCGATCTTCCTCATTTTTAAGACCACACCCTAACATTTGAAATTGTGCAAGTGGTGTAATGGAATTACTATGGCTGCACATGCAGAAGCTTGGTGGAGCTAATGAATGAAAGCTAGCTATGTCCCAAAGAGGGAGTGATTAGGACTTATTTAAAAAATAAGTCTTTTAAAATCTAATTACCTAACTTAAACTAATTACATATTAAACTAAACAAGGCAATTTAAGTCTTCAGCTTCCAAGCCTATAGAGGGTACAATTATATAGACTATAACTGATTTGCAAATATACAACTAATCTATAACATAATAGTGCGTGGGATGTGCTAACTGTCAATATTAAGCATCCATCTAATCATAAATACATAATTAAATATTCAAACGCATAAGCATGATTAAACAAGCGTGCAAATGACAATCTCAAACACAATCATATATAGTGGTTCCGCTACTTGCCTACTCCACTCCCGGCAAACAATTCAATCCATGAGTGTACCGAATTTTACTATATGGAGTTTTAAATTAGGTTAACCTCTAACCTTTACATCCTTACTCAAGGACTCTAAGATTTAGGCCCTACACAATAGCCAAGGCCCCACATAAGAACCTAGAGATTTAGGCCCTACATAACAGCGAAGGTCTTACATAAGAACCTGGATTTAAGTCATATATAAGAGCCAAGGTCCTACATGAAAACCTTAATTTAGGTTATGCACAAGAGCTAAGGTCACACAGAAGAACCCAGTATGTAGACTCTCCCCAGAACCCCCCACTAGAGACTTTAATTGGTTTTCCTTAGGCTAACTAACAACATCAGTCCTATACCAAGGCCCTATGTTTACTCCCACCATATGCTCTCACGAAGACTGACACACAAACACTGACGCCGAGTGACCTACATAAGGATTTGATTTAGGCCCTACACAAGAGATAAGATTCTACACAAGAACCTAGGATTTAGGCCCTACATAAGAGTCAATGTCCTACACAAGAACCTATGTTGAGTTTGGATCACAAACTCTTACCCTCAATCCTATATAATGAAAGAGAGTAAATGGAGTCCTATAATTGACAACTTGTCAGATTGAGTTCATTTTATAACGCCTTCTTAGGTAGCTTGATCGTTGTTATCATGTGCATCAATCAGCTCCCCGATTCTCCCCCGATCATGATGTCGCTACTTTATTAAGGCCTTAGCTCCATGATTAAACACCTTGCATTTGATGCTCCTTAGAGGTGACCAAGTTGACGGGAGGTTTGTTGAATCTCTTACAACTAATGGGAAGTATTTCATGGGGGATTCACCTAAATGGGTCTTTTAGAAGATTTAGACAATGCATTTAGCCAAGATAGCTTAAGTCTGATCTCAAAAAATGGAAAAGTTTAAGCACATCTTCAAGGTAAAGGTTGAATTCTCGTAAGAGTAGTGTTAATCTCAAGAAAGATTGCTTAGAACTCAATGGTATAGAGGCTGGGGATGATGGATATGAATATGGAATCTCATAAGCTTTTATTGCAGCAAAAATCTCTCCAAATGCCTAAGAACCAAATTCCCTTTATAAATGGTTTAAGTTCCAACAGTAAAAAAAGGGACAAAAAATAATTTTGTTGATGTCATCAAAATCCCTTCAATGCCATCGAGAAATTTATATATTCTTGTTGGACATATCTGGCATGCCTGTTCGATGTCATCGACGGACCTGTGATGTCATTGAACTTTTCCTTCAATGCCATTGAGAAATTTAGAATTTCAACATGATTTCTTGCTAGACAATTCTAACTCTTAATCGATGTAATCAATGGGGCCTTTGATGCTATCAAACTTACCTTCTATGCCATCGAAAGTGGCCTCATATGCCATTGAGAAAATCAGAACAAATATGATTTTCTTACTGCACAGTTCTAACTCTCGATCGATGTCATTGAAGACCCTTCGATGGTAGCTCGATGTCATCAAACAGACATTGAAAACTGTTGTTTTGGGCATTTGATTTCGCAACACATTCGCACCTCTTCTAACCTTATTTGTCATGTTCCACTTGATTTTCTAAAGCTAAGAAATGATCAATTAGATATTCCTATTAACCCTATATCATCTAGAGGTCTAAGGTTGTTTTGAGTCGAGAGTTAGGGCCACCAAAGCACCTCTTTTACTTATTCTTTGCCTCTTAATGCTTTGTCTTCACTCGTGTCTTCAGTCTTGACTTTCTAAATGCTCAACCAACTACATGACACAAAAACTCACGCAATTGACAAATATGGTGCAAAATTCAATACATTAACAACATTGTTTGGAAAAACAGATGGACGAGGTGGATTTCTAATAAACATCATGGTGAGCCCCATCATTGAAAACTTCTTGGGGGGCACAAAAGTTTTGGATCAAGTTAATATTTATGTTTTCCTTTCATATAGTTCCATGTGACTTTATGAACCAGTTAGATTGTAAATAAACATCATGGTGAGCCCTAGAATGTTTTAGATGGAAAGAATCCAATCCCCACCACTTAATGTGGTGTGGTTGACTACAGCCTTCAATATACCTCTTTTTTATGTTAATGCCCTAAAATGATCTATTAAAATAGATGGACCACATGGATTAACTGCCAAATTGAAGGCTCCCACAAGTGGGAACTCAGATTGCGTGCTACCCGCACCTGGATGCTAATCCATCCAGGCACTCTGCGGGGCTCACTATGGCATATGAATTTTATCCACGCCGTCCATCCATTTTGGAAGATCATTTTAGGGTATGAACCCAAAAATGAGGCAGATCCCAGGCTCAAGCGGACCACAGAGTGGAGATTAAAGTCTCATCATTAAAAATTTATTAGGAACAATATAAGTTTCGGATCAAGTAGATATGGATGATTTCCCTTCATCCAGGTCTACGTGGTCTTATGAACCCGTTGGATGACAAATAAACACCCCGGTGGATCATAAGAAGGTTTCAACTGTAGTCTTCATTTTCACCCTTGCTTCCTATAGTATGGTCCATTTGCTCCAGTGCATGTCTATGTGGGGCCCCACCAGATGAATGGACTAGATCTTGTACACATGCTTCGTTGACACAGGCGCTAGAAATCACATGTATGATGTACTAAACAGTCTGAAAAGGAATACAGAAGTCACGGCGGAAGAAAAACTACCAGTCCGCGAGCGTGATAAATGGGTATTGCTCGCCCTATACGTTGTAACCTACGGTTGAATTTTCATTAAGAAACCATCTATCATTTCCCTATAAATATTGAAGAACCCAACCAACCAATTAAAAGTCTATGAAAACCATGGCCCGCAAGTTCCTACCTGCACTAGTATTACTACTATCATGTCTGGCCATCTCAAACGTCGGTAGATCATGCGATCCCAGCGGCTACTTGCCCGGCACACCGGGCGACTGCAACACTCAAAACAACGCCGAATGTTGCAAGGCCGGAGAGAATTATCCGAAGTACGAATGCTCTCCGCCCATCACCGCCGACACACAGGCTACCATGACCATCAATAGCTTCGCTGAAGGCGGTGATGGGGGTGGCGCATCGGAATGTGATAACAGCTACCATAGCGATGATGAACAAGTCGTTGCATTATCTACCGGATGGTATAATGGTGGATCCCGTTGTCTAAAGAACATCAAGATCAATGCCAACGGTAAATCCGTGCTGGCTAAGGTTGTGGATGAGTGCGATTCTGTCAACGGTTGTGATTCTGAGCATGGCTTCCAACCACCGTGCCGTAATAATATAGTGGACGCTTCTCGTGCCGTGTGGAATGCACTGGAGATTCCTGAATCGCAGATCGGTGAGTATGATGTCGCATGGTCCGATGCATGAACGGATTTAGATTACTTGTTTTATAATATGAATTGGGAACTACTTATCTAAGAATTACTAGATGTTAAATCTTCATTTCTGGTGGTACACTTATCATGGTGGTCCACATGGTCTATCTATTTGTAATTTTAATGAGAATAAGTATTATATTTATGTTAGCCTTGTTGGTTGAATCTAATGATTTTCTTCAACTTTACTGTTGGTGTTATGGTTACTGCTTGAGAGAGAGGTCAGATCTAATACAAAAGTTTTTATCTTAAGTTTAGCATACAAATGAGCACGTGGGGTCCACCTTGATGTTGACATCCAATCCGTCCATCATGTGTGTCCCTTATTTCTCTTCAGGTAGACCTCAGTGCATGGGACAATTGGGATTGAGGTTTGCAAATTGGTTTGGTTATACCTAGAGCTGGGCATCAAGTCGAGTCGGACCAAGTTAGGGTTGACCCGTATCGATCTGGTTTTGAAATAGGCCTGACTCGAACTTGACCTGACTTGGTACCGAGTCCAACATACTTGACCCAATTTGAGTCCGGATTTGGCCTGGACTAATCTAGATTGAGTCCGACCTGGTCAAAAGTACCGAGTCAGGTCGAGTTGGCACTAAATCAGATCGAGAGATGAGAGAGAGAGAGAGAGAGAGAGAGAGAGAGAGAGAGAGGAGGGTGATGATGGTGGTGAGTGGGTACTGGACTTGGAAGAGGAGGAGGATGAGGGAGGGAGAGGGAGAGAGTTTGGGTCAAGGTCGGGTGCCGATGTAACGGCTAGTGTTAGAGATACTTAGAAGTTTGGTTTATATATATATATATATATATATATATATATATATATATATATATATATATATATATATACTCGAATCTGAGTTGACTCAAGTTTCAGATTGAGTTGAGTCTAACCGGATCGACTTTCAAGTCGAGTTATTGGGTAGCTCGAACTCAACTCGGTTTGAATTCAGATTAGGCGAAGCCTACTTGGTTCGGACTGACTCACCCATTCGGTTCGAATCAAGTCAGGTATGAACGAGTTGGATGATTCGAATCATGTGAGTCAAGCCGTCCCGTGCCCAACTCTAGTTATACCATCTCATTGACCACCGATGCGGGTCGTATTGCTCCTTTATCAGGCTGTTTCAGGCCAATACAAAATGGGTATTTTGTATGGAATGGATTTAATCTCTAAGGGCCTTTTGGCCAGGCAGATTAGATAGGATTGGAAGGGATTGAAAGATAGATCCCAGAATTGGCCAGGGGTGCCAAACAAACACCGGATTGTGATCCCGGGATATAGCAATCCTATGGATTTTAAGACAATCCACTGACATCACCATCATTACCTTTAAATCCCATCCAATCCACCCTAATCCGTTCAAATTTGCCTCGGACGTGTTTGGTTTGGTGGATTGGAATGGATCGGAAGGTTTAATCTCAAGATTGGCTATGCGTGCCAAACAGACCTGATATAGCAATCCCATAGATCTTGCACCAATTCGCTGATGCAGTCATCATTACCTTAAAATCTGTGCAACTCTCCCTAATACCATCCAATCCCATGCAATCTACCTGGGGCGTGTTGGGGCAATGGGATTAGAAGGGATTAGGTGGGATGGGATTCATCTGGTCATGTGCCAATTCCACTCCATGCTTGGAAAGAATGGAAAAGCTTGGAATTAGATTAGATGGTATTGCACTGGATCCGGTGCCAATTTCACTCAAAGTTAGCAAGTTGTGTAAGTCCCACCATTATGTGTGGGCCATATCCACACAGTCCACCCATTTTTTGAGATTATTTTAGAGCATGGCCAAAAAATCAAGTAAATCTAACGCTCAAGTGGACCCCACCATAGAAAGCAACGGGGAATGAATACTTACAGATGAAAATTTCTTTGGGGCCACATAAGTTTTGGATCTACCTCATTTTTAGGCTCATGCCATAAAATGAGGTTACAAAACAAATGAACGGTTTAGATATAACACATGTGTGTTATTCTCAGTAATTTCAAATGCTGGTGGGTATATCCATTCAATGTACCACCGTATTACTAACAAAGCATGGCATTAATCTTATCCCATGGCAACAGGGGACAATCCCTACCATGGGTAATAATTATGTTTTTTGAATCCCACCCCACCTAATCCCTTCTAATCCCACCGCCCAAACACGCCCTAATCTCCACTATATATAAGAAGTAAGGTTAGTAATGGCCCAGGCCATTTATGGGCTTTTGAGTTGGGCTGGATTGGGTACACCTTTTACGCCCATGGTTTGAGATTGGATCAAGAGCCTGTATAATTTTAATTTGGACCAAGCTTTAATTAAAATTTCATTTTTTTTCATTTTACTTGAAGTGAAATAACTTAACCTTTTTTTTCACTTTTAACATGCGGGAGTGGTCATGGGCCAGGCTAGGACGTTGGTCATGGACTCAAAACCCGTCCATTAGATGGGGCATGGCAACGCTTTGGATTTTCTCTTGGACATGGGCTAGGCTTAGGTTGGCCTAGAGGACAAAAATGGGATGCATGTGATGGATGATCTACACCAATAGTCAGTTTGTTGTATATCAATATTGACCGTCCAAATGAATATAGTTAGCATCGCTTTTAGAGGACGGGCAATTAAAAATCTGGCCCACCTGACAAGCAGACTAACCTGATTCTTGGGCTAGGGCATGAATATAGTTATATCCCTCTGATGAATGGATTAGATCTAGAACCAACATGCCAGGCTGGCACACGTAGCATATATATAACCTGCCTTATACACACGTTTGGACTTAGTAAAGTTATAAAATCTTTCAACTTGTTTCTATCTTATCTTAGACTAATATAAAGGACTTGCCTGATCAACCACGCCAGGTCAATATGTTAACTCATCTAAGTTTTGACTCTGGCCAACCTAGGTCAATTCATCTAAGTTTTGACTCCACCAACCTGAGACCTGAGTCTTCACTTCCGAGTTCTCAAACAATGTATGTGTCCCTGCCTAGTAACGGTGGCAATGGGTCGGCTCCACCTGCCAGTCAACTGGCCTGGCCCGCTTTTCAGGTAGGTCAGGCTCGGGTTAGAAATGTGACTCGTAAATGAATGGGGCTTGGGTTTAAACCCAACTGACCCAACTCTCTGATATAGGTCATCAATGGGTTGGGCCAGATAACCCAACCCAACCAAACCCGACCCAAAACTCGAAACAAATAAAGAAGAAAAGTCTTTTGAAAAAAAAAAAAAAAAAACCTCTTGTATGCATATGCATGTGGGTTGGGTCAGGTCAGTCGAGCCCAACCCATTTACTATTAAACAAGTTGGGTTGGGATGGGTCAGGCTTGATGAATTTTTAAGTGTGTTGGTTAGGTCAGAGGGTAATGAGTTTCGAGTCAGGTTTGGACAAAAATTCATGGCCCGTTTAATAAATGAAACAGGTTTGGGCTGACCCGAACCTGGTCAAACCCAGCCATTGCCACCCCTACTGCTGAGACAGTTTCCTTTTCCACAAAGAAATCGTTGGAGGTTTTACATCCAGTGGAAAGTATCACTTTCTAATTCTCTATCCATCGCCTTCCATCCATCCAGTTTTTACGGCCCATTTTAGAAACTATCCCAAAAATTAACCATATCCGAATCTCATCCACACCACAAGAAACAATGATGACTGAACGCTCACCATTAAAAATTTCCCAAGGGCCACTATAAGCAGATCCATTTATTTGCCATCCAACCCATTGATAAAGTCAACCAGAACTGGATGAAGGCAAAATACAAAGATTAGCTTGATCCAAAACTTATTTGGGCTACAAAAAGCTTTTAATTGTCAATCACCACTTTTTTCAGTGGTGGTCCACCAGAGATTTGGATCTGCTTAAGTTTTGGATAACCACCTTAAATGAGTTGATAAAAAAAACAAAGAGGATGGGCGGTGTGGATATGAAACACATTCATCAAAGTGAGCCCCACATGGTAAGAGTAACACCCACTAAGCTGTTACCCGGGTAACAGCTAATTCGCTACCATCTCCATGACCGCTTATGGGGATCATCTAGGCAACTATTGAGTGGCCCACTTAATATCTTACAATTTCTATCATATTGATTCCGGAGTTCATCTTGGAGCTCCCACCATCTTCATCGATGACCCATCCCAACTGATTCAATCAATGCCTTGGCACTCTCCAGCCTGCGCCTTCCGTCATTGCCTATCTTTGGATCTTCAATCTCCTTCTCTATTCGAATGTATATCTCTTTTAGAGAAGCGGACACCAGTTCCAGCTCTTTCCAGGCTCCATACTGGGGACCCACCATCTTTATGCACACAAAATGCACCAGACCAAAGACCAGCCCAAAGTCTCGGCTTTCCATTGTGGCCGTTACGCTATTTAAAATTACAGCACCAACTGCATCCAGTATCTTCAAATTTCCTTTCTTTAACTGCAGAACTGCCACTCCAATGAGCCTCTTGAACACTGAAAACTCCATTTCATTAGTACTGCAAGTCTCCTCCTCTTGGCTAAGTTCACTCAGTTCATTGAGCTCGGCCTTACCCAGAAGTACAACCCATGTTGGACAAGAGGGCTGACCATGATTGGACAAGCCATTGGAGCCACCCTCTTTCGCTGCCTTGGTCAGAACATGGCTGGAGGCCAATGCGAGGATCAGATCAGGGAGCCATGTCTTTGCTACGGAAACAAGATATGCTGCGTACCTTGATCCAACATGCAATTCGATTGAGGTGATTAGGTTGAGAAGGTTATTAGCAAGGTAGGAGGCCTCCTGTGACGGTGGCGAAGATTCACTGCAATTCTTGAGCACTAGATTGAGCAGCTTGGCTGCATAAGTGAAGGAGCTCTTGAGATATAAGAAAATCTCTTTCAAATCTTCTTCCTCAGACAATGATTTGTGGCCTGGGTGTTGATCCAGGGTGGTGATGATGTATTGTACATATGCAGATGTGAACTGCAATTCCCTCCCTTTATTGAGGGAAGCAGATCTCACAGTGGCAGCATCGACAACAAACTTCAGAACTGTGGTAACCATTTTCACTGTATTTGATATCCTCCTTATTTCAGGGAAATCAGGTTTAGATTCCATACCTAAACAAATCATTAAAAAGAAAATAGAGTCAGTTCACGGAATGGTGGGATTATTTTAGATGAGCCATCATATGATGCTAGATTTTATTTATAAATAGAAACCATAAAAAAAAAAAAAAAAAAGCAGCATTTTTTTCTTTTTTCAAAATAGGTCATGAACCAATATGTCGACTATCAGAATCCTAGCCATCCAACTGGTGGCCTGATGGGGGAACTAACCAAAAATTAAAGTGACATGGAGAAGATGATGGGCCCACCATATGAACAGTTTGGGTCACCAAAAGGTGGACACAATATGGGCAGTTTATTGGGTGAAAGAAACTGCTTGGCCAAGCACAAATCTTGCCTCTAGTTACTATGTGCTGGAAAACAAGCAAGATACTGATCTAAAATGTAAATGTGTTATCAGAAAAGCTGTTAGATATTAAAAAAACGGTTAGAAAGAGTAAGCTAAGGTTTATGTGCACCAGAAGTTCGCAACCCGGTTACGGCAGAAACAAGAAGAATTAGGCAACTTTGTCAATTGAAAAACTTGGTAATGTCTTTTGTACTAAGGAAAAGCTCAGAGATAATATTCATCATGGCACAATCGGATAGTGGTTTTATCATACATTGATAGGTTTCTCTGCTGTATGTCCTACCTATTGTGTTTGAGACATCCGCTAGAGCTTCTCTTCTCTTGGACTTACGACGCTCAACCATTTTCTCTCCTTGCCTGAGCTGGGAATTCGAAATGCTGGATTTTCCAGGGTCACACGCACGAAAGAGCCTCTCGGTGCAATTGAGGAGATGGGTCAGCGCCTGGTTTAGCACTGATTGCTGAAGAACATAAGTCAAAGATATGAGCAAGTGTAGGAAGATGCAGCAGAGTACAAGGGAATTCTTCTTTGTAGAAGGCAAAAAATCCCAGCATGAATAACTGCAGTATCGAAGTGGCAGGCACAACCAAAACTTTCAAGCTCTTACTCAGACTTGAGAAATCACTACATAGTACCTAGACAATCTCCATGACTGATTAACCGACTAGTTTGTGCATGAAACAACATCAATTATTTCAAGTAAAAGAAAGTACTAAAAATCTGAGTCTTCACTCTCTGTTTAAACTTTTGCCAACCTCAATATGCGGCCACACATGCCAACCAAGTAACTGCGGCAGACATCCGAGTGGTGCATAAATTTTGCCCCACAGATGTGTATCAGCCACTCCACTACAAAGTAATTTGAAATTTGAAAGTTGATGTTTTAATGGGGCTTGCTACAAGAGGTCCAGATGTATTGTTATCAGATATGTCAGGATGTGACCGACTAGCGGTTGGATCCCTGGGTCGCATTTCAATTATCCAAAATGATGGACCTCGCAATGGATGGGAATACCCAAAACTTTACTCTCAGATTAGAATATTTCGACCTTCGATCATTTAAATCTTATCCTCTGAAAATGAACCACCTCCTTAACCATTGTCTTGTGGGAAATTGATCAAAAGCTTTGGATCATCCAATCTTGATTGTTTTTCAAAATGGCCATTGTATGTGTGGATCATCACAGAAACAGTCCGGATCACCGAACAAAACACCAATGGCTATAGTCCCAATCTATCCTCTAATTATTACATCCAAATGTATTGTAGCAAACCTCAAATTTAATATTTTTTTAGAAGATGACTCCCAAGGTATATGATTTTAGGAAGTAGATCCATACCATTTGAGGGTAATTTATTTGATACTCTATGAGGGTTGATATGAGGCACTAAAATTTGTAGATGCCAATTACCCAGATTAAACCATAAAATTGTGGGATACGTATCAGCAATACAACTGATAATATTAGCCGATATTATTGGTGTATTGCACCCATCAGATTTCCTATTCTGCTATTTCGTTAGTGTATACAGCCAGCTGCTTCCATCAAATCTCCTATTCGATTGCAAGATGAATTTAGAAAAGTGGAACTGCAGTTTTAAGTAATATTTTGGTCTTTAGCATTCAGTTTTAATGTAGGAAAATTCTTTTTGGCAATAGGAGGGAGTTGTGATTATTTTAAATAGAACGAAAATTTAAACAATAATTCTGAAGAGATTTAGGAGACACTTTGCATGGTTTATATACTTATGTGTAGAAAGATGAATATTTTGAATAAACTATGGATTGTTAGCAGGTGTTGCTAGAGTTCTAAGCATTCCTTGCTTGATTTCAACCATATGCTGTTGAAGAATCTTGTAGCAACTACTTGCTAAATTGCCTGAATCTTTCCAGCAAGCCATCTTTCAAGTTATTTCAATCAACTGAAATGCTGTAAGTAGGGATATAAATCGGGCGGGTTGGGTCAGGTTGAAAGTCAACCTGAGCCCACTCCAACCTCAAGAGAACCCAACCCACAACCTGACCCAACCCAAATTCTAACCCGAGGTGCCCAACCTAAACGCAACCCGTATTCCTCTATACTCAACCCTAAACCGACCCAAATACATGTGCTTTTTGCAACCCAACCTAACCCGATCCGAATTTTCTCAACTGGAACCCAATCCAATTTCAAATCGGCTTATTGTTTTCCAACCCAAACCAAACCTGAGGACCTTGACAACCCAACCCAACCTGAATTCAGGTTGACCCAAACCCAAGTTGCAGCCCTAGTTGTAAGGTGATTTACAGACGCAATTGATATGTGTTGCTATGAATTTGTTCTAGTGGTGATTTTGTTGCATCAATATAGAACCTTTGTTGTGGTCTAAATTAGAACCAAATTTACAGTAAAAGAACATAAAATGCTACCTAAGCACACTTCAAGAGATCAATCCATACAAAAGTGAAAGTTTTAACAGAGATAATGCAAAACAAAAATAGTACTTACCTCCGGCGAAATCCTTGTGGAATGCAAGCTGTTTCTCTCATTACCACCCACGTCACTCGTATTCGCTACATCAACATTGTGAAGAGACGTGTGTGTGGCAAGGGAGGTGTATGCCAAAACTGGTGATGTATCCAAGAATTCACAGTGAATGCATTGTTCAATATTCACCTGAGAAATGACGTTCAAAGCAGACAAAGCCAGATCTGATATTGGAGAGTTTAACACAGCATTGCGGGTATCCACGGATACAAGAAGGTCTTTAATCTGCCATGCCATCACTGCGGCAATAACATAATCTTCCTCCACATTGGAAATGCCACAATTCGACGATCTTTTTCCATTTACCATACTAGATTTTGTAGATGTTTTCACAGAAAGTTTAACTTTCTTCCTTCTAGTTGGAATGCACCGCAAGGGCATGTCTGAGCCAAACTTGGTATGGCACCGAGAAGCGGTTCTTTGCAAATGGTTTACTAATGCTTCAAAGAAGTCATCAAATCTACCACAAAACAACACTAGCTTGTGAGCAGCCCTAACTTCTGCTTGTTTTTCAACGTTTTCAGATAAACTGACACAATTCATGAGCAGGTCCATAGATTGTTTGAGAAGCCAAGCTGCATTATCTGGAGAAGTCATGGAGGCAATGTTTAAGACTGAAGCACGTGCACGCTCACTTGTCACTACACTAAGCAAACACTTCAGTTTTTTTCCTGTAATCAACTCATTGAGGGCCATCTTGTTAGATGCTTCACTCAAAAGACTGCTACAAAGGTTAGCAGCTGCAATAGAAAAGCCATCAATCTGATCAGGATTTAGACCATCAGGTGAGAGTGACAAACTGACACAGAATCTGACAAGTTCCATAAGAGGCTTCGGAGATGACCCTTCTGATAGAGCAAATTCACAGAACCTTGCCCCAGCAGTAGGAGACCTTCTTATAAGTGCAACACAACGGTTACAGGCTTCTTTTGGAGTTACTTTTGAAGGAAAGTATGATGGTATTAGCAGCCTTGTTATTCTTTTAGCAACAAGTGGGTGATCATTTGAAAGGGAAGACAGTAAGGCTTCTAAACCAACCACCTGCATGAAAAAGCAACCAGCCTTGAGAAGAAACAAAAGAAATCAGGAAATAAAAATTTTAAAAAAAAAAAAATCAAGTAACTCAAACCCACAAAATCGATATGTTCTATACTTCATGAGGAATTACAAGGCCCTGGTGCATGAAGGCGTGAATAGTATCCTCATATGACAATCCATAGACGTGGAGCCCATGGTACGTTGAACCATACTGTTGATATGATGCTTCCTTTAGTGGATGAGGGATGACCCAAAATCCTCCCAAAAGGTGACCTTAAAAAGTTAAGAAATAAATAAAGCAATGATCCAGTGGCCTAAGATTGGATGGACAGGATCTTCCACTCTAGAAGACTCTCATGGCATCACCACTCCATGTTGGGGTTCATCCCAACTGTTTGGATCACAGAACAGTGGGCTCCTCTTGTGTAGACTGGATGCATAAGGACACTATTGAACAACATGATGCATCGGAAACCCACCTGATTCAACATAAGTTGAATTGTTTCTAAGCCGGCGCAGGAGACTTAACAAATAAGCACCAGCTACTACAAAATACAGATTTGAAATAGTACATGTATGTACCTTGTTAAACTGGAAAGTTGGAATATGTATTAAAGCCAGTAGGAGATCAGCAACGGCCACACGTACACAAAGAAGAGGATCAAGGAACATGAACCCCAATCTTGGAAGAAGCACTTTCAGAATTTCATGAGTTTGTGGATTGTCAAGCAGATACATAACACCATTTAACGTTGACAGTCTGACTTCATAGCAAATATCATGTGACATGTCATTAATAATTTTGGTTAATAACTTTGTAATTGTTGAAGAAGGAATGACTTCCCAAAATAAATGAAGAATACGGCAGCAGCCTTCCACAGCAACAACTCTCACGTCAGGACAGTCGTCTACAAGTAATTTCTCCAATAAAAAGAACTGTTTATCAAGAAGAGTATCTTTGTCCTCTTTGGTAGCATCTGGATCTTCAAGAGGAAACATGTCTAAGAGTAAATGCAATGCATTTTGGCGAACATTTGCGTTTGCAGCCTGCCAACAAAATAATAAACAATAAAGGATATTTTCATGGTTCAAGTGATGCAATAATAAACATTTTCTTTGTTATCTGCCTTTTGAGCTACCTCAGCACTTGTCAATGTAAGTTCTTGTTATCTTTCAAAAAAATAAAAAGTGTTGCACCCCTGAATATATAGAAGAGCATAGTTTAGATAAATGCAAATTATGTTAAATAACTTAGAACAAGAAATGCAATGGGCAACATGACTGTGAGTAGTGTGTGATAGTTGGGCTGACATGCAACATGGGGATTGGGGCATGTCAGTGGTGTTTGGTAGACATAGTAGTTTGCTCGTTGCTACTCTGTGCCACCAAGCAGTGACTCGTGTTCAACAGTATGTCTAGAAATTGTCGATAACCCTACTTTTCTTGCACGCCCTTTAGGTGTGCATGTAGTTGGACTGGCAGTTAGTACTTGATGGCAATGTTGTCAAAATCATTATCTTATTGCAAATGGTAATAAAGGTTGAATTGTATTGAATCACAAATTGTATCATAAATCGTAGGATTTTTTATATATATAATTTTCTTCCATAAAAATATAAATAAATCAGAAAATAAAAAATAAAAAATTTTAACTCTCCAATCATCCTTTTGCCATCAATGTGCACCAAGCAATACCATGTCATAATAGATTTTATCTTTCCTTTATTTTTTTGTCTTTCAATAAATTTCCTTTAAAAAACATCCAAGGATCCTTTAATAATTTATGTTCTTGTTACCTTTCTTGAATGTAGAATCATGTTGGAAAAGCAGCATTTGATATTGACATAATATAGACTAACGAAAAAAGATATTTTGATTTCTAAACATCATTGCACAATACATATAAGTCAACATGATCGTGGCCATCCATAAAAACATTCTAGATAAGTCATACATCAATTTGGTATTTCAGCTAGTTAAGAAGTAAGAAATCATGAAGAAGAAAACAGCTCCATGATTTAACATTGAAGAGAATATATATCATTTAATATCTTATAAAGAACAAATAAAATAATTTACCTTTTCTGAGTGATTCTTAAAGCCCCCAACAATTTAAAAACATAAAATGAAAGCCAAGTGAAACTTAAAATAGAAGAGAACGAGTTGAATCATAAATCATAGGATTCATATAAAAAGGATTCAAGGTGGGACTCAAATCATTTTGCTTAAGATTCGACTCAAATCATAAATCGTATATGGTAAATTATAGGATTTTGACAACACTACTTGATGCGGCTGTGTTGACATGCAAGTGTCATCTATGTGAACCTATGCCAGGGCAAGTTTCAAAATGCCTAGTTAAAAGAGGAAAGTCTTTTGTCCATGGTTTTGAATGTCGGTATCAGTCAATGTATCGGCCCAGCAGAAAAATGATATGATACGCCATCGCGTATCATATCAGTCAGAAATTTTTTTAAAAGCAAAATAATATTTAAAAATGAGAAGGGGGGGGGGGGGGTGAGTTATCTAAGAATCTATCATTTTTTGTGCTTTGACGATGTATTCAATGGTGTATCAGACTATACTTTGATGAGAATGTTGTGTGTCGGTTTGACTTGTTGAAGATCAACTAAATTTGCCCTAATTGAACACAAATCAAGCATGATTTGGTGAACTAGGGTCCATTACATTGAAAGACAACAAAAAGAAGATGGAAATATAAAAAAGAAAGTGAAGGTTTGCCCTTCTTTCTGATTTTTTTACATAATGGTCCACTTCGCTTCGATTTGTCAAATCCCATTCAAATCATTTGTTTTGATCTCAAAATATGTGTCGATCTAGCCTAAAATGAATTTTTAACCTTCTTCCATAGTTTTAATGAAAAAAAAAAAAAAGAGAGAGAGAGAGAGAGAGAAATGACTAATGAGTGAAATTTAAAAAAACAAAAATCAAAATTAGGCTTTTATGGGCGCATTGGCCTGTATCAGCCATATCGGACAATATGGGCTAATACGGGTCAAATTTTTTCGTATCAAGCCGATACCTCAGCTTTTTCGTATCAGGCCGATATGTTAGCTTTTTCGTATCAGGCCGATATGACCCCATATCGTCTCGTGCCGATGCAGATACGATATGGTTGTATCAGTCGATAAGATACCGATATTCAGGTCCATGTTTGTGTCTGGTGGGTAGCCGCTCACAAGCAATCTACTTTTTGAAAAGTTTACCCAATTTGTTGCAAGAATGCTAAGATGATGATGATGATGATGAATATTACCACTCTCATATGGAACAGTCATTCAAGATTGATGCAACCAAATATGCCATGCAAGAAGTTATGAGTGGGCCCACTTGATCACACATTCAGAATGTGCGGACCCCACATGTGAGCCATAGTCACACATGTGACAAGTAATAGTCTTTATAAGTTTATTTTAGTCTTTTTCTTTTTCTATCTTTGTGTAAATAAATAGAGAAAGACCAAAGTACCTCAAATTAAACAAGAGGGATTATTTGAGTGTTTTCTTCTTTAGTTAGGGCTTTCTCTTGTAAGCCTATTTAAGGCACCCCTTTAGACATATCAAGGATCGTTTGGCTTTATGAATTTTATTTTATTTTTAATGCATTTCTTCTTTCTTAATGGATCATGGATGATCTTGAGGGAGGAATAGGAAAGGGGATTTGAAGTGATCTCTAGTTTTGGCTAGAGGGTTGTGGATCTTAGAACAACCACTATTCTTTTTCTTATTATTGTAAGCCCTTTCATTCCCTTTGAGTTTTACGTGGGTGCTTCCCTCATCCATCCCCTTTTCTCTTGTTGTGCCTCTAGAGTTTTGAGTGATGGTCATGTGCCACTCAAAAAGAAAAGGAAAATTTATAGGATGGCTATAAGACCAGCCATGCTTTTTGGGACAAAATGTTGGGTTAGTTAAGGAACAACATGTTTAAAAGATGAGTGTAGCTGAAATGAGGATGTTGACGTGGATGAGTGGCAAGATGAGGAAGGATAGAATTAGAAATGAATTGCATTTGAGGAAACTTAGGAGTAGCACCAATGAGTAATAAAATTGGAGAAAAGTAGACTTAGATAGTTTGGTCATGTGCAGTGCACTGGGAACTAAGAACGGCGTCAATTAGAAGTGAGCTGGTACAACTTGAAGGCTCTAAAAGGGCAAGGAGAAGGCCCAAAAGGATATGGATGGAGATATTAAGAAAAGACTTGATTACTTATGATCTAATTGAAGGTCTAACCCTTGATAGAGTGGAATGGTTGAATAGGATTCATGTAGCAATTAATTAGGATAAGGCTTAGATGATGATAATGATGATTATGGGAACAAGTTCCTTCTTTGTGAAACTGAAATAAAGACACATTTCTCCTCTCAATCCTCCCCTCCTCTTTCCCTTTTCCTCAATCTCCCATCTTCCCTTTTCTTTTATTTCCTTCCCTTTTCACCAAACCTTACCTAAAATCCATCAAACCCTAATCTTACCCTTTTCCATATCCTATATGTGAAGCAGAACGACTTATAATCCTGGATGGCTACTAAACCTCAATATGAAACTGTATCAACATTGTAGCAAGTGACTGATTCAATACTATATCGACTTATAGCAAGTGACCGATTCAATCTAGAAATGGTTTGACACTCGAAGCTCATTTCACAACCAAAATAGATACTCTAGAAGGATGAATTAAGGGCATGTTTGGATTTGCTGCTTGTCTTGTATCATACTATAGTGTATTGAACTGCACATCATATCCGCATCTTGAATGGGTTTAAGATGTATTGGATGGTAGAACAAGCATCCATTTAGATGACTCACGAACGCATGTGTTGAGTACTATTCTTTGCACGAATCTTGTATTTGGATTAGTTGACTACGAGAAGAGAAGTGTTATTGTTGTTACCATGATCACCCACCCAACGTCAGAAGATATTGCATACCAACGCATAATTTGGGATTCCCCGCACCCTCAAGCACGACTTCTCCGTCGAGACCACCATCGTCGTTGGAATTAAACTACTCGAATATCCTCTTCACCTTCTCAGCTCTGCTGCTTCTTGAAGACGCCATGTGTGTTGGTTGTTGTTGTGGAGAGAGTAAGAGTTGAGAGAGAGAGAGAGAGAGAGCTTCCCAGAAAAACCAAATCAAAAAATGGATTTCTTCATCTTCCAAGAAAAACCCAAATGAGAAAATGATTTCTTCATCTTCCAAAAAAACCGAAATCAGAAAATGGTTTTTTTTTTCATCTTCCAAGAGAAACCCAAATCAGAAACTGGGTTTTTTTATCATTTTCCAAAAAACCTAAATAAATAAATAAAATTGATTTCTTCATCTTCCCCATTAAAACCCTCTCTCTCACTCCCCAGGAAAAGCAAAGAGAGTGATAAGGAGAGAGGGAGGAAAGAGGAAAAGATGGGGGTTCGGTGCTTTGGGATGAGTATGGGAGCTTGTGTTAGATTATGGTATTCCCTACACCTAGTTCACTAAAATTGATTCTTAGTCATGTTCATGTCCGGGCGTATCTCCCGGATGAGTTAATTTCATCCGTTCGTACAATGGTGTAAAACCCCTAAAGTGACAACAACATTCTTAAGGGCGCAATTTCAATACCGCAAATCGCTAAAACCAGACAACATTTTAGTTGTATTGTACGTTTACAACAGGACAAGCACTGCCAAACCCACGCATCCAAACATGCCCTAGTGTTCTTGAAGAAGCAAGAAGAGAAAGCAATCCAAATCGTCAAACATCAATAGGAGGCCCCAAAGGAGACGTAGAATCTAGGAATATTTATCTAAGGTTGCATGGTCAAAACGATGACAGTAGCAAGGATGAGTATGAGCTAGGCTATTAGGTCAAACAACATCACTGCACACAACCACGATCAAGAGCACCAACCTACCCTCGACAAGACTATTCAAATTATCTAGAAGGAGGGCGAGCATGTCAAGATCCCACCAAGCATATCAAGATTGAAATTCTGAATTACAATTATAATTTAGATCCCAAGGTTTTCACTAACTGGCTAAATTCAATGAAGCGATACTTTTGCTGGCATGTAATGGAAGAAATCGCCAACCCAGGTTTTTTACGAGTATGTCAAGATCCCACCAAGCATATCAGGATTGAAATTCCAAATTACAATTATAATTTAGATCCCAAGGTTTTCACTAACTAGCTAAAGTCACTAAAGCAATACTTCCACTGGCATGTAATGGAAGAACTCGCCAACCTAGGTTTTTTACGAGCATGTCAAGATCATAGCAAGCATATCAAGATTTACAATTATAATTTAGATCCCAAGGTTTTCACTAACTGGCTAAAGTCAAGGAAGCGATACTTCCGCTGGTATGTCGCCAACCTAGGTTTTGCTACCTAAAAACTTAAGGGCAAGTTATTCCATAATGGTAACAATGGTCATAAGACTCATAACGGCCACTATTGTTACTGTTACGATAAGGGCCACGGTGGTAATAATGAGCTTTAAAAAAAAAAAAACTACTAACAGTTGCGAGACCCTTGTGGCCATTGCAAAACCGTTACAGGGCCATTACAAGCCATTACAAGTACATTTTTCCATAACGGCCATTACAACCTCGTAACACCCTTACGTAACTGTTTTGTTATACCTTAAAGGTGCGGCCCATGATTGCTGGTATGTTGTTGAAGAATAATTGCAATGTTGTGGTTTTCCTCCATTAGGCAATTGGAATGAAATGAAGGCAATATTAAAGCAAAGGTTTCTCCCGGTGGAATAAGAGAAGAACTCCTTCCAAGAGTTCCACATGCTATAGTAAGACAATCTAATTGTAGAAAAATTAAAGGGCTACGATTCAACCTTCAAAGAGAATCGATGACCGTATGGCTAAACAAAGCATACCGGAAGGCATGAAAAGTGCAATAGTAGAAGTATGTTGCAAGACGTAGTAGCCTTCAGGCAGAGGAAATACACTCTTCTGCTCCACTACCAGCAAGTCCATAGTGTGTCCTGTTAGTATAGAACACACAACACCAATATCTTCCATACACAAGTGCCATGTTGTAGAAAGGTTCTCAAGGTCATTATTAATGAAGGCAGCAATATGAATGTGGCCTCGTAAGGCATGGTAAACAAGTTGAAGCTAAAGGCTCAAAAGCATTCCAAGCCCTACAAAATTACATGGGTGAATGTCGTGAATGACATATTCGTCCCCATGACCAAGTGTTGCTTAATGGACTTTTCCTTAAGGCATTACAAAGAATCACTTTGGTGTGACATCATTTCAATGAAAGTCACACATATTATTGGCACACCCGTGGATTTACAACAAGGCATAATTCATAAAGGTCATAAGCTTCGTGTACAAAGAGAAGCTGCAGCGGGCAAATGAAATGGTTATCAACCACCGAGGCGACTCTATTGGCTTCTTCAGATGGTAGCTCATTTCGACCGGAGGAGTTGACTAATCGACCAGAAACAGGAGGTATTTGACGGCTCAAGTCGAAGAATAGCGGGAAATCTATCATAACCCGAAGGGCCTCAAAATGTAACTTTTTCCTCTTCTGGGCAAACGACGAATGGGAGGGAACTCTCAACCCTATGAGAGGTGATGAATCCAAAGGAACAAAGCCGGCTTCCACAATGTCAAGTATGGACCGATTCGCTGAGAAAAGTTAAGAACAAGGAATTATGTATGGTAGGATGCAAATGCAAGACCAATCAGATTAATGAAGCCACATGAAATTCAAGACATTTTATCCCGATTTCAAGATTTGGTCCCAAGTGAACTGTCCAATGATCTTCTATCTATGCACAATATTTAGCACGCAATTGATTTGGTGCCCAGAGTGTCATTACTAAATTTCTGAACATACCAAATGAATCCAACAAAGCATGTAGAGCTTCATCAATAGGTAGAGGAATTACTGGCCAGAGGTTTCATTCATGAAATCTTCATCCTGTGTGTTGTGCTAGTATTCTTAAAATGATAAAACTACCCCAATGTGGTCATATCTTTCCATACATTGATGGAAGGATTGGTCCATATTGTTGTCCATCATCTTGAAATGGTCCAAATCCCTATCCACCTACTTTGAACGGTCTAGCTCATTGTCCACCATATTAGAAAGGTCCACATCGTTGTCCACATACTTTTAAATAATCTAGATAGATGTTCATCTACTTTTGAACTGTCCAAATAGCTGACCACCTAGTGTTGAATGGTCTAGATCGCTGTCCACCATCTTAGAATGGTCATGATCGTTTTCCACACTCCATATACTTTTGAATGGTCCAAATTGTTGCTCACAATTACTAATTAAGGGAATTTTCATCATTTTCAAAAAATAAGCTAACCTCCTTTACTTAGATTTGACAAAAAGTGATCAAATAAATAGACCCTCAAAATGTGGGTGGTGATATCAAAAGATTTTTTTTTTTAATTCTCCCTAATTAAGCCAAAGGCAGGTGGCATTTCATTGAAATCCCTAAAAAAAAGTGTGTTTCTGCTTTTTCTAAATGGATGATCTAGGAGAGAGGAATAGAGGGGGATTTAAATTAATCTCTAGCTTTGACTAGAGGGTTGTGGATCTTATGCAAGGTATTCAATAATCGTAACGGTGGTTGTAACGGCCAGCCTTATGGCCAGTATAATATGAACCATTATGGCCTTGTAACAATAAAAATAAAAAATAAAATTAAATAATTAATTAAAAAAAATTTTAAAAAAAGGAAGAAACTATACCCGTGCTATATTGACCCTTTATGGGACTGTTACAGGCCTTTTTTTTCATAACAGACTTTACAATCTCATACAGCATAACAGGTCTCCTACCATTACCATTACATAACCATTTTTTTAATACCATGATCTTATTACAACCATTGCTCTTTTTCTGATTACAGTAAGCCCTTTCATTCCCTTAGAGTTGCCCTTGGGTGGTTCCCTCTTTAATTGCCTTTTTCTTGTTGCATTAAATACTAAAACCAAGTCAATACAATTTCATCCGTACCAATATTAAGTTATTGCATCCAATTTTTGTATGACACAAACAATCATGCATGTCACATGTAGTCGGTGTTTGTTACATCTAATCTTTATCGTTGTGCAGCGAAGATGTTGCCAACTTTCAGACTAGTGTTCATCTGGATATTCCATTAAAATGCAGTCAACATAAGGAATTTGAAGATGCCAAAAAATTAGCATTCTCCAAGCATCGCTGTTCACTTTGGTGGATAGGGTAGGCACACTAGAGGTCATAACCTATAATTTTATGTTTACATGCCTATTTAGAACTGTTCAATAACCAGCCTTATTAAACTGTTCAATAACCAGCCTAATGTTGTCATTCTCAATACCTTTGTACATGCTGACAAATAAATATTTCAATCCACAGACAAAATTACCATGAGGGCCAACTTGTCCAGTCTCAAGTCAATTCATGACTCAGCTGAGTCGGGCCTGAATTGGCCCGACTTGGCTGTGCTGCGGGTGAGTCGTCTGGGTGATTCGTGGAGTGTGCTTTCGAACTGGATCAGGTCCAACCGAGCCTGAGTTGCCAATCCATGATGTTGACCCATGGATGTCATGGACTCCATGACCAAGTAACCCCCTTGCATGCCATGATAGCAATTGATGCTTAGAAACTGACGATTCAGTTCATTACTCGTTCATAGGATACAAAGTGAGATTTTGCAATATGGAAACTGGATTCATATGTGGGATGCTTTGAGAATGTGATGTCCCAAGAATTAGAATGTATGGAAACTTTGTACAGGCCATCGGAAGTTGTAGAAAATGAATAGTTGAAATTTTTCAAATTTCATGGAATAGCAACCTTTCAATTTAGAAGAAAGACAATTGGCCAATCAATTTCAGAATTAGACCTCATAAAATCCTTTCTAATGGAATTATTGAACTTACACTTTGATTACTAGGTGAAAGATCTCACTAAACAAACACAAACCGCTATCATATCTCAACAAAAAGCTATTCAAAACAGTAGTGAGGAAAATAAGACGACAATTGACACAAGAAAATGTACCTGCAACGAACGGAACAGCACAGGCTCCACAAGCCGAAAAAGAACCTTCTCAACCCCATCCGTCGTCCTCTGATTAATAAACCCTCCCAAAATCCTCCTCACAGATGCAGCCAGTGGCCTTGAACTTGCATGTATTGCCCCCTCAACCAAGCCCTGCAAGAACCCACCTTCAATCTCATCCCTTGACCCACCTTCCTTCCATGCCCGGAAAAGAACATCTGCATAGGCCTCCAACATCGACTTCCTTCCAAATGGGATTTGAGCATGTATTAGCGCCAATATCTCCTTCACAAGCTGCCCATTTAAACCAAACAAAGATGCTAAAAACCGTCTCCCATCGTCCGTCTTCAGATACAAAGGCGCAATCACACACCGCACAAGAAGCATCTTCAAATCATCAATACTCTCATCGTCAAAATCGAACAAAGAGAAAGCATCCCGAAGAGCACAAACCCTCCGGACATCGACCTTCTTCCCTTCCGTCAACGACCGGGACACTAGGAACGGGAGCGACTGAGAGATCAGAGTTTCCCGGCCAGGCAACCCCTCTCTCCACCACTCCTCGCACAATCCAGTGATTTCAAGCATCAAAGCGGGGTCCACTTCAAAAAGAATGAGGCTGTCGTGCAGCGCGCGGACAGAGTGTAGAACATCCGACGGCTGGAATGGTTTACTTGGATGCGAGATGCAGAGGTGCGCAATGTAGGTGTAAACCTGGAGGCTTTTGAGAAGGATCGGACGGTTGGAATCGGTTGTGGGGGCCGAACGGGAAGCGGGCTTTTGGCTTCGAGACGAACGGCGGGGGCGTTTGGAGGGTGGGGAAGGGGGCGAACTGGGACTGTCGGGATCGGAGGGGTGGGTGAAGGAATGGATGGATTGGGAGACGGAGTGATGGAGAGCCGATGGGAGTGATGAGGAGAGGGGGGATGTTTGGGGAATGGAATGGATTAGGGTTTTAAGAAGGGTTTTTGAGGATTTGAGAGGTAGGTTTGAAGCTGAGAGGAGGAATTTCCGGGGAGAAGATTGAAGAGAGGAACGGAGGGTTTTTTCCATGGTTAGGGTTTTTTGGGAATTCTTCTGAGGGGTTTTGTGATTTGATTTTCTAGGGTTTGGAGGGTCTTGGATCTGAAATTTCAGGGTTTGCCGTTGAAGAGGAAGGAAGGACAGAAAGGAGCAACGAAGGAAATGAAGATACCGCCATTTCTGAGGTTTGAAAATTGAGTAAGTACCGAAACTGGGATGCGAGTTTCGTGCGACACATGTTGCATGGTGTTCCTGCAACGAATGCTTGTGGGCCCACCGTGGTGTCCGTGTAGAATCTACTCCGTCCATAAGTTTCTACAGCTCATGTTACGTTGATGGTATAAAAATGAACCATATCCATTACTCAAGGAAGTCGTACCAAAAGAAACAGTAGGGACTGAATGACCACCATTGGAACCTTACTAAGCCCTACAGATGTTTTGAAACCTTAGGTGAGACACACCATCAGAGATTGATCCAGATCCAATATTCAAATGGGCCATACCATAATAAACAGTGGGGATCAAACAACCACCTTCAAAGCTTACACGGCCACTAGTTTTGGATCACGCTTTTGCATCCACACCCTGCTTTTCCATATGATATGGCCCACTTGAGTTTTGGATCGGCCTGTTTTTTGGTCTCATGTAACCATGTTTTATGTCACAAACGATGGATGTAGCGGATTTATGACGTAGGGAAGGATGTGAGGTCGAGCATGTCTTCCTCGGGATAACTGTACCGAATCTATCAAAATTCTCCAAACTCCTTATAAAGATATCTCGAATTAAAATAAGAATTAGAAATAATTATAAAAATCAAAATTTCATTAATAGGTAATTGTCTCATATGTATATCCTTATTACATTATTAATATTTTTTAAAAAAAATTCAAAATCGGTAATTATTAAAAATAACAAAATTTAAATGCTCAATTTATATTTTTATAAAAAAAATGCTCCAACAAATTTATAACAATTAGTCATAAATTTGATTGATTCGAATTGATGACAACGTTGATTCGATCAATAGGTGTGTGGATTCAATTGACTCAAATCAATGAAACAATCAATTCGATTGAGAAGTCTCCAATTTAACTGTTTGATTGTTGGACACTTTTAGGCAGTTTCCTAGCACTTTGATCGACAAATCTCTTATTTCTAACCATCAGTAGCTCCAAACTATATATGTCTAGTTGAACTTGTTCAAATTAATGCCCAAAGCTTGGGATGATAAAATAAGGGGTTTCCTATTAAATTGTACCATCTACAAGCAAGGGGTTATATATATATATATATATATATATATATATATATATATATATATATATATATATATATATATATATATATATATATATATATATTTTACACACACACATCCCACCACACACTCACACCATAGTAGGATTTCACCACCAATGAGTACTCAAACCCTCGACCAAGTGTTGAAACTCCTAAGAATCTACCACCAGAATAAGAGTAAGGACCCATATACAAGCAAGTTGTTTTGGATCTAAATGGGTTTATGCATAGGTTTATTAAGGCACATAGATCTACATGTATCTATATGCTTCGATGCTGCAAGTCTTCAGGCATTTCATGGTCTTCATTTTTCAATAGGTCCAATAGACTTAAGAATCATACCCGCATTATTGACAAACCGAGACATTTACACAAATCATTTCACAAAATTTACATCAAACAAAGTAGATGTGCAACCTTTTTTCTGGTTGTTAATCTTCATACTTACAACATTCAATCTTTTAACTAGGTTATTAAACATTTAAAAGTGTTATGGTAAAGAAGATGATCATTCCTTCATCTTTAAATTGCACTACTACCATTTTAGAAAGATTTTACTTTACACAAATTTTCTTTATTGGGTTCTGAAACTTGTTTTATAAACCCTCATTGCTAGTTTAATCAGACATTGGACAACACCACATTACCTAGTGTAAATAAGAAAAAAGAAAAACGAAAAAAAGAAGAAGATTCATCCTTCATTCACCCAAATCATGTGAATTTTTAACTTCCATAAAACTAAATTTATTGAATTTCAATACCTCGAATCTTGTAGAATTAGTTGAACCATTGAAACAATTGCAACACTAATGTTAAAATCAATCTTATGTTAAAAGGCTTCTTAACCACTATCTCAATATCAATTGTACTTGTGAAAAAAACCACTTGCATAAAATTAATACAACATAGAAGAAAAGAGAGTAGAAAAAAAGACTAGTGATGAGAGCACAAAAAGTAATGTAGTTCAACAATATTACTTATATAGGCGGATAATATATTTAGCTTTCCAAGACTTCTCTCCTACTCTCTCATCATAATAGATCTCTCACAAGAGAATTACCCCCACTTCTCCGTTATCTTTCCTCTCCAGTAAACAACACGATCCAAGAGAGGCCACTTGTCCTAACTGTACTAAAACTAGCTCTCACATACTTTTGAGAGAGAGAGAGAGAGAGAGAGAGAGTTTCCCATTAGGCCAACATCTTATTCGGGCAGACAGACTTAAGCAAGTGAATAAAAACCACACAGCTCGAATGGACAGGTTGGATGGCACTTCCGCATCATGGTGGGACCCACATAGCTTAAACACGTTGGAATCACCATGCATTCGAAGCATGCACCTCTCTGAGTGCATCTAAAGAGAACACTAACCGTTGATCAAAGTGACATGCAGCAGTAGGCTGGGTCCAGACCAGGCCAGCATCACCTGACGCCCTGCTTGTTTTTTTAATATTGGGGTGAATATCAGGTCCATCCCAACCCGTTTATTGATGGGCCTCAAATTCAAGACAAGATCCAGTGCATGAGAGCCAAAGATGGTCTGAGCTGATGTAAGGCTTCAATTTTTAACAAATGGGCAACTCTGGCCCAGGCCCACTTGTTTATTTTGTGGGCCTAGTAATCGACATTGGCTCAACTTGTAAGCTCCAAGAATAAACTCGAGTTAGCCATCGACGAGCCATGATGAAGTCCTTCCATGCCCATCCCACAAAGTCAATCCCATGTCCGACCCAGCCTAGATAACGGACCCAAAAGAAAAAGCCAGAACCCGCCCGGGGATAATTAAACACGGCCCAATCCTAGCTACCCACATTTGTTAAAGATCTGGGATGTTCATTAGGTGTGCCCATTCATGCATGGTATATGACAAAAATGCCCTTGAAACCTGAAATCAGCAAGGGCCGCGTAGACGTAGAATGAGGCCTGACAATAATAAACAAGCTTAAATTTTAAGCCCGAGCCTATCCCACAGGCTTAACATTTCATTTGAAGCCAACCCGAAGTGAGCCAAACATAAAAGCCTGATGGGCAAACCCGGCCTAGGACAGCCCTAGATTCATACAGGGTTATGGTGGGTATGTCCAGAAGCTTGACAGAGCCCATTTGAACGCAACTAGTTGCCTTTTTAGCCAAACCCCATTTTGAGTTGTTTGTTGTGTGTTTGGATGCACTTTCGCAAACTCCATTCGATTTGTTACTTATAAAAATAGGCAATGAAAAGCCCACTCCCCCAAAATCAATTGGATTAGTAGAAAAATAATCCAATTGGTTTTAGGTGAGTGAGGTTTCATGTGCCTATTTTGCCTGGTGGGTTTTGAAATGAGCTCATCTTCAAAGAGCCGGTTTGACATCTATCAAAAGGTCCCCCTTTTCTTCTTTTTTTTGGTGGGGCCCTTTGTGCTATCTGTTCCAAAATTTGGCACACGTATCCGGATGCATTATTCTTCACCAAGAACCCATACCCATTTAATTGCAATTTACAGCCCCATTTATGGTCTTTATTATTATTATTTTTTGTACCATTTATGCTATTTATTTCCCACGGTCTGGGCATTGCTGTTTGTCACTTATTCCCCCCTTGAAGTTTTGATCTCTGTTATCATGCGTGGGGCCCAACCACAAGGCCAATTAATTCAATTTGAAGCAGTTGGTTTAGATTGCATACAATTTCCTTCTAAAAATGAGGAGTTATTGATCAAGGGTGGCGATGGGTTGGGTTTATGTTGGGTAGGGGTTGCTTGCACTTACATCTACCCATACCCATATCGGCCTAAAATGTGCACCCATACCTGTATATACATAATTATTAATTAGTGTTGTGTATCAGTCCTCATTCTAGAGACTTTGCCAGAGTATTAAAGCTTTCTCCTTGACCTTTTAATATTTTGAGTAATTTTGTGTTTGGAGCCCATGCAATTCGTGCATTGGGTGAGCCCTTCTATCATGTTGTGATGCCAAGAAACAAAGTCTCCAATCATCAAATGGGCCACACCATAGAAAACAATGAACACCCTTCCAAAAATCTCCTAATTTGGTAGCCTAAGTGATGGTTGGATTGGGGCGATGATGGCATATATATTGTGCATACCATGTGTTGAGGGTCAAATATTGCATATTATACCACAGTTATTACCTGATTTTACGAACATGATACGGTTTAAAGGCCCATTATGATCGTGTGTTGTGATGCAAGGTGTATTTAGGAGCCTATACTGAAAAAGGACACTAAAAGTATGGATTTGACGCTACGAAGTCACCAAGGCAAGGGATAGACTCCAGGGGACTAAAATCGAAGAATTTACACGCCAAAAATTCGAGAAAATCAAGCTGCTCACGTTAAACGGGCTTGAAAATCGTCTAGAATGCAATATCATAAGATTCTCAACATCTGTTCAGCTCAAAACTTTATATATGGCCTAAGGACCATAAATTAACTATACAAGTCGAAATTCAGCCCTTGGATCCCTGTGAAAGTGGTCCAACAGACAGATCAGTCTCTAAAATCCTGATTTGGAGCCTGTCTGATATCTGGATATGCTCCAAATTCGATTTCAACCCTTTAAATGGGGTGATAAAACGATTGGACAGAGTGGATTTCTCAAAACATCAAGGTGGGACCCACTATCCATGATTGTTGTACACAGCATAAGTGCACTTACAGTGCACTGGACCAGAGAGTCCGGTCAATAGAAGTTGAGCTGAGCCCACCCGAGCCAGCGTCCGCGTGATAACAACGTCCGCAAGGTGCGGACATTGCAACTCGCTATGGGCCACCATCTTAGCCTAGTTGATTGATCTGGACCATCCATTCGATCTAGAGGTTGGGCGTGACCCTCGCCTAGGTGTCCTTTTGACCCAATGCAAATGTATACAAGTGGATCGTCAAAAAATGTAGGATGAACAGTGAGTTAGCTTAATACAGTAGACCGCACAAAAACTCGATAAAACCACTTTTTTCCGATTGGTTTTTCGCTAGGAATCCAATGAACGGGGTGAATTTCTCTAAAGACATCATTGTGAGGCCCACCGAATACATCAGCGTAGCTCCTGCGTTGATTTTACACACGGACGAGTGTCCAGACATCACCCGGCTTCTCCAGCCGTTGTGTGATCTTGATGATGGTCAGATCAGTGATCCAGACCGTTCAAACTCATCAACAGGGGGCCACATCCATCACCAAGAAGGCCAAAACGAAGATGGGATGGCCATCCCTCTAATCCAAAACGTAACTTGTTTGCGTTTCTCGTCACTAGCTGCATACGCGTCAGCTGCGTTAAAGCTCCTAGCCACCGACTTCCAGCCTCCGAACCGACCTCCCTTGCCTATATAAAAGAGAGAGAAAGTGAGAGAAGGCATTCTTGAATCTTGGGCAGCCATGGAGGCCAGGACGTGAGCATGAGGGAGAAAGAGAAAAGCATGTATCCAACATCAGCTCTTCTTCCTTCCTTCTTTCTGTTTTTCTTCCTTTGTTTATATCTTTCCTGAAGAGTTTTAGCATGATCATGTCAGGCTAAACCTCTTAGCTAGGGCTAAGAGGTGAGGCTTGTATTATGATTGAGATGTTGACTTTATTTTGATTCATGTTTGGTTGAACCTTATGGATTCTACTTTGATTATTGAGGAATATTTTTAGCTTGAATAGTTTGTACTCAAATTACAATAGATCTGCGATAGCTTGAGATATTATCTTTTCATGTATAGAAATTGTGAAATTAGGTAATCTTATTGTTCATCATCATCTCATGAGCATGGTTGGGTGATGGAATCCTGCTAATCTTCTCAATTATCTTATGATTGGCTGTGAGATTGGTAAATTATTGTTGTTTGCCATCGTCTCCTAAGCATGGTTAGGTGACAGAATCACTTTCAAATCTTCACCATTCTTATTTATTGATGATTAGATCCATAAGACGTTTAGAGATCTGACAAATCTCTTCTTACCAACTACATAAGATAGGACTCTGATTCCAGTTATATCTTTGAATCAATGTAAGGTAGCTTCCCAATTGCTACAAGTGGATCCTTGGCACCCTAGTTCCCACTTTTATTTTTATTAGTTTTTAATTAATCTATTCACAATTATTCTCTTAATTTTCTCTGATTTAGATTACATCTTCGCCTAGTTCTAATTCAAGTTACTTTCAGATTACGTACAAGGTTCAGTCCCTATGGATTCGACCTCGGTTTTACTAAGATTATTACTACATCACAACCCTATACTTGGGGTCCGAACACCATGGTGGCATTACATTGGAACTGGTGTAAAACCAGCTTATTCTAAATGTTATAAATCGAATGTCTTCAAATTTATTTGTGTTTTTAAATGAGAAAAAGTATTAGCTGTGATTACTGTTAGTAATAACTTGCACGATGACGACCTTTATTCGGAGTTTCCCTTGTAAAGAAAAATGGGGCCATGTCAGCTCGTTGAATGCTCTACCTCGGGCCACCGACATCATTCGCTCTACTAAAATAGATTTCTTGAAAAACCGTAATATTCAATCTTAGTTGGCCTTCCATCCCTAGCGATAAATCATCCTTGTATTTTGATACACGTGGGTTTAGTCCTCCAATGCTTGTTAGGTTTCTCTTCAACTTACTCATGGCTAGACGGATCGATTTCGAGTTAAATAAGCATTAGGGTAGGAAGTCCAGTATTTATTTACTCAAAGAGGAACTGTTATAGGGAAAAATGGACCAACCTACAAATGCAGATCAGGTCAAGACTTAGCACCTCCCGATGGCTAAAAGAGGCAAGGAACCCTACATGTGTCTGAGAAGAAAGGTCGGGAAGACTAAGGTCGTCCCAAAGATCGATACGAGAAAGGTCATTCCAAAGGTCAGCACGACCCAGAACGAATTCTCTAGGAAAGATGCTGAAGAGGCTGCAGGAACTGGAGATCACAAGGACCTTTGGTCGCTTTATTCAGCGGATGATGCTGACCTTCTTATAAGCTCTATCGACATTGTGACTTCCATCAGCCAACCTTAATTGAAGCTCGGATGACTGCGCCCTGGTCTCCAGACAATGACCAACCTAAAATGAAGGAAGACCTATTCGATCTTTCTCTAAGGATGGTGGAAACTAACTCACGATCGGTTCGGGAGTCCAAGATCCCCGTTGAGGATCTCAGGAGATCTCCAATACATTAGGAGTTCTAATCCAACTACAACATGCACCTAATAAACATGGAGGATCATATTACGATACGATCTCCCTCTACAATTAATAGGGAGATCTCCAATGGTGAAATGCACACACACATACATCATCTCTACCCTTATACAATTTCTAAAAGGCCTAGATTCCTGACTTTGGCATCAGAGAGTCCCCTGCATTAGCTAGGGTTTTCCTTGTTTGTTCTCTGTGCAGGTACTTAAGGATTTAAGAAGAGTTAACTGGAAAACAACATCAACAGGAACTAAACACAAAATCATTATTATTGAGCGAGATGGAACACACCACAAAAGCATTGGATTGTAATTGTAGTAGAGGACGGCCTATTACATGATGGGCTTGGGTTTTCAAGATTGTTGGTGGGTCCTAAATGCCCATCAAGGTCTCCCATGCATACCTCGTGGTAATCATCACCAACAGCGATAATTATGGATATAATAGCTTATCATAAATATGTACTTAGTTATGATTATTATAGATATGTACACACACATAATCAATATATAGATTTGAAATGTCCATCAAAGATAACATATTTCACATACTATCATGCAAAAATCATACCCTATCCTTGATTTGGCCTTATTTTCTATGGTGATTGTTTTTGCAAGCGCAGAATGAGATGACCCTGATTGCCTAACAAAAGTGATTCTCTAAAAATGGATGGATCAAACTGTTGATTAGACCTATTTTGATATAGAGTGGGTTGTGGACAATTTCATGGCCAAGATGGATCAGAAGATGCCCGATCACAAGCGGAAGTCATCCAGACCTTCAGCACTTAAAACGAACGTATCTCACAAATCGAAATGAGCTATCGGATGTACCCCCAATTTGTAAAATACCATCATTTCAACGGTCGAAATCTCATTTTATTTTCATTTTTACCATTTACGGTACTTTTTAGTTTGAGTACAACTCTTCATCCGTTGGGCTTTAGGAGTTGCGTCCGACATGAAAAGTGCTTAGAATAATTAGGAGAACATCATGGTTTAGCCAAATAAGACACTATTTTTGGCTGAAAACCATGCACACTAGTAGACATCATAACCATCTATAAATAGTAAGTTTACTATTTATAGTAAGTTGCAATTTCTATTTCTATGAGTTTTACTTGTAGTTTGATTCCAAAACTTCTCCCATAGCTTAATATCCATATTTAAAGGTTTGTGAACTGGTTTATTTCAATTAGCAATCAAATTATGAATTTTATATAATTTATTTCTAATTTGTTTTTTTTTTCTCTTTTTCTCTCGTAGATTTGAGAAGTCTCTGTGAGGAGTTCAGAGAAGTTATATAGATTTTGAACAGTTATCCCCTTAAGAAAAACAGTGCTCAACCTCATGTCCTTCCTTGCATTATATTTCCATGTAAATGATCTAAATAGGAATCCTTACTCTTGCGCGGGTGGTAGACTCTCAGGGTTTTCAACACCCGGTAAAGGGTTCGAGTATCCATAAGTGGTGAAATTCCACTAGCGTGAGCGTGTGGGAGTGTGTGCTTGTGTGCAAAAAAAAAAAATGATCTTAATAGTCTGGATTAAAGATCATTGATCAAATGATTAGTATCTGAAAGATTGGTATGATGCTTGCATGGTTGCCAATGAAGATGTGCATTGGACTAGTGCGTGTAACTCATATCAAACTCATATCAAACTGTCCAAATCGTAGAATCCACCGCTTTTATTTTCTTTTTTTGAATGCCGACCGTCGAGCATTTTTATTTTAGCCGTCGGGTGGAATGTGTCCACTAACAGTTTGTCAATGCATCAGCTCACTGTTTTATTGGTTTATGACCTATCGAAAGTTGGGCCCACTTATTGGACAGTTTAATTCGAGTTGCATATGTGGCACATTTCAAGTTATGCGTGCCTGCGCATCAACCGTCTGCCCTGCCTGAGTATCAAACCATTCCTTTTTCAAAATGGCCCAGTAGTCAAAGCCCATATTTCATATAGAGAAATTCTGCACTGAGCGTACTTATAAGTATGGTGCGCTAGTTAGATGGGTTTACTTCGCCAGTCTAAATATATTATCTATTGAGAAATGTTCCAGTGCTCTGTGAGCACTGTAAGTTATAGTGCTCCTAGTCGTGTTCACACACTTAGACAATTCAATCCACTGATCTAGACTGTTCATCAGGTTTAACAAATATTCCAATATCATACCATGAATGCATTACACCGATCCAACAAATTCAACCGTTTGATCAATGGCCTTAAAAATGGACGGTTGAGATCATTTACATGAAAAAGGCCCAATAAACAATTTGATTCATTGGTTTGTTAGGGAGTACCATGGATTGCTTTTGATTCTAAAGTAACAGTTTTGTTAAAAAAATCCTAACCATTCCATCCATGGCTTGGAAAAAGGATGGCTACAAAGATATGGCCAAATTAATGATGGATTAGATCATCTGCTCAGTGTAATTTTTTCATGGTCGCCCATAAAATGGATTCAGAATTTAATGGACGGTTCAGATCAATTGACTGGATTAAGTTTCCCAATGCATCTAAGAGCACTATAACGTATGCTACGAGAAAACTGAAGCATATCTCTCATCCATTTCTTTACATTTCATCGTCCATTTCAAAACTGCCACTGAATTTTTTTAGTGCTGCCACTGTACACGGCTATGGTGCGTTGATGCCCCCCTTACCGATGATGTGGCATGTGCCATCAAAACTTCAGTATTGCCCAAATGGTGGGGCCCACTGCAGATGGATTATAACCCAAATTTAACACTAAAGTATAAACCTAACTGGATGATTGGTGAGCTTCCATTCAATGGTAAAAATGAATGGCTGTGATTGATGAAAAGAAGGGAATGGTCCAAATTCACCAATCAAATATCTGTTAATTAGAGGTGGATAATGTCCAATCAATCTGATTGTTGGGATAAGACCAATCTATATTGGGTCCCACTACTTGGATGGATTTCAGATACATGACACATCCAGTGGTGGCATACAGGTGATAAATACAACATTTAGATTATCTACCCGTTAGGTCATGCAACAAAAAATCAAACAGCTATGGCTGCCGCCACCGAGAGCAGCCGTTGGCCGAAGTGGACATACTTTCGTGGCTAACTCGAGGGCCCAATATACTTTTTAGCTAAAGTATATATTTCAATGAACTTATTATAATCATTACGTAAAATATTGCATATGTATATCAAGTTGGAGTATATTGAAATTGATTTACTTGCGAATATATTGTAGAATATCAATGCATTTTATGAATTTTAATTATAAGCGGCCAAATACAACCAAATTTATAAGGAGTGGATTATGTCCTACTTATGCCTAGACAAAATCAGTCCAAGCAAGGGCTCTATAGGGTCCGGTCTGATGTATGGGTTTTATCCATATTTTTTATCTATTTTTCAGATCATTTTAAGGTATAAACCAGGAGTTGAGACATATCCATGGATCGAGTGGACAATAGAGTAGGGATTGGACATCCACCATTAAAAACCTTCTTAGGGGATATAAAAGTTCTGTATCAAACTACATTTATGTTTTCCTTTCATCCTTGTCTATGTGACCTTATGAATAGGTTAGATGGAAACTAAACATCACCATAGGCCCTAAAAAGATTTTAATGGTGGAGTATAAATCTTCTTGAAGCCATGGAAGTTTCGGGTTAAGTTAACATTTGTATTTTTCCTTATGAATAGGTTAGATGGAAACTAAACATCATCATGAGCCCTAGGAAGATTTCAATAGTGGAGTATAAACCTTCTTGAAGCCATGGAAGTTTTGGGTTAAGTTGACATTTGTATTTTCCCTTCGTCATAGTCTATATGACCTATAAACATGTTGGATTAACCAATAAATACCATGGTGAGCCTTAAAAAGGTTTTAATGTTGAGCATTATTGTCATGGATGCGTTATATTGTGTGGTCTACTTGATCTTCAGATCTCTCTCATATCTAGGTTCATATCATACGGGCTTATTTGGAATCGGGAGATATAAGTGGTATGAAAGTGCATTTAGTCCGTGCAAGTTCCATTTAACATTTGGAATGATAGAAAGAATTAGATTAATTTAAGTATTATATCCTTCTATTCCAAAAGGAGATGGCATGATCTTGGGTAGAGTTTAAAATCCATTATATTCGTGGGCTCCATGTTAATGCATATGTTTTATTGACATGATTCATCTGCATGAGTCCTTTACACGTAAAAATCCAGTTCCATATTCACGTAACCAGCATTATTTGTGAAATTTGATATAAAAATTATAATTGTATGGTATACCAAACACATGTTTCATTTAATGCAGTGTTTTTTACATGAAGAAAATTTAAACCCAGATAGTAAAATCTCTAAAATGATCCAAGAAAATAAATAAATAGACAACATGAATAGAACTCATACATCATGGTAGGCCACACAGAGCCCCTGCCACACCCATATTTTAATTTGGATTTAAATACAGATAAAATGCTAGCTACCAAATGAGTTGAATGTTGACCAATGGTTGAGCATTAACTGCTAAACAACTCATCCTAAGAAGCTGACCGTATAACAGTGCTCAGGACCGCCCCACTTGGTGAACGGTCCTTATCTCTTGCATGGAGAATGGGCGATACACAAAAATAGTGGTCCACCAATCCAAATGGACTCCGGAGGAATCTCTCCCACGTGCGCCTGACAACCCGCGTGCGCACCTGAAAAGAGATCTCCCTAGTAGAAACTATTATTAAAACAACGGTCTTGATTTTCGGATTTGACCAAGATGATTATACGTTGTATGACGGACTGTGATTTCGTACGACAGTCTCGCAAGTAACCCGTGCAACAACAAGTTACGTGGGTCCCACAATGACTTTTATATTGAATCCTCTCCGTCCATTATTTAGAAATATTATGTTAGGATCCGAGAAAACAATATCAGGCTAATATAATACTTAAAACCACCACACCATAGGGAAGAGTGTAGACGGGATGCCCAAATTGAAACCTTCCTGGTACTCATAGTGATGTTCCTATGAAATCCAAACCGTTCATAATGTCATTTCTACCAGGATGAAAGGAGAAATAAAATATTAGCTGGATAAAAATATTTCTGTGGGTCCCAAGAAGGCTTCAATGGTGAACATCCAATCCTCTCTTTTACCTGGGGTATGGCCTACTTTTGAGTCGAAATGATTTTTGGGGTCACATCCTAACACGAGATGCCCTAAATGATGGATGGAGGGAATGCCACACACACATTAATCTGGGCCCCAGGTGCTTATTGTTGCACGGGCTCCCTACAACTACTGTTGTAGCAAAATCTCGTCCTCTTGTGGTGGAGTCATTCCGCTTGTTGGGTTTTGGCACGTGAGCCTAGCATTATAGAATGCTCTACTCAAGGAGATATACCTTTTGGTGGGGTTTCTTCTCAGTTTGCCCGTGCGGGCCCATGGTTCAGTGATCCAAGCCGTTGATATGATGGATCATACTGCGTATTTACCATGCAAGAAGAATTTAGTAGATTGGAGGATCCTACGGTTTGATCTTTGGCCTTCTTTTTCATTAGAATCATGGACCATTGTTGTATTTTGTTTCTTATACGTATCAATTGAAGGGTTAGGATTCTCCTGTCAGGGAGATTTTCTAGTGGGCCCCACTTGTACAAACCTAAAATAACAGCAAGCAGCGTTCATCGATGGACAACATATTATACCGGGACGCGGATTGTATACTATCCGCCATGCTGGTCGGTGCTCTGTGGGCCCCATCATGATGTATGTGTTTTCTTCACGCCGTCCATCCATTTGCAATGCGGCAGATCAAAATCACAGGTGGACCACACCACAGGAAAAAATGGTGATTGAAATCCCACCGATAAAAACTTCCTGGGTTCCACTTTAACGTTTATTTGCCATCCAAACGTGTTGATTAGGTCAAACATACCTCGATTAAGTGTAAACACAAATATCAGCTTGATTCAAAAGTTGTGGCACCGGAGAAAATTTCTCCGGCGAGCGTTTAATCATCACTGTTTCCAGTGGTGTGTTCCACCTGAGATTTGGATCTGGTTCATTTTTGTGCTCGTGCATAAAATAATATTGCAAAATGAACGGACGGCGTGGATAAAACCTATACATCATGGTGAGGCCCACGAAGCACGGACCAGTAGCAACTGGCTACTGGCAGGGTCAGCACACAATCTGCGTCCCCTCATCACATCTGGAGGTTGTACGGTGACTGGTGCCATGAAGTAGATAATCTACCATTTGGAATCCGTACCGATCATGCAGTCCCAGCCGTTTGAGTGGTGTCCTCCACACTTGTTTTATTTTACTTTTTAAAATCTAATTAAAAAAAGCACAAAAAGTTCAGATCTGATTGGCACGATAAATGGTGGGCCATTAGCTGCAGGACCACTAGATGATTCGATGATTACTATTTCCGATCAATTGACTTTTGTACGGTGGTCACCTCCTAAGGTCCACTTTATTGTACGGTCTAGATCACCACACACGCTCTGTGCCTCTTCTCAAGCGACAACAATCCAACGGCACTGTCAAGGGCTTTACTACGCTCAAGCACATGCCACACGTGTACTAGCCTGGAACATTATCAGGATATCCAATCCATTCATCAGAGACGTACAGCTATTTAGATGCTTCCTCTAAAGAATAAGATCGGTTGAATCGTGATTTTGGACACAGTTACAAAAATAAAATTTATGGCTGAGAAAACTTACTGAAGTTTTCTTAACCGTTCAACTATTTGTGACATCGTGGTCCACCGTTATAATGGACCAGATTAATTCATTTTTGGAATGGACATCTACACGGTGAGCCCCACCTTATAGAAGGCCTGGATATTGCACTTGCCTGCAATCCTAGCATAAAAGGTGGCGTGTATGTAAGTTGGCTTGTACACGTGTGTGAGATCATAAAAAGCCCTATCCGAGGAAACCGAACTGGCATCCACGTCATCTTTGGTTGATAGCTTCAGCCATTGAAGAGGGAGACGGATTGGCGACTCCCCCTGATACCAGCCCCGTGGCTGGTGGTCGGTGCTCCGTGGGCCCCACCATGATGTACGTGTTTCATCCATTCCGTTCATCCATTTTTACAGATCATTTTAGGCGTAATGAAGAAATTGATAGGGATATAAATCTTAGGTGGGCCACACCATAGGACAAAAATAATGAATGGATATTCATAGTTAAAATCCTCCTAAGGCCCGCTGTACTGTTTCTTTGACATCCAATCTGTTGATTTCGTCATAGAGACCCAGATGACGGGAAACAATAAATATCAGCATGATCCAAAACTTTTATGGCCCCCAAAATGTTTTTAATGGTCAAAATTCATTCAACGTTGTTTCCTATAATGTGGTCCACTTGAGATTATTTTATAACATAAAATAATATATAAAAATATATGGACGGCATGGATGACACACATACACCATAATGAGCCCCACAGAGCAACGACCACCAGCCAATGGCTGGTGTCAGGGGGAGTAGTCAATCCGTTCCCATTTAAGAGAGCAGTACCCGGGCCCCTTGAGGCACGGCATTTTCCGTGCATCCATGTCAGGACACGTGAAACACATGGATCGAATAGAAACTGTACATTTCGTGCTTACATGGGGATTTGTGGGCCATGAACTAGTAATAGACAAATCTAGCCCTTCAATTGGTGGCGTACAAATGAACACCAAAAGACCAAAAACCATCAACGGTTCATATTAGGTGACAAAATTCACATTTTTTTAATCTAATAAAAAAAATTGTTAACGGTCAATCCATGGCTAAGTACACATGATGTATGGTTCAGATTATCATAAACATGTGCCACGTGTCTCGTATAACATCTGGAGGCACGAAAATGATTTGCCTCCAAATGCAGGTATTACGTTTTCCATCTCTTTTCTTTGGGTTTCTACGAGCTTTGTTACAAGTGTGACCTGCTTGTGGCAACAGCCTGTTACTTTCAAACTTAAAGATTCTTTTTGCCTTGGAGATACTTTTTCATTTTTCTGAAGATGAAATTACTCTTCTTTCAACGTTGTTTCTTATACAACGGGCTCTTATTCCAAGAGGAGAAAGATTTTTAAAAAATATTGAGAGTCCCCGCTAAAATAAAGATTTTGCTAACCATTTAACTGAAATTATCAGTTCATTTTAATTAGACAACCATTAACCTATAAAAAGAATTTTTTAAATTTTTTTATTGAAGCCTTCTATAACCTACAACTAAATTAATGTTGTGTATTAATTTTAAAATGTTTTCTCTAAAACAATCTACCTGTAATGAGTTTTACCTTTAAACTGAGATCAAAGATATAAAATTAAAACATCCTACACGTGGATATATAAGTTTACTTTAAGATAACTTCGTGGTCGCCCTATAAGATATAAATGAGTTCAAAACGCGAGCGATTGCCGCATGAGGCAATTTGGTCATTCCCTTCTTTATTCATTGATTTTTTTCATGGAAGTGAAATTAAAGATTGTGTTTTTTTTATTCTTCTTTTTTTTCTTTTTTAGTCTCCTTTATAATTGTTTTTCATTTTTTCTTTTTAAAATGAACGATAAAAGTTTATGAATGAGAGGATGAGGTAATGATTTTCTTTATAGTTATTTTTAAATTTTTTGATTAGGTATGAATGATGAGAGTTTATGAAATGTGTAAGGGTGTGAAAGAATATTGTAATAGATTAATGTTTATAATAAATGAATTTTAAATGGTGAAAGTTTGTAAAAAGTATAAGGTGTGGTGGCTACTTTTATAATTGTTTTTGTTTTTGGTGTAATTGAATTTGATTGGTGGGAGCTTTATGAAAGGTTGGAAGGTGTGGTGGTTTTTTTTATAATTATTGTAAGTTTTAATTTATTTATTTATGAATGGAGAGAGTTTGTGAAAGGGAAAAGAGTGAGGGGTTCGATTTTTTATTTTAATTTTTGTTATATGAATGGTGAGACAATATAGATCACAAAATTTAATATAGACTACATATATTAATAGTGGACCGCTAATATTCAATAAAGATTGCGAATATTAACAGAAAATCGCTGATATTAACAATAAAATTTATTATACATCTTATATGTTAACAGTGAACTACTGATATTCAATGAGGACTACATATATTATTAAAGTAGACCGTTGATATTCGGTTGATTACCGTTAATATTTAGTTGAGGACCACTAATATTCAACGTAGATTGTTGATATTCAGTTGAAGACTACTAATATTTCAAAACCAATTGAATATCAGTGATCCACTTTATTATCTGCGGTTCACGGCAAATATTAGTTGGTCACCATTAATCTTAGTGGTCCACTGTAAATATTCACGATCCATATTATTTCATTATTCATATAAAGAAACAAAACAAAACAAAAATGGTACTTTACACTCACATGTTTTATAAACTCTCACCATTCATAAAAAAAAATAAAAATCCATAACAACTATAAAGGGAATCATCATAGACTTATCCATTTCACAATCTGCCACTAATCCTATGCAACTAAAAAAAAGAAAAACAATACAACGAAAGCCACCATATCATTTGCCTTTTACAAATTACTACCATTTATTAAAAAACAAAACAACTATAAAAAGAACTAATGAATGAAGAAGAAAGAATGAAAAATGAAGAAAACAAGAAAAAAAAAAAATACTATCCTTTTTACGTTTTCAACTCATTCACATCTTATGTGGGGTCTATTAAGTTGTTGTGAAGCAAATCTATTCCGTTAGCATATAAAGAGTTTTAATTTTATATCATCAGTGTAAGTTTGAGGAAAAAATTTATTACAAATAGACCACACAAGATAAAATATTTCAAAATTAACATATAACATTAGAGTAATTTCAAGCCACAGTAAGCTTCAAACAAAAAAAAAAAGAAAAAAAATCCTACTATAAATTTACGGATGCTTGATGAAAATGAATGAATCACATCGATTAAGGAATGAGCCGAATTTCAAATATTGGTGGGAACTACGCCTCTTTTAAAAATTCGTTCTCATTTCGAAACAAGAGCTCAGTACGAGGTGCCATGGACAGACATTTTCGTGAGTAGATTAAGTTTTGAAAAGAGAGACTCCTGCATCGACCGCGTAGCAATAGAGATCTATTTGGACCGTCCTTTTCTTTATGCTCGGCAAGAATCTCTTAACGTAGTACTTTATCATCAAAGAGTGGTTAGAAAGGGTGTATCTATCATAAAGATGGGCGTGCAATGTAGAGAGCGCCTCCCTTCCGTAATGACGATAATACCCTTTTCCTCGCGCACCGGGAACCGGTTACATCAGAGGCTCCCTCCCAAAAAAGCTGGAATTACAGCCCCAAGCTCCAATAATAGTTCACCACCATTATCAAACTTTTGGTGACTTATCCTCCTCACGTGGCACCCATCTACCATCATCCATACCATTCAAACTGTGGGGCGCATTGGAGATAGATCACATGTCCAAGATCACACCGATCAAGAAATCCTAACCATCCCATTGATCGCTCTCAAAATGGATAGGTAAAGTAAAATGTGCCGTCCAAATTTCTATTGAAAATCATCTGGCCACCAACATATTCTCACTTTGATTCATGCATCATCCACTATAGGCCCAGCGATTTGGACAGCCTGGATTACTGTACAAGCATCCTCTGTGCACAGTTGAAAAATAGACACTGGTTTTTAAAATGGTGGTGAGTTATCCTAGGAAATCAACCCCTCTCTTTTCCAACATCCACGCTGCAAGAGATCTTATCAAGGGAATCCGATTCCTAACTTGAAAAATCTCATTCGGAAATATTTTCACAGCTGTGAAATCTTATACCAATACCAGATTTTTTGGGTGGATGGTGTGTGGCCACCAAAGCCATTAAAAAACCCCCTTAAAAAGATAAATGGATTTTTATTACTTTTTCTTTTTCATTTATGATCATGAATAAAGATCAGGGCCCATCCCAGGAAATGCACAGTCCTCAAATTTTCATTTTGTATTAGTGGGTCCCAGGAAATGGGCCCCTTCAAATTTAAGCTTTGATTGATTGAATATTTCTTCTTTCTTTCCTATTCTAATTAGATGGCTATGATCTACCTATTGAGAAAATTGTTGGGGGATGGTCCATCCATTGGAGGAATGATCTAGATCACTGAAGAATGGACCCCACTTGTACAAAATGAAAACCCAATAAGGGTATTGTCAAATCAAGGATCAGATGACTCCTCTCAAGTAGATAATGGATTTCCTTGCGTTTGACCAACTCAAAGTAATCTGAACCACTGATGCCATCTATAAGAGTGATGGATGATTGGTGTGTATTCCTAGGGCCTGAATCCATCTATCCTTTTCTGTTCAAACAACAGGGATAGTAGGTGATTGATGCAATCAGGCACTGACCTGGGTTGTACCACCATCAACTTTGAATTAATACAAGGTGACAAATGAGAATGCCCACAATAAAATTCACCATGGGTGAATCTCCACAAATGAGAATGCCCACAATAAAATTCATTAAGTGGGGCTCACCGTGATGCATGTGAGAAATCCAATCCATACATCAGTTTCCAAAGCTCATAATATATCAGTATTTCAAAAATGAAGGATATCAAAATCTCAAGTGGGCCACGCGACATGAAACAGTTGAGATTGACCGATCAACATTGGAAACTTCGTCGGGCCACAAAAGTTTTGGATTAGGCTGATATTTTCGTTATTAATTCATCCCACTAAAAATAGTCTGATGATTGGATTGGATAACATATAAACATCCTGATAGGCTATGAAAAGGTTTCAGCCGTAGGTATGTTAATTCTCACTCTGAATTTTGGGCTGCCTCTTTTCTGACCGTTGTCCTGTTGTGAGATTGTGAAAGTGAACATTGTGGTGGGCCTCATGTACCTTAAGCCTACAACTTCCTTTTGGCCTGTGGCACAGGCAATTCATATATGTTCAATTGCAATCAGATAACAATGGGTGTTCGGTTTACTGATGGATGAAACTACCCAATAAGTAATGGGTCCTTTGGATGTATGTAAAGTTCTTAAATTGAAACGGATTTATAGGTAATTTGATTAAAGGAATTACAGGAGTTGCTTGCTTTTAAATATTTAAATATGAAATCAGGTAAAAAGTTATGTTTTAGATTGGAGGTAAAAATTTTACAGCTAAAAACGTATTATACATGTTCGAATACAATGGTTAACATATATTGGTGATATTTGGAGATTATAGATAATCTAATTAAAGAGACTACATATAATATGATTATAAGAGTTGTTTGCCTTTAAATGTTGTAATATGAAATTGGGTAAAAAGTCATGTTTTAGATTATAGAAAAAATATTCACGGTTAAAAATGCATTTATATGTTAAAACATAATGGTTAACATATACTTATGATATATGAGGCCTACCATAATGTGTCCAATCATTCCATCATGTACTTCCCTTGATGCTCTCCTATGGTCTTAGAAAAACAGTTTATCCATTATCAAATGGGTTGTACGATCAAAGAATGGGGCGTCTACTATTAAAAACTTCTACATTGCATTTGACGCCACTATGATGAATAGAAGACATTCAATCCGTTTAGTGTGTGCATGATTTAATATCCTCTTAGCTTCTTGAAAAAATTAAGTCTTTCTTATATGATTTGCAAATTTTAAAAGGCTCATAGCCCAAGCTTTATGGTATGAATGTTGTAAAATATTAATTTTAATAAAAAATATTTTAATAATAAAATAATATATAATATATATGAAAAGTTGTTTTCTGAAAAAACTTTTTGGGGCTTTGGGAATAGTCCCACATGGGAAAGAGAAGAGAAAGAAAAGTGATTTAAATGATAATGATGGAGTACTATAATATTTGCTTACCTAGTCGTACTAGAACACCGCGCACACGCTCGCGCTCGGGCTCGATCACTGGCTCGATCACGGGCTCGGTGCGAGGGCGTGGGCATGTGAGGCAGTGTGGCTGTAGAGGCGCTAGTGGCGCACTTTGTACTTCGCACGTGCGCATCGTGTCGCAGAGGGTCGCTCCCTTCGCGAACCGGACCGACACGTGTGTGAGTCGCAGTGCGACTAAGTGGATATAGTGGGTGACTGGTTGGCAGAGAGACTATAGGACTAAGAGACAGATCTCTCAGTATATATACATGAACAGAATAGAGCTGTTGCAGCAGAAACTGTAACAGCTGAGCCATTAAATGCAGAGTTTAGCTGTAACTGCTGCATGGCTAGCCCAGCAGCTAGAAAACGGCTAGCTGCTGTCTCACAACAGTCAGCATGTAACAGATTTATGGCCCATGCACAACAGTAAAAAACGTCCATAAAACGGCTAGTTTTCCAACAGCCAGAAATGACTTAATGGAAATTAAGTCTCTGGACCATAACCCCCTAGCCACCTTAGCCTATAAAAAGAGAGCCTGTATGGGTTTCCAATCCATCTCAACTCACTCCAGCAACTAAATACGAATTCTAGAAAAATAGCCTCTCTCCACTCATATATTCTAGTGTTATCCAGCAACATAGAAATGTGTCAACCTTAGCTTGAAGAACAGACCAACGGTGTGGTCTAGGACGGTTCAACCAAACCAACAGCTGAAGATTAGAATTTAATTGAGCAGAAGTCTAAACCACTTATCAATTTTTCTTCTTTTCTTCTTTTGAGATTTTTCCTTTATATTGTAATACTGCCAGAAATAGTGAAATTGAGTTCCATTTGGTGAGCCTTCGTGTTTGCTGAACGCAAACCCACACCAGGCTCGTCGTATCCTAGAAGCAATTTGCCTGTAACCTATCAGCATACTCAATTTACTTGAGGAGGGGCAAATAACGCTTTAAGGACAGCGTTTTCAGACGTGCTTCAGCATGTCCAGTTTCATATTATTTTGTAATTTTCGGTTTCCACATTATATAGAAATTAATTCAATCTGTATAAAGAAGCAACAATCTTAAAGCGTTATTTACAAGATGGAAGCCGACAGCGTTTCATCTATTAAGTTGATGAATCAGGACTTGATACGTCTTGATCGGTTCGATGGAACCAATTTTACAAGATGGCAAGACAAGCTGAAATTTCTCCTAACGGTACTGAAGATCTACTACATACTAGATCTAAATCTGCAAGCGTTACCTGAAGCTACCAACAATGACACACCTGAACAGGTGTCTGCACGCGCCAAACGAGCCGAAGATGAACTCTTGTGTCGTGGACACATTCTGAACGCTCTCTCCGACCGCCTGTACGATCTGTACCAACAGACATCATCAGCAAAAGAGATCTGGGCCGCACTGGAGTTCAAGTACAAGGTTGAAGAAGAAGGGACCAACAAATTTCTCATCGCCAGGTATTTTGACTTCAGTATAGTAGATAATAAACCGCTGCTGCCCCAAATCCAAGAACTGCAGCTAATAGTAAACAAAATCAAAACGATCAAAATCGATCTTCCTGAATCATTCCAAGTAGGGGCTATAATCGCTAAATTGCCACCGATGTGGAAAGACTATAGAAAGAAGTTGCTGTATAAAACCGAGGACTACACATTAGAACAAATCAAGAAACACTTAAGGATTGAGGAAGAATCTCGTAACCGTGACAAAAAGAATGATAACGGGAATGCCTCGTCCAAGGTACATGCAGTAGAAAACGCCAATAACAAGAATCCCGAGAAGAACAATTGCCTTAAACCCAATAAAGAAAAATTCAAGAAAACCGCCCAAAAGAAGAACGGAAAGTTCAAAGGCCCATGCCATGTCTGTGGAAAAATTGGACACTATGCTCGAGTATGCCGATATCGCAAATCTAAAAAAGAGGCAAATGCAGTAGAAGAGTGCGATATCGTGGCTATGATCACTGAGGTGAATACTATCCAAGGCAAAGTTTCAGGCTGGTGGTATGATACTGCCGCAACAGTACATGTGTGCTACGAAAAATCAGCCTTTAAAACCTATGAGGAATTGACCGATGGTCAAGAAGTCCAAATGGATAATGAAGTCCAATCGAAAGTCATAGGCAAAGGAACTGTCGAACTGATATCACTTCTGGAAAGAAAGTGATTCTTACTAATGTACTGCACGTCCCAGACATGAGGTGAAACTTAGTTTCTGAGGATCTTTTGGGAAAATTAGGAATAAGGGTAGTGTACGAGTCAGGAAAACTGATTCTGTCCAAGAATGAGAATTTTGTTGGAAAGGGATATACTTGTAACGGGATGGTTAAGTTTTCTCTGAATGAAAGTAGCACTTCTACGTATATGGTTGAATCTGCTGGACTGTAGCATGATAGACTAGCCTGTATAGGGTATAGTTCCTTGAAGTTCATGGCTAAGAATGGTTTAATCTCATATACAGATAATGAAACTGATAAATGTGAAGTGTGCATACGATCCAAAATGACGAAAAAACCTTTTCCTAGTGTTGAAAGATCGTCTCAAATACTGGATCTTGTGCACAGTGATATCTGTGAGTTAAACGGCATTCTTACTCGTGGAGGTAAACGATACTTCATAACCTTTATATATGATTGCTCTAGATATGTGTATGTTTATCTATTAAAGAGCAAAGATGAAGCATTGAACATATTTAAGATATATAAAGTAGAAGTAGAGAATCAACTAAGTAAGAAGATAAAAATTCTCCGTAGCGATAGAGGAGGAGAATACTTCTCGAATGAATTCGATAACTTCTGTGAAGAACATGGATTGGTACATCAATGTACAGCTCCATACACACCTCAAAAAAATAGAATAGCTGAAAGGAAGAATAGAACATTAGTAGAAATGGTCAACTCAATGCTAATAAGAGCAAAGTTGCCACTAAGTCTGTGGGGTGAGGCACTGCTTGCAGCATGCCATATAATAAACAGAATTCCATCTAAAAAATATAAAGTATCTTCATATGAAACATGGAGAGGTAGAAAATCTAATTTAGGATATCTTAAAGTGTGGGGGTGTCTTGCATACTGCAGAACCCCTGATCCAAAAAGAACCAAGTTAGGACCAAGAGCTATTAAGTGCACCTTCGTAGGGTATGCACAAAATAGTAAAGCTTATAGATTTCTAGACATGGAGTCTAATACAATTATAGAATTAAGAGACGTTGAATTCTTTGAGAACTCACTATCCTTGGAGTCAAAGGATAATGAAATCCAAACTCCTAATAGAGAACCAGATAGCACAACTCCACATATAGTGGAAACTCCTATTGAACCCCGTAGGAGTCAAAGACCACGAATAGAGAAGAGTCTTGGAGATAACTACATAGACTCACAACGCATCATTTTTCATCTGGTAGAAGCAGATAGAGAAAATGTTATAAGACAAATACATATAGTAATGACTATAAAAGATGATCCTAAAACATATAAGGAAGCTGTATCCTCCAGAGACTCAGCTTTTTGGAAAGAAGCTATAAATGATGAAATGGAATCCATACTATCAAATCAAACATGGGAACTAGTAAACTTACCTCCAGATTCTAGACCCATAGGTTGCAAATGAGTATTTAGGAAGAAATATCAAACTGATGGGACTATTCAAACCTTTAAAGCTCGACTAGTAGCTAAGAGTTTTAGATAAAAAGAAGGGATAAACTACTTTGACACATACTCACCTGTAGCTAGGATAACATCCAATAGGATATTATTTGCGCTAGCTTCCATACATCATCTCCACATTCACCAAATGGATGTAAAGACTGTTTTCCTAAATGGTGACCTCAATGAGGAGGTATACATGTAACAACCTGAAGGTTTTGTTTTACCAGGAAATGAAAACAAAGTACGTAGATTAGTCAAATCGTTTTATGGATTAAAACAAGCACCTAAACAATGGCATGAGAAGTTTGATTCTAAAATACTATCTCATGGTTTCATGCATAATGTAGCTGACAAATGCATATATTCTAAAGTAGATGGTAGTTATATCGTTATTATCTGTCTATATGTTGATGATATGTTAATAATAAGTAATAAAATGGAAGGTGTGACTGAAACAAAGAAGTTTCTTTCTTCCGTATTTAAAATGAAGGATCTTGGACAAGTTGATACCATCTTAGGTATCAAAGTTAATAAACATTGTCGGGGTTATGCTTTGTGTCAATATCATTATATTGAGAAGATACTAAATAAGTTTAACCATCTAAATATAAAGGAAGCAAAAACTCCATTTGATCCAAGTATCAAACTAAAAGAAAATACTGTAAGAACAGTTGCACAATTAGAATATGCGAGTGCTATAGGAAGTCTTATGTATGTTATGCAATGCACTAGACCTGATATCGCATATGCTATAAGTAAACTTAGTAGGTTTACTAGTAACCCCAGTAATGAACACTGGAATGTAATCAGTAGAGTCCTTGGTTACTTAAAAGCAACCAAAGACTTAGGAATATTTTATTCAGAGTTTCCTGCCGTATTAGAAGGATATACCGATGCGAGCTGGATATCGAGTGTAAGGGACAACAAGTTTACTACAGGTTGGGTATTCACCCTAAGAGGTGCTGCTGTATCTTGGGGATCTAAGAAACAGACTTGCATAATGCACTCGACTATGGAGTCTGAATTTATAGCTCTAGCTGCAACAGGCAAAGAGGCTGAGTAGCTAAGGGATCTTCTATTAAAAATTCCTTTTTGTATAAAGCCTATATCAGCTGTATCAGTATATTGTGATAGTGAAGCCACATTAGCTAGAGCCTATAGCGACACTTATAATGATAAGTCTAGACATATTAGTCTTCGACATGATTATGTCAGACAATTGATTCAAGATGTAATCATTGCTATTTCTTATGTGAAATTAAGCAACAACCTGACAGATCCTTTCACTAAACCTCTACCGAGAGAGGTAGTAAAGGCTACATCTAGAGGGATGGGGTTGAAACTCTTCAACCAAAATTTCACCAGTGATGGTAACCCAACGTAAAGTCAGAAAATCTCTAATCTTGGATTTAATGTGTAAGAACAAGTCATTGATATGTAGAAAGTTTTCAGCACTAAATTATATAACCTCATCCATAATAGATAAGTGCTGAGCATTACGAAAGAGGGTTGAGTCTTAGAACTCAATGAAATTCAGTCTTTAGGACAAGTGTCTTATAGTAACGGAGACACTGGAAGGATTTCACCTATATGAACGTAGAGATGGTGCCGTCTCTCATGAGAGTTAGGAGTTTTCTCTCTGGATCATTCACGAATTAGGATAAGCACATGGCCATTAATTGTGCTGAGCAAGATTGTGGAAACTCTAACAACACATAACGAATATGTGTGTGGTTTCTCCGACTCTGTTATGTAGGAATAACTGGTTCAAATCTGCGGCTACCAGTCATTTCGATAGAGTTTTGAGATACTTACACTAAGAGAAGATTAAAATCGAAAGATATCTTTCTTTATGCATATAAGCTAATTATTCTGGCAGTATGTTTAACCGAGAAAATATTTTAATAAAAATCAAGTGGGGGATTGTTGTAAAATATTGATTTTAATAAAAAATATTTTAATAATAAAATAATATATAATATATATGAAAAGTTATTTTTTTAAAAATTTTTTTGGGACTTTGGGAATAGTCTCACATGAGAAAGAGAAGAGAAAGAAAAGTGGTTTAAATGATAATAGTGGAGTACTATAATATTTGCTTACCTAGTCCGTGGACTATGGAACTTGCGTGTTCCAGTGCGAATGTGCACGCGCAAGCGCTCGCGCTTGGGCTCGGGCACGGTCTTGGTCTCGGTCACGGTCACGGTCACGGTCACGGGCACGGGCTCGGTGCGAGGGCGTGGGCATGTGAGGCAGTGTAGCTGTAGAGGCGCTAGTGGGGCACTTCGCACGTGCACATCGTGTCGCAGTGGGTCACTTCCTTTGCGAACTGGAGCGAGACATGTGCGAGTCGCGGTGCGACTAAGTGCCTATGGTGGGTGACTGGTTGGTAGAGAGACTAGAGGACTAAGAGACAGATCTCTCAGTATATATAGATGGACAGAATAGAGCTGTTGCAGCAGAAACTGTAACAGCTGAGCCATTAAGTGCATGGTCTAGCTGTAACTGCTGCATGACTAGCCCAACAGCTAGAAAACGGTTAGCTGCTGTCTCACAACAGTCAGCATGCAGCAGATTTATGTCCCATGCACAACAGTAAAAAACGGCCATAAAACGGCTAGTTTTCCAACAGCCAGAAATGACTTAATGGAAATTAAGTCTCTGGACCATAACTCCCTAGCCACCTTAGCCTATAAAAAGAGAGCCTGTATGGGTTTCCAATCCATCTCAACTCATTCCAGCAACTACATATGAATTCTAAAAAAACAGCCTCTCTCCACTCATATATTCTAGTGTTATCTAGCAACATAGTAAGGTGTCAACCTTAGCTTATAGAACAGACCAGCGGTGTGGTTTAGGACGGTTCAACCAAACCAACAGCTGAAGATTAGAATTTAATTGAGCAGAAGTCTAAACCACTTATCAATTTTTCTTCTTTTCTTCTTTTGAGATTTTTTCTTTATATTTTAATACTGCCAGAAATAGTGAAATTGAGTTCCATTTGGTGGGCCTTCGTGTTTGTTGAACGCAGACCCACACCAGGCTCGTCGTATCCTAGAAGCAATTTGCCTGTAACCTATCAGCATACTCAATTTACTTGAGTAGGGGCAAATAACACTTTAAAGACAGCGTTTTCAGATGTGCTTCAGCCTGTCCAGATTTCAGATTATTTTATAATTTTCGGTTTCCACATTATATAGAAATTCAATCTGTATAAAGAAACAACAATGAATATATGCTTTGTTCGTTGTAAACACTTTAAAAGCTAGTTGAACACATAATCCAATTTTACCTATAAACAATTTATCACTAAAAAGCCAGACGGAATAGTATGTGAACCTTACACCTGAAACTCTTTTTAAGTGAGTACTTCAATAAATGTGAGGGTGATCGTGTGAAGCAGATAAAGACCATTGGCACTGATGGCCCACCTTGTGGATTGGTCCTTGCCCAAAATTGAGGCGACTAGATATGATAGCCGTCATATCAATGGCCAACCATTGCATGGACACTGATAATAATTTCAGAAATGATTCATATTATGTACAACACTCATGGAAATTGAATAATTAGATGTTGACATTAAAAAAAAAATCACTTTTCCATGTTGCACCAAAGCCAAGGGTAGTGCAGACCTGGTGCACGCAACCGGTAGTTGGTGTTGAACTGTTCTTGAGTATCCTTATTTCTTTCTTGCACCAGCAGTGTGGGACAACAAGCTTTTGAGGATACTTCTTTGGAAAAATTAAAGGATTTTGACACCTCTAACTGTCATTAGACCTACCTAAGAGTGTTTCTAAAATATAATGCCCGTCTAGATTGACTCTGGACGCTTTGTGCCTGAAATTTCCCTTTGCACCTACTTTTAGAGAGATACTTGAGTAAGGTGTCGGTCAGCTTATTCGACTTGACTTGGAAAAGCTCAACTCGCCTCAGCTTGAAATTGGATTAAGACTGAATCAAGCAGGTTTTTGGAACTTGAAAAAAAAATTGAGCTGAATTCGAGCTTGCCCAAGCTTAACTCAAATCAGATCGAACCTTAACTCAAATTGACTCAACTTGGTGACTTGATTATTTTGAGATTGATATTGCTCGCCAAGTGCTTGATGAAATGATTCAATGAACTGTTGTTCCAGGTGCGTACATTTTCTGCGGTATTGGCTTGTGGCGAGGAAGGAATAGATACGAAACAAATTCCTATAAAAAAGACTTTACATTATATGACTGCCATTATATTTTGATTTTTATGCTGCTCGCCGAGTGTTTGATGAAATACATATAAAGCACTCTTACTGTCATTATGTGAGAAATTAAAGATGCACAGATAATGCAGAGGCTCGAACTGGTCCAGGCTGCTGACCGAACTGAGCTGAGCTGGTTAGTTAGGCTCGAGGACCGAGCCGAGTTCCAGCTGGGGTTAGCTACTGGCCGAGCCAAGCTGAGCTATGCCAAGCTCAACTCAGTTTGACTGTATACGGCTCTAATCAAGTGCAAAGCACCCAGCCCTTTCCAAGTAGGTGCTAGCCTCTTCACCAATTTGCTTGCTTTCGTCTCGACCAATCAAGGGGCACCACATCAACATAACCGCCTAACTACTTTTGGGTGAAAAATCAAGACCCTTGAGGTTATATAAACCTTATAGCGGTTATCTGTGATTGCTATTGGGAACTCACTTCGACCTTCAACTTCTAAATTTCTGGAATTCACACCAATGCTTAGTCAAGTGACCTTTACCAGTATGGAAACTCCACTCCCATTAGGAAAGCTCTACTCTAAGCACTAGACTTTCTAGAGGAAGCCTTAGGGCCGAGCATTGAGTTTCCACCAAGAGAGAGCACTATGCCAAGGCACAAACTTATCATAACATGTGTGCCAGGCACAGAGCACCACCCATGGCCATTGTTTAGGTATAATAGGCATTGTGTCATGACATTAGTTCTTTCCCAGCTTCATTCCCTGTGCCAGGTGCTAAGTACCTTGTCATTCGATCGCCGGCGCTAACATGTAGCTAGATGCATTTTTTCATCATCTCTGGCGTATGAGACCCATGACAATGTTGCAATGATTTGCGCTTGTGTACAACACAAAGTCACATGGCTATTAAAAATGATGGCCAAAACACTGGAAGCACTTGCTAGTATCTCAGCTGGTCGATGAATTAGATACTCTGAAGACAGAGGACCATTGATAACGACATTTATGCACTATCTGCATCTTACTACTCTATACCATGTAGCAAACTAGGTCTCTTTGGTTTTTACCTTTTAATCAATAATTATTTTTTTCTTATGAGAAACATAATTAAAGGAATGTACTTGACCACAACCTAAAATGTATCTTTATTTTCCAAATCACCAAAAGACCAAACCCTAGAATATTTTTGTCTACCTTTTAAGGAACACTAGGATTGTCCAATCACATCAAAATTCAGCCTACCTACTCACATGCTACCAGGCCAGCTCAAAGGTCCCAAAATCACCAAACATGTCTGTCAAGGGTAACCCTTCTCCAAAAAGGAATTGAATTGAAGTCAAAACAACACAAGAAAAAACATATAAAGATGCTGCAAGGGTCATGAGAAGTAAAACTTGGATTAGAAAGAGAGTTCAGATAGGTGAAGGAAGTGTTCTCTCTGTTTTACCTTCTCTTTCTTTGGTCTTTTCTGTGAGGTCACAAATGATTTTTGGAATTTGCAAACTCAATAATAATACATAACCCAAGCACAAAATTCGCAATACAGATTGCTTGGTGTATTCTACTTTAAAAGTCATGATGGGTTTGGGTTGGTGGGTTTGTTTCAATGACTGCCCGAACATACACCCCAATGATATAATGAAAAAGAAACCAATTCACAATCAAAGTGCTATGATAGTTGTGGAAGTTGATTAAATCCCCATGATTGTATTACTATTATGGGGGTGTTTGGATGCGCCGATGATCTGAATTGCAATATTAGTCCAATAAAGTTGAAATAATCGAGATTTAGCTTCTTAGTTTATATTCATGGAGCTTGAAATTCCAATAATATTGGTTTCAAGCTGGAAAGATTTGTAAGTGCAATTTGAAGGCAACTTCCTGAGAGGTTTGCTCAAATACATGCCAGCATATTGCGATGTGATACATTGGAATTTTGGGATTTGAATCTAAGTTGTCTTCCAATTATCCAGACTGTTTATGTCTCACCTCGTGTGGTGGATAGAAGACAAATAAAATCTCTCAGATTCTACTACAATAGTTTGAAATTTGGATATTTTGCTTTGAAGATGGATGCCATTATGTATAATCTAAGGGTTGAAAATATTCAATATGAGAGATCTTTGGGGCATCCCCATCCATTGGAAGTCTATCACATAAACCACTTCGGTCATTGAAAAGTTCCAATGGATGAAGTTCCGACATCATGTTGCAATACGTTGGGATGTATTCAAGCAAACCTCACTTCCTTACTATGAATACCATGATACATCACAATTCATTTCACTTGTGCATCCAAACACAGTCAAATATATAACATATGAAATTACAAGCAATCGCCAACAGAAAAGGAAAAGTCCATTTATAAAGGAACAACCAACTTACAAATTCCATACTTAAAAGGATAAAAGAGAATGCATGGGAGAAATAAAGAAAAAGCCGTCGCATCTTTAATTCAAGCTCGATTGAATGAAACCATTACCAACATTGTGTCACGTGATGTTTCCTCAAACATATCATCAGATCATGAAAAAAAGCAACTTAGATGCAGATTAAGCTCATCACATATCCATGGACAAATTCCTTTTGATACCACTACAATGTCTGTCTTTATGGCCCCAACACAAAAGTAACAGTGAAAGCACACCCCCAAAAGACATTCCCAACATTGAAAAAAAAAACAAATACCCAAAACCCCATTCCCCTCTTTTATACATGCTTTTTATCGACAGCATGCAACATAAGTGCAGCAAATCACAGCCAGTACCACCTCCTCCCCACATTGCTCTCAGCCTTTTTAAAGACATTGGAAGCATCCCATGCTTCCCAACCCCCACCAAAGGAGTGTCTGCAAGGCAGATATTTAAATAATGCATAGAAAAAAAGACTCACAACACTGATTTTCCTCTCTGTCTCTCTCTCTCTCTCTGTTTTTTTTTTTTTTTTGGGTCCCTACCAAAATTCTACAAACAACTAAAGAAATACAAATGAAATGAATATTTGGGTAAGGTTTTCATGAATGACAATGACTATGAACCAAAAAGACTAGCTGAATGACTATTAACAAACACACTTCAATGGCCTCTTGGGCAACAACTCTTCCATGCATTTGGACTCAAAAGTCAGCTCTCTCCTCCCATTTTTTTTTTTTTTTTTTTTTCTCTCTCTCTCTCTCTCCCCCTTTTCCTCTGGTTCTGTTTCTTGATTACACTAGCCAATTTGGAAGAGAATGCCCTCAAAACCATAAACCCAAAAAACCATCTTTAGATTTTTGAAACGGTATCCTCAATCAATTCCAAATCATATTGATTGGAGTTCTAGATGCGACACTCATTAGACCTATAATCCAATTGCAAAATGAAATCATATCCGGCGAATAGCACAAGATCTGTAATAGGTTTCCTCTCTCTCTCTCTCTCTCTCTCTCTCTCTCAATCGATTTGCTTCTCTCCCAAATTGTTACCTTAATCATCAAGAACATCAGCGTTGGCGGGGCTAGTGTAGATTGACGCTACAAGATTGTGCATTTTCAATTTCCGATCTTCCAACTCCCGCATCAGATTATAGCAAGAAAACACATGCTCCTGTTAATGGAAATAAAAAGAGCTATTATGCAATTTCAATGTAAAAATCTTTTCTTTCTGTTTTGACAATTATCGAATTGAAATCCAATAAAAAATGAAGGGAGAAGTACTCACGTTTTCTAAGCAGCCGCACGACGAGATTACACCCATCTTAAAATCATCTGAAGTACTCGGTAAGCTCTGATCAGAAGCCACCAGGACAGCCGCCGCAGCTATTGCTGATGGCCTATGATTCACTAAATCCATCACTGAAATTACATGAAAAACAACATCAAATCCAGCAAATTAACAGAAACTAGAAAGACCCATTACAAATCAATATTCATTCCTTCTAATTCACCTTCTGTTATAGCCAATATCAATTCCATAGCTCTCAACACCAACGTTTTTGGTCTTGATTTCTCGCTGAGCTTGGAAATGAAGTAATTCAGATAGGCGAACGGAGTAACAGAACTCAACCGCCAGTCCAACGTACTCAAGACCAGAAGCTCCATCCTCTGAATCACCTGATTCTCGAACTCGAAATCTTCCATCCGAAACTCCGACAACGCCGGAACTCTGCATTCCTCCATCTTTGCAGCCAGAGACAAACACGCCACTGATAATAACCGAATCGCCCAATATTTCCCGCTCTGCTAACATATGCAAATCAAACCCAACAACGAAAAACACCATTTTAAAAAAATTGAAATAAAAAGCAGAAATTTTTCGAACTGCTTACATCAATAGCTCGCTTTGAAAGGAATCGATCCAGATAAAAGATGGAAAGATACGCAGTCTGGAAACTAAAGCCGAAGAATGCTCTCGTCTGATCAGAAAAAAAAAAAAACCCAACAAATCGCCAATCTCAGAAAAATAAAAAATAAAAAACCCAACAAGGAAATGTATTAAAAAACAGAGAAAAATAAAAAAAATAAAGAAAACCCACTTCCAGAATCCATCGGACGGCATCCAACCGAGCACATTTGAGCCAGTTCTCAGGGGAAAAATCATCAGAAGATCCAGAACTTTCACTCCCAAAACTCCTCTCTTTAGAAACCAAGATCTCTATGTACTCATCCTCTGTCTCTAAAAGACCCAAATCTTCAATGGATAGAAATCTCTCATTTTCTTCTTCTTCTTCATCATCATCATCAAAACAAGCTTCTTCCTGGCATAGAAGGCTTGAGAGTGATACAGAGCAATCTGAGCCCTCCATTCCTCCACAGCTTAGTGTGGAAAACATGTTACAGAATCCGCCATTTTATAAGGAGAGAGAGAGAGAGAGGTCTTTCTCTTTTCCTGTCTGCAAGCTTGGTGCCGCCAAATATAACGGAGAAACGGATACGAGAGAGAAACGGATACTTGGACGGTGTTATTTGATACTGTGGCAGAGTAGGGTGTTTCATACACAGGCGGCCAGATCGTACGCGTGGCGCGCTTGTGACTTGAAGAAAACTGTCCAAACCGTCCGACCCACCTTGGACAGGGGACTGGACTGGAATCATCCACGGCACATGTTTTCCGTTTTGGAAACGGATTGGCTCCTCCCCCTGCCACCAGCCAATGGCTGATGGTAGGTGCTCTGTGGGCTAAACCATGATTTATGTGTTTCATCCATGCCGTCCATCTATTTTTGTAGATCATTTTAGGGTATGAGGAAAAAAAGGAGGTATATCCCAACCTCAAGTAGACCACATTACAGGAAAAACTGTTGAATGAACTTGGACCATTAAAAACCTTTTGGGGCCGTAAAAGTTTTGGATCAAGATGATCTTTGTTTTTTTTCCCTTCATACAGGTCTGTATGGCCTAATCAACAGATTGGATGTCAAATAAACGGTACAGTGGGCTTTAGGAGAATTTTAATGGTGGATATCCAATCACTGTTGTTTTTCTGCGGTGTGGTCTACTTGAGATTTATATCCCTCTCATTTTTTGGGATCAACATATAAAATGATCTGTAAAAATGGATGAACGGCGTGGATGAAACACATACATCATGGTGGGGCCCACAGAGCACCGACCACTGCGTAAAACACCCAATTCTGTGGGGCCATCACGTTGTATACGTGAAATGTACCGCATCTGTTCTACGCCCTACGTAAAACATACTTTCAGTGGGGCCCACCGTGTTTTATATGTAAAATCCACTCCGTCTATCAGGTTCTATCATGGATGTTATGTTGCAGAGCTAAATATCAGCTGAATCCACAACTCAGATAAGACACACCACATGGAACAATTGGAATAATATGCCAATTGTAGATTTGTGTGTGGGGCCACCATGGTGTATATCGTTCATCGAACCCGTTAATCAGGTGTAAATCACCAGAATGAAGAAAATATAAAATTCATCCTCATACAAAACTCAGACGGTTCACAACGTGTGGGCTTAGCAGTTTTATATTTTTCCTATTTTTATGGCCTATATTTGCTCTTCTTCCAGCTTATCTTCTATATATACGGTCAAAATAATTCTTCTCACCTCATGGACGGAGTGGATTCACCATATAAATATGGTGGACGCCACAGATCTTGGGCCTTTTAAGCACTACGTAAAACAGTTGGGTGTAGACGATTTGGGTCCTCCTTGTATAGTTCATTGGTTAGGCCACGGTAGATGATACGGTAGTGCCGGAACACCCATAATACGGTAGAGCCATCTTTCTTCGGTACACGTGGCATGTTTACGTGCAATCGGGACGGTCCAACTAGTCAGTTCAACTATCTTTTGAAAACCAGCTTATCTTACAATTGATGCTGACCGTTAACTAATCTTATTTTCCACCGTTTGTTTGAAACGTGTTCATTGGATGGATAGGATCATCTGATGATGTTGCATCTTTAATAATTCCCTATCCACATCAACAGTAGGCACTAGATGTAAGTTTATGATTGATACATCAACCCGCCACGTGTACAATCAAGATATGGATCTCTATCGTAAAACGGTTCTTCCGGATATACATTATCATCCAACAACGCAAAATCAGATTTATGTCAATCTAATATCTGATTATTTTGCATACATGCTTTGAATTTGGATCGTCCAATTATTTTGAATTGTTTTGGTATCCTTATTGGTTTTTCAAACATCAAATTCAGGTCCCACTATTTAGACGGTTTGTGAGAGTTACACGTGTGCTATGTGTATGATTTCTGAGTGCGCGTGTATGGAGCATCACAATCTGCCAGAGTATGAAAGTTTTCAGACGCCGTTCTCCAAAAGTCGCTTCCATCTATTAAAAGGGCGAAATTTGAGTGTTTGTTTAGGTCACGAGCGTTGAATTAAGGGAGTTGCCATAAAACTACCTTACTAACGTGTGTACTTTTATAGCTCGTAGGGGGGGTAAATTCGTCTTTTGATTGACTGCTGAGTGGGGCCCACTTACACTCAATTGTTCTTGTAGGGGAAGCTGTGGATCGACCGTGCTTAGAGAATAATCTCTGTTAGCTAATTCTGACCAATAATCACTCGACTTTTTTCTCAGTTGAATGTGGACCGTTGACTACTTCGTTTAACGGTCCAATTGAAATGACATCAATGGATGGTTGTGATCAGCGCGTTTCTGTTGTTTTGGACCATGCCCCGTTTAGGAGTGCTCATCGAATAGAATGTTATGATCATCCCGACCGTAGGTGCATTGGGGCCCATCCAGCCATTTATGGTGGACCAACGACTTCCTCCCTCAGCCGCTCCAGTGCAAAAGAAACTTACACTACAACCATTGCGTGTGGGGCCCACTGTGAAGTAGAGCAGATGTCCAATCCGTCCATCATGTCAGGTCTTTCATGTTTTTTGAATAGACAGAATGAGGCTGATACAAAACTAAAAGAGACCATAACACAAACAATCATGCCAAAAATCTTTAAAAAATCAAGTGGACCACGACACATACAATCATGCCTAAAGGTAGGTGGTGTGGTTGCTTAATGGCCTGATTTTTATATGTCTATTCATCTTGGTGGAATGAATCTTTTGAATGGATTGGATGAAAGGTGTGTAACTTGTGGTGGACCTCACGTACAATTTGGAAAGTTTTATGGTAGGCTCTCCATCCCAACAGTTTCCCGTGTGGTGTGAACCTTCATTTGTTTAGGATGGGCCTGATTTTTGGGCCTCATGGATGATGTATTGGATGTGGGATCCATCATAGTGGACCCCACATAAAAAGTCTAATACACCAAAGTGGGAAGCAGATTGATTACTAACTCTGCATGCTAAGCGTACAGAGCAAATTCTGTGGAGCCCACTTTGATTTATGTATTTTATCTACTTTGCCCATCTATTTTACTAGAGATAAAAAAATGAAGCATATTCAAAACTAAAGTAGGCTACACAACAGGAAATAATGTGAATTGAGCACCTAATGTTAACAAATTCTCGGGAGCCACGGAAGCTTTGGATAAAGTCCATAATTATATTTTCCTTCTTATGTCAATGTGATCTTATGAACAAGTTGGATGACAAATAAACATCACTGTGGACCCTTGGAAGGTTTCAACTGTGGAGATCATTATTCTCACTATTTTCTATAGTGTGGTCTACTTGAGCTTTGGGTATGCTTCAATTTTAAGCTTAACTCCTAGAATGATGTGAAAAGAATAATATATAGACGGCGTGGATAAACTATGTACATTTATAGTGGGCAGAGTTTACTCAATGGGAAAAATATACTGAGTTACTGAGCAGGCAATCCGATTTCACTAGAGTGAAACATTAAGCATGGACCATAGTCTAGTACACATGCCACCATATCTGTAAGAGATCCCGTCTATTTATCAGGCCGCCATGGATGGGCCTATCAAAAACATGATATTCTTAAATTATATATTTGTAATTTCTCTAAAATATGGAATGAAATCAAAATATTAAGGACATGTTAAAAGTATGTGTAATCATGCTATTCCTGAAGTGTTATTCACACATTTCTCCAGGTAATTGATAGTGCTGTCGAGTTGGAGATAAATAGCATTTAGGATATGATGAGCTTGTATGTGTTTCTACGTTCAGCGAGTATAAAAAAACCATTAATGAAATTCTAGATATACAACTCAATAGTATATTAATTTTATTTTTTTTTAAAAATATCCTAAATGAAATTGAAATTAAAAAACAAAAATTTGTTTAAACCTACACGTGATTTATATGAGAGAGTGATTCGAGTGAGGTTTTTTATTTTTAATTATTTTTTATTTTTATTTTTTAATAAGCTATTAGCGAGATACATGTGGAAAAACCAGCTGTATGCTAAGCTGTATGCTAACCGTAACCAGCTGTATGCTAACCGTTTAGAGCCAGTGATTAACCATTTATAACAATTAGGCTAGTCACATACAATAATTTTTGCATAATTCAATTTATTTCTGCATAAGCCGTTGCACTAAGCTCATGATTGTGTCTGCGTACGTGTAAGTTAGTCTCGATACTCTATATATTCACTAGCAAATAATAAAGTAGTCAACATCCTCTCTCTCTCTCTCTATATATATATATATATATAGGCAATTTTCGACAAGGGATTATGCTCAAAACACTACAAAAAAAAATTGAGTTTTTACGGACCTCTTATTTATATTTATATATAATTTTCTATTGAAAATATTTTTTTAATCAATGCATTTTCCATTACATGGCTTTGGCTTAAGAGTTTTACATTCCCAACCATCAAGAGTGGGTACTTTTACCTTAAGAAAATGAAAGGTGCGAGGAGAAGTGAGACAATCGTATTGATCGTCCATTAGAGGCTGTCCGATCAGTGAGGTATTTTAGGCAATGACCCATCGATGGTATGGCCCACCGGATCTCATACAGAAAAGAAGTTCGTCTTTTGGGGAAAAGAAAGTGACATTTTCCTCCCATTAATAGTCACCACTAGTTTTTGAGGTCAGCAGCTGGGTTGGCACTCCTTAGCTGGCATTTTAAATGCACGTGAATAAATAGGGGGGCTCTGGAAAATGGGCGATATTTGACTGGGTTCTAATGCAAGAATGCCGATTGCCTCATGAGTAAACTTTGTAGGGCACACGATGATGTATGTATTTTATCCACACTGTCCATCAGTTTTCACAGCTCATTTTAGGGTATAAGCCCAAAATTGAAGCATATCCAAAGCTCAGGTGGGCCACACCACAGGAAACAGTGGGGATAATAATGTTCACCATTGAAACCTTTCTAATGCCTACAATGATGTTTATTTATCATCCAACCTGTTCATAGGTCACAAAGACATGGATTATGGAAAACAAAAAAAAAATCAGCTTGATCCAAAACTTCTGTCGCCCCCAAGAAGTTTTCAACCATAGGTGTTAAATTTCCACTGTTTCCTGTGGTGGGGTCCACTTAAGCTTTCGATATGCTTTAATTTTTAGGTCATGTCCTAAAATGAGCTAGAAAGATGGATAGACAGAGTGGATAAGAAACATGCATCACAGTGGGCCCCACATAGTTTATTGAGTACACTATAACATATGCAATCGCTATTATAATACTCAGCGGGACCCACCTCTGTTAAAATGGGACCATGCATAAGGGAGACATTTGGGAAAATAATCTCATAATAGGTTCCATGGCCAACTCTTGGTACCTAGAAAATTCATAAATTTATTGGCTATGATAGCTATGGCCCAAGCTAGGCAACCTATAATATTGGAGCTGGTTTGGATGGGGAAAAGCAAAAAAAATAAAGTAAAAATAATTTATAATCATCATCCAATTATACTTTCCAATGACTTTTATTAATATGGATTTTTGTTCATTCTATTTAAAGAGTCTGGTATAGACAATAAAAGTTAGTCTATTTTGTCCATTGTTATAATGAAATAAAAGAAAAGGACAACAATTATAAATTACTTTACGTTTCAATTATGCTATATATATATATATATATATATATATATATATATATATATATATAGTCAAGCTCACCTACACACTTGTGCATACATGTGTTATGGGTGTCTAATTAGAACAGTTCATATGATGCAGAATCCCATAAAACCCTAAGGGACAAATTTTCACCCCGATTTAAAATTCTGGTGGGCCATAATGATGATACATTTACTTTATATTATTAGAAAATTCGGCAAAAATCAAAATTTGAATATAATTTTTAGATAATAATCTTTTACCCTCTAGGCATGGTAAACCATCCCTTCATCCCTTCATAGGAAAAATCATTGATTTTATTTTGTTTTATTTTATTTTCTTCTTTCCACTATTGAAACAATCACTTGGTGAGCTATTAGGTATTTGGCATTTATGGTGGACCACACAAGGTTAGAATATCATTCCTAGTAGATAGGTAATTAGAGGTGGGTATAGGACAACCTGATCTAGCTAACTCGACTCATCTGACTCGGTCCGATCTGACTTCACCCGAATCGAATGGGTGAGTCGATTTGAACTGAGTAAGCTTCGCCCAATCCGAACTCAAACCGAGTCGATGTTCGAGTTACCCAGTAACTCGACCTGAAACTCGATCCGGTTAGACTCGACTCGATCCAAAACCCAACTCGACCCAACTCTCTAACCCTACTCCGACCCGATCCTTACATCTCTCTCTCTCCCTCCCTCATCTTCCTTCTCTTCCAAGCCCAGCAACCACCCACTACCATCGCCCTCCTCCTCCTCTCTACTCCCTCCCTCTCTCCCTCCCTCATCCTCCTCTTCCTCTTCCAAACCCGGCAACCACCCACCGCCATCACCCTCCTCCTCCTCTCTCTCCTCTCCACTCCCTTTGACGCAGGGATGAACGTGATGAGGTCGATCAGTGTCTTCCTCAAGGATAACTACTCTGAATTCATGAAGCTTCTGTGGACTCCTCAAAGAGACTTCTCGAATCCACGAGGAAAGAAAGCAGGAAAATAGAAATAAATTTTAATAATATTCGAAATTAATTAGTGAATGAATAAAAACGAGTTCACAACCCTTTAAATAATGGTACCAAGCAACAAGAAAGAAATCAGAATCAAACTACAACTAAAACTCCTAGAATCCGTGACTTACTATAAATAGTAAACTTACTATTTATAGACGATCGTGATGTCTACTAGTGCGCAAGGTTTTCAGCCAAAAATAGTAAGCCTTCTATTTGGCTTCACCAAACCGTTCTCCTAATTATTCTAAGCACTTTTCATGTTGGACACAACTCCTAAAGCCCAACGGATGAAGAGTTATAATCAAATTAAAACTTACGATTTATAGTAAAAACAAAAATAAAACAGAAAAACGATCGTCGATTAGGGGGTATTTCACAAATCTGGGCTGCGCAACTCGACATAGTGGGGTTGGTTAGCTAAAGTAGTTCGTTCTACCCCAAAATCATATATTTTACGTCAGATATCTCATTCCGGATTGCGAGATACGCCCGATCTAAGGTTCGTCGGTCCGGATCACTTCTGTCGTCAACCGGGCCTTTTCTGATCCATCTTGGCCATGAAATTGTCCACGACTTGCTCTACATCAGTCCCCTCGACTTTAAAAGAACTCGTCCTTGAGATCTCATCCTGCTCTGGTTCATGATACTCGATTAGGTACACGACGTTGAAAGTCTGTGAGATAGTCATGTCATCTACAAGATCAATAACATAAGTGTTGTCATTGATCTTTCGGATGATTGGTACCGGTCCAATCTTTTTATTCTTCAACTTGTTGTACGTTTTGGTCGAAAATCTTTCTTTGCGCAAATGGACTATTACTTGGTCGCCCACCTCGAATACCTTTTGTCGCCGATGCTTATCCGCTTGCTCCTTGTACTTTTCATTCGAGGTATGTAATTTGGCCTGCACCTCCGCATGAATACCCATGATCCTATATGCCATATGTTCTGCTGCAATGCTCATGCCTAGGAGCTTGGGCAAATGGACCGAGTTTAGTGTGTGACGAGGTACTCATCCGTAAATAACTTGGAACGAGAATTCCCAGTCGAGCGGTTCTTCATGTTGTTGAATGCAAACTTCGCTTGAGACAAAGACAAATCCCACTGCTTCGGTTTTTCTTCTGAAATACATCGAAGGATGTTTCCAAATGTGTGATTCACAACCTCAGTTTGACCGTCAGTCTGTCGGTGGTAGGTGCTGCTGAACTGAAGTGGTGTATCAAATTAAGTCCACAAAGTCCGTCAAAAGTGGCTTATGAACTTCATATCACGGTTAGAAGTAATAGTTTTTGGAATCCCGTGTAGCCGCACAATTTCTTTGAATAATAGATTCGCCACGTGTGTTGCATCGAAAGTTTTCTTGCATGGAATAAAGTGTGCCATGTTGGAGAAATGATCTACTACAACACCGAATCCATGCCACGTTATGTTCATGGGAGACGAAGCACGAAGTCCATAGATAAATCCTGCCAAGGGCAGTCAGGCACGGGTAACGGGGTGTAGAGGCCCGTATTATGAGATTGTCCCTTGGAGGTTTGACAAAATATAACAACGTTTGATGGCTTTTCCTACATTACGTACTAATTGTGGCCAGTAATACTGCTCTTCTACAAGAGTTTATGTTTTGTCTCGCCTAAGGTGTCCACCGAGGCCACCTTCATGTAGCTCTGAATAATCTGCTCCCTCAAAGAACTTTGGGGGATGCACAACCGATTCTCTTTGAAGAGAAAATCATCTTGTATATGAAGGTCGCTGGGGTGACCTTCTTGACACTTCATCCAAGAATTTTTGAAGCCTTATCCTCGGCATACAGTTCCTTAAGACAGTCGAAGCCAACCACCTTGTTGCTCATCGTAACAAGTAGTAATGCATGACTGCTAAGTGCATCAACCACCTTGTTCTATTGGCCTAACTTGTGCTTAGAACGAATGTAAATTCTTGTAAAAATGCAACCCATCTAGCATGCACACGATTCACGTTAGTCTGACTATTAATAAACTTTAATGTTTGATGGTCAGTGTATAGAACAAACTCTTTTTGAATCAGATAATGCCGTCAATGTCCCAGCGCTTAAACAACTGCGTACAACTCAAGCTCATAAGTTGATCACTTTTTTCAGGCTTCGTTTAGCTTCTCATTGTAGAAGGCTACCGGCCTGCTTTCCTGTGATAATACTCCCCCAATTCTGACGTATGAAGCGTCACACTTAACCTCAAACAATTTGTCAAAATTAGGGAGCATCAAGATCGGTGTTGTAGACAAACGATGTTTGATCTCGTGAAAGCTTTTGTCAGCTTTATCAGTCAACTGGAACGGTCCCTTTTTCATGCAATCTGTTATAGGCGCGACTATGGTGACAAAATCTTGCACAAATTGATAATAGAAAGTCGCTAACCCGTAAAAACTCCTTATCTCATGAATGTTTGTCAGGATCGGCCATTCCCTAATAGCTCGCACATTTTCATTGTCCACCCGAATGCCTGTGGACGTTACAACAAATCTTAGAAATAACAGATTGTCAGTTAAAAAACTGCACCTTTTCAAGTTGAGGTACAACTTGTTATCTTGTATGACTTGCAGCACCCGCCTGAGATGTTGCTTATGCTTCGCCTCATCCTGGCTATATATCAATATGTCATCAAAATATACTACCACAAATCGGCTGGTAAACTATTTTAGAACTTGATTAATTAAACTCATAAAAGTACTTGGTGCGTTTGATAGGCCAAATGGCATGACCAGCCACTCATACAACCATTCTTTTGTCTTGAATACCGTTTTCCACTCATCACCGGGTCAGATACAAATCTGATGGAACCCGCTCCTTAGATCTAGTTTAGAGAACGCCTTGGCCCCTCCTAGCATATCGAGCATGTCGTCCAATCGTGGTATTGGGAACCGATATCTAATGGTAATTTTGTTGATTGCTCGGCTGTCGACACACATGCGCCAGCTTCCATCTTTTTTTGGCGTTAATAATGCTGGTACAGCACATGAGCTTAAGCTCTCTCAATAGACCCTTACGAATCAATTTCTCCACTTGCCCCTGAAGTATCTCACACTCCTTAGGACTTATCTGATAATGAGGGCGGTTGGGCAGGTTAGCCCCAGGGACAAGGTCTATGTGATGTTGGATGTCCCTCATAGGGGGCAATCCATCTGATAAATATTCAGGTCAGACTTCTTTAAATTTATTTAGCAATAGACTTAAACTTGGAGGGATGTTTGAGGGTTCCTTTTCCTCGCCCTTCAGCACTACGGCGTATACTTCGCCGGTTTCCTTGGATTCCTCCATGAAATTTCAAATGGTCAAGAGAGAACTCCCCTCCACTTTAGAGGCTTTAGGGTGGTTCTCTAGTGTTATAGGGACAATGATTATTTTTCGACTATCCTTTACGAATATGTAAATGTTGTTTCGTCCCCGATGGGTCGTATTACGGTCTGACTACAAGGGTCGATCGAGTAGCATATGACAAGATTCCATATCGACTACATCACAAAGTATCTAATCTCTATAATGTTTACCAATTGAAAACGAGATAGTACATTATTCAGTTACCTTGGTCTTATTCATCTTTTTTATCTAGCCAATTGAGTACGGGGAAAGATGTCTCATCGTTGGTACCTGCAACTTATCCACCATCACCCTTGAGACGATGTTCTCACTGCTACCACTATCTATAATCACATCATAGACCTTTCTATTGACAATACGCCGAGTACGAAATATATCGTCTCGCTGTAGGTATAATTATGTTCATGGTGTATACAGTAGTCGCCTCACAACTAGAAATTCACCACAATCCTCGCCTGTCAATTCATCGCCATCTGCTATTTCTTCAGTGGTTTGTTCATATTCATCAAAGTTATGATCTTCTTTTGCGGCCTCATCTTCAGTGCCCCCTTCGTTTATAGTCAAGTGTGTTGCGGGATGTTGAGGACAAGTGTTTGATAAGTGGCCTGGTTGGCCACAGTGGTAACAATTGTTTGGTCTTGGCCGAGCATAAGGATTTGGAATCCTACTCGGGCCCGCTGTTGTGGGTGCTGCCCGTTGAGGTCTGGATGAGCAGCTCCTCATATCACGGTTTGTGGGTGGAGGAGGTTGAGGACGTTCTCCCACCGGATCTTTTCCTCGAGCCAGAACTGGATCCTATGTGGGACCCATCATGGGGGGTCGATTTGAAGGATAGGGACGAGCATGAGCTCTTGTAAGTTATATTTTTGCCCTCCCTGCCAATTAAACTACTTTATCAATGGTCTCGACTGGGTACATCTGATCTCTGTCCTGAATTGCCGGTTTAAACCCACCTATAAATCGTGCCACCTTCTGTGACTCAGATTCTGACAGATCGTTTCGTGTAACCAACTGCTGAAATTCTTCAGTGTAATCTGTAACAGTTCGATTTCCTTGTCGGCAATTCTGGTATTGCTGAAATAATATCTGCTTATAATCACTGGGGAGAACTCGTGATCTAAGAAGACGTCTCATCCGAGACCATGATGCGATGGGCGCCTTGTTCTGGCGGGCTCGTGAGAGTTGTAATTATTTTTACCATGCAGAAGCGCCAAATTTTAATTTAAACGCTACTAATTTTATCTTTTTATGATCTGACACGTCCATGTAATCGAAATATCTCTCTACTTCGGCTAGCCAATCGAGAAAATCTTATATACGTAATAAACTATTAAAATTAGGAAGTTCAGCCTTACCTCGATAGTCTCTTTCAGCACGATATAGATGATCACCTCCATGGATTGGTCGCCGGGCAAAACCCTCATTAATGTCCTCGTCGCTAGAACTTGAATCATTTGGTGTAGCCCTATGGTTTACCACTGGTAGTGCTTTGCGATAATTGAGGTAGTGTCGTACAACAACCATGGGTGGTGGAACATCCATAGGTGGTGGAGCATCGCTTAGGGCTCGGGGCGGAAGTAGCGTATCCGTAAGACAGTCGAGGGTTGCCTACAGTCCTTGCATGTTTAATTGACTCTCCTGATGGAAAGCTTCCATTCTTTACGAAAAATAATGAATCTCTGTATCACCGTATATAGGATTTTGATTCATACCTTCATTGTTTGCCATCGGTCCAAGGGGAAACTTGGCTTTGATACCAAGTTGACACAGGGATGAACGTGATGAGGTCGATCACTGTCTTCCTCAAGGATAACTACTCCAAATCCACGGAGCTTCTCTGGACTCCTCACAGAGACTTCTCGAATCCATGATGAAAGAAAGCAGGAAAATAGAAATAAATTTAGTCAAAATTAATTAATGAATGAATAAAAATGAGTTCACAACCCTTTAAATAATGGTACCAAGCAACAAGAAAGAAATCAGAATCAAACTAGAACTAAAACTCCTAGAATCTGTGACTTACTATAAATAGTAAACTTACTATTTATAGACGGTCGTGATGTCTACTAGTGCGCAAGGTTTTCAGCCAAAAATAATACGCCTCCTATTTGGCTTCACCAAACCATTCTCCTAATTATTCTAAGCACTTTTCATGTTGGACACAACTCTTAAAGCTCAACGGATGAAGAGTTATAATCAAATCAAAACTTACTATTTATAGTAAAAATGAAAATAAAACAGGGAAACGACCGTCGATTAGGGGGTATTTCACAAATCTAGGCTGTGCAACCTAGCATATCGGGGTTGGTTGGCTAAAGTAGCTCGTTCTACTCCAAAATCATATATTTTACATCAGATAACTCATTCTAGATTGCGAGATATGCCCGATCTAAGGTCCTATGGTCCGGATCACTTCTGTTGTCGACCGGGCCTTTTCTGATCCATCTTGGCCATGAAATTGTTTGTGACCCGCTCTACATCACCCTCCCTCCCTCATTTCTCAATCCGACTTGATGCCAACTCGACCCAACTCGGTACTTCTGACTGGATTGGACTCGGTCCGGAGCAGTCTAGGCTAGATAGAACTCGGATCGAGTCAGGCAAGCTGGACTCGGTATTGAGTCGGATCGAGTTCGAATCAAGCCTATTTCAAAAACGGATTGAGTCGAGTTAGCCCTAACTCGATTCGACTCGACTTGATGCCCAACTTTATGGGTAATACCATATTGCTTCTTGAATCCATTTCACATGCCGTTTATAATGATTACTATACTAAGGCCAAACCAATTCCCCTCGTTGATATTCGAAACTAGCTATGTCTAACGAGGGAATGTATGCCTTTAAGATCGTGGAGAGCATTGGTTTTTCTTTTCTTTTCTTTTCTTGTATTATTCAAGTATTTTAGCCTTATTTATTAGTGGTGCATGGTTTTTCTTACTAAGGTACTTATGAAAAGTACATTTTATTTACTTGATTTTTATTGTGTGAAGCTTGTTTTCTTCATACAACATTCTTCAACAATAAAATGATTGGGCTATTTGGGATTGTATCACTTAGGTGGTGTTTAGATCATAAGTTGTTTAAGATGAACTTATTATATATTATACAACTTATCTTAGTTTTTACTTATTAAGAAGATAAGTATGTTCAACAAACAATATACTTATCAACTTCTCCATCTGATCCCTCTTCTCGGCAACTTATAAAAAGTAGAAAAGCCAAAAACATCAATTGCAGTGATTATATACTTTTAAGCAAAAAAAGTTATAAATAATCATAAACCAAACTTACTTATTTGAAATAAGTCACTTATCTACTGCCATGAGTAGAAAAAGTAATCCAAACGGGCCCTTAATGCGTAACTCTCATTATATATCCAATCATGGATTTTGGAAGGGCTCACTTTGACCCCATTTGAATTTATACCATAATAAGGTAAGAAGAATCCAAGCCGTTCATTTAGAGTACAACAAGAGAGAATTTCCATTGGACAAGGGTATTTGGAAAGAATATAAGTTATTATGGAGAAAGGAATCCACTTGAAGGCCCTCTACTCTAAATCTCCTTAAATTTAATACTCTAGTAGATACAACCCAATGATCCATGGCTAGTTTATTGGACTTTGCGCTTGTCTACCGCAACCACAACTCACTTCTCAAGGACATGCAACTATAGTGCAATTTTTAATCATGAACTTGTTCTAGGAGTTGTCTAGTCGAACTATGGATCAAGTAAGTACCTTCAGAAGTTGATGATTATAAAAAGGGCCCTCTAGTATAGATTAAGGCTCGTTTGGCAACTTGTGTTTTGCAATATACATTGGAATCTAAATCATAATTACAATAGAATCGAAGTAATTTTTAATTATATTTAATGGCTTGTAATTGGAATCTAAAAATTATGTTTGACGGCCTAGATTTTTGATAAAGAGGAATTTTGTAATATCATACATGCATGTTATTATAATCTCCCCTTGCAATGCGCACCTCAGGAAAAACTATAGCCCTTTGAGAAAATCTATTACCAAGACCTTACAAGTGTAGAAAATTCTCTCAACCTACAAAATCCCTTCCCTATGAGAGAAAACACTTGTATTAATCAAGCTTGAATCGTATTAGGCCTAAATACTCTGATTTGTGCAAAACCAGGTAACTAAACCGGAGTTGGTTGATCGGACCAATAGTCATTGTCGGTTAGACAGACTTCGACCAATAGACATTACTTTATTTTAGACTTTAGACAAAGAAAACATACACTTTGTAGGTTGGACTGACACTTAGTTGGTTCGACCAGCAGATCAACCTTATCTCACGTATCTTGTGAAATATCATGTCGATGTGATTGGTTCTTACATGGTATACTTGATTTAATGCTAGATGGATAGTATACTACCTATCGCAATGCAACTGAATTACCTCATGCTTCAACCTGACTTCTCCTATCAAACCTTTTAATCATAATGCCTCCATTGATGCCTTTGTCATAGTCATATATTCTACCCTTGTTGTAGATAATGTTATAGTGAACCATAGTGTAAATCTTCAACACATAGAACCACCTACTAATAGGAAAACATATCTCATAGTTGACCTCCTGTTGTCCAGATCTCCTACATAATCTGCATTCACATAGCATACAACTCTACCTTAATTGTTCTACATCCAAATTAGATGTTGTTGTGTATTTGGAGGTCAATGTAATCAGAAATATATGAAATATACACTTTTGGTGTTTTGAAATCTCACGTTTTATTAAGGTTCACGTATAATTGGAATGAAATGCCTTTTTTGTTTCTTTTTTTTTTTTTTTTTTAGGTAAGAGAGTCACATATGTGACAAAGGTATAACTAGGTTAGTAATTCATTGTACAAATGGTAGCTAATGATACCCTAAAACAATCAAATTATTAGCCACAATACTAAAATCACATCAATAGAAAGATCTGAACTGTCCAAACATTGGCCATTTAAATGGACGGTTAAAAAATATCAGCGAGTCACTTGTTTTTGTATCCTTTCATTTGTGGCCTACTCGAGGCTCGAAATTCCCTTATTTTTTGTCAGTCTTATTACAATCATTCTATCAAATATCATACATGTATATTAATTTGGGATATTAAAACTGATCTAGTTAATCAAATTCATGATTGGTGAATATACTAAAGAATTTTAAATATATTCCAAATACAAACACCCAAATGGAAGATTGGATTCCAGCGCATTCCAATTACGATATGCAAAACATAACGTCAAATTTGAAATCACCTTAATCCCAGTGTAATTGTGATTTAGATTCCAATGCACTCCAAATACATGCTCCCAAAGGCTCACCAAAGCTCCATGGCATAAAAGGCAAAGAATATATAGTTAAGAACATAGTTGCCTTGAGATGGTATGGTATGGTTGGTGAACTGGAAACTTATTTTAAAGAACCATAGAGAAATAATTGGTTTTTAATGATTTTTTCAGAAAACTGCGTAGGTCTATATATAGACCACGATTAGGTGATTAAAACAACGTTTCAAATGGGTTAGGTCCATTGGATTTGAGTCGCACTATTGCGCCACTTGAACAGATGTGTCCCCAGTTTGAAATTCACACAAAAACAATAGGTGCGAACCCAAATGGCTATTCCTCATTGGTGTCTCAAGCCTTATACAAACCACATCTCTTAAATATACGAGATTTCTTTGATTCTTTCCGATATGGAACAAGAGAGCTACACTAAAAATAAAAACACATTCAAAAAAAGAGATATGGAGAAAGAACTTTGAATTTTGAAATAAAATTATTTTAAAAACCTTTTAAAAATACAAAAGTGATTAGAAGACATACATTGCTTTTGTTGAGGCATGTTCAAAATGGACCACATCTGATAAATAACTCGGATCTCTAACAAGTGTGTCAAGATGGTGTCCAGTGGCACAAAAGAAAAGCCTTAGTCTAGCACGGGCTCCATAGCTCAAGCGGTGGACTGAGTGTAACATACCTCGTTTCAACACTGAGGTCTTGGCATAGTGGGGGTGGCTAACAGTGAAGTGTGTTTTGACAGTGGGTATACTAACAAGCTAAATAAATAAATAAATAAATAAAATCTCTTTACGTTTTCTGTTTCTACTTAAAAGATGGTATTAGGAAATTAGGCGGTCTAACTAATATTGCATGCAGCAGAGGAAGGGTTTGTTCATCTTTACTATAAAGGAGAGGGTTTTAGACAATGACGAGGAGAGGCTAGGATAAGGTCATGAGGCCAAAACTTTATATTGATCAGTTACTTTTTTGAACGGTTAAAACTATGTTTTTGTCAAAGGACATGAAAATGGTAATTTTTTTTCTAATTTTAATTTTTTTTTTAAAAAAAAAGAAGAAAAAAAAGAGTATTTAAGTAGTTTAGACCTAAAAAGAGTTTTTAATTTTTTTTTCTTCTTTTTTCTTTTTAACAAGAACAATATGCGAACTAAGAATGCATAAACGTATAAGGAATCCATTATTAGAGCATTTACAATATTTTAAGGGTGGCCTTCCCACCATTCAACACAATTCTTAGATGCAGACGTAGCCAAAATGCCTATAACCCTATTACTTGGTTGATATGTGATGAGTGATCCGTCTTTTAAGCTGTTAGAGGAGGGCTTGGTTGTTCCTAATTAGTTGCACTATTCCCCAGTTGCTCTCCACCTGATCGCATAAAGCTAAGATTGTAATAATAAAATCCCCTTCAAATTTTAGATTGGGAATATTTACGGCTCATTTGATAGCGAGTAAATTTTTGTAGTTAAAAGAAAATGAACAACTATTACAAATTACTTTACCCATCTCATATAATGGTCCTTTTCCATTGTTTGATTTATCTATGGAAAAATCATGATAATGATATTTTCACATTACTTTAATGTCATGATAATGATATTTTCACATTACTTTAATGTCACGTCATATTTAAAATAAACTAATGTAACTATTTGATTGAAAAATTTCATCGTAATTATATAAAAAAGAACAATGATTACAAATTACATGTTTCTCTCTTCAAAACATTTGCATTTAACCAACTATTCACTTGTTTGCTTTGGTTGTGGTAAAAACATAAAAATTAACCACAAAATTAGTTACCATCAAAGATGCTCTTAGTGAGAAACCAAATTCAATTCTAAGGAATGGTGTGAATCACTCTCTCACATTTGTGGAACAGTCAATCATTCCCCGCATAGCGAAATACAGGTCCGTGCTAAGCGATCTTGTCTTGCTTTCAAGAAAAACATTGGAACTTTGAAAGAGAGCCATGGTCATTACTTGGGCACTAAGAAATAGAACCAATAACATATAATGAACTCAAACTAAATCGTACAAATGGTTATCTCTGATTTTGATAGCTCATAAGGGTAAGATTATAACGATTAGATTGCCTACCTAACTATAGGCAAATATTCAATGGATAGTAAAACGATATAACTAATAATCAAACAAATGTTTATTGATGTTGACCTATATCTAAGGTTGTTCCCACGATGTGAGCAGTTTAAATAGGGAGATTTTTCTTTAGTGAACATGTGCAACACGGGGATGTGGATTGCATACTGACCTTGCAAGTACCGAGTCATTTCTAGCCGGTGCTTTGTGGGCCCTACCATGTTGTATGTATTTTATCCATGTTATCCATCCATTTTGCCAACTCATCTTAGGAAACAGTGGTGCTATGATTGTAGGTCATATGTGGTGCATGACTGAGTCCCACTATGGTCTTCACAAACAAGGATTTCGGGGCTAACTCTCTCACACCGTGTGTGTGATAATGTATGTGTGTATTCGAGCTCATGGGAACTCCTCATGAGTTAGAGCTATGTGGGCCCCACCATGATGTATATCGAACATCAACACCGTGCATTTGATGGGTCCCCTTTAAATTATGGCATATCCCAAAAATCAACCGTATACAGAACTCAGGTGGGCCATACCATCTAAAATCATGTGAAGACATGCCTAAAACATAAAAATGTACTTGATGGGGCCCACCTGAAATTTGGATCCATCTGAAACTTGGTCTGACCCCTCATCCAAGTGGGACACACAAAATGGATGGGCTAGATTTTTGAACCACATCTTGGTGGTCCCAAAAAATGATTATGAATGTTTTAATGGAGGGTAACCCCTCTCAACTTTTGCATATAGTGCGGCCCACAAAAGTAACGGACTGACTTGATTTTTAAGAACTGGACCCACTATGAAATGGTGCATCTGAATGATGGGGTAGATGTTCGACACGCATCACGGTGGGCCCACACAACTCGACCTCATGGGAAGTTCTCATAAGCTCGACCGCACAGAACCTTTTCCTCGGTACTATGGGAAATGGTACTATGAGGCCCAGCTGTGTGGCCCCACCATGATGTGTGTCTCGCTCGAATGAGGGGTCAGACCAACTTTCATCCACATCCCACTAAGTGCTTTTATATATTTTAGAAATATCTTTGCATAGTTTTAGATGGTAAGGCCCGCCTGAGTTTTGGCTGAATTTTGGGACATCCCATAACCTAAATGGAACCCATCAAATGCACGGGTTGATGTTGAACGCACATCACAGTGGGGCTCACACAGATCTACTTCCCATGAGGTCGACCTCATAGTACCATTTCCCTATACTCCCTATGCCCTCAAAAACTTCTATGATTTCATGTGTCGTGGCCCTACTAAGTTTTTGACTAGTCTGACTTTTGGGGAATACCTTCATCTGAGTGATTAGAACTTGATGAACGGTTTAGATGAAATAAACAAAACGTGGTGAGCCCATACTTGGCGTCTCATTTCAAAATTTAACTATGGCGTAGATATTTAATTGCAAGGCCTAACATTGAGGGGCACACCTAATGGACGGAGTGGATTTAACTTACATGCACAAAAAGTGGACCCCACTCAATTTCGATGTTATATCTATGGCCTTGAAGTAGATTTTGAGCTATTTAGAATCCGCTCCACCTTCCCTCTAGCAGCCCTATCTCTACCTCTCGTGAACCACTTCCTCTCTTCATGTGCGTTGCAGGTTAGTTGAATTAATGTACGTTACTTGGCAGTTTCAAAGTTTACTGAGTATCATCGAGCATGCTTTGACAGAGCATCTAATAACTCCCTTAACCGCACTTCACACCAATTGCTGCCTTTACGTACTACATCCAGTAGTTTTATTTTATTATAGATGTAGGAGTACCGCATTTACTAGATCTACTTCTCACATTTTTACTGACTCATCTATGTCCTCTTGTACTTCAAGAAACCAAAATCAATATTAATAAAGGACTAATTCTCTTCAATTGCACTGTTTACTACAAGCAAAGGCCTCTTTATATAGAGGGAATTATAACGTACTTTTCAAGCCATGATATGACATCAGACAAAATAAGAAAGCAAAAATCAAGAAAATTAAAACTAAATAAAAGCAAACTAAGAAAAGGTCAAGGCTTTAAGTCCCTACCTGGAATAAAGCAAAACAAAGCCACAGGAAAGAGTGGTGATTGACCATTAATGAGTTACACAAGTTCTTTTTATGAGCTTATATTTATTTTTTCTCTTCATGCGGGCTTAATGTGAGCCCTAAGAACTTTTAATGGTAGGGTGTTCAATCACCGCTGTTTCCTAGAGTATGGTTCACTTGATATTTGGATCTTCTAAATTTTTGGTATCATACTTTAAAATGACCTGAAAAGAAAAAAAAATGGATGGATGAAGTGGATGGAGGATCCACACATCAAGGTGGACCTCATGGTAAGGGTTACATGGTCTTGGGTGAGGCAAAGGTCTCATCTAATCTGCTCCCCTTTACCACACGGCAAGCAACAAAATTTCTTGAGGTGTTAAATTTAAGTGGGCATATGATGATGTATTTATTAGATTCACACTGTTCATCCATTTTTTTTTTTTTAAAAGATAATTTTAGGATAAGAAATAAACAACAGTATAGATCCAAAGGTAAAGTGGACCACACCACAAAAGACAGTAAGAATTGATGCTACAGTTGAAAACTTCTTGAGGCTATAGAAGGCTATGATTAGGCTAACATTTGTATTTTAGCTAACATTTGTATTTTAGCTTCATCAAGTGGACAATAGCCTCACGGTTGGCCCTATGAAAGTTTCAACAGTAGTTTGTTTAAACCCTATCCCTCAATCTCCATTACTTTCTGTATTGTGATCCACTTGAACTTTAGATGTATCTCATTTTTGGGCTCATGTGCTAAAAGTGTAGATCTAACATAAAAATCATGATGTGACCTAAAAAAGTTTCACATGTTAAAAGTTACATCGTGTAGTTAGCAATCTATTTGGGAGAGAGAAATCTAGCCTATCTTGTTAAGTTGGAATCATCTGAAATTAAGTGGGCCAATGAGAAGCCACGGCACTGGAATTCCATGTGCCTTCAAAATGTATATATATTTTTAAAGCACCAAGTTAGTTTTAGATATGGTGTTTTGTATGGTTTTTACATTACCCAATGCTCACCTTGTAAACATAAATTCTTACAAAAGCTCTTGTTAGAGTCATATCAATGGGTCCTGTCTCGCTAGAAATGTACATGAAATAATAAATGATCGAATGTGAAACTATGAAAGTCAGGTTTAGAAGGGTACAAAATACACCTACTTTTGTCTTTTCAATGAGTAATGTGGCCCTAGAATTGCAGGCACGATGAGAAATCTAGTGGGCCATCTGACCAAAGCTGGGTGCTGGTTAGACAATCCTTACCTTTCATATAAATGAGTTTTTAGATATAAAAAATGGATGGGTAACAAAAAATTTCCTTAAATATCCATTTACCTTCCTCAAAATTTCATGTGGTTTTGGGGTTCTGCCCTAAGGGCACACCCATCACTCATCAGGTGATCGCATCAGATCCTCATGCATGTTTCATATGTACAAAATCTGACCGTTGATGAATAAATTGGGTCCACGCATTCAACACCATATTCTTTATTATTATTATTATTATTATTATTATTATTATTATTATTGGGTCCTCAATGAAAAATAATGTATTAATTAAGAAAGGAACCAAACATGCAAAGAAGAGTTAATATACATATGGTCCAAAGAGGTTTGATGGAATACATCTCCACATATTGCACCACAGATACGCCGGGACTCCAGCCTTTGAATCTGGGCTATCTTCCAATGATCCGAGCTGTTTTCATGACAAGTATCACTTTGCATTTGTATGGTGGAAAGTCAACAAATAAAAGTTCTCTCAATTGGATTGTTTCAATCATTTTGTAATTTGATTATTTTTCTTTGAATATCAACAATCACGTTAACTTTTCCATAATCAAGAGTTTAAATATTCAATCTGAGTGTTTTGGGGATCTCCTCTCATGGCAAGCCTGTCAAACAAATCGTTTGTGTCACTGAAAAGGACGCAACTTATCTTATTGTAATACATCAAGATGTATTCAAGCAAACCTTTAGTCAAAAAGCAAAAGAAAGATGGGCATAAATCTAAATAATAGCAAGAGATGGTTTTCCACCACAAGGGCATCTGACACTGAGTTCCCTTCCCTGAAAATGTGTTAGATAGTCCACTCTTACTGAAAAGAACTTAACAAGGGACAGTAGATGTAGCAATAAATTAGGAGACATTAATGCTTTTAGTATTAGATGTGCCAGGACTAAGAAAATGCATTCACATTACAACTAGGTTTTACATAGATGTGACTTTTGTGTTGTTTTGATGGCATGTTTGTGTTGGTGTTTTATGCTTCATAAAGCCAATGTAATGATCATGATAATTGAATTGATAATCTTGACTGGTGACCATGGGTTTTTTGCGTACGTATTGTTACGTCATAACTAATCTGCAGATATTTTAATCATACATGCATATGGGTTAAATGAGAGGGTTTCCTTTATTGTCCTTAGGAATGTAAGTTCAGGTACATCAGATATGGCTCAAGAGAGAGCTGCATGGCATTGATCTTAGTACCCATTTATTACATGACCACTTGACAAATTTTAGAACAAACATGTAGTTATTATTAGTGATCATTCTATGTGATGGAACCAAAAATGAATCAAGATGGAAGGTCTCCACCATTGAGTTGATGATGAGTTGGTACTTTACATAGGAGTATTACTATTTATGGATATAGGATCTTATTATTAGACTCAATGGACACTTCGTGAAAAGATCACTTCAAGTCTCTAGATTAAAAAAATCTATCATGCCCAATTTAGATCACTTGTGTATGCTAGCTTTGACTAATGCTTAAACCTAATGGCATACAATGAGTTCAAGTTCCTGATGTAATGTGCCTTGACCTGCCCCCACAGAGTCAAGTGCAATGGCTCATGTGTTGATATTGCTTGGTTGATATATTAAGATGTGGTTGATAACCATATGATCCAACAAGAAATCTAATTACTATAAACATTTGATAGATTGAACCATTCATCAAAGGATTTTTTGCCTACGTTGATGCTCAAAAGGGTTCAAGTACTTTTATAAATGGTTTTTTATTATGATTGTATGTGTTAAATGTTAAAAGACTTTAACCACGCTTGATGTCAATTCTATCGATTGAGATTTTGTGGCCCACTACTTGATTTGAATAGGTATTGGATCAATGGTGAGTGATCAAACAAGTGGAGAGTTTAAGTCAACTTTAGTATATGGTTATAATGAATTACAAACTTTAAATATAGAGCATATCAAAGTATGTAGGATAGTGGGTTCTGATGCCTCTCCCTATAACCCTAATTCTTCCTAAATAAATGATATGTCAAAAAGATTGAAAAGAAAAAGCCCTGGACATTTCCAACCCCCATGGCATCACCATATAGAGAGCAAGAGAGAAAAGAGTTAGAAAGAAAAGAAAGGGAATCAGTTTCCTCTCTCCCTCTTGCAAACACACACACACATCCACATGTGGAGTTCACCTTTGGACCACTCTTGTTCATCGACTTAGTCCTCTTAATAAGAGTGATGTGTTGACTCTCCTTCTTTCCTCATGTTGTATGGATCTTGAAGAAAGTAATTTTCTCAATTGAAGGAATGACATTGACAATTTACATGACTTTAAATAGTAGTGATCTATAAATAAAAACAACCCATTTGTTTTAATTTTTTTTTTATTGTAGAAGTTTGATAATACCTAAATAGAGATTTATAGAATTTGATTAATTAAAATTTAAAAAATTTTAAATGTCAATGTATTTGGAAAACTCTAACAGGTTGGTTATGAGAAAAATCAAGAAACTCTTAGAATTTCCGAAAGAGGTTTTCCATTTATGTGACCTTTTATGTTGTTTGGACGAAAAAGAATATAATGAATTTCACCAAACAATTATCAAACTTTACCATAATATGAATTCTCAAAATGCAAAATCACTATTATAAGAGGAAGATTTGACTTGCTATCCAAATTGTTAGAGGACTGCGGAAGCATACATAGAAGAATCAAATAGAGTATTCCAATGCCATAATCAAGCACAATCACAAATACTCTGAGTTTAACATGGAAAAACTTTTATGGAAAAAAACCACGGCATAAAGCGACAGATATTACTATGAAAGCAGAAATTACAAGAGATATAGAGAATACCTGATTTGAACAAGCCTCGAATCTCCCCTTACAAGCCATTGAAAATCCTATGAATGAATTAAAGAGCTCTGAGATACACCCCAATCCCAATTATGCCCCTATATATAGCTTTAGGAAGAATTACAATCGAAATCAGAAATAAATCTCACAGATAAGCAAATTTGCATAACTTTACACAATTCGTTTAATGACAGTTCGATGGGACTTCAATGGTATTGAACTAATACCAAAACACTCCAGTGATAAATAATGAATTTTTCATATTTTTCTAATAACATCGAACAGGCCTTTGATGTCATCGAAAATAACTTTGATGGCATCAAATAGCCTTCGATGGCATCGAGTAGGACACCAAAGCGTCCAACGACCAACATGAGAAAATTCAGAATTTCTCGATGGCATCGAGCATAACTTTGATGGCATCAAAGTCTGCTCTATGGCATCAAACTGTTATCAACAAGCCTGTTGAATTATATATTTAAGGCATGAATTAACAATCTCCACCATGTCTTCAATCGTTGTTCTTCATAGCTCATTTTCTCTCATTTTTAATCACGCCTTACATCATATCTCCACCATTGCTTCTCGTGCATCCTTCATCTTCCTTTATGCTCTCACCAAGCCCAGAGAAATTGCACAAAACTTGAACTTCTTTGAGGGAACCACGTTAGTGAGCATATTTGCTAGATTCACATTCGTGTGAATCTTCTCTAAACACACGACTCTTTCCTCAAGTATCTGTTAGATAAAATGGTGATGAACATCAATGTATTTACTACGTAAGTGATAAATATAGTTTTTAGCCAAATTGATAGCACTCTTGCTTCACAACTAATCGACACGGCCTCCTATTAAAGTCCCAACTGATTTACCATCCCTCTCAGCCAAACACCTTCCTTGAATGCTTCCGTTACTGCCATATACTTAGTTTCGATTGTAGAAAGAACCATTACATACTGAAGCTTCGACAATCAACTGATTGTTTCAGCCGCTAGCACAAATGAGTACCCTAAAGTCAAATTTTTAGAATCCACACTACCTGCATAATCAGAATCCACATATCCAACTAACTTGACCCCTGATTTTTCAAAAGATAAGACGTAATCTTCCGAACTTCAAATGTATCGAAGTAGCCATTTCACAGCTTCACAATGTTGCTTTCTAGGGTTAGACATGTACATGTTAACAACACCAACAATATTTGAGATATTTGGCGTTATATAGACCATGACATATATTAAACTGTCCACTGCATTCAAATAAGGCATGCGGGACATATCCTGCTTTTCCTCATTTGTTTTAAGACATTGTTATGAGGAAAGCTTGAAGTGAGCCGCGTAGGGAACGCTAACCGGCTTTACCATGTCTATCTCATACTTCACCAATACCTTTTTAAGGTAATCATTCTAAAATAACCAAAGCCTTCTCCTTTTCTTGTCATTATGAATATAAATGTCGAGAACATTCTTTATAGCGTCCAAAATTTTTATCTTGAATTTTCCTGATAACTGAGTCTTCAGTACATTGACTTCAGACATGCTATGACTGACGATCAATATGTCATTAACATACAATACTGGAATAATGAATTTGTCATCACTCAATGTCTTGTAATAGACACAATGATCGTACTCAATATAAAAGAATCAAACTTTTTATACCACTACATAAGAGACTATTTCAGGTCGTATAACGACCTCTTTAAGCTACAAACCTTGTTCTCTGCCACTTTTATTTTTAAGCCCTTTAGTTGCTTCATGTATAATTGCTCTTCCAATTCTCCTTGTAGGAATGTAGTCATTACGTCCATTTATGCCAGCTTAAGATCGTATTAGGAAACCAGTACTAAAACGAATTTGATAGTTACTTACTTTACGAACAGCGCGAATATCTCAGTAAAGTTTATACATTCTCTCTGAGTGTAAACCTTCACAACCAACATTACCTTGTATCTATCATGTTTCTTCTTGAAGATCCATTTGCACCCGATTGCTTTTCGGCCAACTAGAAGCTCCACCACCTCACACGTCTCATTCTTGTGCAACGAGTCAATCTCATCATCCATCGCAGCTTTCTACTTATCAGCATCAGGCTCATCAAAAGCCTCCTGAAGAGTAGATGGATTCTCCATCATCTGTAATGAGGGCATATGCGATATTTGAGTTATTCATGTATCTTGCCAGTAACCTGCAATCCCGTAGCAGATTCCTTCTTACCAGTGGCTGCTCCACCTCTTCCTGTACATCTATTCGCATTTTTGTCTCAACCTGAGTATCACTCGTGTTAACCTGAATGCCCACAATCAACCTTTTTGGTTCCTCTTGCTCATCCTTACAGAATAAAGATCTTTCATCGAATTCAACGTCATGACTAATGATGATTTTCCATCTTATCCGATTGTACAACCTATACCCTTTCACACCACCATCATAGCCAACAAATATGTACTTTTTGGTTCTTTGGTCTATCTTGTCTCTCTATACTAACAGTACATTAGAGTAAGCTTCACGACTAAACATACGTAATCTTGAGTAGTCCACTTTCTGATTACTCCATACTTTCTTTGAAATTTTATAATTAATTGTCGTAAAAGGGGACCAAGTCAAGTCACCAAGTAACAAGTTGTATTAACTGCTTTAATCCATAGTTCCTTGCCCAACCTAGCATTACTAATCATGCATCAGGCTCTCTCCAAGAGAGATCGATTCATCCGCTCAGTTATATCGTTTTGATCTAGCATGTTATGCACTGTGTTGTGCCTTACGATCCCTTCATCATTATAGTATTGATTAAATTCACCTAAAGTAAATTCTCCACCATTTTCTATCTTTAGAACTTTCACCTTTCACCTTGATTACTTTTCCGCCATCACTTCTCATTGCTTGAAAATTTATGAAAACATCGGATTTATTTTTCATGAAATAAATCCATATTTATTTTTCATGAAATAAACCTATACTTTCTTGAAGTAGTCGCCAATGAATATGACAAACCATGATGAACCTCCGTGCCCCGCTCGCTTATGTGACCCATATTTGTATGTCACATATGTACAGACATGGAACCCATTAAAGTTGTTACAGCTCCACCCAATGAAGCACCCCCAATCAACCTGTGAAGGTTCCCGCTCCTTTGTGCCTTCATAATAATGAGTGCCCCTTTTAAAACTTTAAGAACATGATCAAAACTAATTAACTTGCACCCAAGTGCCTCGAGTGTTCCAGGAGATATCAAGCTCTTCTTAATGTTAGGAATGTGCCTCACATCAGTCAAGGTACGCTCTATGCCATAAAACATCTTAATGCATACCGATCCAACACCCACCACATTACAGGCATTGTCATTGTCGATAAATACCTGATCACTATCACACTTTTTGTAACTAGTGAACTAACTCCGATGAAGAGTCCTATGATATGAAGCTTAAGTGTCCAAGATCCACTCATCCCTATGATCATCGTATAAGTGTTAGATTATAGATATCGACAACACATCACCTCCACTCATACCTTCATCAGATTCGGTAGTGTTGGCTTCCTTGGAAGAAGCCTCTGAGTTCTCTTTCATCATCTTAAGATTTGTACAATCCTTCTTCATGTGCTCTGACATCCCACAGTTCCTGCACTTTAACTTTCCTTTACCCTTGCCTGTGGATTTGAATATCAATAGAGAGGATCCATTGTCTTGCTCAAAATTCTGCCCCCTTATAATCAATGCATCCGTGGAGGCCCCCATGTTACTATTTTTCTTTCTCATCACCTTTCCCTAAAGGGCTGAGATAACGGTGTCGACCTTATGGATGTCTTTCCGGTGCACAACGTGTCTTTGAAAGACTCATATAATGTTGAAAGGGAATTGAACAAGATACATGCCCAGTCTTTGTCCTTAACCATTTCTTTCACATACAGCAATTTGCAGATCATCTTATTAAAGTTGCTAATGTGAGCATCAATATTTCCTCCCTCGGCCATTGAACAACTGTAACTTGAAGTGTAGGCGATTTTCAAGGGAATTCTTCGCATAAATGTCCTTTAACTTCACCAACAAACTTATTTCAGTTTTCTCTATCATGACATAGTAGGGGACCTCATCCGTTAGGCACAAGTGGATAGAGGTTCTCGCTTTCTTATCTAATTTGTTCCATTCATCATCCTCCATAGATTTAGGTCACATCTCAAGGATTTTATCCAGTCATTGCTGAATCAATAGCCCAATCATCTTGACATTCCATAATTTAAAATTATTTTTCCTTGAGTACTTCTCAACATTGAACTTACGAGTAGATGTCATTAATACGCTACTCTCATATTCAACTTGCGCTCCAATGTTTGCTCTGATACCATTGGTTGGGGGACCGCGGAAGCACACAAATAAGAATTAAGTAGAGTATTCCAATGACACAATTAAGCACAACCATAAGTACTACGAATTTAATGTGGAAAAATCCTTATGAGAAAAAACCACGGCACAAAGCGACATATATCATTATGAAAGCAGAAATTACAAGAGATATAGAGAATACCTAATTTGAGCAATCTTCAAATCTCCCCTTACAAGCCCTTGAAAACCCGAAGAATGAATTTGAAAGCTCTGAGATACACCCCAATCCCAATTACACCCATATATATAGCCTTAGGAAGAATCGCAATCGAAATCGGAAACAAATCCCGCGGATACGCAAATATGTGTAACTCTGGGAAATTTGTTTGATGACATTGATAGATCATCGATAGCATTGAACTAACACCAAAACATTCTAGCGATAAATTATTAATTTTCTGATGCCATCAAACAAGCCTTCAATAGCATTGAACAAGCTTCAATGGCATCAAACAAGTTGAATTACAGATTTAAGACATCAATCAATAGAATTACATATTTAAAACATCAATAAACACAAACAAGACTCCTAAGGGCCTGTTTGATTTTCCAGTGGAATGGTAAATACCTGGAAAAAGAGTAATAATTATTTCTTGTGTATTTACAAGGTACCTGATTTGACTGCTTACTTTTTTGACACGAAAATCGAAAACATTATAAAATATATATGGGTCTCACTGTGATGTGTTTCGCTTATCCACACCGTTCATCCATTATGCCTTTTGAATTTATAGCATGAGCAAAAAAATGAAGTACATCCAAAACTCAAGTGGACCACACTATACGAAAATAGGAATCGAATACCTATCGTTAAAAACTTTATGAAGCTACTGTTTCTTTTGATGTGGGCCACCTGAATGTTGGATCATCCTCATTTTTTGGCTCATGCCTCAAAATATTGTGGTAAAACATATGGACGGAATTGATATATCACATACATTATCGTGTGGTTCAAAATTTTTAAATAGTTATTTGAACTGGTTCCCAATGCAGAAGTTTCCCTAGATTTTCAAATGGAGGAAACGGTAATAATTACCCATTTCCTGGGTATTTACTCAATCTCTTGGAAATCAAACACGCCCTAAATGAAATCTATCTTTATAAGTGCATGAGTAAATAAACACTACGTGTGATTGAGATTTCCAATCTCACCTGCGATCTATCCGATGCAAGCATGCCCTGGAGGTAAATTCAATTGGACTAAAGGGGTATGTGCCATGCAATTTCGATCATCTGGTGGGCTTTTACGATGGACAAACCACGGCCCAAAAATTCACAGCAAACAATCTAAGCCATCTAACCACATTGGTAAATTTCATTAGAACTCTAATAATTGATATCAGTGATTGGATGGATGTGATTGTCCGTTCGATGTGGAGTTTGTTTTGCAGCCCTTTCCAATTGGAAACATCAAATGAACGGTCTAGATTTTCACATCCGTGTCCCACAGGTTCAAATTATGTGCCTACATATCGATGGCCTTTACTATGGAAGCTATACAAATCCTACCCCTCCCAACTATATCTCAACCAACCATCAAATCATAGGAAATGACTCGACAGATGCATTTCCATCTTTATATGATACAAACTACCATCCACCATACAGGTGGCAAGAGCAATGGTGGGCCATGCTGTGGATGCCATAAAGTTCAAACATCTCACATACGAATATCATTTAGGGTTACCTCCAAACGGTGCAAAATTCACACTGATCAGGCAATCTTATACATCAAAAAGAAAAACTTAGAATACTAACAGCCCTTTTATGATTATCTCTTTTTCTTTTTGTTGTGAATCATTTTTCTTTTTTTTTCTTTTTTTCTTTTTCCGCGCCATTGGTTGAAATTTTAAGATTCTCCCATCTTCATACATTTTACAGTGTTGTTACCATCATTTGGGTTCCTTATCAAATAAGCGGTTTGGATCACCGGCGCAGTTCCTTTGCGAGTCCTTATAGAATAAGCTTATATATTCAGTTCGACTGGTATGCGTGACATCTAGCCTGTTAAATCTGACTACGTCGCATCAATTCGACTGAATTGGTGGGTGATTCTCTAAATGCATGCTGTCCACTCAACCTTACATGAGTGAGTTGGTTCCATTCGATCCGACCAAAGGTCCCATCCATTTGACTGACAGAACACACGTGTAAGTTGAATAAGTGTAGACATTTTATTTATATGTGTACGGATATATATGTCTATACACCTCCTAATTATGATTCGGGTTAGAATATAAGAGCTAAGCATGATTTCTCAACAGTTTTGAAGGAAAATGTGAGGATTTTACTGCAAGTTTTTTCATCCATTGTAATATTCTTTTGATTTTAGTAGATTGATTGTTGATTTTTCACCTAAAATTTCATATGTTCCGTATGTTTGTTTGGATTTTTTATTATCTATTGTTTATTTGATTTGATTTGATTTAGTCCACTTGGTAATATAATTTTGTTTAGTTTGTAGGTAATGCACTAAACTTATATGGTAAAACAGTTGATAAAACAGATGAACACGGTTAATACAAAATTTACACTTTATGATGGGCACCACAGTAAGGGCCACACTGTCTTGGGTGAGGCGGGGCTCACCTAATCGGCTGCAGTGGTGCAGCACATTCAAGCAGAGAAAATAAAAACCAAGTGTTGACATTTGTAACTCTCGTGTATCAGATCCACACTCTCCATTCATTTTTCCATGCCATTATATGGAATGAGACAGATCCCAATATCAAGTGGGCTATACTACAAAAACAGTGGGAAATGCACGCGGACTGTTGAAAACTTCTTAAGGTTACATAAGGCTCTTAATAATTTGATATTTGTGTTTTCCCTTCGTCCATGTCTCAGCGGCATGATGAAGAAGTTAGATGACAAATAAACCTCACTATGAACCTTAGGAAGATTTCAACAGTAGTTCAATCCCCACTTCTTTGCATGGTGTGATACACTTGAACTTTGAATGTGCCTTATTTTTAGGCTCATTCTCTATAATGATCTGTAAAAATTAATGGACGGTGTGAATCTAAAACATATATCATTGTGGGGCCAGAAAAGTTTCATACTTGAAAAGCCATGTGGTGAAGAACCCAATCATTTTGACAGAGAAATCGGGTGGGCACGGATTAGGTACCACCCGGCCTATTCGGAGCTCCGGGCAGGCAGAGGCTCTGACGGTCCTGAGGGGCCAATGTGATTTATTAATTTTATCCACACCATTCATTCACATTCATATATTATCTTTTATTTTGAACTCAAAACTAGTAAAAATACAAGACTCAGATGGACCACAAAGTGAGTATTAAATTTTTACTATTAAAAAATTCTTAGGGCCACAAAGTTTTGGATAAGATGATATTTGGTTTTTTCACTTCATCCTGGTGTATATGACCATATTAACAGGTTGGATGGAATATAAACAACACGGTGGACCCTAAAAAGGTTTAGCATTGTTGCTTCAAGTGGTGTGGTCCACTATAGACTTGGATATACCTTATTTTTGGTCCATTAATATAAAATAATATGAAAAAAGTGGATGGACGGTATAAATATAATCCATACATCACAGTGGCCCTTCAATAGCCCTAAGAACCTCTGACAGTCCTGAGCTCCAAACAGCCAGGGATAGTACCTAATCCGCGTGCGTTAGCTGGAGTCATGAGCGATGACGTGGACCAATGGAAGCGACGGCACTGAATCTTCCCGTGCCTTCAACACAAGCAATCCGCACTATTACCCTATGCGTGGATCTTTATCTTGGTTTACTTAATCTTATATTAATATGTCACCGTCCATGTCTAAGAAAAAGTTGTATTTTATTTTATCTTATCAGGTAGTGCATGGCGAATTTTGGATTGGCCTTGCTTGAGTGTCTAAAGACTAGGAGCTTATTTGGCATCTCTATTCTAATCTATAAAAGCCATTCTAATAAACTTCATTTGTTCTAGCTCTTGATTTAAATAAGTTCGCTTGATAAATTATGTTTTCAAAAACATTAAAAAAACAAAAAAAAAAAAAACTTTTATTTAAAATAAGAATGTGTTTTTTTTTTATAATTTTTGTTTTTTAAAGTAATTGATGTCAATTTTTAAGATTACAACTCAATTATAAGAGCAATTGGAACAATTGTTTTGGTTGACGTGTGATGTGGACCCTCCATCATATGGGGCCCACCTTGATTTAGGCCATCCATAATGTGGAGCCCACCATCATTGCTAGTTCTCTTTTATGTGGGACATTCAATGTCCACAACTCATGATATAAAATCCTCATTTGATGTGTCCATTATGTGGACCTCACCTTCGAAGTGGATTGTCCATCAGTGTGGGGACTTACTTTTGATGACCACCATTCGTCATGTAGGGCGCACCTTCTATATGGATCATCTAGCATGTTGGGCCACTTGGATATTGGTCATCCATCATGTAAGACCTTGGATGTGAATTATCCATTAGGTGGGGCCTACTTGGTGCGAAGAATCCATGGCGAGGGGCCACACTTTGATGTGGGTTATCCATTATGTGAGGCCCACTCCATCCATAATGTAGGCCACTTTGATGTGGACCATTCATTATGAGGGGCCCCTCCTTTAATATGGTTGTTCATCATGTAGGTCCACCTTTGATTTCAACCGTCCATCATGTGGGCTCACCTTTCCTGTCCATCATTCATCATGTGGATCCCACCTTTGATGTGGACTATCCATCAATATCAAGTTAGGTCACACTTTGATGTGGACCATCCATCATGTGGGCCCACCTTTGATGTAAGTCGTGCATTATGTGGGACTACCTTGATGCGGACGATTCATCCTGTGAGGGCACATTCAATAAAGGTTGTTCATCATGCAGGCCCATCTTTGATGTCTACCCTTTATCATGTGGGACCCACCCTTGCCATAAACATTCCATCATGTGGGGCCTACTTGTTGTGGATAGCCCATCATGTTGGGCCACGTTTTAATGTGGGCCATCCATCACGTAAGGCTCACCTTTGGTGTTCACCATCCATCATGTAAGACCCACCTTTGGTGTTCACCATCTATCATGTGGTTCCTACCTTTGTTGTGGACCATCCATCACGTGGGGCCCAACCTTCAATGTGAGTCATTCATCATGTGGGCCTACCTTTGGTGTTAAGATTCTATCATGTGGTCCCACCTTCAATGTCTACCATCCATCAGTGGGTCCCACCTTTGATGTGGGTCATCCATCATGTGTTGCTACACTTTTATATGAGGCCCATAATTGATGTGACTATGCATCATATGGGCTACCTTAATGTGATCCTTTCAACCTGTGGTGCCCCACCTTCAATATGGGTTGTTCATCATGTTGGTCCACCTTACAAAGATTGTAAAGAGCAACGAAGAGTGCAAGATAAGAATTACTCAAAAAATTTAAGAACAAACTTCATTTACAATTTAATAAAAAAATATTTATCTGCTTAAGCTAAATAAACTCTAAAAACAAATGACCTCTCAGTCACTTTCTCCAGTATCTCAAAAATTAAGTTCCAAAATTAAAGCTTTACCAAACGTTTTATTTTCAAAATATGAGCTTAACTTTTTAGAATAAACAAATAAGTATTTATTCGTAGAGATGCCAAATGGACCCTCAAATTGATGAGTCTGTTGACCACTCCCAACACTAGGATTAATGAGTCTGTTGACCACCACCAACACTCAAAAGCAGGAGTTAGCCACTTCACCCAAAAAAAATAAAAATAAAAGTATTATTGCACAATTTAGAATTGATGGGTCCTCCCCCTCCTACCAACCAAAGGTACTATTCCCTTCGCCTTAGATGGATGCCTCTATCTCTCTCTCTCTCTCTCTCTCACACACACACACATGCACAGATGTGTATATATATATATATATATATATATATATATGTCATTTGCTCCTAATCAATGTATTCCTCTTTCTTACAAATTTGTCAACAGGATAGGCCCTTTTTCCTTTCGTGGTGCCCACTTGAATGAATGTATAACCAATATTCAGTTCAACAAAGTTATTCATGGTGTACTCTTATCTCTCCGTAAATAAAAATAATAAATAAATAAATATTACATTCTTTGAATTTCATGAGTTTTTATTCACATTTTTACCACACCAACAACCAGACAAATGATGGTCCAAACAAGGAGTTACATCTAGGATTGGCCTTTTCCAAGATTAAATACTTTCTAAGGTCTAGGAAGTCTTGCATTTCAAATGGACAATTAAAGATTTTAAATTGTTTTTCAAAGACCAAAGATCCCTTAATCAAATCACAATATTACTATTTTTGTTTTAATTACTTGAGGTAATTGAACTGACGAGCATTTCCAAAGTAGGCACTACTACCCAAAAAGTGGGCATTTTGTATTGAGAAAATCATCCAACATCTAACTTTCACACCACTTTCTTTTGGCCCCCTTGAGTGAATCTTATGTTGTCATGTCTTTCTAACCTTTCTAATTTCTATTTGGAAAGATTTCATAAATGATACCATCACTATGTATATCTAATCTACCTTTCTCATAATCCACAACCCCTTTCGGCCTTTTTGCTAATATAGCTGTACCTACCATCATATTACCCAAAGTAGACAAAAGGGCACATTGATGGAACATGTGGGTATAAAAATAATTTCCCACCTGGAGTCAAAAGCAAAGGAAATTGAAATATTCTTCTATCTGATTATCACATTATATATATATATATATATACCATATATATATATATATATATATATATATATATATATGGTATATATATATATATATATATATATATGGTTGGGTTCGGGTAATTGCTTAGGGTTGAGTCGTGGATTTTCAGCTTGAGTCTAACTTAACCTCAATTGAACCTAACCTATAGTGTAAGAGTCCTGTAAGGTAGGTGTAATTGATCAATGGTTTAGATTTACTTTAAGGTTGGATACTATGATCAGGCACACCAATGGGCCTCAATTGAGTTGTGATCAATCTCACATTCGTGAAAGGGGTAGCGTGCGTAGATTACATTGCACACATGATACTTGGATAGGCATTAAAATTTCTAAATGTGTGGAGCCTTAGTATTGAGAATTCATCATTGCTGCGAATGATTGCAATTTTATTTTTATTTTTCCAAATTTTGGTTTCCATAAAATGTTGTATGCTGACTCCCCGTTCCTCGCCAATTAATCACTTACTAGAACATCCAGGCCATATCAAAGGTTAATCGCAACATAAAGTTTCCTAGCTGAGTACTGGTATTTTCGGTTCGTTAGGTGAAGTACACTGCCAAAATTAATGGACAGCTGATGGATGGACCAGTTCAATATACGGGTGTGGCCCACTTAATACACATTTATTGTTCTGATTTTCACTCCAGTTAATCTTTATGATTCATCCTATCTTTTGCATTCTTAAAATGTTTTAAACAATTGAGACTTTGGTGGGAAACAGAGAACATGTTCTTTGAATGTGTGAACATCATTCAACATAAAAAATTTCTTGGGTCTATAAATAGAGAGTGATAATGAATAGGAAACTTCCTTATCTAGAACCTAGTTGATAGATGTGTGTTTATTCAAGCATTGATATGATGGCCCTATCATCAATAAAAAGATAATGGAAATTGAATCTTTGGCCATTCCCCATTGAATGTGGTTGCTTCGTGCATTTCTTTTTAACCATGTATTTGTATGCTAACAACAGAAATGTTGGAGTTGACCAATTGAGAGGATATTCCGGGAATTGCCTATCCATAACGGTCTATGATGAGAAAATCTCAAAGCACTGATCGAATGGCCAAAAAGATGGGTGTGTCTATGTCAATCTTTAGGGTTGCATTCTATCAAGCCCCAAAAAGAGAGACGTGCGAGTACCCGTCTGGAAATTTTGTTCTTTTCACTTCCTTTCTATCATTTCTAGGTACGAGCTTCTTGCTCTTGCACCGAGGGCCTGTGAATAAGCACGTGGAGTTTCTGTAACATACAGGACTACTCTAATAATGGTTTGCTGCAATGTGCCGGGCCAGCCCTCATCGACACGACACACATCTTAAATCAGTGTAAGATCTTTACATGATGTCCAGCCTTGCGTGATTTATGGGCCAGTGCTTGTTAAGGACCAAGGACCCTCCATGTGCTGTCTATGGGTCGCATCACGCAATTCCGTATTAGTTTAAATAAAATAAATCCCATATATATATATATATATATATATATATATATATATATATATATATATATATATATATATATATATATAGCCAAATGCTCAGCTATGCATTAGTTCATGAGGAACTGTCAGAGAACTCATCATCTGTGATGTGATTCTATAAATCTGAATGGTCAACGTGATGCGGCACGCCATGATACCCGAGCTCAACTTTTACCTCAACTTTTACATCGATTCTAAATATTGGTGGGCAATGAAAAATGAAAACAGTTTCTTCCCTTGATTTGCATCTCTTTTGCTATGGCCCATGAGAGTTTTAGATCGATGTGAAAATTGGTTCCTTAAAGTTTCATGTGATTCCTCATCACAAGGACCATTCGGATTGGACGGATATGACGTGTGTGCAAAAGTTCGTAGGTGCACAGGTGAGCATATATATATATATATAGAGAGAGAGAGAGAGAGAGAGAGAGAGAGAGTAATGGTCTCCTGGGAACCATCCGGGACGCTCCTTGGTACGGTCTATTTCCCACTGCAAAGAGAAAATCGAATTGTGTACTAAGTAAACTCTATTGGGCCCAGTGTGAATGCATCCACGCTGTCCATCCATTTTTTAAGCACATTTTAATGGTTGATACCAAAATTAAACCATTTTCAATGCTTAAGTGGACAATAGAACAGAAAACATTGGGAATAATAATTTCCACCATTTTTGTTTGTCATCTGACATGCTCATAAGATCACACGGATATGGATGGATGAAAGGAAAACAAAAAAATTGGATTGATCCAAAACTTGTGGACTCTAAGAAAATTTTCAACGGTTGACATTCAATTCAAACTATTTCCTGTGGTGTGGCCCACTAGAGCTTTGAATATACTTCATCTTTTCTTTTAAGCCTTAAAATTATCTGTTAAAATGGATGTAAGGAGTGAATGGAATATATAAATCACGGAGGTCCCACGGAGTTTACTAAGTACGCAATCCCTTTACCCGCACGAGACCTGTGCGCGGATTGCTATTGACAGGTTGAGAAGCCACCAAATTTTGTGGCCCACCGTGATATATGTTTTGTATCCACGACGTCCATCCATTTGGAGAGATCATTTTAGGGTAATATCCAAAGAGTAAGTCACATCCAAAGCTCCGGTGAATCCCAGCACATAAAACAGTGGAGAGAGTGATGTCACAGTTAAGTAGAGATTAGATACTGACAAAAGGTATGCGAATTAAATACTAACAGGTTGATTAGGGAGATTGGCTACTAAAGTGACGTCACCAAGTTGTGGACCCCACTGTGATGTGTGTGTTAAATGTACAATGTCCATCCATTTGGAGATATTATTTTAATCCATGAGCCAGAGAATGAGGCAGATCCAAAGCTTTGGTGGACCCCACCACAGAAAACAGTGGGAAGATTGATGCCCACCGTTGAAACCTTTCTAAAGCCCACCATTTGTTTTTTTGAAATCCAACCTTTTCAAAAGTTAACAAAGACATTAAAGAGGAGAAAATACAAATATAAGCATGATGGAAAGCTTTTGTGGCCTTTAGAAGTTTTTAATGGTAGCGTCACTCTCCCAACTGCTTTTTGTGGTGGGGTCCACTGGAGATTTTGATGTGACTCATTCTTTGGATATTACCCTAAAATGATCTCTCCATATGGATCGATGGCCTAGATACAAAACATATATCACAGTAGGGCCACAAAAATTGGTGACGTTGCTTCTAAACCTTTCAATAGCCAATCTGCGCCGAGGTCCCCCGCAGGGAAGGAATTGCGTACTAAGTAAACTTTGTGGGGCCACCATGATTTATATGTTCCATCCAATCCTTACATCCATTTTGACGGATAGTTTAAGGCTTAAGCCCAAAAATGAAGCATATCCAAATCTCAAGTGGGCCACACCATAGGAAACAGTGTGAATTGAATTTCAACCGTTGAAAATTTTCTTGGGGTCCACAAGTTTTGGATTAATTTGATATTTATGTTTTCTTTTTATCCATATCTATTTGATCTTATGAACAGGTTGGATGACAAATAAACATCACTGTAGACCGTAGAAAGGTTTCAACGGTGGAAATTATTATTCCCAATGTTTCCTATTCTATGGTCTACTTGAGCACTGGAAATGATTCAATTTTAGTCTCAACCATTAAAATGCACTTGGGAAAATGGATGGACGGTGTGGATAGATCATATCCATTCATAGTGGGCCCAACAGAGTTTACTTGGTGTGCAATCAGATTTCCTCTCTACAGTGGAAATTGGACTGCACCAAGGTAACGTGCGGGATGGTTCACAGGAGACCGTTACTCTCTCTCTCTCTCTCTCTCTCTCTCTCTCTCTCTATATATATATATATATATATATATATATATATATATATATATATATATATATATATATATATTTGAATGCTTACCTGTGCATTAGTTCGCACGGAACTCGTGCAAACTTTTTGAGAACTCATCATCCATGATGTGATTCCATAAATCTGAATGGTCAATGTGATGCAGCACCCTATGAAACCCCAGAGCTCAACTTTTACATTGATCCCAAATATTGGTGGGCCATGAAAAATGAAAATAGCTTCCTCCCTTGATATGTATCTCTTTTTGCTATGACCCATGAGAGTTTTAGATCGAGGTGAAAATTAGTCCCTTAGGGTAGCCGTAAGATGAGGAGAACGGTTGGGATTCAGCTTCATTGAGAGAGAGTCTTCAAAAAAAGGACTCTCCTATACTTATGGAGAAACTCTTGGAACTGCAAGCGGATTTCCGCGAAAGCCTTTCACATGAAAAGATCCCACGCAAGAATTTTGCGTGAGGCCCACTATGATGTTTGTGATAAATCCAACCCGTCTATCCGTTTTTTAAATCATTTTAGGACATGCAAAAAAAAAATGAAGAGGATCCAAAACTTAAATGGGCCACACGAGAGGAAACAGTGGGGATTTAGTGACCACCGTTGAAAATTTATATGGCTACAAAAGTTTTGTATCGGTTTAGGTTCCTGGTGTTTTCATTTCATTACAGTGAAAATGATCCTATAAACAGTTTGGATGGAAAATAAACATCAAGGTGGAGCCTATGAAGGTTTTAACGGTAAGCATTTATTTTTCCACTATTTCGTCTCGTATGGCCCACATGAATTTTGGATCCTCCTCAGTTTTGATATAATGTCCTAAAATGATATCTAAAAATGAATGAAATGGTTGGATTTCATTTTTGATATAATGTCTTAAAATGATATCTAAAAATGAATGAACTGGTTGGATTTCATACTAATAGTATTTACCAGAAACTACCCAATCCTTTTTATAATTTTGTCAAAACCAGCTTGTTGTTAGCTGTGCTATACTCTAATGCTAGTTTTACACCATTTAAAAGAAAAAGTTTGATAACTCATCATGAGTACATGGTACTGATGTATGGGTATCTAGACCTTCTAAATTGTAGGACCCATTGTTGGAGTATATATGTACAATCAAACTGATAAAGTGATCTTACCCTTCCAATTAATTGCTATTGAATGGATGGTTAAAAGTAAAATATTGAGTTATAGAAATTGATCAACGGGAAAAATCTGATAGCTAATATTATCTTCTCATTGAAAACTTTGGATTATCCTCCAAACAATGTGGGGTCAACAATCTGCATGGATTTAATTACAGTACAATAGTCATGTGCAAGTTTGAATAGTCAATACCATTTTGTAAATGGTACAGAAGTAACATTAAAGCCTAAAATGAAATGAATTCACTGCAATTGGAAACTATCCAGTGTGAAATAACAGGCACGTTTGTTGTTTGTTGAAGCCTGTATCAATCTTATCTCTTTTAAAATACTACAAGCTTTTTGGAGGCCGTCGGGCCATTAAAGTGAAATTTACTCCATCAATTAGGCTTCTCTCCTCGTACCCACCGTAGAAATAAACGGAATCAGTTCAATAATAAACTCAGTTGGGCTATACCATAGAATTTTTTATTTTTTATTTTCCTCTAAAATAACAGGTAGACCCTTTAAATTGTGTTGTGGCCCACCTGAGATTTCAACCATCAAAATATTTAGTATGTCTCGTCATCTTGGTAGAATGAATCTAATTAACGAGTTTGACTATCTTATTGCCCCAGACACAATGTTTGTTAGGTATCTTAATTTTCATAATTAAGACACCTAAAATCAGACCAATATTTGATACGAGGGCCTAAAATCACAATCTAATTATGTGATCTAATGTCACTACATATTGATGGATAGAGGGATAAAAATATAGAGAGGAGAGAGATATCTATGCTTGCTAGGAACCTACTGGTAGAGATAAGGAGAAGCTCTCTAAAAAAACAAATAGTTCCAAACTTCTTTACACCCAATTTGGCACCTTGAATTTGGTGATAAATTAGTGTATTTCAAATCTAAGGAACTGCTTTTCATATTTGGCAGCTTTAGATTTGGAGGTAAATGGAATTCAAAGTATTTCAAATATATTTTTTCATGTATTTTGAAATCTTAACAAAAAGATGGATTCCTGGAATGCCTTTTTGGTCTCTTTTTAAGAATAAGAGAGCTGCACATGTAACAAGGGTGCCTCTATGCTACTATCTACTAGACAAATGATAAACTCATCATATCTCACAACAATCCAACTATCAGTTGCAACGCTGAGGGGTCGTTTGACACCATTGATTTGAGGGGATTTTAATTTCAAATCCTCTTATATGGTTGGTACCATTAAGTAATTGAGGATTTTAAATCCCCTCAAAGAAGGGGTTTGAAATCCAAGGTAGAATCTAGTATTACATCTAAAATCCTTCCAAGAGTTGCATGTGCGATATGTGTGTCACTAGGCTTGTAATCTATTGAGCACATGGTCCATTGATAATATCTCAAAACAATTAAATTATCAATTGCATTGCTATAATTACTTTAATAGGATACTTTGGGTTGTCCAAACATTATCCATTTAAATCAATGGTTAAAAATCGTTAGCTAGTCACTCAGATGTAAGCCTATGCTTGTGGCCCATCTGAGACTTGAAATTTCATCATTTTTGGGTAAATTTAGATTTCATCAATTTCGAAAAAATTATATATTTTAAACATTACATATATATACTAATTAATGATATTAAAGTTGAATTAGTAATTAAATTCAAACCCCTGTAAATATACTATACATAACTACTTTTGTATTAGGGGGAATTTTGAATCCAGGGTTCCAAAAACAACGGGAGGGTTCTAAATCCATGAGGTTCCAAATTCATGCTCTCAACAAGTCCTAAAATCACATTAATCGAATGATCTAAACCATCCAAATGTTGGACATTTAACTCGCCGGTTAGGAACGCCGGTGAGCCACTTAGTTGTGATCCTTGCATTTGTGGCTCACCCAAGGTTAGAATTTCTTCCTTTTCGGCCCAAGTATATATTTTAACAAACTTATATATATATATATATATATATATATATATATATATATATATATAGAGAGAGAGAGAGAGAGAGAGAGAGAGAGAGAGAGAGAGAGAGAGAGAGAGAGAGAGAGAGAGAGATGTTGGGGATTTTGACCTGCAGAATCACACAGATCTAGATCTAGGATAGCAATCCAATGGCACCAAGCACACAAGACAACACGGAGAACACCCAGATTTAACGTGGAAAACCCTTTCGGGAAAAAATCACGGCACAAAGCGACAGATCTCCACTATGAAAACAGAAATTACAAAGAGAAAGGACTTACCCGATTCGAACAACATCGAATCTCACCCTTGCTACACTCTTTAATTTCCCTAGAATTCCTTTAGAAAACTTTTTCATTACGTAAAAAAGCCCTAGGAACACCTATTTATAGTTTAGGCAACTTCCCTTTCGCATCCCGGTTGCGAAAGGATTCAAATCCGCAGTTTCGCTCAAAATCGCGGAACAAACCGCATAACTTACGACCGGTCCTAGCTATCCTACGACTGGTTGTAGACCCCTATGACCAGTCCTAGCTTTCCTACGACCAGTCCTAGACCCCAGAAAAAAACAGCACAACTAGCTGGACTTCGAGTCGTGCCAGGGATCGAACCTACGACCGGTAGAGTACCTCCCACGACCGGTCGAGCAACATGAAAACTTGAAGATTGAAGGCTTCTCCTCAACAAGAGAGAGAGAGAGAGAGAGAGAGAGAGAGAGAGAGAGAGAGAGTCATGTTCACTTGTGAACCTTTGCACACTCGTCATGGGCGTCTAATCTGAACGGTCCATGTAATGCGGAATCCCATGAAATCCTAAGGGACAAAATTTCACCATGTTCTAAAATTCTAGTGAGCCATACAAAAAAAATTGTAAATCAAAGGAGGAAACTGTTTTCATTTTTCATGGCCTATTTTGGATCAAAGTAAAAATTGGACCCGTGGGGTTTAATAAGGTATTGCTTCATGTGGACAATTCAGATTTTGGAGTCATATCATGTATGATGAGTTCTCAAAAAAGTTTGCACAAGTTTCGTACGAACTGGTACGTAGTTAAGCATTCGACTACATACACTCTAATTTAGAATATGAAAGTTGATTTAGTTAATTAAATCTAAGTCCTTTGAATATTCCCGAGAATTCCAATGCCCCGTAGGTACAAACTTCCACTTACAATATTTGAATTCCCTTGCATTTCTACCAAACACAAATGAGTAGTAGGAATCACCTTGTTTTCAATATAATTGTGATTTGAATTTGCATGCATTCCAATCAAGCTCCAAATGAGAGTAATTTTCAAAGGTCCCTTGGCCTATATCTCTAGGAACTTAAGATGAATGACCAACACATGTCATACATTGGGTGCTGATGGTCTGGCTATTTAAACCATAAATCTTCAGAGTGTTATGCGATATCATAGGTAAAGTATGGTCCAATATCCATGCTTTAAGGATTACCACATCCTAGATCTTTGGAGTTTCTTTTCTTCTCAATGTTCTACATTCATCCCGACAAAGCATACGTAATTTTCTTCCGGTGGCCCATACATCAAAGCATCTGATGTAGAACATGGTACAGATACATTCCTAGTATGGTTGGATCAAAAGAAGGTGGACCATAAATTGAACAAAACTTTTGATTTGGGTATTGTCACGAGGTGCATAACCTATCAATTTTTACTAGAACGAGCCATCTGAGGTGAACCAACCCATAAAGTGGGTCGTGTCTATCCGTTTCATCACAAACACACACTTTTATCTCAAAAACAAAAATTTAAAGAAAAATTAATATTTTTAGTAAGTCTGAATTATATATATATATATATATATATATATATATATATATATATATATATATATATATATATATATATTACTTCTAGAGTTTTATATTTTCTTCAACCCATAAAAATACTAGGACTTTTCTAGCAAAAGTTTATTAGAATTTTATTTTTAGAAATTAAATTTTAGAAGAGTTTTATTAGAGTTAAAATTTTGCTATTAATAACAGGGATACATTACACAGTTATCAAATAATTTATTTTGAATTTCTAAAATTACTTCTGATTTCTCTCTTTTCTCGTGGATTAGAGCCGTAGAAAGTCCAGAGAAGCTCAGTTGACTTGAGTAGTTATCCCCTTGTGGAAGATACTGATCCACCTCAACACATCCTTCCTTGCGTCATCATCCATAACATGGTTTTACCATCATCAAACCATCTCACCATGTGGGCCCAATGGGGGCATGTGTCAATCCTAAGTCACGTCATAAACACAACTAGCTTAATTTTGATGGCAACCTCTCTGAATCATATTCAATATATTAAGTGTAACTGTCCTAACCTTTGACCAATCAAAACAATATTAGCCGTTGGATTGATTTCTCCACCATGATTCGAAAGTGATGTTTGGCTGGAAAGGACCACAATCTACATGGGTTAGATTAGAAAAAGAAAAGGATAGAAACAAGAACCAAAATGGACATTTGAATTCATTAGTCTGTTGAAATAGTAGCCTTGGAATATAAAACCTCTTTATCGCTCTCTCTTCTACTTTTTAACTTCTAACTTACTGATGTCAGCACATGGATACTTAAATGACACGTGCTTTGAGTGGTACCGGTACCACCTTATCTAATGGTGGTTGGGGGGCCCACCACCCTATCTAATGTTGATATGGGGATGTTTTGGGGCCCAAGCAATATATATATATATATATATATATATATATATATATATATATATATATATATATATGATGAATCACATCTAACCCGTCCATTAAATGCGTAGTTCAAGGCAAGTGGATTCAGAATTCAAGTAAGCCACTCCAGCAGAAAAAAAATAAATAAATTTGAGAGTGAGCCACCTAACTTTTGCTGGGGCCCACCCAAGTTTTGATATGGCCTGATTTTTGCAGTATCCTTTCGTCTGAGGTGGACAAGTCATTTAACCAGGGGAAAGTGGGAACAAGGTTCAGTGATACTGACAAATGTATTTGGCTTGGGTGGTGACCCCAACACCACCCAGCTAGGTGATGGAAAAGCTCTGCAGACCCCACCAAAATATATATGTTTTATCCAGGCCGACCATTCACTTTACCAGCTCATTTTAAGTCATGAGCCAAAAAATGAAACAGATTCAAGGCACAAGATGACCAAACCAAAGGAAACAGTGTGAATCGAATGTCTACCGTTGAAAATTTCTTTGGGGAATAGAAGTTTTGGATCAAGCATATATTTGTAATTTTCATTTATCCATGTTTATGTGATCTTATGAGAAGGTTAGATGACAAATAAACATCACCGTAGGGCCTAGCAAGATCAAATAAACATCACTGTAGGGCCTAGCAAGATTTCAACGGTGGAAATCATTATTTCCACTGTTTCCTGTGGTATGGTCCACGTGAGCTTTGGATAAGCTTCGATTTTGGGTTCAACCCCTAAAATGAGCTGAAAAAACGGATGGACGGTGTGGATAAACCACATACATTCACTGTGGGCCCAACAGAAGTACAATAAGAGCCTACTGAGTAACTCAGTAGGCAATCCGATTTCATTGTAGCATGAGCTAAAATCACCAAATTAAGAATTCTGACCCTTCAATAGGTGGTCCACATCATTATACAGCTAGGATCTGATATTAACAAAAGGCTCCAATGGATGGGCCATGGCAACCAGGTTCATCATCCCAACCGTTGAAAAATTAATATACAAACAATGCGTACAACCATTCTCACAGCATTCTATAATATACTACTTAAAACCGGCAAACGGTCATTCAGCAATCATACAGCATTTTTGTTAATACTTGCAGGTCTCACGTGCACCCACCTCACACGGACCTCTACACCCAAGTCGTTGAAGTTAATGATTCCGTACATCTGTGGCAAATGATTGTGCGATCCAAACCATTGATCCGATAGAGACCGCGACATTCATCTGGATCGTATTTAAATATCTCAGATTGAAAATTCTGAACTTTTGATATTTTGTCTTTTAATCATTGAATGTGGATTCTTCTGTAATTTTTTCAACCGTCCATATTTTTTGGAAGCATATCTAAGAGTTGAGATCTTTCAATCCAATATATTTCCTAAGAAAATCTCATCCAAGTTAGGGCCCATCAATTCAACGTTCTGATCACAAGGGAATAGGCCCACCATGTACGGAATCTTGTGGAGATCTTTAATTCCCGTGCGCTCTCATTTTATGGAGTTGCACCACGAGCCGTACCCGACAGCTTCCACATTGTTACTTGTGCTCGTGTGCTGACATCTGTAAAAGCTTTGTAGAGGGTTTGATAATCTGCCGGACTATGATGATCCAAATGCAGCACCCAGAAATTGCAAAGGTGTCGTACACGTCGCTCATTCTCAACCGTCCAAATCTCTGACCAACTTCAGCTGAATCATATTCCAAAACTTACACACTATTAAAATGAAAAAGAAAAATGATCAATGGTCCAGATTCAATAAACGGATGATCATTAACCAGAGTTTGTGTTCCAATCAATATCATTTTAGGCTTATAAGATATCTACGGTGGTCCACACAGTCTGAACGGTTCTTCTAACTATACAATTCTTCAAACCAGTTCCTCTACAACCTTAGCCAATTGATTGTGTGTGGCCATGTAGATGTGTACATGCCATACAACCTGTCTCCACCATAAAAGTCGGACGCTGTAACGACAAAGCTCGTAAATCATCAGGTGGGCCACAACCTAGTGTTGAAGGTTTTGGGAAAGCTGCGTGTTGCTTTCTTTGGCGTAGTTCATTTGATTATTAAATCAGCCTATCTTTTGTGAAGTTACATTTACACAATCGGTATGATGAGTTGGATGTCACACAAACATTGTTGTCTGCCAATCATGTATAAGATTGTAAATTCCCCACCGTTCCGGTATGTTGGAATCGACAGCTATACGGGCAGTATTTAATGAGATTTGATTTGATTGGATGACAGATGATTTGGTCGGATGACAAGCAAGTAAAATGTCTCAACCAAATAACTTACAAACATATTTTTAAATGGCCTTATTTCCTATAGAACTTCCGTGCAGCCAAAGTCCGTCGTTTCACAATTGTACTAACATCTTAATAAATTATTATATATAATCAAATTCTGTTATATCATGTCTATACTAACATTTATATTAATTGCAAAGGTAAGGAACTTGCATCCAAAACTAATAATATTAAAGTAAAATATAATTTCTAATGATTGACTTAATTTTATAGGTTATGATTAATAGAGATTTGCTATGGTCCGACAGTCCTATATATTGTATGGAGTCATGTTGTATATTTTTAAAATATAAATTAATTGTAAGGAGTTTTTTAAGTTTGTAAAAGAATCTTTTACTTGTATGAATTTATTTAATTTTCTTTTTTAACTTCGTTCGGAAAAAAATCCTTTAAAATTTAATATTTTCACTATAAAATTTTTACCCAAAAATGCCTTTACTCAGTGAAATACTGGGAAATGATTTATAAGGCGTAAGAGTATCAAAATGCTCTCACTTAGTTTTTGTTAAAAGAGATGCTTTTCGAGGGGTAAGAGTAGTAAAAATGCCCTCATTTTGTTTTTGTTTTTGTTTTTTTTTTTTTATCCGTTGGCTTCTTCTTCAAAAGATAGTAAAGTCAAGAATTGTGGAGCCCATGTGACATGTGGATAACATCCAATCTATCTACCATATGAAACATACCATGAAATTAACACCGGTAAAAAATATGCAAATTACCATATGACCTATGCATGAATTTAGTTGTTTTTTGAGTTGTGTGTATTAATTTTTACAGTTTGACCCATTTTATCATTTGTTATTTTAAAGTTTTGGCCCTTCTAGTAATCATGGTACACAGCATCTGTTGGACAGGTTGGACATCAAACACATACCTTATGGGTCCTACAGTTCCAGATTCACCACTTACAAAAGCTAAAATCAGTGTGTTTAAGTAATTTATTTCCTTTGTAAGCATTGCTAGTAATTTCAGCTGTAGGCATTACCTGATAAAATCCTATATTCCGAAGAATTTTGCTGCACAATGTCCTAAAAGGTTGTTTGGATTTGAGGAATGTGTGGGAAAAGAAACATTGTTTCTTAGAAAATTTTATTTTCAAGAAATTGTAAGAAAGCAAGTTTTGTTTTCCATGTATATTAAAAAATTAATAAAATAAAAATAAACAATAAACAATAAAGAAGAAGAAGAAGAAGAAGAAGGAGAACAAGAAAAGGAAGAAAAATAAAATTGTAATAAAATTCGAGACGTGTTTCCCAATTTATCATTTGGTCAAATTAAAAAACCATGGTGGTTATTTGCCTGTGCTAGATTAACACATGATGCTCGAAGATAAATAAAGGCACTTGTGGGTGCTTAAATTTAATGGTGTCACCATTGACAAGGGTACATGAAGTTGTATGATGGCACGTGACACAAGTGACACATTAGCATATTTGTTCTTGAAGGTAGATTTTGGCACATTTGCACAAAGGCACATTAGCATATGTGACATGTTGTCACATGCGGTACATATACAAGGATTAAAGATAGACAATGGCACATGTGGGTGCCTCGCATATGTGGGACGCAAGGGAAAGATGAATGTTGGCATATGTACAATAATAGGAGATGAACAATGGAAAGTTGGTACATCCGGCTCATGTAAGGCACTTTGCACATGTTGGGCCCAAGGGAAGAAGTATGGTGGCATATGTGTGACAAATAGAAGATGGATGGTGGAATATTTGTATATATAACACATGTAAAAAATTTGCAGATGGGCAGTGGCACATATGTGTTCAATTACTCTTGAAAAATTTATTTTTCTTAAACCATGAGAGAATAACTTTCTTGGGGGAGAGGTGGGAAAATACATCTGCTGATTTTCCAACAAAAAGTGAACGTGAGAAATAGTATTTTCCATCCATTCTTAAAAAAGAAAGAAAAAAAAAAAAGTCTTCACGAATAAAAGAAGATGTGTTTCATAGGAAATAGGAAATGATGTTTTCCCACCTCTTCTTTACATGAATCCAAACAAGCCTTAAAAGTTTTCTTTTAATATTTAAAAAATACAATCTTTATAAAAAGGAGGCAAAAAGTAGTTAACAGTAAAAGAGGATCATGAGTTTTAGGCAATGCCTTGCGTTAGTTCAAATCACCCTACTTTGTAATTCACACATGCATCCTCTAGAGATGAATATGAATTTGAGTTGACTAACTAAAGTAAATTACAAAGTTAGTAGTTCAAGTTGACTGATGTAAATAAATAACGGATTGTCCTGTCTATGGAGAGAGAGTGCCACTTGTCCAGTAAAGGCAACACCTTCTCATCTTCAAGCAACACTTATCCAATAAGGCGTGTTTGGCCGGACCAATCCCATGGGATTAGGAGGGATGGAAGTGTTTTTAATGTAATGATGGTGGTGTCAGTGGATGTCGGCTAATCCTATGGGATGGAACGAATTCCGGGATGGATGGCTAACATGTTTGAGATAGCCATTAGATTCGCTGTACGCTATCGACTTCCATCCGGGCGTGTTTGGATATGGCATTAGATCTTTGCCGTATCCAATGCCCGCCCACTTCTTGTATAGTAATCCACACTACAAGGGAAATGGATTGGGTTGGTGCTATGTGGGCCTCACCATGATGTATGTGTCTCATCCATGCCGTTCATCTATTTTTAAAGATCATTTTATAGGATGAGACCAAAAAAGAAGTATATCACAATCTTAAGTGGACCACATTACAGGAAACAGTGTTGAATGAGCCTCGACCATTTAAAAACATTTTGGGGCCATAAAACTTTTGGATCAAGCTTATTTTCATTTTTTTTTCCCTTCATTTGGGCTTGTATCACGTAATCGACATATTGGATGTCAAATAAACAGTACAGTTGGCCCGAGGAGGATTGTCATGGTGGATATCCAATCACTAATGTTTTCATAGGGTGTGGTCCACCTGAGATTTATATACCTCTCATTTTTTGAAAGAGCACACAAAATGATATATAAAAATGGATGAACGGAATGGATGAAACACATACATCATTATGGGCCCCATAGAGCACCGACCACCAGCCATGGGGCTGGTGTCAGGGGGAGTATATAAATCCATTCCCCACTACGAGGCCGCTCGCCGCTAGTAGGTGCGAATTAGCAATGAAAAGGGCTATATGTTACCATGCGTGTGTGTGTGCCCACTACTAATAAAATTCTTCACTTTCTGCTCAATTATATGAATAGGTGGACCATAATCTCTATTTGTTAGATTGTCTTTATTTTTTTTTATAGAAGAAACAAATGTTTAATGCAGTTTGTCCGGAAATTTTTTGTCCCTATCTTTGGAAGAACTTAGCTGGGTGCACATGCTTTTCCAATAAAGCTCGGGTACATGCCCTGCATGTGCCAGATTAGCGCATATGTGGGAGTTCTACTCCATCCATAAGGATGGTCCTACCTTCTACATGTTTTCCCAAAAATAAAATTTGGTCCAATCTCCATGTAGGCCACAATATTGGAAACCGGGGAATGAGTTAGAAACCTTCAACAAGGTTTTTCGGTAACATAGATTTATTTTGCAGACTTTGGCCTGAGACCTATCATGACATGCCGGAGCATGTGTAGTGCATATATGGGCTTTATTGAACAAGCACATGGGCATGGCAAAGCTCTCTTTCAAAATAAAGAGATTTAAACATCAGATCAAATCTACTAGTTTATATTAGATAGTTTAAAATAGAGTTTTGCTAACTACGATGACAACCCAAAATGAAAGAGAGCTTAATTAGTACTGAAATCGTTTAGTAGGGAAAACATGTGACTAAAGTTTAATGACGATATATAGAATAAAAAACAAAACTACAAGACCCATTACAATGCAGCTAACGTTTCGCCCCTTGAGACGTCAGCATCATCCGTTGAAGTCGCTCAAGCAATCATTGTTTGGGTCATCTGTTGGGTCGACGACCATGATGTCCTCTTGGAGGCGAGCCCATTGCTAGAATGGGATGCAGGTGCCTTGATTTGCGGCGATTGTATACTCGCCTGTGCAATGGTGCCAGAATGATAACTCTCCCAATAAGCTGCAGCTTCTCTCTAGTTTCTGAAGGCTTGGAACCTAATATCGTTGTATCCTTTTACTTCCAATCGGGCCTCTTCCCAGGATAGATAAATGCCTACACGACGACCAACTAGAACAACGTAATATTTTTCCTTCTTCATTTGCAGAAACAAATAACACTCAATCATTTTAGGAGATCGCAATGTGAAATGACGATAGCAGGAGAATAAGATATTATTACATACAAATGTTTGTATCTAATATTGAAGAAAGGGAAGTGAGATGAATATATTATTTACACCTGCCTTGGTGGGGCTATTGCATTTTATTGAAAGGAATTTTAACACGTACCTTGATCCTTTGTCGAAGACCTGTATTAGAGCTTACATATTTCAAATTTATGAATTTAATATTTGGCTAATATCATGAATGTCTGCTTGATATGATTATATGAAAGCATTATAGTTCTCGATTATAACCAGTCTAATGTCATCCAAAAAATATAAACCTACCAAGATCTAACCAACCTAAAAAAAAAAAGAAGCAAGAAAACACAACCAAGCCAAAATAAAAAATAAAAAATTAGTTATTACAATTCCAGAAGCATAAAGTGTATCATCATGGGACAAAGCTCATCAAACAGAACCACTAGCACCATCGCCAAACTTATCTCGGAGGGTTTGTTTTAACCAATCCACGCAGCGCTCAGGGCGTAGGCTGACAAAGAAGGATGTCATCTTCTCGTCCCTACTTAAGAGCTGACCAATTTCAATGAACTCAGAATTGGTTAGGCCCTGCACCTCTTTGAGAACATCCAGAACTTTGCTAGTTTGGTTGACCTCCTTTCCTATCCCAAAGTCATGCATAACATCCACAATAGACCTCTAAGAAACACTAAGTACATCACAGGGTCGAGGTGGGCGTTGTTGTTTCTTGGTTCTACTCCCACTCCCACTACTGCTATGATCTGTATCAGATGTGTGAGTCGGAGTGCCACGATTGAATCGATTTTGCATGCTTGGTGTGTCTAAGGAAAATTGACCACACATGGTCCCTGTAGAATCCCCTGACATATCCTCGGAGAGGTCAATATGATCATCAAGATCGTTATCTAACTCTGTCCAAGTCTCGTTCAGATCCTGATTAATCCTAGATGACGATGCAACCATTGTCCTTGATCCCTGTACATAACGTCTGGTCACTTGATCAGAACCAACAATAACCCCTAGGTCATCCATTCTCTCGATCATCTTGCCTCGTAGTCTCTCAACGTGTGGGTGTGACTATAGAAATAGAACAGTCCGCATTATTTCTATGTATTCATATGTATATAATTAGAAGTTTTAGGTTAAAAGCTAATACATGGGATAGATACATATAGAATAACTAGATTTAATAATACCTTGAGATATTCTTCCCATACTTCATCTGGTGTAGTGAACACCATACGCTCATTGTCCCAGCCGAATCCACTAGCAGCAAGCATGTCTTTGACATCATTGTACTCTCTTTTGTGATATCGGAGTTTGTTTTGTACGTTCTGCCAGGTGACAGGCACCCCTGTTTGTCTTGTCACTTGCTTGCCTGCAACTCGATATACTTCTCGTTTGAAGCCATTGTCGGCTTTCCTTCCTAGTGCGATTTGTTCTAACAATGTGTTAAGTAGAACCTGATTTATTGGAGAGCTCCACTTGATCTTTGCTACCTGGAAGAGGGGTTCTGTAAGGGATTTGACTGTCTTTTATTATGGTGAACATTGCACAGGTAAAGCAGTGGACCTAACGGGCGACTGTATTGGTGTGAATGTATCAGATAGACAATTGTCTGACATTACACCTATACAGAAAACAAACTATTACATTCCCTGTTATTCAAACAATCAAACCACCCAAGTTCAATGTGTAAAGAACGTTGGATTGTTTAGGCAAATTATACGGTTGATTAATAGGATAACAATAATCCTTATACCCTGAATTTAGTTACAAAACGTTTGGTCTAATATACTTCATATGTAAAGACAAAACTTGTAAAAAGTAAGTTACAATGTAACGGCTATCTATTGTGCTATCTTGTCCTATTATTACATTGTGCATCTGTCCATATTCGCTCTGCGATGACATTGCGCACCCTAATCCACGCTTCTTTCTCCATTTGATTTGATCAAAATTAACACTGTTGCTCGTCATACGTGGAGACCTCGGTGGGTGTAGGGTTACCCTCCACCTCGCCTACTGATATACTATCAGCCTGTAGATCTTCATCGCACTCAATATCAGATCTTCATCGCAAGCAATGACAACTTTCACTTGTGTTTCAAATGGATACTGCCTCTCTGTCTTCAGTATCGAAAATCTACCCTTCACTAAGCCAAAACAATGTTCAATTACATTTCGTAACTGAGCATGATGATAATTAAATAGCTCCCTTATGTTCGACGGAGATCTACTAGTTTAATACTCTTAAAAATAGTACGAACACCACGGTACAGAGCCATAAATCCTGGCAAACGGGCATGTCCATCATCGACAACGTAATATTTTCTTACACATTAAAACTAATGTTACATTAAGCATTTCAGATTGAACCATTAATTAGGGCTGAAAGTCAGGCGGGTTGGGTCGCGTTGGTGCTCAACCCTAACCCAACCTAAGGTTCTTATACCTCAACCCTAACCCAACCCAACCCAATCTCGGGTTGGGAATTCTCAACCCAAGCCTAAACCAAGCAGGCTCGGTCGGGTTGATCGGGTTTGTCGGGTATATACATGCTAATATTTTCGTTATTATATTAGTTTATTATATTTCAATATAGGACTTATTTTTTGTATCTATAATTTTATTAATTATATATGTGATTATTCATTATAAAGAACTTCATTTTTTCTTTTAAAAAAAAGTTAAAATATAAGACAACTACTCCTTTAAAAGTCATGTAGCATAGCATGAAGTCTATTTGGGAGAGAGAAATCTGGCATATCTTGTTAGCTTGAGTCCTTAGAAATGACGTGGACAAATGAGACTCGACATCACTAGTGTGCCTTCAACACAAACGATCCACACTCAATTATAATTTATAAGTAACTTATGCATTGATCGGGCTTAGGTTGGGTCGGGAAACCCGAGACCTCAACCCGAGCCCAACCCAAGTTTTATTGGGTTGGTGTTTGTATAGCCCAAGCTTAAGTTCGGACCCGAAATATCCTGCCCGAGCCCAACCCAATGTCGGGTCGGTCACGGGTCGGTCGGGTTGAATCCGCCTAACTTTCATCCCTACCATTATTTAACAAAATGTATTCCAAGGCAATGAATATGGTGATCTACCATTTGGAATTGTCAAAGGATCATCGGTTCGAGTCAACGCATTGTGTGGCACCCTCGCGTCTAATGCAAAACCTTCCTAGCCGGCTAGCACATATAATATCTTTATATTAAATGAGCAGGCTTCAAGAACGTTTTGGGACAAAGCCCCTTTCTGGTTGCGAAAGCTAGCATGATCGGGTGCTAGAACGTGCGCTGGAATATGTATAACGTCAATTGCACCAACACAGTCCTATGATGTATTACATGTAAATTAAACCAGCGTGTAGTTGTGAATTGATGGACGAAAATGAATAGTAGAGTAGCTAAGAGACCTTCGAAAATACTTATACTTGGAAATATGAAGCCGAATTTTGATTTGTTTAGATCTCGGTGGGTGGCTCTTGTTCGGCCTGTTTCACGTAAACAGGGTATAGTCATACAAGCGCATCATGAACGCGATAAAAATGTCGGCTGACTGTTTTACCCGAGCGAATGAAACGATACCTTATGACACAATTGCGAACGTTGTGGCCCACCCGAGTGAAGAAAAATAATGACTTGTTCTTCAAGACTGACATTCCGACTATCACGAAGAAGTGTCTTCTCGTGGAGTTTAGAACATAGTAAGAAAAATGCTTCTTGACTCATCTTGAGTTAGGTAACACAGTCCCGGTTAGTGGCCTGAATAATCGAGTTGATGAACCTTGCCCGCTCATCATCCCCATAACGTGCCGGTTGTTTAAACATATAAGCTCGACAATATTCTCCAACCGCCGCCACACAAGCTGCCACCGCTTGAACGACCATGGCCCTACATTTGTCCTCCTCTTTGCTATCCATTTGTCCAGGTCAACTACACCTAGATGTACAACATCGATGGTTTAATAAATATCTTCACAACTCTTACTCTGTTTCTATGTGCATTGTTATTTGATACTGTTACTTGCAACTAAAATAATTTTTCATATATTTACAATTCCATCACATCATAGGACTCTCCCTTCTAAGCACCATCCTCTAAATGGAGATATAGATGACTGTCGCCTTTAATCTGGTCTATACTAGGTGTGAAATATCCATTATTCCATGCTATCTCGAGGTGGATTCAAAAGAGAAGTCAGGACCTTCCCTATGAAATCAGGAAAGGAGTTGTTTCTGATTTAGGATCAGTCTTGAATTTTATGTTTCTTATCAAAATCACACGTTATTTGTATTGAATTTATAAACAAGAATGAAACATGTATTGTAATATATACTAAAATCAACAAAATTAAATCATACATGAAGAACACTAATTTTCAAAAATGTAAAATGTTGGCTAGTGTAATCAGGACGCTCACCAAAGGAAAAGGGTGAGATAGAGGAAAAACAAAAGGCTGGATGAAGCTAACTTTTTGAGTCCAAAAGCTTGGAAGAGGTGAATTTTGTGCATGGTAATCTTCATCCTATCTACCATTCTAAATGTCATATGATACAGAGTCTACATGACATCAATGGGGATTAAGATAAACAGATGAATCGCCTGCCCAAAGAGTTCATTAATTCTTAATCATCTTTGTGCATCCAACTATGATCACAAACCTGACAAAATTAATCATCTTTGTGTTCCCAACTATGATCACAACTCAACTAAAGTAATCATCTTTGTGCATCCAGCTATGATATCAAATAGGGTCTTCAGCTAGAACAACATAGTGATCCGATTCTTCTTCTTTTTTGACCGAACACAAATGATATTATAAGAATTTAGAAAAGAAAATAAAGACCAATTGTACAAGAAGGTAATGGATAGTTGTCAGTTTTTAAAAACCACTCTAAAAAAAGTTTGCCTAGCGGAGGCCACAACCTTAAATCTCATTTACAAGACATATTCTCTTCAAGAGGTCATGTATGACATGGAAGCCCATGTGATCCATGAAAGCTTCCCTCACCAGCTTAATACCCATACAAATAACAATTTGATGTGATCTCCTTCGCCAATTGAACCTGAGAAAACCAAATTGACATCCCCATTTTTGTCCCAAACCACCCAACCAATGACCAACTGCCTTGTAGTTGTAAATTAAGCCAGCGTGTAGTTATGAATTGATGGACCAAAAAAAAATCAATTTAGTCACAATTCAGTCTCTACTAGTTCAAGATTCAGTCCACTTGAGTAGTCAAAACTCCTTAAACTTGAAAAAAGAAACTCGATGAAACTCGGGCTCCACTTAAATCTGCTAGCAATGTCTTAAAAACAAGAAAACCTAAATACAAAATAGAGATTAAAATATTACAAAGAACAACAACCTCATGACTTAGAACCATACTGATAACTAGTAGTATCATATCCATGAAAGCTTCTGATTTTTGTTGAGTTTTTAAAGAAGAAAAGGTCATTTCTAAATAACACGAACAAACACGTAATGTCTAAACTAATTAATTTCCACCAATACATATGATCTATCGAATTAAATGGGTATTGTCTAAATCACCACTCGAATTAAAACATTCTCACAGACCATGAAAAATAAAAGATATATCTAACCCGAAAGTGGATCGAAGTGGGTGATTAGATCTATCTTCGTAACTGTTTGATTAAGAATAATAACACCCAAATAAATATCTTTTTAATACCAAAATCAACAAAATTAAAACTGAGAAACAACCATTTTATTTTTTTATTTTTTTGTAGAAAGGTGAGAAACAACCACTTATTTTCTTTTATAGTAAAGATGAAGTCTCGACTCTCAACAACAATCCAACAAAGAATTTATGAGTTTTGATTGACATTCAGCAATGAGAAGGAATTTCCGTTTTGCCAGCTCAAATGAGGTAGTTCAAAATCTCAGGAGGAATATCATAGAGTTGGGTTGAAATCCACTCATTAAAAATATCTTTAAAGTGCCACAAAAGTCCTGTCACAGGTTGGATGAGAATTAAACATTAATGTGTCCCTTGTGAAGTTTTTATGGTGAGTGTGTAATCAACTCCTGCATCCTGATCTCCTTAAATTTGAATTGTCTCATTTTCTTTAAACATGTCCTGGAACGAGTTGTCAATTTGAATGAGTTGCTAATTTTGCTTCTTTTTTTTTTTCCTTTTCCTTCTAATGTACTCGTACGATAATTTGGCAAAACTAATAATCGGTTGAATATGCAACACCCATCAAAGGAAGTGAATTGCCAAATATTCTTTCAATATACATGTAAATCAAGCCCAATGCATAGATAAATAGTGATGACTGTCAGAAGGAACTCTACCTTCTTTGCACCCACTTCATTATTCTGACTTGCCAGATATTTAGTCAATGGTACATGTCCATCATGGTAGCCCTTGCTAAGGGTAAGACATGCAATGAACGATTGTGTAGGTCTACTTTGCTCCACTAAAATCTCGACTCTGGGAAAATAATACAAACCCATTGAAGTCATATTACAAATTTAATATCACAATCTTAATTAGAACATTATGGAGTCAAGTCTTTGTGTGGTAGAATCAGACATCTTGGAGTAATTTTGGAGTATAAATTCCAACCGGACTAATCAAATTAGCAGCTTTCCTTCCTAGTTTTTTTGGCTAGATCAGCTCAATGAACTACTCGAGCCAATTCAAGTTCAACTCCACCATTGCTAACATTGTTACAATGGCTAATATGATTTTTCAAGTTATCTTCATATGTTTAACAGAGATTTCACTCTACCACTGTTTCATCAAACCCTCACCAAGAACCATCCAAAGCTACATAGGATGGTAATTCCTTCCTAATCATTTTTTGGGGCCGTTTTATTGAAATGTTTTTAGTATCGGTTCATTCCTCGCCACCAACTATCGACAATTCCTTCCTGATAATGTTTTGGGCATGAAGCATATCTCACCATATCCTATCTATTTTCCATCAAATAAAATAACCTATTGTATTTATATTTTAAGAAAGAGAAAAAGAAAAACACACACACACACACACACACACACACAGAGGCACACACAATGCAGATAGCAGGATTTTCTTCACCTGTAGTTCCTTGTCCTTTTAATGATCTTTTTCTCCTTGGAATGGTCTTTCACAACATAAGAAAAAAACAAGTCCCTAATTCTATGCAGGATCCAACAAATAATAAAAAACCATCAGCCAAAAACATATTTTTTCCATTTCAATCAAAGAAAAATACTACTCCCAAACAACACATTATTATTATTTTTAAAGAAAAAAACAATAAACACACACATTATGCAGAAATTGGTTTTGCATCTTTTGTTGTTCTTAATCATTTTAATGATACTTTTCTCCTCACAATCAAGTACCCAAATCCATTTAAGATCCAAGAAATAGAAAATTGCAAAAACCATGAACCAAAAATAGATCTGACCCATTTCAATCCAAGAAAAAGCACTTCAACTCCCTAACTCCATCAAGATCTAGGACAACAACAACAACAACAAACATTAAGTCATGTGCATTTCTCTTTCCCTCATAAGAAAGCATAAGAAGATCTCATACACATTACATGAAATGAAGAAACACTCAAACAGACATTAAAGCAGTTTATTACAATACCTTACACCACACCACAGCGAAATCACCATTATTTTTGTTCGGGTTTAGGTACCTACCTGCAATCGATGACTGTGAACTTGTGGCCTTGTGAAGACAGGGAAGAAGATTCACCTCACTTTCTGCAACAGGGACAAGGTACACCATGGCTGGTAACGTCATTGGTCAAAGTAGTTCGACCGTGGCTATATAACATGGGTGATGAAGACGACCGAAGAAAACCCACCTCAACGCCGATGAGGGAGTCGAACAACAAAATCCTAAAGCTTCTCCTCTGCCAATCCTCACCGGCCATGATCATTATATGGACGAGCACCACTGCACAGGCTACATTGATGCGTCTCTTCTAACGGCCTTCCGAATCGCCTACGCCCACCATCTGAAGCAAAGTCATGAATCCCATCGCGAATCCCATGAGATTTAGTGGGATGGAGAAAAGAGGGTGAGGGATTTGTCGAATCCGATCGAAATCCAAAGCACCATTTACGAGGGTGGCGCCATCGCTCGTACACGAACTGCCCAAACAACTGGTGGGATGGGAAGTAATGGGATAACTGCCATATATCGTAGTAAGACGATATCCATTGCCCGTCCAAACACGCCCTAAAGGACAACATCCATCATCAGTAGGCCAACATATATTACCATCAACACAACATCTTTTAACCATTGATATGTACTTTCCATCATTAAATGGTTTGCGGTCTCAACATTAGGGGGTTTACACACCCATAATATAAATGGTTCATGTTGAGGGTCAAATAATGCATATTAGACCCTAGTTATTGTCTAGATTTACGAACATAATACTGTTTAACGGCCAATTTAATCATGTTTATGCTACAGGTTGAATTTAGGAGCTTGGAATGGAAAAGGGTATTAAAAGCGTGGATTTGACGGTCTTAATTCACCAAGGCATTGGACGAAACTTCGGAGGACCAAGATTGAGGATTTACACGCCAGGGATCTGAGAAAATCAAGCCGTTCACATTAAATGGGAACGAAATTGGTGCAAAATGCAAGATCACATGGTTCTCGTCATCTGATTGGCTCGAAACTTCATACATGGCCTGCAGGATACAAATTAACCGTACATATTAAATTTCAACCATTGGATCACTGAGAAAGTGTCCCAACAGTCAGATCAGGCCCTTAATTCCTTAAGTGGGGCCCACTTGATATTTGGAACTCTCTCAAATTTGGAGTCAACACCTTAAATGAGGTGAAAAATAGATGGACGGTACGGATTTCTCATAAGCATCATAGTAGACTCCATCTAAGGTGCATGTGCATAGTGCATGTGTGCACTAGCCGTGCACGGTTGAAACCAGAGACCTTCAAATTGTCTCTGACCGAACTCCAAAACGAAAATATCTGTTTTTAAACCGATTACGCAATAGAGAACGTCGGTTCTCAGTTGTGGGCCCCAGTTATGGTCTGGTTCGATGATCCAAGCCGTTCATTTGCTCTAATAGGTGTCCAAGACCATCGCCTAGGTGGCAGAATCTTGGAAGACAACGGAGAGTTGATTTCAACGGTTAAAAAGGAAGATCGACGGTGCAACGAAATAATCCATGGGCCACATCGAATTTGACTCAAAACCAGTCATTTCCACATAGTTTTTCAGCCTGATGCTAATGGACGAAGTGGATTTCCCAACCGAAGTGAATCATGGGATTCGCCAGAAGCACAGCGGAAGAAATCCGCTTTTCTCTGTTTACGCAAGCAACGAACGCTGATTCGCGTAGAGGGTCTATACCGTCCATCACATGGAAGATCAGGACTGTCTATTTGATCCAAAGGTCGGGCTTGACCCTCGTCTAGGTGGCCTTTTGGCCCCATGCACGTGTATATATGAAAATCGTGATCAAATGTAGATTGAATGGCGGAAGGGAAACATCACCGGACTGCACCAAAATTCAACAAAATATACTCTTTTCCAACCGGTTTTTTGTCCTGAACACAATGGACGGCATGGATTTTGCAAAATAACAGTGAAAGGGGACCCACCGACTTCACAGCGTAAGAAATTACGCATGTCCCTGTTCGCAGATATCCAGGAAAATTAAAAATTCAAGGAAGCAGTGGGCCATCATCATGAATCGGATGTATGATCCAGACCGTTCAAAGTCTTAATAATGGGGTCATCTTTCTTCCTATGGTGTTAGAATGGATAGCTTGGATGATCATCCACGCCAAACACAATCCAAACGCGGTTATCTTCTTTTGCTGCTGCGTAACTGACTGCGTAAAGAGCTTTTCGCCACCTATTCTCTAGCCACTCCTTGCTGGCTATAAAAGGAGAAGGAAGGGAGAGAGAGAGATTCATTCACGGCTGGAGGGCAAGAAAACGTGGAGTTGGCTGGGTTGGAACATCAGGAGAGAGAGAGAGAGAAGAGCTTTGGTTTTTTTTCTCCCTTTTCTTTTTCTTTTCTTTTTCTTTTTATTTATTTGGATTGAGACCATTCATGGCTGGCTAAACCTCTTAGCTAGGGCTAAGAGGTGAAGCTTGTAGTGAGATGGGAGAATTTATTTTATGATTTTTATTTAATTTATTAACTGAATTCATGTTGATGTTAGTTTAATTATTGGAATTATTTTTAGCCTTTAATGGTCTGTTGTGACTGAAATTACAGTGGGTCTGCAATGGCTTTGAGTATTTCCTTTCCTCTTTATGTTTATGATGTCAGGACGTCCTGTTGTTCACCATAGTCTTCTGGGCATGGTTGGATGTCGGTACCCTTCCTAACCTTCATACATATGATTGGTTGGTAAATAGTTTAATTCTGTTATTTTTCATAGTCTCTTGGACATGGTTTGGTGATGGAATTCATTCTAATTCATATACCTTTCATCTTTTGAAAACTAGATCAATGACAGTTTAGTTAATTTTCATGATTTATGAAACAGGCATAAGATCTCCCTAATCTCTACAAGTGGATCCTCTGAATCCCTAGTTACTCTATCTCTGATTTCTCTTAAGTTTTAGATAATAATCTCACAATTCTTCATTAAATTCTATTTGATTTAGATTTCATCTCATTCTAGTTCTAATTCTAGTTAGTTTTAGATAACGTACAAGTTTGATCCCTTGAGATTCGACCTCGGTCTTACCGAGTTATTATTACATCACAACCCTGCACTTGGGGAGTGAACAAGTTTTTGGCGCTGTTGTCGGGGACTGTCGGTTACGTTTTTCTGAAATTAATTAGTTTTAGGGTTAGTTTAAGATTAGATTTTCTTTTTTTTTTTAAATTTTCTAATTCCAGGTTTAGAAGCTTAGTTATTCCCTTTTTTTTTAGAAACTTTTTCCTAACTTTAGAAATTTTCTATTTTTCTTTAATTTTGAATTCTTCATTCTATTTGATTTTTAGAACTAACCTATTTTCTATTTTGTAGGCTTCTGAGATAGATTCTAAATTGGTAACTTCTTTCCTAACTTCCTTTCCCTTTCTATTTCTATATTAGGATTTGTCTTCCTTTTTAGCTAGTTTCTATTTCTCCTAACCTTGTTTCTTATTTTAAAATTTTTCTATAAGTTTTTGTATAGGAACTAACCCGATTTTTCTGTTTTGTAGGAAACTTCTAATTTAGTAAGCTCTTTCTAATTTTTCTTTCCTTTTTTTAGAGTTTCTTCTTTTTATCTAGAAATTAGTTTACTTCTAATTAGGAATTTTCTATTCTTAGACTTTCTAATTCTAGAAACTAACTTATTTTGTTTTGTTTTGCAGGTTCTTAACCTAGGACTCCAAATTTGATAATTTCTTTCCATCTCTCCCCTTTATTTTCTAGATTTTTACTTCTTCCTTTCTCTTAGGTTTAAGTTAGAATTTGAGGGCTGAGTGTGTTTTATGTCGCAGTGGGCACGCGACAACACTCGACGTCTCGTGACTGAAGGAGGATTAGTTGAGGGGTTGACTGTCCATCATAGGACTAGACACCACTTGAATTCTCCTGAGTTAGAGGAGGTTATGGCTAAAAATCAACTTCAAGCACTACCCCAACCTAGGGTTGAGGAAGTACATGATGAGAATGAGGTGCATCAGGCACCCCCGCCTTATACTTTACAAGATTATTTACAACCGACGGGGGTGAGTACGCCCTCAAGCATGATTTTTCCTGCGAATATAGGACATATGGACATCAAGCCAGGGGTTATCCAACTCCTTCCTAAGTTTCATGAGCTTGAGTCTGAAGAACCATACTTGCATCTGAAAGAGTTCGACGAAATCATAGGCACCTTATATTTCCCTAATGTATCTGAAGATATAATTAGGCTGAAACTCTTCCCATTTTTCTTGAAAGAAAAAGCCAAGACGTGGTTACATTCACTGCGTCCTAGATCCATTGACACATGGAATGATATGCAGAGGGAATTTATAAAGAAAATTTTTCCACATCATAAGACAATTACCCTCAGGAGAGCAATCATGAACTTTTTCCCAAAGGAAGATGAAACATTCTTCCAATGTTGGGAAAGGTTCAAGGATCTGGTTAATGCATGCCCACAACATGGCTTTGAAATATGACGCATTACGAATTTTTTCTATGATGGGCTAACATCTTCCATGCGCCAAATGGTCGAGACAATGTGTAACGGAGAATTCATCAATAAAAATGTCGACGAGGTATGAGATTACCTTGATAGTCTCGCTGAAAAAATACAATTATGGGACTATTACTCAAGGACGAACACTACGTCTAGGCCGACTCATTCAAGGGAAAAAGGAGAAATATATCTCCTGAAAGAGGATGATGATCTTAACGCCAAGGTGGCTAATCTTACTAGAAAATTTGAGGCCATGGAAGGAAAGAAGGAAAAGGTTAATGAAAGTGTTTGCGGCATCTGTGATTGCAACATTCATACTACTGAAAATTATCCTTCAATACCTGCCTTTCGAGAAGTATTGAATGAACAATCTAATGCCGTAAATAACTATCAAAGACCTTTCAATGGACCACCCTCTAATACGTACAATCCTGGCTGGAAAAATCATTCGAATTTTAGTTGGAGGAACGGACAAACTGCTACCCCTCAAGGTTTCTTCAATCAAAATCCAAATCAGGGGAGACCTCAAGAAGAACCGGCTTAAAATTCTGTGCAAGAGCTGACGCAGATAATGCGAGAGTTTATACAAAAGATAGATTCACGTATAACGGCTATAGAAAAGGGGATACTTCCTACACAATCAATCCCCAATCCTAAACCGCAATACGAGACAGGTAATCCCAGCTCTTCAAATCAAATGGGGCACGTTAAATCCATCACCACTCTTAGGAGTGGGAAGGTTATTGATAAAACCTTTCCGGTTAGGCCCGAAAATCCTCAAGAACCAGAAGAGGACAACAATGATGGATCTAGTGACGCTCCACAAAAATTTGAACCGGAACCTCTAGAAAAGCCAGTTGCTCCGTTTCCCCAACGGTTGGTTGAACCAAAACGTCTCTCTAACTCTCAGGATATCCTATAGGTGTTGAAACAAGTGAAAGTCAATATTCCTATACTTGATGTTGTTAAACAAATACCTTTATATGCTAAATTCCTAAAAGACTTATGCACGACCAAACGACGAAAAAGTGTTCAAAAGAAAAAAATTTTAACTGAGAAAGTGAGTGCCATCCTGAAACAAGATGTGCCGTAAAAATTTAAAGATCCCAGTTACCCAACCATATCATGTGTAATCGGAAACTATAGAATTGATCACGCACTTCTTGACTTAGGAGCAAGCGTCAATTTGATTCCTTACTCGGTATACCAATAGTTAGGTTTGGATGAATTAAAACCCACTCGAACCACACTACAACTTACTGATCGTTCTGTTCGTGTACCAAGAGGGATAATCGAGGATGTGTTGGTCCAGGTTGATAGATTTTACTACCCTGTAGATTTTATCATCTTAGACACCGAACCTATCAATGATACAAGCACTCAGAATCCCGTCATTCTTGGTCTCCCATTCCTGTCCACTTCAAATGCAATTATCAATTACAGGAATGGTATTATGACTATGTCTTTTGGAAATTTGACATTGGAATCGAATATCTTTTTCAATAACGGCAGCAACTCAGAGGATGATGACGATTTTCACGATGTTAATATGATTGATTCTTTTGTGGAAGATAGAACGCCTCTCACCCTATCCTCTGACCCTCTAGAGACGTGCCTGGCCCACTCCCATGATCTTGATGATGATATAATTAGGGAGACGTGTGTCATGCTAGATACTGCACCGGTACTTGAAGTTAACCGGTGGAGGCCACAAATCGAAGAGTTGCCCCAAACTGATGTAGTGTCTCTACCGTCTAACCTCAAGCCACCGAAGCTTGACTTAAAACCTTTGTCCTCTGATTTAAAATATGTTTATTTAGGTCAAGATGAGACATACTCGGTGGTGATCTCTACCCACCTGGAGAAAGAACAAGAGAGTATGCTCATATCTACTCTCATCGAGCATAAGGGAGCTCTTGGATGGACGATAGTAGACCTCAAAGGAATTAACCCATCAATTTGTACTCACCATATATATCTTGAGGATAATGTAAGGGCTGTTCGGAAATCACAACGTAGATTAAATCTAAACATGAAGGAAGTGGTTAAGGCCGAGGTTCTCAAACTATTGGATGTGGGGATCATATACCCCATATCTGATAGTCAATGGGTGAGTCCAACTCAGGTGGTTCCTAAGAAGTCCGGAATCACCATCGTAGCCAATGCCAATAATGAACTCATGCCAACCAGAGTTACTACTGGTTAGAGAATGTGCATTGACTACAGAAAGCTGAACACCGTCACAAGGAAAGACCACTTTCCTTTGCCCTTCATTAATCAAATCTTAGAAAGGCTAGCTGGTCATTCCTATTACTGTTTCCTTGATGGGTATTCAGGTTATAATCAGATTGAAATCGCCCCTGAGGACCAGGAAAAGACCACATTTACATGTCCTTATGGCACCTTTGCTTACAGAAGGATGCCATTCGGGTTGTGTAATGCCCCTGCCACCTTTCAGCGATGCATGATGAGTATATTTTCTGACATGGTGGGGAAATATCTAGAGGTCTTCATGGACGATTTCTCTATTTTCGGTTTATCTTTCAGCGAGTGCTTAGAGAGTCTTAAATGTGTGCTGAAAAGATGTGAAGAAAAAAATTTGGTACTTAATTGGGAGAAGTGTCATTTCATGGTTCAGAAGGAAATTGTCCTTGGACATATCTTCTCGTCCAAAGGAATCGAGGTAGATAAGGCAAAGATCGATCTTATCTCTAACCTACCTCCACCCAAGAACATCAGAGACGTGCGATCTTTCTTAGGCCACGCAGGGTTTTACAGACGATTCATAAATGACTTTAGTCTCCTCTCTCATCTTTTATGTAATCTTCTTCAAAAGGATGCACCATACGAGTGGACTGAGCAGTGCCAAGAAGCTTTTACTAAGCTTAAGGGCATGTTAACCACTGCACCGATCATGCAGCCACCCGACTGGAGTCTTCCTTTTGAACTTATGTGCGATGCCTCTGATTATGCTCTTGGAGCGGTTCTAGGCCAAAGAAAAGATAAGCAGCCTTACGTCATTCACTACGTAAGTAGGACTCTAAATCCTGCCCAAGTGAACTATTCGACTACGGAAAAGGAACTCTTAGCCGTAGTATTTGCTTTGGACAAATTTAGGTCCTACCTGATCGGATCCAAGATCATCATCTACACAGATCACGCGGCACTTAAGTATCTTCTTTCTAAGAATGATTCTAAACACCGCCTGATACGATGGATCCTTCTACTCCAAGAATTCGATGTGGAAATTAAAGATAAAAAGGGAGTAGAAAACGTAGTGGCCAATCATCTCTCTCGCCTTAATACCTCTGATTCCCTTGAGACAACCCATATTAATGATATATTCCCTAATGAACAACTGTTTAGAGTCTCCCATTCACCTTGGTTCGCTGATATTGCTAATTATCTTGCTACAGGTGCCATACCGACACACTAGACGTCACAAGATAAGAAGAAATTCTTTACTAAGGTGCGTAACTTTTTCTGGGATGATCCATATTTGTTTAAATATTTTTCTGAGATGATCCTAGGGGTTTAAAGGCTTGTTGCATATGTTAAATACAATCGAGAGCACCTGCGAAAGTGGTATAGGTAGAATTTTATTTTTATTATTTTTGTTTTACTTTTGTTACTTTCTCTCTCGTGCTAAATTGCTCTTTCCCAGCGATCTCTTGAAAAATCTCTCTTGATTCGTTATTTAGGTACTATCCTCCCATCACTTCTCATTTACTTTCGTTGTCGTATGTGCATTGCTTGTTTATATCTTTTACATTGAGGACAATGTAGATTTTAGGTTGGGGGTGGGAGATTAGGCTTCATAATCAGTATTTTCTTCGTCTTCAGTATTTTCTTGGTCTTGAGCGAAAATTGTGAAAATTTTAAAATTTTTCTAAAAATTCCTGTGAATTCGAAGTGATTTTGACAGATATCCATAATTTAAATTTTCAAGATTCGTGATGTTGATAATTTATGAGTCTTGGATTCAGTATCTGTTAGACTTCACAGTTAAGTTTGAATCATTAAGCCATGATTAGAAGTTTTAAACATTGATCGTGTCAGGATTTCACATGTCACATCTCGCTTTCACATCAAGGTTTTAGTTCGATATTGAAAGGTTATCTTGGTAATAATTCAGTATGAAAGGAACTAGCCTGGAACATTTGCCTAACAGGATCGATATGAAAAAGAAAAAAAAAAGAGAAAAAAAAAAGGAATATCTTTGGAAAGATTTGAGCGAATAATCTTCACCATAGGTTTGCATCCTAGAGGTGTAGATTTAATACTCCTTGAATGATATGTGAAAAAGAGTCGGGTGTACAGTCTTTGCCATAGGTTTGCTCCCTATAGGTGAGGCTTTGATTCCCCGTCTTGATATACTTTCAATGAAAAAATCAAAAATTGAAAGAATGACAAGAAGATCTGTGAGATAAGTTTTTGTTTTCATAAATTCTCTTGCTAGTTACCAATGAGATCCTGAAATAGAGTGAATTTTAATATCGATAAGCCGAGATTACACTATACACCCATGAAACTCAATATTTAGAATTATTCTAATTGATGGAGTAATATTTTGAACTTGATTATGAAATCTACTGAGTGCTTGAGTCTAGGAGAAAGCAATATTTAACATTCATGAGTCTTAGAATTTTATTATTAGTATTGTTTTCCAAAAATCACTCGAGTTCATAGAAATCATTCCATAATTCTCAACTTATTTTCGCATACCTTACTCGGGACTAGCAAGATGTTGGTTAAGGGTTGTGTTGAGGGTCAAATAATGCATATTAGACCCTAGTTATTATCTGGATTTACGAACATAATATTGTTTAACGGCCGATTTAATCATGTTTATGCTACAGGTTGAATTTAGGAGCTTAGAATGGAAAAGGGTATTAAAAGCGTGGATTTGACGGTCTTAATTCACCAAGGCATTGGACGAAACTTCGGAGGACCAAGATTGAGGATTTACACGCTAGGGATCTGAGAAAATCAAGTCGTTCGCATTAAATGGGACCAAAATTGGTGCAAAATGCAAGATCACATGGTTTTCGCCATCCGATTGGCTCGAAACTTCATACATGGCCTGCAGGATACAAATTAACTGTACATATTAAATTTCAACCATTGGATCACTGAGGAAGTGTCCCAACAGTCAGATCAGCCCCTTAATTCATTAAGTGGGGCCCACTTGATATTTGGAACTCTCTCAAATTTGGAGTCAACACCTTAAATGAGGTGAAAAAATAGATGGACGGTACAGATTTCTCATAAGAATCATAGTAGACTCCATCTAAGGTGCATGTGCATAGTACATGTGTGCACTAGCCGTGCACGGCTGAAACCAGAGACCTTCAAATCGTCTCTGACCGAACTCCAAAATGGAAATATCTGTTTTTAAATAGATTACGCAACAGAGAACGTTGGTTCTCAGTTGTGGGCCCCAGTTATGGTCTGGTTCGATGATCCAAGCCGTTCATTTGCTCCAATAGGTGTCGAAGACCATCGCTTAGGTGGCAGAATCTTGGAAGACAACGGAGAGTTGATTTCAGCAGTTAAAAGGGAAGATCGATGGTGCAACGAAATAATCCATGGGCCACACCGAATTTGACTCAAAACCAGTCATTTCCACATGATTTTTCAGCCTGATGCCAATGGATGGAGTGGATTTCCCAACCGAAGTGAATCATGGGCTTCGCTAGAAGCACAGCGGAAGAAATCCGCTTTTCTCTGTTTACGCAAGCAACGGACGCTGATTCGCGTAGAGGGTCTATACCGTCCATCACATGGAAGATCAGGACCGTCTATTTGATCCAGAGGTCGGGCTTGACCCTCGCCTAGGTGGCCTTTTGGTCCCATGCACGTGTATATACGAAAATCGTGATCAAATATAGATTGAATGGCGAAAGGGAAACATCACCGGACTGCACCAAAATTCGACCAAATATACTCTTTTCCAACTGGTTTTTCGTCCTGAACACAATGAACGGCAAGAATTTTACAAAATAACAATGAAAGGGGACCCACCGACTTCACAGCGTAAGAAATTACGCATGTCCCTGTTCGCAGATATCTGGGAAAATAAAAAATTCAAGAAAGCAGTGGGCCATCATCATGAATCGGATGTATGATCCAGACCGTTCAAAGTCTTAATAATGGGGTCATCTTTCTTCCTATGGTGTCAGAATGGATAGATTGGATGATCATCCACACTAAACACAATCCAAACGCGGTTGTCTTCTTTTGCTGCTGCGTAACTTACTGCGTAAAGAGCTTTTCACCACTTATTCTCTAGCCACTCCTTGCTGGCTATGAAAGAAGAAGGAAGGGAGAGCGAGAGATTCATTCACGGCTGGAGGGCAAGAAAACGTGGAGTTGGCTGGGTTGGAACATCATGAGAGAGAGAGAGAAGAGCTTTGGTTTTTTTTCTCCCTTTTCTTTTCCTTTTCTTTTTCTCTTTATTTATTTGGATTGAGACCATTCATGGCTGGCTAAACTTCTTAGCTAGGGCTAAGAGGTGAAGCTTGTAGTGAGATGAAAGAATTTATTTTATGATTTTTATTTATTTATGAACTGAATTCATGTTGATGTTAGTTTAATTATTGAAATTATTTTTAGTCTTTAATGGTCTGTTGTGACTGAAATTATAGTGGGTCTGCAATGGCTTTGAGTATTTCCTTTCCTCTTTATGTTTATGATGTCAGGACGTCCCGTTGTTCACCATAGTCTCCTGGGCATGGTTGGATGTCGGTACCCTTCCTAACTTTCATACATATGATTGGTTGGTAATTAGTTTAATTCTGTTGTTTACCATAGTCTCTTGGACATGGTTTGGTGATGGAATCCATTCTAATTCATATACCTTTCATCTTTTGAAAACTAGATCAATGACAGTTCAGTTAATTTCTATGATTTATGAAACAGGCATAAGATCTCCCTAATCTCTACAAGTGGATCCTCTGAATCCCTAGTTACCCTATCTCTGATTCCTCTTAAGTTTTAGATAATAAACTCACAATTCTTCATTAGATTCTATTTGATTTAGATTTCATCTCATTCTAGTTCTAATTCTAGTTAGTTTTAGATAACGTACAAGTTTCAATCCCTTGGGATTCGACCTCGGTCTTACCGAGTTATTACTACATCACAACCCTGCACTTGGGGAGTGAACAGTTCATACACTTGCGTATCCCATTATCTGATGGGCTATGTTCCTCTCATCAAATGGACCATGGTCCTCATCATTTGGTTTGTATTCACTGCTTAGTAAGCAATATTTAGAGCCCATGCTCACTATTAAGAAGATAGGGGACATTGACTATTTACAATCTAATTCAAGGTGTTGGTGCTCACCTTACTTAGTACAGGGTCCATAACTGGTAGAGCACATGTTTAGGATAGGGTCATACATTGACTTCTTATCACCTTACCTTGGAGCAGTTCACGCTACCTATCTTCTATTGATAAATTTTATTAAGAAAAATCTGTGCCTAAATATAATGGGCAGTGTGGATCACCTACCTATATAACCAAGATTTAAGGCAAGACTAGTATCGCATATGGAAAAATGGAAGGATTCTAAAATGTATATCCTCTGAAAGTGTCACGCCCTATAATTCGGAACTTGATCCTAAGTTACAGGGTGTCTACTAATATTCATGACTTTATCATTTATATTAACATTCAAATCATCATTCATCACAAATTATCTAGTACATGAAAAAATAACGTAAACTCTTCAACTACAACTAACATTTCCTTATAACTTCTCAACTTAATGTTTATTACAACCTTCAAATAAGACAAACTAAAGCTATAAACTAATAAAAGTGGTTATCCAAGCATTCTTCATCTTTTACTCCTCTCTCATCCTATAAATTTGTATGTATTGCTAATTTTGTGAGCTAGAAGCCCAGTGAGATCATATCCACAAGAAATTTGATATAGACTCGATGGAGGTAAGTAAAACATAACTTAACACAAATCAAGAAAAGATGTAAGGATATCATGAATTCAAAATAGACATGATAGAGATAGGTAGAACATATAACAAGATTCAAGATTCTCAAAATAAGTATGATGTCATGATGCATGTAATGTAACTCATCTTTGGTATAATCTCTCAGGGAATCCCCGCTCGAATATCCTATTACAATAAATCATCATTTCCATATAAGTCAAGGGAACCCCCACTCAAATATCCCTTGTAATCATATAAAAGTAATTTCAGTTCAATGCGTTCCATGATGAGATTGGCAATGCAATCATCAAGCACTTCATATATATATATATATACACAATTCAAGCTAAATCCGGGCATACAAGTTCAAATACTCACAATCTTGATGCATGCAAATACAAGAGTCAACATGCAACGTAAGGTACACATGTTAGAGATACAGTCATGAATTAAGAAACTTTACAAGGTGCAAGTATAAAATAAAATCAAGAAAAATATATCGTTACAGATCAAAATGCAAAAGAGATAATGTTAACCCTATCATTAATAGTATACATTTAAGAAAATACATCAACACTTAAGAATTTAAAGGATACTAAGTCAAAGAAAATGCCTTTGAGTCAAAAGGAAGCAATAGGTTATTTCTGGATTAAAATAGTTGACCTTATTGACCCCTGTATGATTCTGATTTGGAGGAGACTAGACCTTGTACTTGCTCCTGTTATAGAGAGTTTGTTGAACTAGGATTGAAAAGGGATGCTACAGATAGGTCCTGATTGCAGGAGATTGTTGAAATTGACCAGAATTCCCATAAGGAAGAGATTTTAGAATTGACTGGAACTCCAGAGTGTGAAATGATAGAACTAGTTCTCATTCGTGGGATGATATTGGAAGAAGTGCCCAGAGGTAGATGGTTTTGCAGGTTGGATATCTCCATTAGAAGGGTATCGAAAATCCTGCACAAACCTTAATTGTTACAGTTGTTGTGTTGGGCCAGCTTGGTTGTTGGATATTGGAATTTACATTGGTGAAGTTGGCGAAGCATTTCTTTCATGATCTTTGTATTCTAAACCATCTCCAAGATGCAAGAGACTAATACTGATCGTTATGGATGCAGTTGTAGGGGAATGTCTCCCTATCTATTAAGAGCGGAGAAAGGGAGAGCTCCTTCTTTGTAGTTGGCCATAAATGTTTAGGATTTGGTTCGAATAATGTTATGATAAGGGAGATTTTTTTTAGATGTTAGACTCGTGGAGGAAAACTTTTTTGCTTTTTAGTTTTTGGAATGGATGTAAGTGCGGATGCGGATGCAGATACAGATGCGGATGCAAATACATATGCAAGAATTGATATTCCTCAGGAATTCGTAAGATCTTGTTTTTCAAGTCAGGTCGCAATTAGAGTGAGTAGTTTATCCCTAGTAGAGTTGTCATTTTATGGACGATGGAGGGCGGATTCCCTGAGGGTACAGAAGATCTACTCTCTTCTTTCCACTTGGTTCCCTTGCTCGAGGGCTTCATTAAAGCTGGTAAAGGGTGTGATATTTGATCAGAGTTGCCACCAACCAATTATTACAATTATACTGTCAATTAGAGCCAGAAACGATTAATATTGAGAACCTAAAGATTATTAACCCTAAGATGAGTCATGAGTTTACGTTCTAGAGATTCTAAGTAAGGGACCATAGTTATAAATAGGGAATGTGTTAGGAACCCACTCTGCCCATATATATGTACGGTCTTTACTTCAAAAGATCTAACTAATTTCTAAAGAATAAGGCTACTTCTCGCGTACAGGAAATGTAATGCGATGCAATAATAGTAGTGTTTGATCAATTTGAATTTTTGATGGGCAAGTTTCGACTATATCGGCAAGCTGTAGAGTATACGTTCGAAATGCTCAAGTGCAAGGTATATGTACGGGATGCTTATAATGTTGTATGGATGCTTATGATAAAAGGATAGCCAACCAGCTAAGGTTTTTGATGGATTTGCCGTGAATATATCGGCAAGTCTCAAAGCATACGCTTGCCAATCAGATACGATAAAAAATGATGGAATGCAGTGTATATGCTAAAATGACGGCTAACCAGTTAAGGTTTTTGATGGACAACATCCGCTTATATTGGCAAGCCTTAGAGCATATGTCTGCTAATTAAATACGTGAAAATGATGAAAATGCACTATGATGCTGATGTTATGAGGAGCAGGGGGTTGAGAAGGGAATGAATGTTGCACAATACTAATGCTTGGATTTGATGAAACTAATAGAAGCTTGAATGATTAGATGAACGGTAATGTCACAAGGTTAGATTATGTAGCTCATATTTGAACTTAGGTGGCTTAGGAGGCTTGGACTCTGGTTAGGCTAGGATAGACCATGGTTCAGCTCTCTCTCTCTCTCTCTATCTCTCTCTCTCCCCTTGGTAGAAGGACGGCTAGGCTAGGGCTAAGGGACTTCTAGGTGAGAAGGGATGCTTTGCTTTCACTGGATGCTTGGGTGTGTCAAATGAGTAGAGGTGGGGGGCTATTTATAGTCTCCCAATCTGGTTTTCTGGTAACTCATAGTGATCCTAGGGGCAAAAAGTGATTGAATGGTTGGGATTAGTGTTCGCCACATGGCATCATCTCATAGGTTGGATGAGGTGGTAAAAGGGTAATTTTGGATAAGGAGATGGGCATGAGAATAAATGCACCTCAACCACACACTTGAGGTTCAAAAAATGTGAGTTCCAGATGCTTGAGGGACGCTGCCCTAAAGAGGGGGAGTGCCACGTGGCCAATGACAGCCTAGCTTTGGTAGGCAGCATCCTTCAAGCATGTGGAGGCTCTATTGTAAGGGTTGTTGCTTTGAGATTTCAGTCATTTCTCCAATTGGGCTTGGTTTTGAGCTTAACTAGGTGAGTTGACTGGGTTGTAGGGTTGGGTAGGTTGGCCGGGTGAGTTAACTCATCGAGCCAACTAAAGGTTCTAGGCTTTTAGGTTCCTAAGCTTTAGGGTTAGGCTGATTAGGTTGAATGGGCTGAGTTTAAGGTTTACGACTGAGGTTCTTAGGGTTTAGGCTTCTAGGGTTAGGGTTTAGGATTGGGGTTCGATTATCCATCAATCCGTTCAAACTCGATCAGCTTATCAGCCTGAGTTGGAGTGTCTATACGAGGTTACCATTCTCTTATTGATTTTGGGTGATGACTCTTACCATGTTGATTAAATCTTTGAGCGACAAGTCATGTTGGATTGGTTATTTATATTCGATATAAGGTGATAAGCTCTCACCATGAGGATTTTAGCTTTGGTTTACGAGCCCTTACTTTTGGAATGATTGTTCATATTGGATATTTGGGTGACAAACCCTAATTTGGATTAAGGGACATTGGCGACAAGCCACGTGATCCGGTCTATTTGACACATAATATAATGGTGGTATCTAAGCTTTGCCAATACAATTGTATATAAATAGACTAATACAAGCTAGTTTAAGCATGCTTACATGACATGGGCATTATCAGGTGCCTGATTGACTGTTAAAGACAAGAGTACTATTTGAACGACCATCATTATATTACATGATTATTTTTAGGTGCTAGGTTGATTGTTAAAGACCAAATTCAAAGGATACTTATTCTATTCTCAAGACATGTTTTGCATATCATAACATACATGTACTTGATTGTATTGATATTGAGAGTAACTTAGAGGAATGGTGACTCTAAGTTGGCCACTACCATGGAAAAATTGGTACTTGTGGCATTCATGTAAATCAAATCAAACCGTACATATTGTTGTACTCACTTTAAATAGTTTGTAAACCAAGAATTACATTGCAATGATCCCATGTGTAGTTGATTGCCCAACATCTAATGGATGGTTAAAATGAAAAAGAACAAGGTCGAGGATGCAATTTAAGAAAGGAATGTTCGTTAATCAACCTTTGGGATCTCTTCATCAATCTAATTCTAACTGTCTAGCATTTCTCAAGAGGGAATTGAGTGAAATAGAAAGAATGGACACACAAGCCATGAAATGTCTCACGTGTGTACACCGAGTTGAACCGAGTTGAGCTGGCCTCCGTTCGACTCGACTTGGCCACTAGCTAACCCCAGCTTGAACTCGGCTCGGCTCGGTCCTCGAGCCTGACTGGCCAACTCAGCTCGGTTCGGTTAATAATTCGGGCCAATTCGAGCTGAGTTTGAGCCAAAATCGAGTCCCTGTGGAATTTTCACAAACACATGCAGTGCACTTTGAATTTCTCACTGTATGTAAAATAGCAGTAGCTGTTTACAAGTATTTTGTCAAACACATTATAGGCAACATCAAAATCAAGGAAAAATGGTATTTATTTCATATACATGCCTTCCTTGCCACTAGCCGACACTTTGTTGAGTCATTTCATCAAACACTTGGTGAGCAACATCAATTTCAGAGTAATTGAGTCACCAAATTAGTTCGATCTGAGTTTGATTTGAGTTGGGGTTTCGTAAGACCCGTATCTTAGTCCGTAGTGTTCCGAAGACTTTCGCAATCTTACCCGTCGAATTCCGGCAACCTTCGACCCTTAATCGATATTCACGCGTGACCCTGATTCATATGCCGTCAAACCGCATCGACTCAACCCAAGACCATTACCATAGTAACCGTGCCATCGCTGCAGTTCCAATGCCACGACTTGCGCATCGAGGCGATACCCTGATCAAGAGATGTGGGCCAATGTTCGGTGCGAGAAAAACGTTGCGCGTTACGAAACTCAAGAGAATCTCTACGAGGTGTCACATCAATCCTATCATTCAATCAATCCATCAACATGTTAAGTACATGTCAAGTACACATCACTTTTTCACCCATCCTAAGTAAGCCCATACCTTCTTATACCAAAAAATCCTCAAAAGTCAAAAAGGTCTTACAAAGCCCATGCTTTTCTTACACAAAAGGGCACCAAAGTCAAGATTTTCTTACACACCCCTCTCTCCCATCCATCACTCCATCACCCCATCACCTCACATCTCCCTTTTACAACTCTTTCTCTCTCATTTCTCATCTCATTTTCTCAAGCAAAAAAATCTCACGCATGAGACATCCTCCAAGCTTTCCAAAGCTCTAAGTGTGGCCCACCTCTCCATCCCAAGATCTCCCATCCTAGCCATCCATTTCTCATCTCCTCCATTAGGATTGAAGCTAAGGTGCTAAGGAGCCCATAGGAACAAGAAGATCAGACGGTGGGTGCATGATAATAGTAGTTTTCTTTATTTTTGAGATGGGCCAAGTAAGGCTAACCGATCAATGGTTTGGGATCTCACTTGGGACCCTAAGATGTGGCCGATGGCCCACTTGATCATCATTATCATTCCATGATGGGGCCATTCTCCATGGACCCCATCATGATGTTTATTTCATTACAATATCAAGATCATCTAGACCGTTTATTTTCGTGGAGAATGGATCTCCACCATCGATCCTTGATTAGGTGGGCCCATATGCTATGATGTATGTTGTAAATCATGAAAGGGAGGGCCCATAGTGCTGGGGACCCTCCATCAAGTGTGTCCAACCCTCTATCTCTCTCTCTACTTTATTTTCCTTTTTTTTATCATATTGTGTTTGAGTGGCCCACTTGAATGGACCCCACCTTGAAGTATTTATTTTGTCCAAGCTTTCTTCAAGTGGGGCCCACCTTATATGTTGTACCCACATCATCCATCAGTGGTGGCCCATCACAGCAAGGTCCACCTCAACCTATGTATTACGTCCAGGGACGTTGGACGTTCCCTGGATGTTGCATGGAAAAATACAAATATTAGCTTTAGCATTGGGAGTGGACCATTTGTGTAGGCCCCACCTTGATGTATTGGTACAATCTAAACCGTCCATCCTCTTTACCATATCATTTTAGGCGTTGAGCTAAAGAATGAGTTCAATCCGATGATCAGGCGGGCCATACCATAGAAAACGGTACTTTTACCCTTCAAAGGCTATTAGGGCCCATCTGGTTGTTTTTACACGCCAAATAAATGTCAAACCTTGAAAATTTACGGCATGTTTGGGCCCTAGAATCTGGTGGGCGGAGCGGATCTCCTATGAGTGGGCCCCACCATGATGTATATTTTGAGTTCACATCGTCCATGAGGTGGCCCACTCCCAGTAGTGGGCCCCCTCCAATTTTCGACCCCATCCACTGATCAGGTGGCCCACACCATAGGAAACAGTGGAATTGAATATCTACCATTGAAAACTTCTTTTGGGCCCATAGGAGTTTTGAATCAAGCTGAAATTTGTATTTTCCCTTCAACCAGGTCTGCGTGACCATATGAACGGCTTGGATGCCATTTAAACATTTAGGTGGGCCCCACATGGGACCCACAGTGATGTATGTGTTGCCTCCCACCGTCTAGGCGGACGGTGGAGTCCACCATAATATATGTATTGTATTTACACCGTCCACTACTGTGGACGGTGAAACCCACTGTGATGCGTGGGTACCCTCGCCACTGTCCATCTTTTTGGGACCCACCTTGTTACGTGTGTTGAATCCAAACCGTCCATCCACTTGGTAAGATCATTTTAAGGCATGAGTGAAGATTGGGTGGGCCACCTATGTATGGGTTAGGCCCATTTGATTTATTTAAGGCCTATGGGTTAGGCCCATTTGATTTACAAAAGGCCTATGGGTTAGGCCCATTTGATTTATTTAAGGCCTATGGGTTAGGCCCATTTGATTTGAAAAAGGCCTATGGATTTAGGCCCATTTGATTTATATAAAGGCCTACATGATTAGGCCCATTTTGTGTGTACAAGGCTCATGAGATTAGGCCCATTTGATTGTAAAAGGCTTATGGGTTTAGGCCCATTTAAAACACATAGGGCCCATGTGATTAGGCCCATTTTGATATACTCTGAGGCCCATGGATTGTGACCCATTGCAATGTACCTAAGGCCCATTGGTGAAGCCCAATAATGCGGCCCATTTGATAAACGTAAGGCCCACTAATGTAGCCCATTTGATGTAATAAACGCCCAATAGGATGTACCTACGATCCATTGCAATGTGTGAACCCGACATGGATTATGTAACGATGTTACGACGATCGTGTCTTGGGAGCAATGTTGGTTTGACGTCCACATTGCGAGTGTAATGTTGGTTGGATGTCCACATTACGACTCTCCTTAGGGCCCATTGAAAGACCCATACTTATTATGTATAGGTCGTCTAGGCCCATCTGCATTATAAGGATAGTTCATCTCATTATAACATGTTTAGTATAGTTCCATGACTCATGATCATACGCATCATATGTATGCTTGATATGAGAAGTGACTGATCATAGCATATGCCTTCGGGCAGATTGTTTATGGGACCCCGATTAGGCGATGTTGCCCTGCATGAGCGCACGATACGCGCAGGATTTGCTGTATGATTGGATAGTGTGACTCATACATTTCGCATTGTTTGACATGGTTGTTGTACGCCCTAGCTACATCGAGGCCGTAGCCTTCACAGACGCATCGTGGTTGGCAGGATTAGATACCGAAAATTTTATTCTACATGGGGTGCTATAGATATCCCTGGATGAAAGTCCATAAACCCTTATGGTACTAAGAGGTTACTCCAACGTTTAGATCGAGTGGGTAGATGAGCATTAAGTGCTGATTACGGATGGCTGCGCTCTTCACTGTGTCGTGGTCGGTTAGAAGGAGGTGCGGCCTTATCCGCCCGAGAGTAGGGGGCAATGCTAGGCTGAGTCTAACCAGTTCGAGGAATGGGTCCGCTATCGACAAGTCGAGTCCGATATTGGCAGACGGATAGTGAGGTCTCTTCCACTTACCTTATTGCGCGCGATGAGGCGGCGATCTGGTTTAGAGTGTACTAGACCCCGGTGATATCCCAGATTTGAGCTGTATTGATATGTGGACTTAGATGAGGATTGTATGCTTGACTTGCATCTTACATCGCATAGCCTTGGTATGACTTATGGTTTTCATGGATCCATCTGCATATTCCGCATTACTCTGATACTGCGTGATCATATTACTACCTTGCTCACACACTTTCACCACCCTCTAAGCTTTATATAAGCTTATGCACGACCGTTGCGTGCAGGTGACGTTGGGGCGCAGCAGCGCTGAGGTAGGAGCACTTGCAGATCATTTTGAAGTTTTTTTTTTTTTTTTTTGTTCCCTACCATTGTATTTCTCTTTATGCTCAGTGTACTTATAAAGTTTTTGATCATAGTGAAAATGTAATGGAGTTCTTGATTGTTGTTTGTGGGTTATGCCTTTGGTTATGCTTATTACGAATCAAACTAACGTTGAAAATCCTCCTCGTATCATCTCAGGATTGGAACCTGGCGAATGGGAGCTGGGAGCCGAAAATGGGGTTCTACGGAGGCTGTCGGCGCCGGATTCGACGATCAGAAATTTTGTGAGCCCGGTTTCCGAGTTTGGGGCGTGACAGGTTTGATCCAGGTCGAGTCAAGCTTGGGCAAGCTTGAACTTGGTTCGAAACTTTTTCGACCTCAAAAAATCAGCTCGACTCGCTCGAACTCAACTTCGAACCAAGTCAAATCGAGCTTTTCCGAGTCGAGTTGAGTCGAGCAAGCTAACCGAGCTAACTCGGCTCGTGCACACCCCTACCTTGGCTCAAAAATCAGACTGGCCCACTAATTAGGTTGGTGACACTTGTACCAGGAAAATGGTCGGTTATATTAAAATTACCAACAGTCACCATCCAACATACACGTGTGGCCTATCTACTGAGTGGATTGGATTTTTTTTTTCGTCCAAGGCTCAGTGCACCCCACCTGATGAACCACCTGTACATGAGGTGCCACCGTATCCAGATACAAAATATTGCAACAGAAGAGAGGAAAGATCTAATAAATCTGTGGTGCATTGTGTTAGATTGCAGTGTCTGCCACGTGGATGGTTGATATTCGATCTAGATCGTCTACTAAGATACCCCCACAATGATCCAAGCTGTTTGGCCATAAAATTGTGGGCTGCTACCTATATTTCTAACCGTCCATTTGTAGGCTCGCAATTGAATGGTTAGGATCACCTATTCGAATACTTTCGACCCAACGAGCGATCTGTAAGTTCAGATTATTTAAGGTGGGTCCCGCATGTAGATCATGATAAGCTTGATGTATTACATCGTTTTTCAATTGAAAATATTACGTAAAACCCATACAAGAGAGTCAATTTCGTATCTTTCTTAAACTAATGGTTATAGAAGTTGACGTGTCACATGAGCAGGTAGGGCTAAGTCGGGCGAGTTCAACCCGCCTTACTGGTGACCGACCCGACATTTGGTTGGGCTTAGGCAAAATGTATTGGGTTTGGCCTCGGGCTTGGGTTGTACAAACACCAACTTGATAAAACTTAAGTCAGGCTTGGGTTGCCCGGCCCAACCCAAACCTGGTCCATATATAAGTTCTTTATAAATTAGAGTTGAGCATAGATCGTCAATGTTGAAGGCTCAGGAAATTTCAATGTCATTGGGTTTCAATAGCCCACATAATTTTTGATGACTCAAGCTAACAAGATACACTGGATTTCTCTCTTCCAAATAGATTGTATGCTACAAAGTATTACTTTTAAAGGAGTAGTTGTCCTATATTTTAGCTTGTTTATTTGGGTAAATTGAAATTTTTTATGATAAATAACTACATAATAATTAATAAAACTATAGGTACAAAAATTAATACTTGTATTAAAAATATAATAGACTAATTTAATAACAAAAATATTATCACTTATCAGCCTGACCAACCCAAACAACCCAAACTTTTTATAAGTTTAAGAGATTTTGATTGGATGGAAAACGGTCCGAATAAAGAAGACTCACATGGCTTTTAAAACAGTCAGAAGATCTCACTCCAAAACCTACTATTACATTTTTGTCTAATACTTATTGTATTTGTCCCTTTTTTCTACTCATTACAGGGTAAAAGCTCGAAAATGTAAAAGATCCAGAGGTAAACCACACAACAACAAATGTAAAAGATCCAATGGTAAACCACACCACAAGAAACGTTGGTGATTGAACGCTCCCCATTAAAAACTTCCTGAAGACACTAAAATATTCATTTGTCATGTAATCTATTCTTAAGGTCATAAAAACATGTACGAAGGGATATATAAATCTGGAGCTCATAAAAAGTTTTTAATGGTTAACCACCAATGTTTCTTGTGACATGGTACGAAGGGATATTTGTTTTTCTATCTTTCATTCTAGCTTATGTGACCTTATCAAATGATTGGATGGTAAATAAATACCAAGGAAACATTAAGGTGTGCCCTAAAGAAAATTTAATGGTTAGACGGTCAATCACCTTTATTTCTTATGATATGGTCCATCTGATAACGAGATCTGCTTCATTTTTAGGAAAATTCCCTAAAATGATCTAAAAAAATAGATTGAGTGTGTGGGGTGTGTGCGCGTGTGTAAAAAAAAAAGAAGGAAAGATTGACATAGATAATGCATACATTAAGGTGGGCTCCACGTTAATCCCATGGTGAGGGCCACACCATCTTGGGTGTGGCCAGGGTCTCACCTAATCGGCTCTCTTACCTAATCCACTCCCATTTATTAAATGACATGGGGTCCATTCAAATACCACCACATGGTGCTGTGGCGTCCGTGTTGGGCGGCACGCAGTCTACATTCAGAAAATTAATGAGGGTGACAGGAGCAGCTACATAGCTGGACATGGTTCTGTGATCCAAACCGTTGATCCGATTAAATTACAAAGCTGACAAGGCTGCATTGAAAATATTCAAAATTAAATGATCCTAACCTTCCGATGGGGTACCATCATATAAACGGTTTGGATCACAGAGAAAATTCTACAAGTATGGGATGATAGTTCACCACCATTTTAACTAAAACATAGAGATATCCAGTTTGTGTAAATCGTGGGCCTCGTTCCAAACCGAGTTTTGTTTAAAAATCACTCATTAAAAATCCTAACCATCCAAATACTGCCAATCAAAAATAGGTGACCAAAACTAAGATCCAAATCCAATGAGAAATATCAAATTGTTATGATTGTCTGGTCAGATGTTATTAAAATTTTAAGGCCGTGATCCATCGACAGTCCCCCACATCCGTACACGATCAGCAAGGACCCGTTTGGATCATAAGTTACTTAAGTCATTTATGGCACAGGTAAGAGAAATTTGTGACTGTAGACCCCTCCTTTTATCCAATGGTTTTTATGGAGCAATACAAACTTTCTTTTGGAACACGTGCGGAGACCAAATTCTGAAATGAAAATACCCCTCCTTTTCACTGCTGTGGCTCTTCCTCTGCCTTTCAACTATTTGCTTTTACTCTCCCTTTCCATTGCTGCTTCAGTGTCGTTACTTTCACCCCCTTTCCTCACTCTGTTAGAAAGACAAAAAAACCCCTTTTGTGGCCCCCCCCCTTATCAACATTTCATCTTCTTTTAAAAATGTCGGTCTAGTGAAGAAAGCACGCACCACAGGTATATTTTAAACTTAGTTGGGCCCACATTAAATGTATGTAGTATAGGATACGGATTGACTACTCCCCCTGACACCAGCCCCGTGGCTGGTGGTCGGTGCTCTGAGGGCCCCACCATGATGTACATGGCTGGTGGTCGGTGCTCTGTGGGCCCCAACATGATGTATGTGTTTCATCCATTCCGTTCATCCATTTTTAAAGTTCATTTTAGGGCTGTATCCTAAAAATAAGAGGGATATAAATCTTAGATGTACCACACTATAGGAAAATAATAGTGATTAAATATCCATTATTTAAATCCTCTTGAGGCCCACTGTACTGCTTATCTGAAATCCAATCTGTTTATTAGGTCATAAAGACCCAAATGAAGGCTAAAAACAAATATCATCTTGATCCAATACTTTTATGGCCACCAAAAAGTTTTTAATAGTCGATGTTCATTAAACACTGTTTCCTGTAATGTGGTCCAATTGAGATAAGGATATACCTCATTTTTTTGTATAATATTATAAAATGATCTATAAAAATATATGGACGGCATGGTTGAAACACATACATCATGATGGGGCCCACAGAGCAACATTTGGCATACGACAGGAAACATTTGGCATAATCAAGGGGGAGTAGCCAATCCATTATGCCAATCCGTTTTCCTGTCGTGGATCATACGAACACTAGTCATTGGCTGGTGGCAGGGGGAGTAGCCAATCCGTTTTCTGTAGTATATCCACGTCGTCCATCCGTTTTTTTATCTAATTTAAGGGATTGAGCCCCAAATTGAAGCATATCAAAATATCAAGTGAATCATACCATGAGAAATAGTGGGTATAATGATTTTCTAGTTTGTCCAGCTGATTTTCTAGTTTGCCCCACTGAATTCATGTTTTCTCCTCTTAATTTCATGTTTACCCTGCTGATTTTGTAGTTTGCCTCACTCAAGTTCATGTTTGCCCTGCTGAATTCCTAGTTTGTGCCGCTGAATTCCTAGTTTACCCTGCTGATTTTCTAGTTTACCCCGCTGAATTTCATGTTTCCCCCGTTAAATTTCATGTTTGCCCCCCTCATTTTTCAGTTTTTCCCACTGAATTTTCTGTTTCCCCCACTGAATTTCATGTTTGTCCCGCTGAATTCCTAGTTTGCCTCGCTGATTGTTTTAGTTTATCCCGCTGAATTTTATGTTTCCCCCACTGAATTTCATGTTCGCCCCGCTCATTTTTCAGTTTTTTTCGCTGAATTTTCTGTTTCCCCCGCTGAATTTCATGTTTTCCCCGCTCGATTTGCAGTTTTTCTTATTGAATTTCATGTTTCACCTATTGAATTTCATGATCTTCCCACTGAATTTTATGTTTTCTCCGTTGAATTTCATGTTTCCCCCTCTGAAAATCAAGTTTACCCCTATCAATTTCATGTTTTCTCCGCTGAATTTAATGCTTCCCCCGCTGAATTTCATGTTTGCCCCATTCAATTTCATGTTTGCCTCGTTCAATGTCAAGGTTCCCTCCCTCAATATCTAGGTTCCCTCCCACATATGGGGTTTTAGTGTATACTTAATCTCATGAAAACGGAGGGGTATTATTTAATCTGTTGAACATGATATATTACAAATAAAACATCATTGTGGGGCGTAGCAAGCGTAATCGGATTGCGTACTGAGTTAGTCAGTATGCTCCCGTTGTACTAAGTAAACTTAGATGAACCCACATTGAATGTATGTAGTATATCCACACCGTTCGTCCGTTCTTCCATCTAATTTGAGTGGTTTAGCCCCAAATTGAAGCATATCAAAAGATCAAGTGGATCATACCACAAGAAATAGTGGGCATAATGATTTCCACCGTTGAAACCATAGTGGGCCTAACAATGATGTTTGTTTGTTATCGCATCTTACTTTTTTAAGAATTATGTGAATGAACCGCTTTAAACATAAAATAAGTAGCTTAACGTACTTTTTTATTGTCTATATAAATTGGCCCGCCTAATCACTGTTTGTGAACAAAAAAATAGTCTATATTCTTTAGCACATATAAAAATATCATGATCAAGTATACCTTTCAAATGATGCAAAATCTTTTTCCCTACTTGTAGATGAATCTAACTCAGAAATTTCATGTGGTAGTTAAGTAATTCCACAATATACAAGATGTTTAGGCTAGTATGAGTCAAGTATGTAAAACTTCTAATCGACAACTTGAAACCTTTTAGGATCTATTAGATTGTTTTTCTTGTCCTTGCTCAATTTCAACTTAATTTCCATAAATATGCACACTAATTTAGAAATTTTCATCTCAAATATTTTTTGAGTTTCATGAATATACGTGTTTTCAAATGTAAAAATTACATTATCTATTTAATTTATCCTGATTCAAGATAATATCCCATAAGACTCATATTCGTTATTTCAAATTTATGAACTAGCCTTTATAAACTCATCAATCATAAAATTATAATTATCTATGAAGATTAGATCACCAATGTATAAGGATGTCAATAATACATCACCATGATCATTGTGTTAACATGGATAACATGCTCATTGGGATAACTTGTTTGTTTGTTATCAAACCTATTCATAAGATCATACAGACAAGGATTAATAGAAAACACGATTGTATGTTTGATCCAAAACTTCTGTGGCCCCTAAGAAATGATGAACATGGGGAGTTCAATTCAAAATTTTCATGTGTTATAGTCCATTTGAACATTGGATACGTTTAGATATTTGGGCTCAAGCCATGAAATTATTTGTTAAGTTTGCCCCGCTGAATTGCATGTTGCCCCCGCTCAATTTCATGCTTGCCTCGCTGATTTTCTAGTTTACCCCGCTGATTTTCTAGTTTGCCTCACTCAATTTTATGTTTTCCCCGATCACTTTCATGTTTGCCCCATTGATTTTCTTGTTTGCCTCACTGATTTTCTAGTTTCCTCCGCTCAATTTCATGTTTGCCCCGCTGATTTTCTAGTTTGCCCTGCTGATTTTCTAGTTTACCCCGTTGAATTTCTAGTTTGCCCTGCTCAATTTCATGTTTCCCCTATTGAAATTCAAGTTTGCACCGCTCAATTTCATGTTTTCCTGCTGAATTTCATGTTCTCCCGCTGAATTTCATGTTTTTCCCTCTGAATTGCATGTTTCCCCTGCTAAATTTCATGTTTCCCTCGATCAAGGTCAATGCTTTCTCAAAGCGATCGTTTTTTATATATCGCAATTGACAATTCCATTGTTTATATTTGAAAAGAAGAGTCACAAGATGTTTTTCAATCCAGAAGAAGTCTTTATCCTCTTTAAGTATTTCCACCTTCCAATTTTCTTGAAACCCTTGATTCTCATATAGTTTGTCTGGATCTTTATTTTCTTCCCAAAGGGTCTTCTTTTGTGGATGCCTCTTGTTCCTGTTTAGTCCCCATCGTTTCGGAAGTTGTTTCTATTTCTATGTTTGTTTCTTCCGCACTTTCACCCCTTTCTTCCGTTTCTGAGGTATGTTTCAGATTCTTAGTGACAATAGGCGACGGTATTCTACCTAAATAGTAGACATAGGTGATAAATAAAAGAATACTAAAGATTCTGACACAAGGTACTTATTAGATCAAATAAGCACATTACATCTAAGAGAATTATTTTACCGTATCCAAAATAATACGAATCCAACCCATTTCATGAAGAAAATGTGACCAATTAACTAACCAAGAAAACTAGTTACAAATAACATGTTCTTGTTGCACCGAAAGAGAAAGAACAATTGAATAGGGAGAAGGATTTGTTTTTTGAGGAGAATGAAAAGTTAGCGAATGAGAGGGAGGAGTTTAATAAGGAGGAACAAGGTAGTCGTACACAGAGTGGACGTTTTGTGATGGAGGAGGAGGGTGAGGAGTTGAGGAAGAGAGGGGCAGTAAATGATATTGACGATAAAGAACTTGGACATAAGGATCTGGATGTGCAATCCTATAGTAATGCCAAAGGTAATGTATTGAATGCATCCACTTCTCATCTCGTGTAAGCCTCGTATCATAGACCGTACCGTTCCATAGGCTTCCGCGATCTTCCCAGTCGAATTTTGACAACCTTCGACCTTTATCCGATGTTTACGCGTGATCCTAAGCCAAGTCCTGTCAATCCGAGTCGGCTCAACCCGAGACTTGTACCAGTGCGACCATGCAGTCGTCGCGGTTCCGATACCGCGTCTTGCACGGCGATGTGGCACCCTGTCCAGGAGATGTGGGCCCGCATTCAGTTCGAGGAAAAACGCCGCATGTTGCAAATCCTGAGAGAATCCATCACATCAATCACTTCACTTATCAAGTACACCCATCATGTCAAGTACCATATCCCATCCCCTAAGTACACTACACCATCCCCAAAGTCAACCTTCCCATCCCATCTCTTACACACCCCATCACTCCTCTCCCATCATCTCTCACCTCTCTCTCATCTCTCTCCCAAGCTTCATGAGAGCAACTCCAACGTCCATGGCTTTCATGGAGAGGCTAGGTGTGGCCCACCTCCCTACCGCTCAATCCCACCATGCCAAAACCATATCCACCGTTCAAATGCATCCCTTGGAGATCTAAGATACGTTGATGGAAGAAGAAATCCAAGAAGATAAAAGGTGGGTGCTTCTTTCTCCCTTTCTCCCTCTCTCTTTCAATATTTTGGTGTGATGACATGACCATGTGACCCACCCGGATGTACCCTACCTCAATGTGTGTCTTATCCAACCGTTTAAGCCATGTGGGCCCTACCCTTGGTGATGGAAAACACGAATATCAGATTGGTTCAAATCATGTGGGCCATGTCCACGTGGGACCCACCATCCGTGGTCCCCACATGTGGGACCCACCTTGATGAATTTCATTTAAACATCGTCCGTCCAGCATCTAGGGACGCTAGCTGGACATGTTCCTTGGAACTGAGACAGTGAGGTTTACTCGCTGCAACGAAAGAAAAGAAGAAGGGGTATTTGATTTTTTAGGCTTTTTGATGGACCACTCTTATAGGCCTCGCATTGATGTATAAATTCAATCCATGCCGTCCATCCCTTTCTTCATATCATTTTAGGCGTTGAGCTAAAAAATGGGGCCAATCTAACTTTCTAGTGGGCCATACCTTAGCAAATAGTGATTTGCACCGTTTAAATTCATTTAAAATTTTCTACATGCCAAGATATATTGAATATTAGATTCGTTTGGTCTGTCTTGGGCCATAAAATCCAATGGCTAGGGTGGATTTTACGGATGCGGGCCCCACGTGCGAAAAACCTTGAGAAAATAGGTTTTTAAAAAAAAAAAAAAAAACATGCAGTAACTGACACTGCTACTGTCAGAGACCCAAGCAGCGCCAGCGCTGCACTAACGGGTGGACGGGCAGGACCACTGGTCCCCTCCAGTGGCCCCACTGTGATGTATGTGGAATATCCACACCGTCCATCTTGTTGGCCCTTAGGGCAGTGGTCCCCACCCCAAAAATGAGCCGTATGTACGACTCAAGTGGTCCACATCACAAGAAACAGTGTTGAATTGAACGTCTGCCATTGAAACCCTTTTGGGTCGGCACGGACGTTTTGGATCATTATGAAATTTGTTTCTCCTCCGCACTCATGACCATGTGACTTTATTAACAGATTTAATGGGAAATAGAGGTTATGGTGGGCCCCACGTGGGAACCACCTGCAAGAGGATTGGCTAGTGTACAAACACATCAGCTATATACTTGCTGTGGATGACGTCAGCAAGTTTAGCGACCCAGACCATCCGTCTTTTCTAGTGGGCCACATGTGTGGACCCCACCATGAGGTTTTGGTCATATCTAAACCGTCCATTCACTTGGTGAGCTCGTAATGAGGCAGATCCATCAGGTGGACCACACTGCAGCAAACAGTGGAGGATTAAACGTCAATCATTGAAATCTTTTTCAGACGTTTTGGAGCAATATAATAATATGATACTATATATTGATATATATTATGTATATTTAGATATAATATATTATGGTGGGCCCATGTGGGACCCACCTTTGGTGGAAACTGATGGACGGTGTACCCACAACAGCAATATAGCTGCTGTATTGCCTTTGGCTAACCACATGGACCTCATCATGTGGTCCGAGTTATATTCCAACCATGTCTCCATTTACTGTGTGGAGCCCACCTTTATTAGGCCGTCCATTTGCTGGTGTGGTGCGCACCAGGATATATGGGTTTTAATCCATGTCATCCATGGGCGCGGGTCCCACCTGATGTAAGTGTTTTATCCACGTCATCCATGGACCACACCATGATGTAAGTGTTGTATCCTCACCGTCGAGTGCAAAGACGATGGGATTCCACCATGATGTATGCATTTCTCCACCCTGTCCATTCATTGGACGTGGACCCACCATGGCAGCGTGTGGGGCTCACCTTGATTTAATGTATTGCATCCACACCGTCCAACCCATGAATGGTGGATGCAGGTTGACTGGAGTACCTCACACCAGCTTGATAGCTGAGGTATTGATGTCAGCAAGTTCCGTGGGGCCCACTTGATTTAGGCGGTGTATTCCATGCCACTCATCTGTTTTACATCCATGATTGTCCTTTTATATGGACTGCCGTGATGAATGTATCGTATATCTATGCTGTCTATTGATGCGGCCGACTTTGATATATATGGGGGCCATTAGTGCGACCCATTGATGTAAGGCCCATAGTGATATGTAATGGGCCCATGACGCGTGACCCATTTGATGTGTTCGAGGCTCAAATACGTGGCCCATTGATGCATATGAGACCCACGTGTAGGGCCCACCTGTGATATATATTAGGCCCATGTGCAGGGCCCACCCGTTGTGTATTAAGGCTCATGGGTTGTGGCCCATTGTGAAGTATGTATTAACTATCCATCTAGTGTGGCCGTTGAGATCGTACTGGAGGCCTTGCTGTGTGGCCCATTATGGTGTATTTAAAGCCCAGATTGTGAGACCCATTTGATGCATTTGTGTCCCATGGGTTAAGACCCATTGAGATGTGTCTGGGGCCCATGGGTTAAGGCCCATTGTAATGTATTTGGAACCCGTGAGAAGAGCCCACCTCATATGTTCCACCCTAACTGTCTAGGTCATATAGGGCCAGCCTCGATGTATGTTTTATTCACACCGTCCATGGGATGTGTGACCCACTAAATATATGCATTCTATATCCACACTAACCATCTGGTGGGGCCCATCTGCTACATGTGTAGGGCTTACCTATTATGCATTTATGCGGCCCATTGATGCAAACCACTTGTTGGATAAGAGCCCCAATAGTGCGGCCCATTGATGCAAGGCCCGTTATGATATGTTAGAGGCCCATGGTTGAGGCCCATTAGGATGTGTTTATGGCCCATTTGGTAAGGCCCACTGAGATGTATTTTCGGCCCATGGTCGAGGCCCATTATGACATATTCCTGGCCCGTATGTCGTGGCCCATTGTGATATGTTTGGTGCGGCCCAATGTATCGACCCACCGTGATGTGTAGGCCCACGTGCTGCATGTGTAAGGCCCACCTGTGATGACTATTTGAGGCCACTTGTTGGATAGTTAGGCTCACTTTATGTTTGACCCTATGAGAGCCACTCCTTGAGAGCAATGATGGCTAAATGTCCACATTGTTGGGCAATGATGGTTTAATGTCCACATTATGACCTTCCCTTAGGCCTTGTTCGGCAGATTATCGTGACCGATTTTGCCGATTCTGATTATTGATCGATTTCGATTGTCGTGGCCAATTGTCGATTCTGATTGGCGTGATTAATTTGCCGGTTTCGATTTATCGATCGATTTCGATTGTCGAGGCCAAGTATCAAGGCTGACTCCGATTGTCGAGGCCAAGTATCGAAGCCGATTTCGAGTGTCGATTTCGATTATCGAGGTAGATTTCAATTGTCGAGACCTATATGATGTATATGTGACATGTATTTGAGACCCCTTCGTAATGTGTATTCGACCCATGTTTAGGGCCTAATGTAATGAATATGAGGTCTATGTGATGAGGCCCATTGTGGTGCATTTGAGGGCCAAGCGATAGAGACCATTGTGATGTATGTTAGGCCCATATGAAAGGCCCATCGTGATGTGTATTAAGCTCTTGAGCAAGGCCTATGTTATTCTATATTTGGCCCTTGTGTGAGGTCATGGGTCCACTATATGATAGGATCTATGAGGGCCATTCATTGGGATAATGTTGGTTAGATGTCCACATTGTCGAGACTGATTGTTGATGCTGGTTATTGATACCGATTATAAGTATGTGACAACATAGCATCATGATACATGCCCATAAGCATTTTCTGTATGTTTGTTATGAGGTGTGTTTGACCATTGCATAAGTCCTTGAGCATGTTGTTATGAGACTCCCTGATAGGCGAAGATTGTCTCACATGAGCACACGATATGTGTAGGATAGATGCATGACTCATGCATCTTGTATTACATTGTGTTGTACTGTATGCCCTAGCGACATCGGGATCGTAGCCTCCACAGGCATTTCATGGATGGCCAGATGGGATACCGAAAATTTGTTCTACATGGGGTGCTATAGATATCCCTGGGTGAAAGTTTCTAAACCCTCTTGGTTCCAGAGGTTGATCCAACATCTAGACCGAATGGATGTATGAGTGCATGTGGGCCGTATACCGTTAGGCCGCGTCTCCCACTGTATCGTGGTTGGTTGGAAGGGGTGCGGCCTTACCTGCCTGAGAGGAGGGGGCAATGCTAGGCTGAGTCTGACTAGCTAGAGGAATGGGTCAGCTATCGATGAGTTGGGCCCGATATTGTTAGGCGGATAGTGAGGTCTCTTCCACTCACCTTGTTGCGGGCGATGGGGCGGCAATCTGGTTTGGAGTGTAATAGACCCCGGTGATTTCTCAAAGAGGAACTGTACTGATATATGAACTTATTGAGTAGGAGTTGCATGTTCATTCATTCATTCACTATCATCCCGACTTCACACTTCAGCATGGTCATTCCATTCGCACCGCATATTGCATTACATTCGCGACATATGACATTTTGGGTTACATGTGTTCTGCATTCATATGGTTTAGATACGACATCTGATATTTAACTTTTTATAATTCCCTCATTTGTATAGTTGATCCGTATTGCGTATTCTGATATTTGACTTTTTATGATTTCCTCATTTGTATAGTTGATTCGTATTGCGTATTCTGATATTGATTGACTTATAGACTTGTCCATACTTAATTCCTGCTCTTGTCAATGTTTCTGCTTATTCAGACATTGTATGCTTTATGGATTACCAGTTTTTCGGTATTGTATGATTATGACATTGTATTGAATACTTGGCACTTACCTTGTGCACACACTTACACCACCATCTAAGCTTTCTATAAGCTTATACACGATAGATGCGTGCAGGTGATGTTAGGTTGCAGCTGTGTTGAGCTTAGAGCGTGTAGTGATTTTTTAGAGCTTGATTTTCTATTTATATATTTTCTTTTCAGTGTTGTAATCAAATAATTATATTAGTGGATATATGATGATGATGTTGCCTTTGTGAATTAGGTAATCTTGTAGTTATGCTTATTACTAGCTATATATATATATATATATATATATATATATATATATATATATATAATCCTCCTTATAGGATCCCAGGATCAGAATTTAGCATATGGATGCTAGGAGCCGAGAATGGGATACTATGGAGGCTGTCGGCACCGGATTCGGCGATCGGGATTCCTATGAATCCAATTCCCGGGTTTGGGGCGTGACATCTCATTTATGAAAGGAGAACCAAAAAGATACCGAAGCTGTCATATTACAAGATGTCTATTGTCACGTCTCAAACCTAGAAATCGGATTCATATGAATCCCGATCACCGAATCTGGTGCCGACAGCCTCCGTAGTACCCCATTCTCAGCTCCTAACATTCATATGCTAGATTCCGATCCTAGAATCCTACAAGGAGGATTTTATTTTATTTTTGTATATTTAACTAGTAATAAGCATAACCACAAGATTACCCAATTCATGAAGGAAACATCATCATCACATATCCACTGATATAATCATTTGAGTACAACACTGAAAGGGAAATACATAAATAGAAAATCAAGCTCCAGAAGACCACTGCACGCTCCAAGCTCAACACTGCAGCAACCTAACATCACCTGCACGCATCTATCATGCATAAGCTTATAAAAAGCTTAGAGGGTGGTGTACGTGTGTGCACAAGGTAAGTGCTAAGTATTCAATACAATGTCATAATCATACAATACCGGAAAATCGATAATCCATAAACCATATAATGTTTGAATAAGCAAAAATACTGATAAGATCATGAATTATCAGAGTAAACAGAAGTACTGATCAGGTCATAAATCATACGATGACAGAGTAAGTAGAAGTATGAACAAGTCCATAAGTCAATCAATATCAGAATGCGCAATATAGAACAGTTATGCAATAAGGAGTCATAAAGAGTCAAATATCAGATGCCGAGGATATAATACAATATACAAACCTTGCTGAGTCTGTATAGGCCATATAAGTGCAGAAACATAGCAACCCAAAATGCCATATACATGCAGATGTAATGTAATATGCAATGCGAATGATATGACCATGCTGGAGTGTGAAGTCGGGATGATAGTACGTAGTATCGCAGGCTACGGGGTCCACCACAAGGAATCTCTATCCAAACCAGTTCCATACCTAAATTTGGATAGTCTGACTCAACATGGTAAACTCTTGATCTCAGGTTAGTCGCGCGTCCAATTGAAATCCTTGCCATAACGAAGATACACAATAATTAGTGCGCACCACCAGCCCGAGTGGATAGTGAATGGATGAATGAATGAGTATGCAACTCCTACTCAGTACCCTATCATCACAGTAGCCTGCGTACCGCTGGTAGCTCGCCCAGTGTGGTAGCTCGCCCAGGCCTCAGCCCCTCCCACATCACACCCGCCCACATCAACGTCCGTCCACGTGCGCCCGCCCACATGCACAATAGTGACGGGGTGTCGTAATATCATGTCAGTCCTCATAGCAGTACGGTTCCTCTCTGGGGTCATCACTGGGGTTTAGTACACTCTAAATGGCACTGCCGCTCTCCCTAGCCACACAGTCCAAGTGAGCATAAGAAACCTCACTATCTGCCTGGCCAATAGTCTGCCAATACCTATTCGGCACATCGATAGCGAACCCATTCCTCGAGCTGGTCAGACTCAGCCTAGTATTGCCCCCTACGCTCGGACGGGTAAGGCACACCCCCTTCCAACCGACTACGGCACAGTGGAGAGCGCAGCCATATGGTAATCGGCACTCAACGCCCATCTACCCACTCGGTCTAGACGTTGGAGCATCCTCTGAAACCAAGAGGGTGTTTAGGGATTTTCGCCCAGAGCCATCTATAGCGGCCGAATGATCGAACAGATTTTCGGTGTCCCATATGGCCATCCACGATATGCATGTGGAGGCTACGGCCCTTATATCACTAGGGCGTACAGTAGTCACAACATAATGTAAGATGCATGAGTCATACAATCCAATCATACATCAATCCTGCGCATGTCGTGCACTCATGTGAGATAACCTTCACCTATCAGGGAGTCTCACATCATTCTGCCCAATGACATATGCAATAGTTAATCACATCTCATAAAAAATATGCAGATGATGCGAATGGGCATGTATCATGATGCTATGCAGTCACATACTCATATTCGGTGTCAATAACCGGCATCGACAATGTGGACTTTTAACCAACATTGCCCCCAAGGAATGGCCCACATAGAATCAAATATATAATGGGCACATGGCCTCACACAAAGGCCAAAATATACGAAACAGGTGGGCCCTGGTCATGGGCCTAACTCGTATCACAATGGGCCTTGCCCGTAGACCTCGAATACATCTGGATGGGTCGCATCCATTGGCCTCAGATATATCACAATGGGCCTCAAATATACTTCGCAGGTGAGTCACATACCTGGGTCTAATACACACCAGTATGGGCTACATCACATAGGCTTAATATACATCACTATGGCCATAACCCATGGGCTTTAAATACACAATAGGTGGGCCCTACACATGGGCCTCAAATATATACCACAGGTGAGCCTCAATGTACGGTTCACCAATACAACAGGATGGGTCTAATGACATGGACCTCATAAACATATCGAATAGGCAGCACCATTTGGGCCTTACATACATTGCAATGGGCCATGACCCATGGGCCTTGCATACATCACAATGGGCCTTGTAGCATGGGCCTCATATATATTTAAGGTGGGCCCCGACAACGGGCCTCATACACATCAAGGTGGGCCTCAACAACGGGTCGAACAAAATAGACCAAATCAAAAGGGCGGGTACAAAGGAGCCAAATCAATTGGGCCGATCAAATAGACTGATACAGATGGGCCGAGTCAAAGGGGCCGACTCAAATGGGCAAAGTCAATTGGGTTAATCAAATGGGCCGATGCAATTGGCCGAGTCAATGAGTTGAATCACTTAGCCGAATCAATCAAATGAGCCGAATCAGTTGGATTGAATCACTTGGCCGAATTAATTAAATGGGCCGAATCAGTTGGATTGAATCACTTGGCCGAATTAATCAAATGGGCCGAATCGGTTGGATTGAATCACTTGGCTGAATCAATTAAATGGGCCGAATCAGTTGGATTGAATCACTTGGCCGAATCAATCAAATGGGCCGAATCAGTTGGATTGAATCACTTTGCCGAATCAATCAAATGGGTCGATACAAGCAGGCCGATCAAATAGACTTATACCAATGGGTTGAATTAAATGAGCCAAGTCAAATGGGCCCCTAAATACATCGAATCGGGTTTTATCAAGTAGGCCCTAAATACACCAAGTAGGCTATGCGTCAAGGACTTATACGAAGCATGGTATAAGGGGAGGGATGTTGTTCATAGCAAAGATGGGCCTAGACGACCTACAAGTATGGGCTTAATAATGGGTCCAAGGGAGATTTATAAGGCGGACATATAACTAACACTATACTTGCAATGTGGATGTCAAATCAACTTTGCTCCCAAGGCACAACCGTCATAAACATAATTTGTGCTGGAATCACACATTGCAATGGACCTTAGGTATATCCCATTGGGCTTTAAATACATCACTTAGGCCATATCATATGGGCCTTTTACTCATCAAATGGGTCACATCAATGGGCCGCACCAATGGGCCTTATGTGCATTGTAATGGGTCATAACTCGTGGCATTAGAATGCATCAAATGGGCCTAATCCCATGGGTCTTAAATATAACAAATGGGCCACACTACTTGGTCTAACAATACTAAAAAAAAAAGAGAGAAAAACTGAGCTGGTTGAACAATACTATCAGTGGGCCGAGCCGAGCCGACCTGACTGGACAGCAACATCAGGTGGACCGAGCTGAGCCGACCTGATTTAACAATAACATCAGGTGGGCTGATCCAAGCTGACCTGACTGAATAGCAACATCAGGTGGGCTGATCCGAGCCGACCTGACTTAACAATAACATCAGGTGAGCTGATCCGAGCCGACCTGACTGAACAGAAACATCAGGTGGGCTGATCCGAGCCGACTTGACTTAACAGTAACATCAGGTGGGCTGATCCAAGCCGACTTGACTTAACAATAACATCAGGTGGGCTAATCCGAGCCGACCTGACTTAACAGTAACATCAGGTGGGCTGATCTGAGCCGACCTGACTTAACAATAACATCAGGTGGGCTGATCCGAGCCGACCTGACTAAACAACAACATCAGGTGGGCTGATCCAAGCTGACCTGACTTAACAATAACATCAGGTGGGCTGATCTGAGCCGACCTGACTTAACAATAACATCAGGTGGGCTGATCCGAGCCGACCTGACTAAACAACAACATCAGGTGGGCTGATCCAAGCTGACCTGACTTAACAATAACATCAGGTGGGCTGATCTGAGCCGACTTGATTGAACAGCAACATCAGGTGGGCTGATCCGAGCCAACCTGACTTAACAATAACATCAGGTGGGCTGATCCGAGCCGACCTGACTTAACAATAACATCAGGTCGGCTAATCCGAGCCGACTTGACTTAACAGCAACATCAGGTGGGCTGATCCGATCCGACCTGACTTAACAATAACATCAGGTGGGCTGATCCGAGCCGACATGACTAAGCAGCAACATCAGGTGGGCTGATTCGAGCTAACCTGACTTAACAATAACATCAGGTGGGCTGATCCGAGCCGACCTGACTTAACAATAACATCAGGTGGGCTGATCTGAGCCGACCTGACTTAACAGCAACATCAGGTGAGCTGATCCGAGCCGACCTGACTTAACAATAACATCAGGTGGGCTGATCCGAGCCGACCTGACTATGGTCGACGCCTCTACATGGGCCATTGAGGAACTCATTAGTCATGACCGGTGCTAGCCGACCTCTTGTCCCATAGAGCTGTCCGATCCAACCTCTTCTCTTTAGTCGGACCATTCTTACCCATAACATGTATCCTCATATACTAAAGATCCATGGGGCTCATGGCACATCAGGGCGGACTAGCACTGCTTAGACATTGTCCTCCTAACCCTGCACCTATCAAACTTGCCCAGGTACAGCAGCACTACCCAAAGTGGATGGAAGACAAGGGTGGGTTCCATAGTCCCCACGCCAATTACACTTCACTGCTACCACTGCTACCAGGAATGGATGCCAAGACCGATGTTGAAATGAGATAAATTCCGCTCAGCCTACCCGTTGAGCTATGAATCTGGGTGTAATTACACATCAAGGAGGGTCTGCACGGACGTGGTCCCACCGTCCAGGGGGAGTGGACGGTTTGGATAAGGCCCATGCACTATGATGTGGGCCATCTGGACGGATGGAGGGAGTGAATGGGTCCCATAGACCCCATGGTCAGTCCACTCAAGTCTGGACACACACCATGTTAACCACCACCACAGGGAACGTTATCAAGACTACCATGTGATGGTATGGGGCATCCTCCACTCCGCCTACTACCAGAACCATGAAGCTGGGTGAGTCCGTCCAGAGTTGAGACAATGTATCTTTTCACTCAGTTACTAATTAAGAAATGGGTCTGGGTGAACGATAGCAGCAAGGTATCTCCACCCCGCCTACCAGTTGAGCTGTGGAGCTGGGTGTCCATGATAGCCACGCCCACTAGGGATGGATGCCAAGACCTCAGTGTTGAAATGAGGCACCTCTAACTCCGTCTCCCAGATGAGCTGTGGGGCTAGGCGGGCTCAGCGTTGAAACAATGTATTTTTCACTCAGTCTACTACCTGAGTTGTGGAGCTGAGCCCACGTCAGATCACACTTCACTGGTAGCTACAACCACTATTTACTAAGTTATGGCCCATTAGATGCTCCGATCAACCTCATTTTCTGGCTCAATGCCTAAAATGAGTTAGTGTATAGGATAGACGGCGTGGATTTAACACATACATCAAGGTAGAGTGTGTATGAGTGGGTCACCCCACAAGCTTGTAACCCAGTAAATATTTGGGTTTTCACAAAGACGTCCAGCGTCCTTGGACGCTGGACGGTCGTCACAGTAAGGGTGAGCTATATTTAAGTGGGCCATCACATGATGAATGATATGGGTACAACACTCATAAGGTGGACCCCACTCATAGACGGCTTGGGTAAAATACTTCATGATGGGTTCCATTCAAGTGGGCCACATGCCCAAATCACCACACAAAATATATAAAAAAATGAAGAGGGAGAGAGAGAAGCACCCACCTTTTATCTTCGCTTCCATCATCCGCCAATGCAATCTAGGGCCTGAATGGGTGTGATTCAACGGCTGAGATTGGCTTTAAAAGATTAGATTGGATGGTAGAGAGTGGCCACACAAGGCTCCTCCCATGGAGAGCCATGGACGAGAGTTTCTTGGAGAGAAAATGAGGGAGAGAGATGAGAGAGGGAGGTGTAAGAGAGAAGGGAGATGGGTGTGATGGGTGAGTGATAGATGTGTACTTGTGTAAGAAGAGTGTTGACTTTAGGGGTTGCTTGGGGAAGAGTGTGAGGTGATTTGTACTTTGATTGATGGGATATGATGGGATTGATGGATGGGACATTGGGTAGAGTTTCTCTTGGGTTTCGCAACGCGCGGTGTTTTTCTCGCACCGAAAGCTCGCTCATATCTCTTGACCAGGGTATCGCCTCGGCCCGCGAGTAGCAGCATCGGAACCACAGCGGTGGCGCGGTCGCTATGGTAAAGGTCTTGGGTTGAGTCGATACGGGTTGACGGCATACGAATCAGGGTCACACACAAATACTAGTTAAGGGTCGAAGGTTGACAGAATTCAACCAGGAAGACCGCGGAAGTTTACAGAATGGTACGGTCTAAGATACGGGTCTTACATCTATGAACTTATGCACTGGTAAAATTCTGAAGTGTTGACTAGGTTTAATTCTAGTACTTATCATCTAATATTTTTGTCTCATTTTGTTAGACATTTTGGTTATGGGCTGGCCTAGTTTGGTGTTAATCTTAGGAGTTGCACTTCACTAATTTAAAATATAATTCAAGTCTTGTTATGGCAACCCATCCATTGTATGCAGTGTGTTTGACGCAATCATGCATGCATCTGGAAACTGAATTGCTAAAGAGACAATGAGATTCTTGTTATTTAATTTTAGCTTTCATATTTCTCTAACCATAGACGCTCTTCTTAGTATCATGCATATCATGGTTTTCTATTTCCATTGCTTACAGGATTATGTTGCAACAAGATTGTATAAGGCTCTTGAATTGTGTAGATCTTTTTTCCTTAGAAGCATGTGAAGAAAAAATGAGGCCATTTGTAAATAAAAATCAAGAGGTCCTTGTTGTCTTGTTGGCTATAATTAACATGAATAACCTGTAAGTCAAAACCATTGCATCTCAATCTTTCAACATAATGCAACTCTTGCTATTGGTGTTGTTAGTTAACCGAGGTGAAGTTTTAGTTTCATAATAAAATATGTTATAAAGAGGGAGATAAATTGATTGAGATGTTCATTTGGGGAGATTTCCCTTCATGTATTATTTGGAGATTTTGATCTCTTAGAATTGTAGCTCTCACATATCAATGAGGCAAGCTCAAAATTCAGCGAGGGAAGCTAGGAATTGAGCTAGGCAAATTACAAATTGAGCGAGGGAACCGAGGAATTTTCAGTTTGTCTCGTTGAATTTCATGTTTGCCCCACTCAATTTCACGTTTGCCCTGCTGAATTTCATGTTTGCCCCACTGAATTTCTTGTTTGCCCTGCTGAAATTCAAGCTTGCCCTACTCAATTTCATGTTTACCTCACTCAACCTCATGTTTGCCCCGCTGAATTTCATGTTTGCCTCGCTGAAATTCAAGTTTGCCTCGCTTAATTTCATGTTTGCCTCGTTGAATTTTATATTTGCCCCGCTCAATTTCATGTTTGCCCCGCTCAATTTCCAGTTTGCCTCGTTGAAATTGAAACTTGCCCCACTCAATTTCATATTTATCCTACTCAACTTCATGTTTGCTCCGTTGAATTTCATGTTTGCCCCACTGAATTTCAAGTTTGCCCTGTTGAATTTTATATTTGCCCCGCTGAATTTCATGTTTGCCCTGCTCAATTACCAATTTGCCCCGCTCAATTTTCAGTTTGCCCTGCTCAATTTCATATTTGTCACGCTGAATTTCATGTTTGGAATTTAAGATACAACTGATTGGGTCCTTTTAATCTTGGATCAATCCTACTTTTTATCTACCCTTCATAGACCTAACATTTGTTTGATTTTAACCTAATCAAGTCCCGAAATGATGTCATTGCTGCAGTTGTAGTTACAAGTGATAGATGGCATAGGAGAAGTAATTATATTTAACTCTAAAATAGTCATTTCAACCATATAATCAACAATCAATCATTTCCTAGTTTGCCCCTTTGCTTGGTATAGAGTAAAGAGAATTGACTGAAAGCAGTCTAACAAACTATACTTTAGCTTGGATAAGATATGACCAAGATCTTTGCCGAATCTTTTCCCAAACTCTATTATCCATTTTCATTGTTAATATTTTTCTCTCACCAAAATACACAGTCAAAACTTCTCTGTTCTTGTCTTTGATTTTTTTTTTTGCTTCTTTTTTTGTTGTGAAGAGTAGTTTTATAAATTGATTAAATACTCAATTAGTAAAACTTGCCAACTGAATGAAGCAATCTTTTTATGAAACAAATTTTTGTTAAGTTTGATCTCGTTCCACTAGCAAGCGCTTCCCTCACAAAGGTTCATGTTGCTCACATGCATGATGGCAAAAAAGTTGTTGTAAAGGTAATTTTTTAGCATTCTTCCATTTGCATAGGCAACTAGAGCTTCATACTCCAGATGGAAAATCTCTATGGCATAAATTTGGAACTTTTCATATTAAAGGTTACATTCTCTATGGTGTCTTAATGCTTTGTTTCTTTATTTTTTTTAATTCTTTTTTCTTTTTTCTTTGTGTGTGTGTGTGTGTGTGTGTGTGTGTGTGTGTGTGTGTGTGTTAGCTTGTTAGTACACACCGTGTCAGTACACAAACTCGATGTTAGCCACCCCCACTAGGGATCAATACCAAGACCTTAAGTGTTAAAACGAGGTATCTCCACTCAATCAGTTGAGCCATGGATCTGGGTGTTATTTATTTATTTATTTTTGCATCAGGTGTGAAGAAGAATGTTGATAAAGTAATATAGGAATAGACTCAAATTTCCTATGGTTTCAAAAAGAAAACAAAGGTGTATATCTAAACTGTTGTATTGTTGCCTCTTTGATTTGTTAGAAAGGCACTACAATAAGCATTAGGTGATTCTTTAAAATAAAACTCAATGACACATTTGACTTTCAAGAATGGTTAAATGGGAACAATGAGATGAACTAAACAGCTTTCGGCATTTCAATCAAACACACCTTTGGATGATCCAAATTTGGAATGACATATTGGGCAAAAGGGAGGGGTTATAGAACAGAAATAAGGTTAAATTCATTTGGAATGTAAGCTTTAGAAGGAATTTAAATACTATCAAAACAGGATACCTAGTTGAGCTCCTATGTGAGTTTCATGAGGTTTACATTTCAAATAGGAGTTGATAAAAAGAGTGTGGGAGTAGAAAATGTGACCAATTAACCAATCAACAAAACTATTTGTTACAAATAACATCTTGTTGTTGCATCAAAATATATAAATGTTCACTAATCTGGCTAACGCTGAACTTGGTAAAACGTAATAGTTGAATAATTGAAAATTGAGATTATTCAGGAATACACATTAAATGTTGAGATTACACATTGAATTTTATGGTAACCGTTTAATTCGGCAATCCTTAATCTGTTTTCCTTTTTTATTTTCTTACATGTATTGATCTTTGATCATGTTTCAAATAGCAAAGCCTTAAGGGGTGTTTGGCTAGTTCATTTCAAGTTCATTGAAATTCATGTTAGGCTAGTTCAATTGCATTTTAATTATGTGTTAGGCTAGTTCAATTGCATTTCAAATTCATTGAAATTCATGTTACCCTCGCTAAATTTTTAATTTTTTTTTATATATAAAACTGCTTAATTTCATATTTGCCCCGCTGAATTTTCGGTTTGCCCTGCTCAATTTCTAGTTTGCCCCAATCAATTTTCAATTAGCCCCACTCAATTTCATGTTTGTCCTGCTCATTTTCCAATTTGCCCTGCTGAATTTCATGTTTGCCCCGCTGAATTTATAGTTTGCCCCGCTCATTTTTCAGTTTTCCCCGCTGAATTTCATGTTTGCCTCACTCAATTTTATGTTTGCCCTGATTAATTTCTAGTTTGCCCCGCTGAGTAGCAAACGAATCAGATTGCGTACTGAGTTAGTCAGTATGCTCCTATCGTATTGAGTAAACTCAGCTGGGCCCACATTGAATATATCAAGGGTATCCATGTCATCCATCCGTTTTTTCATCTAAATTAAAGGGTTGATCCCCAAATTAAAGCATATCAAAAGATCAAATGGATCATACCATGGGAAACAGTGGGCATAATGATTTCCACCGTTGAAACCATATTAGGCCCAACAGTGATGTTTGTTTGTTATTAAGTATGTTCATAAAATGATTCAAACGTTGAGTCCCTATTAAATTCAAGAGCAACTAATCAAATAACAAGCCTTTCTTGTTGCATGTTAATACGGAGGAATGTTACTGAAAATTCAAAATAACTTGAAAGATTTATGGTGTAATATGCATGCTTTGGCATGTCACATCTCAACTTGATAGGTATCATTTTTGCATTGATTAGTGGATATTGTTAATACTTCTCAACTTGATTCGGAATTTTTTTTTTTAAAAATTGCAATGGAATTGGATGGAATGTGTTGTTTGGAATTGGATTGAGTCCACTATCTAAATCTAGTCCTGTATGCATGAGTAATTTCATTTTGAAATTACATTGATTCACGAGGTGTAGTAGGTTTTATTTTACATTGCATCCTACACCATTGCTACTGAAATGATGTCTTGGGTTTGTTGCAATTTTGAAAATAAATTGAGGGCTTTTTCTCTTTCATGGCAAGTGATAGGTCTTAGGTGGCCATGATTGTTGGCTATGAAAAAGATGGACTTCTCCGGAATCTCAAGAATTGCATTGTGTGATCGCCATATATAATCAAAACCACATGCCTATATCTGTATCTATATGTGCATATGCATATCTATATATTTCTATAAGTATGTATGTTTGTATATGTGTATGAATTTACAAATGCATCATCATCACCATTATTATCTTAGTCTTCTCCTAATAATTTGGATTGGCTTTTAGGAAGTACATGATAGAGATTTCTACATGAAGCACTCTTTATAACCAACTCCAACCATGTGAACCACCAAAGCAACCAGAGCAACATTCATCACATTGGGCATTTATTGAAGCTAGGCAAATGGAAGTTAGGAACTGAGCCAGACTTCAGATTACATGAGTTATATTATAAAATATATTATATTGTAATTCAAATATTGATCTGATTGCATTCTCAGCACTGCACCATCCTATTCTGGAATAGGACAAGAATCCTGTTGATACTTGCTCCTTTCATAATCTGAGCCTTCTCATGTTGTAGGAATATGTTGCCATGAAGCTCAGACGGGAAAATTACCTTTTAAGGTTACATTCTCTATGGTGTCCTAATGCTTTATTTGTTTCTTTCTTTTTTCTTTTTCCTTTTCTTTTTTTGTTTTATTTTGTTTTATTTATTTATTTATTTTTGCATCAGGTGTGAAAAAGAAAGTTGGTAAAGTAATAGTACTTGTGGGGAAAAGAGAGGAGAAAATGACTATAGACCTATGGCTATGGATTATAATCGTAGCTATAGATTGTTGATAATATCGAAGATGAATGTCAAATTGTCCAGCAACAAAACTCTAAAAATAGATGAATTTTCGATATTATCGAGATTTGTTCGATAGTATCGAGCGTAAGTCATCGATAATATTTACATATGATCGATAGAATCGATAACTAATATCCAGTAATTACCGTAGACCTATAGCTACGGATTATAACCGTAGCAATAAGTAGCGTAGCCGAACTGGCATAAACCGCAACAAGAAAAAAAATTTCATAGGATTGCAATTATGGCTACAACTATAATCCGTAGCTATATCGAAAACACTACAATATGTATCGAAAATTGCAGGATTTTTTAGGCAAACTTGCTGGACAGTTCTAGACCTTTTTCGATTATATCGAAGGACCTTCGATACATCGCGAAGGACATATCAAAAAAGCATGGGCTGCGGTTATGGCTACGGCTATAATCCATAGCCACACATTCCTAGCTTTTTTTCTATTGTAATCCCCGCCGCTTTTGTGGGTCCTTTTATGAGGTTTGTGTTATATTCAAACTGTCCATCTATTTGGCGAACTCATATTAAGGCTTGAGATGAAAAATAAGATAGATCTAACTATCAAGTGGACAACACTGTAAAAGGCGGTGAGGAATTGAACGTCTACCATTGAAACCCTTTTAAGGGTTATAGAAGTTTTAGATCATTATGAAATTTGTTTTTCCTCTTCATCCAGGTCTTTGTGACCCTATGAATGAACTTAGACAGGGAGGATTTCTTACAAACATCACATTGGGCCCCCAAAAAGTTTTCAATGGTCGACACTTATTCAACACTGTTTCCTGTAATGTGGTACACTTAAGATTTGGATATATCTCATTTTTGGTCTCATACCATAAAATGATCCGAAAAAATATATGGACAGCATGGATGAAAAGCATACATCATGGTGGGGCCCACAGACCACCGACCATCCACCATTGGCCGATGGCAGAGGGAGTACCCAATCCGTTTCCATGAAAGGAGGGGTATTTTCATGAGAAAATGACCACTGTAGATAAAACCTTTTATCCAAGGGTTTTTATGAAGGAATACAAACTTAAGTTACCAACTTAGACTAGCACGTGCGGACAACGACTTTGAGGACGAAACAACCCCTCCTTTTCACTGCAAAGACGAGCGCAGATGCTCCTCCAACCGAGAGTTGTACGAATGACTTAAAAGAGATCAAAGTTACATGGCCCCACAACTATGTATTTATTATATCCACAACGTTCATCCATATTTCGAGATCATTTCGGAGCATTATCCAAAAAAAAAAAAAATCGTATACAAAGATCAACTGGACCACACCACAAAGAGCAACGGGGAAATTGATTTTCACCATTAAAAATTTTGTAGAGCCCACCATAATATTTATTTTCCATCTAATCTATTCATAAGGTCACAAAGGCCTGGATGAAGAGAAAAAACAAATTTCATAATGATCCAAAACTTCTGTAACCCCTAAAAGGGTTTCAATGGTAGACGGTCAATTCCCCACTGCCTTTTACAGTATAGTCCACTTGATAGCTAGATCTGTCTTATTTTTCATCTCTTAAAATGAGCTCTCTAAATAGATGGACGGTTTGGATATAACACATACCTCATAATGGGAACCACAAAAATCGGTGGGGATTACATCATGGAAATAAAATAAAATTAAAAAGAGAGAGAGAGAGAGAGAGCGTGTAGGGGTTGACCGGGTAGTGACCGGTCGACTGGGGCAGAGCTAGGCCTATGGCTACGGATTATAACCGTAGCATAATGGTAATGCTATCACTTTTTCATTTTTTATTTTTTTATTTTTACCTAGATAACTTTATTCTACCTACATTTTTCTCTAATACATACATACATATATGTGTGTGTATGTGTGTGTGTGTGCATATAAAAATTTTTCTCTCTTTTTTTTTCATTTATTTCTTTATTCATTTAACAAGAATATCTTCTAAACTAAAATTATTTACTTGACGTACCACATATGATTTTGGGGTAAGAGAAGCTACTTTAGCCAACCAACATAGTTATTTTCCAAGATTCCATCAGGTCGATGGTCAAAAATACATTTCATTCACTTCGCGGTAAATTTCAATCACTTCGCGGTCAAACTAGAAATTAAGCGGGGCAAACATGAAATTGAGCGGGCAAATTGAAAATTGAGCAGAGCAAGGTAGGAATTGAGCGAGGGAACATAGAAATTGAGCGAGGCAAGGAAGGAGTTCAACGAGGGAATCTACAAATAGAACAAGGAAAGCTAGAAATTGAGCGAGGCAACCTAGAAATTGAGCAAGGGAACCTACGATTTGAGCTGGGCATCCTAGGAATTGAGTGAGGAAAGTTAGAAATTGAGCGAGGGAACCTAGAATTTGAGCGAGGGGACCTAGAATTTAGCGAGGGGACCTACAAATTATGCGAGGGAACCTAGAAATTGAGCGAGGTAACCTAGGATTTGAGCGAGGCAATATAAGAATTGTGCGAGGCAACCTAGAAAATGAGCAAGGCAACGTAGAAATTCAGCGAGGAATCCTAGGAATTGAGCGAGGGAAGCTAGAAATTAAGTGAGAGAACCTGAAAATTCAGCGAGACAACCTAGGATTTGAGCGATGAAAGCTAGAAATTGAGAGAGGGAACCTAGAAATTGAGCGAGGCAAGGTAAATTCGGCAAGGAAACCTAGGATTTGAGCGAGGGAACCTAGGATTTGAGCGAGGGAAGTTAGAAATTGAGCGAGGGAAGCTAGAATTTGAGCGAGGGAACTTAGAAATTCAGTGAGACAACCTAGGATTTAAGTGAGGGAAGCTACAAATTGTGCAAGAGAACCTAAAAATTGAGTGAGGTAACCTAGGATTTGAACGAGGCAACATAGGAATTGAGTGAGGGAACCTACGAAATGAGTGAGGCAACGTAGAAAGTCAGCGAAGAATCCTATAAATTGAGCGATGGAAGCTAGAAACTAAGCGAGGGAATCTAGAAATTCAGCGAGGCAACCTAGGATTTGAGCGTGGGAAGCAAGAAATTGAGCGAGGGAAGGTAGAAATTCAGCGATGAAACCTAAGATTTGAGCAAGGCAGCCTAGGAATTGAGCGAGAGAAGTTAGAAATTAAGCGAGGGAACCTAGAAATTCAATGAGGCAACCTACGATTTGAGCAAGAGAAGCTACAAATTATGCGAGGGAACCTAAAAATTTAGTGAGGTAATATACAAATTATGCGAAGGAACCTAGTAATTGAGCAAGGCAACCTAGCAATTGAGCAAGGCAACATAGAAATTTAGCGAGGCAACCTACGAATTGAGCGAGGGAAGCTACAAATTGAGCGAGGGAAGCTAGAAATTCAACAAGGGAACCTATGAATTGAGCGAGACAGCCTAGGATTTGAGCGAGGGAAGCTAGAAATTCAGCGAGGCAACCTAAAAATTGAGCGAGAAAACATAGGAATTAAGAGAGATCTTTCTTCCATATTTATCTCTCCTGAGAGAGATCTTTCTCCTGAGATTAGAAGAAAGATCCCACTCATTTTTTATCAAGAGAGAGATCTTCTTCTCTGAGGGCTTTAGATTCAACGATTTTTAAGAGCAAGAAAAAGAAAAGAAGCGTTGAGATAATACCTTTCATCCTAATTTCATCTACTGAAAAAGGGGGCCTTCTTGATCACCTAAAGAGATTTGTAGACAAAATTAACATAATTATGACTGCAAGAACTGAGCTGCCAAATGAGATTATCCTCATTCCTCGGCTGGGGTTCCGGAAGATGAGATTTATGTAGTAAAAAAAGTCTTCTGAATTAAGCGAGGGAAGCTAGAAATTGAGCGAGGCAACCTAGAAATTGAGTAAGGGAAACATGAATTTGAGCAAGGCAAGCTTGAAATTGGGTGAGGCTAACATGAATTGGAATGAACTTTAAATGTAATTGACCTATCCTAACAATTTGCTCTTTGGTGAATTTGACCAAGTAGTTAATGAAATTGAACGAGCTTTACATGAAATTCTCTTTGGTGAATTTGACTGAGCAATTAATGAAATTGACCAAGCGGTTCATAAAATTTTCCATTACATTACATGAATCCGTAAAAGTTCCCCATATATTTTTATAATATCTCCATCAAATTTATGAATTACTCCGTTACAATTCTTGCGTTGTCTCGCTCAATTTATACATTGCCTCGCTCAATTTCTAACTTCCCTCACTCAATTCTTAGGTCTTCTCTCAATCTCTTCCTAGGTTGTCTCACTCAATTCATAGGTTACCTCGATGAATATTTATTTTGTCTCACTCAATTGCTAGGTTCCCTCACTCAATTTATATGTTGCATTGCTCAATTTTTAGTTTTCCTCGCTCAATTCCTAGGTTATCTCGCTCAATTCATAGGTTGTCTCGCTGAATTTCTACGTTACCTCGCTCAATTGCTAGGTTGCCTCGCTCAATTCCTGGGTTTCTTCACTGTCTAGCTTCCCTTACTCAATTCCTAGGTTGCCTTGCTCAATTTCTAGCTTCCCTTTCTCAATTACTAGGTTCCCTGGCTCAATTCCTAGGTTTTCTCGCTCAATTTTTAGGTTGCCTTGCTTAATTTCTAGCTTCTCTCGCTCAATTCATAGGTTCTCTCGCTGAATTTTAAGCTTCCCTCACTCAATTTCTAGCTTCCCTTGCTCAATTCGTAGGTTCCCTCGCTCAATTTCTAGCTTCCCTTGCTAAATTCGTAGGTTGCCTCGCTGAATTTCTATATTGCCTCGCTCAATTGCTAGGTTGCCTTGCTCAATTCTTAGGTTCCTTCGCTCAATTTATATATTGCCTCACTGAATTTGTAGCTTCCCTCGCACAATTTGTAGCTTCCCTCTCTCAAATCATAGGTTGCCTCGCTGAATTTCTTAGTTCTCTCGCTAAAATTCTTGCTTTCCTTGCTCAATTTTTAAATTCCTACGCTCAATTCCTAGGTTGCCTCACTCAATTCCTAGGTTTCTTCTCTGAATTTCTACCTTGCCTCGCTCAATTTTTAGGTTTCCTCGCTTAATTTCTAGCTTCCCTCACTCAAATCCTAGGTTGCCTCGCTGAATTTCTAGGTTCCCTCGCTTAATTTCTATCTTTCCTCGCTCAATTCCCAGGATTCCTCACTGAATTTTTACGTTGTCTCGCTCATTTCGTCAGTTCCCTTACTCAATTCCTACGTTATCTCGCTCAAATCCTAGGTTGCCTCGCTCAATTTCTAGGTTTTCTGGCATAATTTGTAGCTTCCCTCGCTCAAATCCTAGGTTTCCTCGCTGAATTTACCTTGCCTCGCTCAATTTCTAGGTTCCCTTGCTCAATTTGTAGCTTCCCTCGCTTAATTCCTAGGATTCCTCGCTGAATTTCTACATTGTCTCGCTCATTTCCTAGGTTCCCTCGCTCATTTCCTAGGTTCCCTCGCTCAAATCCTAGGTTGTCTCGCTCAATTTCTAGATTCCCTTGCACAATTTGTACCTTCCCTCGCTCAAATCCTAGTTGCCTCGCTGAATTCTAGGTTCCCTCACTCAAATTCTAGCTTCTCTCGCTCAATTTCTAACTTCTCTCGCTCAATTCCTAGGTTGCTTCGCTTAAATCTTAGGTTTCTTCGCTGAATTTCTACCTTGCCTTACTCAATTTCTAGGTTCTCTCGCTCAATTTTTAGCTTCCCTTGCTCAAATCCTAGGTTGCCTCGCTGAATTTTTAGGTTCTCTCGCTTAATTTCTAGCTTCCCTCGCTCTATTCCTAGGATTCTTCGCTGAATTTTTACATTGCCTCACTCATTTTCTAGGTTCCCTCGCTCAATTCCTACGTTGCCTCGATCAAATCCTAGGTTACCTAGTTCAATTTCTAGGTTTTCTCGCATAATTTGTAACTTCCCTCGCACAAATCCTAGGTTGCCTCGCTCAAATTCTAACTTCCCTCGCTCAATTCCTAGGTTTCCTCATTGATTTTCTACGTTGCCTCGCTCAATTTTTAAGTTCCCTCACTCAATTTTTAGCTTCCTTCGCTCTAATCCTAGGTTGCCTTGCTGAATTTCTAGGTTCCCTAACTTAATTTCTAGCTTCTCTCGCTCAATTCTTAGGATTCCTCACTGAATTTCGATGTTGGCTCGCTCAATTCTTATGTTGCCTCGATCAAATCCTAGGTTGTCTCACTCAATTTTTAGGTTCCCTAGCACAATTTGTAGCTTCCCTCGCTCAAATCCTAAGTTATCTCACTCAATTTCTAAGTTCCCTCACACAATTTATACCTTCCCTCGCTCAAATCCTAGATTATCTCGCTGAATTTCTAGGTTCCGTCACTCAAATTCTAGGTTCTTTTGCTCAATTTTTAACTTCCCTCGCTCAATTCCTAGGTTGCCTAGATCAAATCGTAGGTTCCCTCTTTCAATTTCTAGGTTCCCTCTCTCATTTTCTACGTTGCCTCGCTCAATTTCTGGTTGCCTTGCTCAATTTCTAGCTCGCCTCACTCAATTTCTAAATTCCCTCGTTGAACTCCTATCTTGCCTCGCTCAATTTCTAAGATCCTTTGCTCAATTCCTACCTTGCTCTGCTCAATTTTCAATTTGCCCACTCAATTTCATGTTTTCCCCGCTCAATTTCTAGTTTGACTGCAAAGCGATTGAAATTGACCGCGAAGTGAATGAAATATATTTTCGACCATTAACTTGATGGAATCTTGAAAAATAACTAGGTTGGTTAGCTAAAGTAGCTTCTCCTACCCCAAAATCATTTTTAGTACGTTAGGTAAATAAGTTTAGTTTAAAAGATATTCTTGTTAAATGAATAAAGAAAGAAATATAAAAAAAAAAAAAAAAAAAAAAAAGAGAGAGAGAGAAAATTTTATATATATATATATATATATGGAAAAGGTACTATGCACTCGACCTCACGATAAGCTCCCGTGAGGTCGAGCTGTGTGGGCCCCACTGTGATACGTGTCGACATCAACACTGTGCATTTGATGGGTCCCCTTTAAATTATGGGATATCCAAAAAATCAGTCATATACGGAACTCAGGTGGGTCATACCATCTGAAATCATGTGAAGACACCGTTAAAACATATAAAAGCATTTGGTGGAGCCTACCTGAAATTTGCATGTGTCTAAAACTTGGTCTGAACCCTCATCCAAGTGGGACACACATAATGGATGGGCTGGATTTGCAAACCACTTCTCGGTGGGCCCAAAAAATGATTATGAATATTTTAATGGTACACGGCTCCTCTCCACTTCTGTATGTGGTGTGGCCCACACAAGTCACGGATTGACTTGATTTTTAAGACCTAGGCCCACGATGGAATGGTGCATCTGATTGATGGGGTAGATGTTCGAAATGCATCACGATGGGGCCCACACAGGTCGACCTCATGGGATGGACGCGTGAGGTCGAGCGCATAGTACCTTTTCCCATATATATATATATATATATATATATATATATATATATATATATATATATATATGTATGTATTAGAGAAAAATGTAGGTAGGATATTCTCTAGGTTAAAAAAAAAAAAAAAAAAAGTGAAAAAGTAATAGCATTACAATTTTACTACGGTTATAATCCGTATCCATAGGACCTGATCTGACCCAGTCTACTGGGTCACAAACCGGTCAACCATGGTGTTACTCCCTCTCTTTATTTTATTTTATTTTATTTCCTTGATGTAATACCTATCGACTTTTATGGGTCCCATTATGAGGTATGTGTTATATCCAAACCGTTCATCTATTTGGAGAACTCGTTTTAAGGCTTGAGATGAGAAATAAGACAGATCTAGCTATCAAGTGGACCACACGGTAAAAGGCAATGGAGAATTGAGCGTCTACCATTGAAACCCTTTTAAGGGTTACAGAAGTTTTGGATCATTATTAAATTTGTTTTTCCTCCTCATCCAAGCCTTTGTGACCTTGTGAATAGATTGGATGGAAAATAAATGATATGGTGGGCCCTACAAAATTTTTAACGGTGAGAATCAATTTCCCGGCTGCTCTCTGTGGTGTGGTCCATTTGATCTTTGGATATGATTTTTTTTTGGATAATGCTCCAAAATGATCTCGAAATATAGATGAACGCTGTGGATATAATAAATACATAGCCGTGGGGCCATGTAACTTTGATATCTTCGAGGCCGTTCGTACAACTCTCAGTAGGAGGAGCGTCAGCGCTCCTGTTCGCGGTGAAAAGGAGGGGTAGTTTCGTCCTCAAAGTCGTTGTCCACACGTGCTAGTCTAAGTTGGTAACTTAAGTTCGTATTCTTTCATAAAAACTGCTGGATAAAATGTTTTGCCTACAGTGGCCATTTTCTCTATTTTCATCCTCAAATTTAGTGTCCGTACGAGCAGGTCTAAGCTCTCAAGCTAAGTTTGTATTGCTTCATAAAAACTGGGTCCACGGTCCCAAATTTCTCCACAGGTAACTTATCTTAGTTCCTATTTGATCAGGAGATAATATCACCTTCTCCTCTCTTTTGTCCCTCTCATGCCTTCTTCGTCAACTTAAAAAAAAAGAAAAGTAGAAAAGCTTTTAAAAATATCTTAAGTGAGATTAATTACTATTAAGTAATAAGTAAGAAAGTTACTTATAAGTAATCATAAACTAAACTTATTTATCTGAAATAAGCTACTTATCTGCGCCGGCATGTTAGGTGGGCCCACCGTGAATTTCTTAAGAAATCCACACCGTCCATCTGTCTTTCCGGATCATTTTAGGAATTGATACCGCAAATCAGGTGGATCCATACTCAAGGCGGCCATGCGAAAGGGAAAACCGGGGAGAGAGTTTTCTACCGTAGAAATCTTCCTGGGATCTACTTTGATGTTTGTATACCATACAAACCGTTTATAAGGTCATTCCCACCGGGATAAAGTGAAAACACCGATAACTTAGACTGATATGAAACTTAGTGGAATACGAATGTTTCAAACGGTAGTCACTAAATCCTCACTGTTTCCTCTCATGCGGGCCACTTGAGTTTTGGATCCATATCATTTTTGGTCGAATGACCTAAAATGATCTCTCAAAACGTATGGACGGTGTGGATTTCTCACAAATATCACGGTGGGTTCCACCTAGCATGCGAGTGCAGGAACTCACGGCGAAAGAAATCCGCGTCCGTCAGCCACCATATTTAAACGGTGGTTAACTGTCACTACCATCTGGCCCAGGACACAGATCAGACCGTATATTTAAGTATTACATGATTGAAAGAGCATGTTTGTCAAAAGCCCAACAACAGACACCTAACGCTTTAGTAAAACAGCAGGTTTCTTTTGTCAAAGCTACACCTTCAGATGGGCTCAAAAGTCCATTTGGAAGAAAAGGGCATTTGGGTGGGCCATGATCGTTTATAATTTTGGAAATCTCTGACGTTAGCCTTGTACTTTATATTTCCAGCATTATCAAATTAATCCTGTCCATCCAAAATCAAGTGCGAATATAGACAGGTTAAAGCAAAGAGTAACCGTCTGATTGATGTGTACTGATTGGATGGTAGAATTTGTCTGATCAGTGTGATTTTTTCAGGTATGAATCCTGCAGGTTGGGCCTGCAGTTTGGACGGTCCAAGATCTAAAAACATGGGTAATGAGCTGTATGGTTGACCAGGTGCATGTGTATTCTGTATCGTAGTTTACCAAAGTACGGAAGCAGATTAGGCGAGGCAGATTAGTGGGTGAGGCCCTGACAGTGGGCCCACATCGATATATGTGTTGTGTATCCACGCCGTCCATCCGTTTTGACAGGTCATTTTAGGGCATGGCTCGAAAAATGATGTTGATTCAAACCTCAAGTGGACCATACAGTAGGGATTGAATTACCACCGTTAAAAACTTATGGGAGCCACAAATGTTTTGGATCAAGCTGCTATTGTATTATCCCTTGATCCAGATAGGTTGGATGGAAAATGGACATTACAGTGGGGCGCTAGGAAGTTTTTAATGGTGGGCGTTCAATCACCACTGGTGTGGTCCACCTGAGACTTGGATCTGCCTTATTTTTGGGAACATGCACTAAAATGACACGGTAAAATGGATGGATGGACGGAGTGGATATTCAACGTATACATTGAGGTGGGCCCACGATCAGGCCTCACCCATTTAAGCTCTTACTCCCTCTCATGGAGTCGAGTAGGCCCCACGTGATGTTTACATGAAATCCAATCCGTCCATCGGACACGATATGCCATTCGGGTTTTAAATTACAGAAAAGAGTCTGATCAAAAAATCTGATGGACCACACCATAGGGTACAACAATTGGAAGGGGACGCTCACCAATGCTTGTGCGTTGTACACACCATGCTGTGTATATTCCATCCAATCCATTCATCTGATGCATCCCGCATGGATCAAGACCCTTCAAAACTCATGCCTCGCTAAAACCCAACCGGCCTCAGAGCAACCGAGGACAGGCTTCTCCTCCCAAACATTTCCCTGTTGTGTGGCCCACCTGAATGCTGGATCATCATGATTTTTGGTCATCTACCCAAACACAAAAGGCCATAACGGATGAACAGATTGGATGCCATGCACACATAACATGGGTCCCACTTTTGACCAACTACACGAGAGCTCTCGGAGCAGTCGACCTAAAGTGAAAAAGACTAAAATGCCCTGAGGTTACACCAAGTTCTGTAAGGGCCATGATTATATGGCCCACAAGGCAAATTGGGGTGAATATCACACCAGCAAGCACTACCCTTGTCAGCTTCGTAATCAGCACCATTGAGAGCTCAGAGGAAAGTAGTAACAATGAGAGGGATGGCCCACCCAGAAAGTCCCACAACATCTACCTTTGAGGACACTTTGGGAAGAAGAAAAAAGAGCATATGTCCCTTTGCTGGGACCCACCCCCACATGGAAAGTGTCAGACACAGCCCTAGTTCCCCGTTCCCCAAACCCCATCACCCTCTTAAATGCAAGAAAAAAGGCACAATAATACGGGTGGGCCACACCATGGTGCGTGCGTTTCCCACCATTTTTTAAGGGGTGGCAAAATCATCCGCTACCGGTATGGTGTGGATATGATCATTAAGCGATGATCAAGACCGTTCAAAATGTGTGACTGGCTTTGGATAACATATATCGAAAAAAATCATGTGGATCGAGCCATCTCGATCATCTAATTTTGCAACTTGAATTTAGACCACCAACTACTGATCCAATTCTTTTTTGGATTTTCCATCTAGTAGCCATCCTTTGGATGGTTAGGATCATTTGGTCGGTGAGTTTTTCGGGCCATGCTCCATCTAGAATGGAGCTGTGATTTGGACGGCTTGGATCAACAGATGTACATGCCATTGAAATGGTCCATGAATTGCCACCATTTATTATAAGAGAGTAAAAGCGCACAATATAGCCATCCTTAATCTTCTGACCACTTCAACCCAAGTAGTTGAGATTTTGGGAGAGATATGTTAGTGAGCTGTCCACCTGTCCTCGTCACATGTGCATCATGTAGGGATATCCCGACCATCCAAATTCTGGGACACACTTCAACCCAAGTAGTTGAGATAAGATCACACTAATCAATTGATCCTAACCATCCAATTAAAGGGAAATAAATGAATAGTTAAAAGTAAACCAGCAGAAAAAAAGTTCCAGGAGCCATCTTATCAATAAAATTTTAGCCTTATGCTCCATCTATAATTGGGTCAGTGATGGACGGTCTGGATTGACCCATAGCTACACATGTATACAATTGAAGAGTCACCACCATTTTTAAAATAGTAGTGCGTGGACCACATCACGAGAGTCCCCTTCCAAGAGCCAAGGGCGCGTTAAGGTAGGGGGTCACGTGAAAGGGCTTCTTTATTTAAAGACCAAAAAACCTTTGATACTCTGGTAGAGTGGGATTGATGATACACAGTCACTTAAAAATTACTCAAAAATCATATACATGCAACAAATAATTCAAATCAAAATGTTCAAATTCCTGTTACCAGTTTAGCTGTATCTGACAATTGAATCAGTAGACATTAAATGGACCTTTGACAGTGAAAAAGATCCAACGGTGCTATCTGGAAAAACCAGTGTGGATGAAATCAAAGGTCAGGGTTGTTCAACAAATCTGAGTTTGGGACCAGAAAGTTATTGACAGTAGGTTCAAAAGTTGGGTCAGTTTAGTAAAGAGTAAATAGATGCCAGATGTACAATATGTAAAGGACCGAGTATGAAGCATGTTGGTCTGTCAGAGTATTAAATGAGAGTTGGGTTTGAAGGAAGCTTGTAGGGCAGTGGTGAATGCATGATTGTAGGGTGGGTGACCTAAAATTCTGCAACCCCAACATACATACAACTCAGACTCGATGCCATCTTTTTCAGCAGAGACGTCTGCCACCTTACACAGAAACAGGACTCTCTCTCTCTCTCTCTCTCTCTCTCTCTCTCTCTCGCCACCTTACACAGAAACAGGACCTCTCTCTCTCTCTCTCTCGCCGCCTTACACAGAAACAGGACTCTCTCTCTCTCTCTCTCTCTCTCTCTCTCTCTCTCTCGGATGGATGGATTCCCGATGTTTGACTGTTCTGACTCACCGTTGAAAGGCAGAATGGGGGCCCACATCATCTTGTGTGCGTGGAGCAACCGTTGTAGGTGCAACAAAAAGCTGTGGTGGGCGATGGGGATTTTGGATTATGCATCTAGTGTGAGCTGTACTGATGGGACATAGTCTAAAATACAATGCTGATTGAATGAACCTAGTGTCAATTGCTTGCCATTTTAGTTTATCTACTGACCATTCGGGGGCACCGCGTGGATGGATGGATGGATGGATGGATGGGATGATCTTGAACTGTGGACCAGCGGCAGTAGGACCCACCGAGTAGCTGATTGCGTGGTGTACCACGAACCACCTACGTTACCTGTGTGTTGATCTCCCATTTTCCGTTGGCCCTGCCACGATGTATGTGTTATTTCAACACCTATATGCACACAGTACATCCATTTGTCTTTTATCAGCATTTTTAGGGAATAAGCTTAGAAAAGAGTGTTCAGTTTTGCTATTGCATTCCATTTCTTATGTTCATATGTTATTCTTTCTCGTTAAGAAGAGGGGATTCAAAAATAAATAAAAATAAAAAATAAAAGATTATGTTGCTCGTGATAGTCATTTCTTTGAGCGAACTCTAGATCAGAATCGTGGGGAAGTACTCCTTAATTATTTCTACCAACTTAAAAGCCCTCGAATAAATCAAGGTACAAAAAACAACAGCTACCATGACACCTAATGTCGTAGCCTCTATTAGTCATTCAACTTGTTTATCATGTCACATGGATCACCGTACGAAAGGAAAGTACAAGCATCAACTTGGTCCAAACTTTTATGGTCTACGTTTTAAAAAGTTGGCGTCCAATCCTTATTACTTTTTGTAGCTGGTTTTCAAAAGTTTAAGAGTCAAATTGAAGAGTAGATATGGCTCATTTTTAGGTTTAGACATAGGCTCACGAAATGGATGGACGGTAAGTATATAACACATACGTTATAGTGGGGCTCATGGAAAATGGTGAGGTCAAAATACTACCGGTGTGTGGCACGCTACATGGTTGCTTCCTTAGAAATGGTTAGTTTTGTTGGGAGTAGATTAAGTGAGAACCTAGCCTCACCCAAGATTGAGCACCCCTTACTATGGGGCCATTTGATGTATTTATTTTGTATCCACCTCATTCATCCATTTTTAATATAATCTTAGGGAGTTATCCAAAAGATGAAAAGCATGTCCGATAATCAAGTGCCCTATTGGCAGATTCACAAGAATTTCAACCTGGGATTATGGGTTCGAGCACCCAATATAGTGTGAATATGAGTGTGTGTAAGAAAAATAAAATAAAAATACAATTCATATGTAGAAACGATCTAAACGAATTGCCAGTAAGAAAATGACTAAAATATTTGATCCTCCAAACAAGAACCAAGCAAGAACATGGTTGATTGAGATCCAGCGAGAATAGATTGTGGATATTTATCCTGTTATACCTTTATAGCTTTTGGAGGCAACAAAACTCTCATTGGATTTTCTTATTGGTTTAAGATCTTTTGCAGCCATGACATTTATGCGATCTTCTATGGTAGATCTCTGTGATGATTATGTATGTCGAAAATCGTTTTGAAGGCTTGGTTTCATTAGATCTGGCTCAATCAAACCCATCTTTAGAGAACCCTAATTGTAACTTTAAATATTTGTGGAATTGGTAGAACTGGTCCTACCGTGTCCTGATCGGGCCCTAATTTATTAGTTTCCATCCACTCAGGTATTGGTTCAATCATTGGATATTCAGAATCATCTTGATTACCGCAAGAGCCCTGGACATCTATGAGAAAAATTTTCAATTTAGAATGATTGCGGGATATGGTCTTATCAGACATATTGATCTATCACAGGACCCTTGCCTTGGTGGATTTTTTATAAACTTGATTAGTACGCTTCTTTGGTCTCATGCTATGCGTATGGTTTCATACGTTACATTTATAATGGAAGATGCATTCCCGATAGAAAATTTTAAAAAACAATATATCCTAAGGCACAGGTACAATTTTGTCATTTTTAGATTTGTAATGCCAACTTGTGATAATATTTTATTAGTTGACGAGGGTGCGTTACAAATGGGGCAAACAAGTGTCATATGAAACATTGGTAATTAAATTCCCTATCATTAAAAGCTTTTTAGGGTACGCCTTTATAATTTCGTAGTGTTTATTTGTCATCATAAGTATTGATAAGGTCACAAAAGCCTAGATGAAGGGGAAAGAAAAAAAGGGGGCTTAATACAGAACTTTTGTGGCCTATTAATGGTCAATCTCACTGTTTCATATGGTGTGGTCCACTTGATAATTGATCATTTCATTTTTGGGATAATAAACTAAAATGATCTGCAAAAATATATGAACGGTGTGGATATAGAATACATACATCAAGGTGAGTCTCAAGAAAGGGCCACACCATGTTGGGTGAGTCCAGCGTCTCACTTATAATCTTCTCCCGTTCCCGTACAGGTGAAGTTACGGCAGTTGGATGCCAATTGGGTATAGGCGCCGCACGTCTCTAGCTAGGATCGTACAAGTAACAGATTAGGTGTGGCCCTTAGCGTGGGGCCCACCTTGATATATGTATTCTATATCCACAAGATTCATCTATTTTATTAAATTATTTTACGCCATAAGCCCAAAAATAATGAAGATACAAATCTCAGGTGGACCATACTATGTGAAAGAGTGATGATTAAATGCCCTACCAATAAAATCTCAAGTGCCAACCATGATATATGTGTTTCATCCAGACTGTGCATCCGTTTTTCCAGCTCATTTTATATGCGAACCCGGGAAAAAAGCATATCTAAATCTCAAGTAGATCACACCACAGGAAACAATAGGGATAATGATGACCACATTTCAAACCTTCTTAGGCCCCACTGTGATGTTTATTTTTCATCCAACCTGTTCATAAGGTCCTACAGACCTCGATGAAGGGAAAACACAAAACCATCTTGATTCAAAACTTCCATGCCCTTAATGAAGTTTTTAATGGTAGGCGTTCAATCCCCATTGTTTCCTGTGGTGTCATCCACATAAGATTTAGATATGATTTTGTTTTTTTTTTAAACCCCATGATATAAAATGACCCGAAAAAAACAGTGGACGGCGTGGATGATACAAATACATTGCAGTGGGTCCCAAGGAGTTTGTTCACCAATGATATCCCCGTTGACCAGGTCCCATATCCAACTTCCACCGCGGTCAGCCCTTCCAATATATATATATATAAAAAAGGTACCATACGTTTGACCGTATTATATCTTTGATAATGTCGAGTGCTCGCAGCACATTATTGGTAGATCAGATGATAAAAGCTTTAAAGAATGAAGAGATTTTATAGAAAATTGAAGAAACATTGCGCTGATTATATAGTAAAATAACTAAACACGTAATTGAAGTGATGTCACCGAGTTCTGTGGACCCACCATGATGTATATTTTATATCCACACCTTCCATCCATCAACTAAGATAATTTTAGGACAATATGCAAAGAATGAGTTAAATCCAAAGCTCCAGTGGACCCAACATAGAAAACAATGGAGATAGGCCTACCATTGAAAACTTCTAAAGGCCATGAAAGTTTTAGATCAAGCTGATATTTGTGTTTTCTCTTATTTCATGTCTTTTTTAACTTTTGAGCAGGTTGGATTTCAAATAAACATTATGGTAGGCCTTGGGATAGTTTCAATGGTGGTAATCACTCTCCCCACTGTTTTCTGTGGTGGGTCCACTACAGATTTTTATCTGCCTCATTTTTTGACTCATGCCCTAAAATGATATTTCAAAATAGATGAACGGTGTGGATACAACACATACATCATAGTGGGGCTCACAAAACTTGGTGACATAGTTTCATGGCCGACTCGGCTACTCAACTCTATGTAACTCTATGTACTTTAGTAGCCGACTAGCTTGAGTACCGCACCCTGTATTGACGTTAGCAAAGCTTTTTTTTATCTACTTATAAGGTATGTATTATATATATCCAAACTGTCCATCCATTTGGTGAACTCGTTTTAAGACTTTGGACAAAAAATAAGATAGATCTAACTATGAATTGGACCACACTCAAAAAGCAGTGTGAGATTGAACTTCTACCATTAAAACCCTTTTTGGGTTACAGATGTTTTGGTTCAGTATGAAAATTTTTTTCCCTCTTCATTTAGGTCATGTTGGCCTTATGAACAGATTGGATAGAAAATAAACGTTATGGTAGGTCCTACAAATTTTAAACGGTGAAAATCATTATCTCCACTGCTATTTGTGGTGTGGTCTAGATTATCTTTGAATATGATTCATTTTTTGAACCAGGCTCTAAAATGATATCTAAAAATAGATGAACCACGTAGATATAATAAATACATAAATGTGGGTCATGTAACTTTGATCTCCTTTAAACCGTTCGTACAACTCGCAGATGGAGGAGCGTCAGTGCTTGTCTTGCATTGGCTCGTACCTACGGACGCGGATTTCCTGCCAAAGGAAGTTCCTGTGCAAGGATTCAGGTGCGGCCCACTACGCTGTTTGTGAGAAATCCAACCCGTCCATCCGTTTTTCAGTCACATTTTAGGATACGTTACTGAAAATAAAGTGGATCCAAAATTAAAATGGTCCAAACAAGAGGAAACATTGGGGATTTTGTGACCACCGTTGAAATATTTATATGGCCACAAAAGGTTTGTATCGGTCTAAGTTTTTAGTTTTTTCAGTTCATCCCACTAAAAATGACCTAATAAATGGTTTGTATGGCATATAAACACTAGGGTGGAGCTTAAAAAGGTTTTAACGGTAGGAATTTCTTTTCCCACTGTTTCATCTTGTATGGCCTAGTTGAGTTTTAGATCTTCCTAATTTTTTGTCACATATCCTAAAATGTGATTGAAAAAAGGATGGACGGATTGGATTTCTCACAAATAGTATTGTGGGCCCCACGCAGAATCCTTGCGAGGAGCTTCCCGCGGAAGCCTTTAGCAGGAAATCCGCTTCCGCGTCCTACCACCTCTCGGACACATTACTGTCCGGGCAGGGCTCTCTAGGGTCCAACGTGATGTAAGTATTTTATATCTACGCCGCTCAACGATTTTCTCATATCATTTTAATATATGAACCAAAAAATAAGGCAAGTTCAAGGCTTAAGTGAACCACAAGGTGGGGATTGAACGTCCACCATTAAAAACTTCTCACGAGCTAGAGAAGTTTGGTATCAAGCTGATATTTCTGTTTTCATTTCATCCATGTCTACATGACCTTATGAATAGGTTGGACAGTAAAAATTCAATAACAACGTATTTTTCCCTGCATAACCATTACCGTGCACCCTAGGAGTTTGTGACAGTAGAAATTCAATGACAACTTCTTTCCCATGGTGGGGTCCATTTGAGATTCAGATATAACTTATTTTTTTTATAAATCCCTTAAATTATATTTCAAAATGAATAGACGGCATGGATAGAAAATATACATCATGTTGGGGTCCACATAGTACCAATTTTGTTTCTCCACATTTCTTATAAAATTCATGCCATGTTTCTTCAATTTCTTATAAAATCTCTCCGTTGTTTAAAACTTTTACCATCTGACCAATAATGTGCCGCCAACACTCGACCTTATGGAAGGTATAATAAGGTCAAGCATATAGTACCTTTTTCCATATATATATATATATATATATATATATATATATATATATATATATATATATATATATATATATATAATGACAAACATAACCACAACCAGTGTTAGCCATCCATTTCTTCCAGACACCATCCTGCCCACCTTACTAAGTTACCAAAGCTTTGAAATGATGGATATTGTCATTTTAAAGGTTGACCCACTTGATCAACGGATCACATTTCAATGTATACTTTCTGCATCTTTTATAGAAGGCTATTTCTATCATTTCCAATATCTTAGCTATTTTTGTCATCAATCCTATCCGCATGAAAATAATGCTTGTTGCAATGTAATTGGCTCACATCATCACACAATGAGTGTAATGCATCAATCTAATTGGGCCACATCATCACATACGGCATTTAATGCAGCAGTGCCATCAATGATGACATGGATCAATCACAATGAAAATATGAAATTTATTCAGGTTCTAATAATAATAATAATAAGTAGAAGGTGATGACCGTCCCTTCATGCTACTTGAAAGTGGTGAATTAAAGATGTAATAGAAAATGTAAGTACTAAAATTTAATCAAAATAATAATAATTTGGGTGTTTATGTCATAAAAAGGGTGGTTGTTTTCAAATACCCCATTGTTAAATAAGGCTTCGATGGATGATAGGTGTGTCGGTGTGCATGAATATGAAAGTGCACTGGTATTGATATGTTGGGTTTGAATGATGACTTATAGGGTCTTTAATTTGTCCGAAATTTAAGGCTAGTTTATTTCACCAATTATTGTAATATAAAGAAAATGTCCAATGATTTTAATGTAGTTATCACCTTACAACATTTGCACGCCGGAAAAATAATGTATGTTAATAGTAAAATTATAATGATAATATTTTTATATTACTTTAATATCAAATTATCACCAAAATATATAAATATATATCAGAAAAAAGTGCAATGATTATAAATTTATTTAATAGTCTCCTGAATTAATATGCATTGGTTGACGATTCTCGTGTTTGGTTTACTGTGGCCCATTAATGTAGAACATAGTTTTAGCATCAATTTCACAAATTGCCAAAATGAAAAGAAATCGGTTAGAAAATTCAAATAAGGGTCAAACATGCACCATGTTTTCCAACGGCTATAACTTTGTGACTGGTCTATTTCACATGTATAATATATCACTAGAAATTTATCAACAAGCTCTATGCATTAAATTAAGGTCATTTTAAGATTAAATTTGAGTATTAAATGACATTTTATTATTTTAGTAGGTTATGGTTTTTACTATTTTTAGAGTTTGTAAGTATTTGAAGAAGTTTGAAGAAGTCCAACAGTGCTTGAAGCTCTGGCTTGGGTCATTTCACAAAGTTTAAGTCAGTATAAACATTGTTTATTATTTTAGAAAAGTTTTGAATTTAGAGTGGAGAGCTTATATAAGTCATCTCAATTATTTTATAAACGGATTTTATTAATTATTTCTCAATAATGTTTTCTCTTTTAGAGATTTTTATACCATGTGGATTTAAGGTTTCCATTGGATTCAAAGTACATCATAAAAGAAAAAGATAATGATCTCTTTCTCCCCTTCATAACATGCAACCATGCACCTACCGTGGATTCAAGATTTCTGGTGGAATCGTGGTTTATAGTAGAGGAAGAAGATGGTGATCTCTTCTTCCCTCTTTTTACCACACACCTTGTATATTACACATGTAAAAAAAGCACCTACCCTTGATATGTAGGTCCTATGATAATTGAGTTTTAAAAATATTAAAATGTTTTCTTCCAAAATTTAAGACATATACCATTAGATAGATACCACAATATTCAAATTCCAAGGATGCCTTCTCGAATGGAAAACTCAATCTCAAGTGGTAGTTTGAACAAGCACTAGAATACATCCTTGGACATGATCATTTTTGTCTTTATTGGAACTTTTCATGTAACTCCTGTGAACAGAATTTTGAATTTGAGAGAGATTTTGTAACACCCTAGAAATTGAGGGTCGCGTATAGACTCGACTCCCAAGTTCCCGGTATCACTTATCATCAATTTTATGGTTTTATGATTAATTAGGTTTAAATATGCAACTTGAAATTACTTGGAACATGAAATGCAATCACATCTAGTTTATTGAATGACAAAGATCAAATATATACAAGTCCAAAAGAATATAAATGGGTCGCACAAGGCGTTGTCCAAAAAAAAAAAAGAACGTCGTGTCCAAAAGAATAGGGCCGAGTCCACTACTTAGCGATCCAAATCTCGTCTACTGGGCCGACGGGGAACCGTCCATCAGCTGGAAGTAGGGCAGCTCATCCTCCTCCTCAAGGCTCGCGCCGCTAGACTCCTCATACTCTGCATCACCTGCATCTACGGGAGAGTCTAGTTGGTGTTTTAAAACACCGTCCCAAAGTGGGAGTGAGTGATCAACTCAGTGGGTGCTATTAGCCCTAAGTTGTAACAAACATCAATTATATTATGAATTTAATGAAAGTCAATACATTCATAAAATTCTAACAAGTCTTTTTAATGCATTGACATGTATTATAATATGATGCATGCCCTCGCAACAACACTCCCTCGAGCGACTCCATCTAACGATCGCGCATTACCAACACTCCATCATTGCGACCTCAACTGTCTAGTCGTCAAATCCTAGCTAATGCAATGCATGAATAATGATAACCGAGTATTTAGTTAGTTTCATTCATCCGGCAGATTTGAAAAAACTGGTACATCCCACATATCAATACCCTCAACTAGTTATGAGGCCAAGGCCCCTCAACGTGTGAGGTCAGGACCCCGCGATCCTTTATCCTGTCGAGTTTCCCATCCCCGACTTCAAGCACATGGGGAGTGTTGAGAAAAGGGATCGCTCGCTGTCACTATGGGGAGGCTCGTCACCCCAGCGTAGGCCAACAGCTCAGACACAGTGTCCCATTCCACCATGCCCTGCTCACGAGTTGGTGGATCGGTTTCAATTTGGTTATCGATGGGTTACGGCAGTTGAAGGGTGTTCTAGGTTCCATACATACATGACCAGAAAGGGTTAACAAATAAGGTTGGTCAGTAAGTAGTTTAGACCGCACGGTTTCTGACGAGTACGTGACAAATGACATCGGGTACCAGTGACCCATGTAGTCTAACTATTGTCGCCCATACGCACCGGCCCAAATCTATGAGTTTAGCCTCAAGTAGTCCTACCAACGAGACCACCGTCTCTCTCCTCAGATTCCTGACCAACCCAAGGATTTTGATGGTAATTCATAACATGCCAACAATCAGGGTTATCAACTAGCATAAGCAACATCATGCATTCCTACTTCCCAACATAAAATTCAGATTTTTTTTTACAAGGCAAAGCTAACAATGTTGTGAAATAAAGGTGCTTGTATGTTGTGTAGATTAGTGAGGAAGCTAAGCATTTCATATACATCATAGGACCAAAATGCACAAGGGTTAATGAATCATATATGTTCTAATACATGTCATAAGGTAACATCATACAAGAATTAAACAAGACATGAACATGCAATCATCAAATTTATACCTAATCATGTGAAGGACAATAAACATTCATAACTATTTCATGTTGATTGAAAGGATCAAAGTAAGGTCTTTCCTAGGGTTATTATAGATTCTCCAAATACATCATCCAAGAAATAAAAATCATTAGACTCATACTAAAATTGGTGCTAAGCCACCTAAGGTTAATAGTCCGCACCTATGGATCATTGAGATCTTGAAAACGACCTAGGAATGAGTACTTTGGGGTCAACCGGCCGGAATCCTTAAAGCAAACACTTGCATGTTATAAATTCATATCAATCCCTTCTCAACACAAGAGTTTCAAGAAAAAAGGATGATGAATTTACCTAGACGATCAACAGAAACGATTCTTGAGGTTGAGGCGTAGGGTTTTCTTGGAGAAGGGGTAGGGAGTTGCAAGATTGGATTCCCTTGGGCCCCACCTCGATCTAAGGTTCACCCTCATTCTCTTTTTTCTTTCTTTGCTCTCTTTATTCTCTCTTTACTCTCCTTGGTGATTATAATAATGGAGGGAGTTATGAGAGGAGCTATGACTTTATTTCCTAGACTTGGACTTTTTGGCCTTAAGCTTTCATAAATTCTCACAATTGCCCTTTAGGACTCCCTATTGGTTTTGGGGTGGCCCTAACACTCCTAGGTCACCAAATTTGGCGTGTAGGTGTCTCATGGTCCGATGAGGGGCCACGCAAAATTTGGGGACAAACGGATGCGAGGTTTTGTCCCACGACTCTGATTTAAATGGCCCTACGATGTTCATTCTGGTTGTTAGGGCTATCTTGGTGGCCCTCTAGCCCTGAAACTTATAGGATAGGTGCTACATGGCCCGATGAAGGGTCATGCAAAATTTGAAAACAATCGGATATGGGGTTTGATCGTATGGGTCCGACTTGCGATCAACGGTCACCATTCCATGATTAAGTCCTAAATTTTGTGGACGAGCGTAGAAAAATATATTAGACCTTCATTGTGAATGTAGAAGAGAACCGACGGCTGAAAAGCCTGGAATCTCAATTTTATTTACAAGTTCCAGATTCCAATTCTAACCTTGGGTGAGTTGCGTTTGGCAAACACCACTGGAATGGCGAGGATAATTAATTTTTGGGTATCCACTAAGTCCGTGGTTCGCGATGGACCACAAGCCCAGTGAGATCTTCGGTTTCCCAAATTTTTAAATTTTTTTGACCTTCCTTGGTCGTTGTATGGCCCACACGGGCTGTTACTAAGTGTAAACAGGCCATCTAGCTTGACGGTCGGCCCTTGGTCTGATCATGACAAGACTGGTCTACTCTAATGGGCTAATCCTAGGTTAATTAGTTGGTGATACCCCACACACAAACGGTTTAAGCGAACGGTCCTGCGGCAAATCCTACGTGGACGCCTCAGGACCCTCTTCTGGCTGGACAAGATGTTACAGATTTTGTATCTCATCTCTATCTCTTATTCAAACCTATTTTATGGAAGGTGTTATACGAGAAGTTCTACTCTAACTCAGATATTAACCAAATGGCACCCTACTTACAACTGAGAGCGAGAGAGAGAGAAAGAGAGAATTTTGGAGAGCTTCGATTCAGTAAGTTTGTTGTCATTCCTTCATTTTTTTTATGCATTTAATATAATTTGACTTAATTTATGCAATAAATGGTATGGATCAGCCACACGTTCATTACATTAATATGTGGGTAGATACAATGTAAATACGATGTAAAGCTAAGATTTCAGCGAAGTTTCTTATCTCAAAGATCGATTTGTGTGCATCTAATCGAATTAAATTAGATCTATACATATCATACGATTTCTAAGGTCAAAATATACAAAGGCCTTAACTTTCAGATCGATTTGACTATTGGATGGGTCACACTAATCAGATCTAGAAGTGTTTAATAAAAATAAAAAATAAAAACTCAGATTTCTGCTTAAGTATTTGTATCACTTAGCGTATAAGGTCGAGATGGGTCATCGTTGTATATGTGGTTAGATCCACACCATTCATCCAATGTGTATAGGTAAAATATGTCAAAAAATCAAGAATCTAGATGATCTAATCATCTAGTGGGCCACCTTGATCAATCATTTTCCATTCAATTTCATAATCATAAAAAAAAATCTAATTTTTGATAATTGAATTTAATGAACATTATATATGAAAATTTTAATTATTTGATCATTAGGGTTTGGCCACATAGGACGTTAATTAAAGATGGAGCCCACTGTGTAATATAATTAGATGAATAACAATGTGGTGGATATAATTGATAAAATTTTTGAATTCCAACCAGCTTGATAACTTTATAGATTCTACACTACTAGACTTAAGTAAGTAACCCAACGCGTCCCATGTTCATAGAAATTAAAATAAATTTGGTTGATGCGTTGATTTATTTATGTGTGATTTGACTGATGTATTACCAATTTGAGGTATCATTTTGACTAATAATGATATGTATGAAACTCTGTCAAATGTTGATTTATATTCTCATATTTAAATTTTGAAAATATAATTTGAAATCACATACTTATATTTTGTTTTAAATAAGTATATTTGAACAAATATGAAAATGATAAATTTATGCATCATTCATATTGCATTCACATAATATATGATTGATCATGGGAGTCCTTCTCTATAAAAAAATATTGATCATGGTAAAGCGTTACTAGATGCGTGTCATGCCCATGCCTACCTATAATGTCCTGAATTTTCACTATTTTTGTCTTTTTTTAAACCTTGAATTTTTTTAATTAACTAACTTATATTATCACTTATTGACCATTAGCCCTCAATGTTAGTTTATACACGGATGGTACCAGTAAAGAACTGCACGAGTCCAATTAATCAACCGTAGGAAGCCAACGAATTCGCCCGATCACTTGAACATCAAGTTTAACCCCATGATTTACTCATATATGGCCCAAATCTATCCAACCCATCGCTAACTAATTAAGACAATCATAACTAAATTAAAAATCTAACTGATTCCGAGTCAAATAAGGCCCGTATCTTCACTAATAGACTAAATCAACCCCATTACTCTTTTATTATAAAACCGACAGTTTAGAGTAATCATGACCAAATCTCCACTATCACTAGCTATAAATAAGTCACACTATGAACATAGTTAATTCGAACCCTAATCATTGCCCATGAGAAATCTCAATATTTAATTCATTACAGAAATACCTCGATTTTTCGAATAAGCTCTAGACCGCTCGTTAGTGGGCATCTAGTTCCAAAACTATAGAATAATGTCCCTCTTACTGGACTTGACATCCATCGCGGGAGTTGGACCTGGGTACTGTCTAGAACCACTCAACTTGAGCCAAAGGATGAGTGTATGAGTATAAATACCCTAAAGGAAGAAGTTGAACTTAAGTGAATTGGGTCGTCCACTCTTATGTAAAGTTGAGGATTTCGGACCATCAGTTTATAACCAAACTTCACACGTGGAGTAACGATATCCCTGCTCATATGCGTATAGCCGCGGCCCTGATCGACCATCGGTGACCGTTGAACAGACTTTTAATCATATATGTCGATCGATGCATCTAAATGGCGAGCCGATCACATCCATACCTAGATCATCATTAGGGTTAACTATCTTACGGTGTATATCAATATATATGCCCCGTAGTGGACCCTAGAGGTTAAAAAGACCCTCCCATAGGGCTAGTATAGTAAAAACCTAACCCTTGGGGCCATTTACACCAAATCTAGCCCTATATAAGGATTTCATTTGGGCACCCCTCGCCCCATACGAATTTACCCTAGAAGAAAGAGAGAGAAAGGGAGAAGAGAAAGAGGAGAAAGAAGGAGAGAGAGAGAGAGAGAGAGACCTTGGAAGCATGAGAGTTTGTACACCTTTACCCTCTCATCTCCTCTATAGCAACATTGTCCTTCATTGGTGTCGATTAGGCGATGATTGAAGGTATTGAGTTATGTTTGTACGTTTAGATCTTGTGTTTAATCCCTTCCAATTCTTACAAGCTTGTATACTTATTTAGGCATCTCAACGATGATTTCCTAACACTATAACCCTACGGGCACCGTGAATCCAATGGTTCGTCACAAGGTGCGGACTATTATCCTTAGGTGGCTAGTGAAATAGCGGTGAAGACCGCTTGAGTTGAAGTAGGAATATGCCAATATGTCCTAGAGGGAGGGTGAATAGGACTTTTTAAAGTTTTTATGAATTATTAAAATCTTATCACATTAATCCTATCACAGAGTACAGATTAGGATTACTCAAAATTAACTCTACTGGCTTCCAAGCTCAGTAGAGGATCCAATCACAAAACTATTCAAATTAATAAGCATGAAGCAGTTATAGTCTATGATGGATGTGACTGTGTGTGTGAAGTGTGAGCAGATATGAATTCAATTAACATAATCACACAAATGATCAAGCACAAGAATCAATCACAGACAGTCATTTTTATAGTGATTCGACTACTTGTCTACTCCACTCCTGGTTGCCACACTCAACCCTCGAGTGTACCGAATTTCACTAAGGAGGTTTCCCATGGTTCACCTCAAATCTAAGGTTTTAAATCAGGTTCACCTTCAACCTTTACAACCTACAAAGAGGCTGACCGTTTATGCTCTCACGAGCAAGGGTCAACACATAGCACCCGGTTTAGGCACACTGGCTAAGGATCTTACCTTAAGACCCTAACAGAGGTTTTACATGGTTCACCTCATAACTCAGAGTTTTACTGGTTCACTCCTAACCAGATATTTATGCCCACACAGAGCAAGGGTCCACACAATGCATCCACACATATATTCCCGTCGGAGGCCTCCTTTGAGGACTTTAAAGGGTGAGCAACAATTAAGACTCAATCCTAGAAAGGAATGATCACAAGTGTCTTCTTGACTCTAGATACTTATAGATAAGCTGATGAGTTCCTTTTAGCGCAGTGATGAAGATCTCCTTCTTGTTGATGAAGAGTCTTCAGCTCCCTTAATCCGCAACACAAAAGATGTACCAATACTAGGCTTCAGGTTAGGTCAAGGTTATGATGGAATTCCACTCTTTAAAGATTTTTCTATTAGGAAGATAGAGTAATTCCAATCATATATGCATTCAAGGCATCCCAGCTTAATGATTTGCCATTAAGGTAGTAGCTGAAGGATCCTTGAATGCGAAAGTTCATTCTCCAATCCACTCTATTGAATATCAATGATGAGGGTGAATTGGAGGATGAACTCCTTGAGAGAAAGGGCTTAAGATAAATGATATGAAGTTTAAAACACTTAAAAGTACTCTCTTCTTTCTCTGCAAGCAATAAAGACTAACCTCTCTATATATAAGCAAAAGGTTCCAACGGATATAAAACGGTCACATTTATGATAGAGTTCGATATCATCGAGCAGGGTCGATATCATCGAGCGTATACTCCCGATAGCATCGACTGATCTCTCGATGATACAAATTCAAACGTCATTTTCGCTTTTGGAAACCTTTTGTCAACTGGTCGATGGGATCGAGACACACATCGATGTTATCAGATTTCAAACTCCGATTCCATCGATAGAGGGATCGATCTATCGACAGGTGAAAACAAGAGAGACAAGCCTTGAAGAATTTCAGGTTCTAAAGATATGATCGGGGAACAACCGATGTTATCGGAATTTGTATATCGATGATATTGGAGTCCGTGTCGATGGGATCGATAAATCGTATAGATTTACCTATAAGCTTTCTGGACGATTTGTGTCCGGTCTCGATCCAATTGATCAGGTCTCGATATGATCGACATATGAATATCAATTTCTCGACTGGCCCCCTGATCAATGTTTAAAAACACCCTGAAATATTTGCTAGAGAAACATGCGCCCACTGTTGATATGATCGAATGACTTCCGATATGATCGATATTTGAATTCAGATTGAATCGGACAGTCATCGATATATCGAAGCTTATAGTAGTTTTCTTTAGAAAAACAGGGGCGCCGAAAAACTACCTGTCGATATTATCGATCCACTTTCGATGGGATCGATATTCGAATATCGATGATATCGATTGATATTTCGATATATCGATAATTCGTCCAGATGAATGTTTGATTGCTGGACGCTTTTTGTCTTCACTCGATTGTATCGATTGAGATGCCGAGGACATCGACAGAGCAGGTCGATCATATCGAAAGGTGAATCGATATAATCGATAGGGTAAGAAAACTTTGAAGATTTTCATATTTGGTAAAAAGTTTTCTTACAATAAAACTCTAAGGTGTTCTACTTAGTTTTAAGGGTTTTAATCACCTGGTGTTTTGGGACAAGGGATGTGAGGCTATGATTTACCTATGGAGAGCTTTCACACATCCAGTTGAGGCAGACACTTGAATTGATCTTCTTGTTAGGCACTACTATCCGACTGACTCAACTTACATCGTAATTGACAAACCAGGGCACTAGTAGGTGCACTTTCAACTAACACCAATTTTACTATGAGCTTTATGATTATGAATGTTAGGATGACATGCTTGAGTAATCTAGAGAGAGCCTAGCCAAGACCCTAAATGATAGGTTTCCTTAAATTTCATGAAATGAATAAGTGTTGTTTAGTTATTCTTCAACATGATTGGGTTTAATTTTTGCATGTCATATTCATCCCATATATGATTTTATTAAATTCCATGACATGATTGAGTGTTGTTTATTTGCTCTTCAACATGATTAGTCTTGATTTGGTATGGTATGTTCATCTCGATGCAATCCTATTATAACCTTTCTTATGACATGCATGATTGCATTAATCCTTATTGTATGTTTGTCGTATGGATGATGTGTAGCTCTAGTTCTCTTCGTTAACCCCCCACAACACACATACACATTATTTCATATTATTGTTAATAGTTACAATTGTAGAAAATTCTAAATTTGTATGTTTAATGTATGAGTGCATGACATCACTTGTGTTAGATGGTGAATTTTGATTCGTTGAAGTGTTATTGAATGTCATAAATCCCTGGGTTGGTTAGGGAATTGAAGTGGGAGAAGTTAGTCCTGTTGGTAGGACTATCCTGCGGCTAAACCAGCGGGTTTGGACGGATGCGAATGGGCAATAGTAGTTCAACTACATGGGTCGCTTACACTCGATGTCGTCCGTCACATACTCGTCTGAACTCGCACGGTGTAGTTCTCTTACTAACCAACCATGTTTGTTAACCATGTCTGCTCACTCCTGTACGAAGCCTGGAACACCCTTCAACCAGTGAAGCCTATTGATAACCATTCAAAATCGATCCACAAACTCGAGAGCCGGGTATGGTGGAATGAGATACTATATCTGAGCTGTTGGCCTACGCTTGGGTGACGAGACTCCCCATAGTGACCGCGAGCGATCCCTCTTCTCAGCACTCCCCATGTGCTTGAAATTAGGGATGGAGAATCCGATGGGATCAAGGATCGATGGGTCCTGGCCTCACACGTAGAGGGGTATTGGCCCGCAACCAGTTAAGGGCAATGATACGTGGGGTGTATCATTTTTCTCAATCTACTAGATGAACGAAATTAACTAAATACTCGGCTAACATTATTCATGCATCGCATTAGCTAGAATTTGGCGACTCGGCAATTGAGGTCGCAATGAAGGAGTGTTGGTCATATGCGATCGTTAGACGAAGTCGATCGATGGAGTGTTGTTGCGAGGTCATGCATCATATCATAATACATGTATATGCATTAACAAGATTATTTAGGGATCTATGAATATATGTCTTTCATTAAATTCATCATATAATTGTTGCTAGTTGTAACTTAAGGCTAATAGTAACCACTGAATTAGCTACTCACTCCCGCACTGGGACTTTGTTTTAAAACACCAACTAGACCCTTTACTAGATGCAGGTGAGGCAGAGCTCAACGAGCTAAGCGAGGTGAGCAAGGATAGGGAAGAGGAACTTCCCTCCTTCCACACTTTCAACGGATCCTTTTAGTTTGAGTTCGAGCTACAGCGGGGTATGGACCAGGGCCCCAGTCACTTTGGGTCATGTATGGGTGGAACTAGTTCCCTATTTAAATGATTTTGGATTCATAGTTTGGATATTTTTATATTTGGTAGCAATTGATACTGCTTTAGGACGTACTTATGCTTCATGCCTTGTAAAATCCTCCATTATTTATGAGATCATCCAAATATAATTAAAATATGAAGCCCATTAGGGCACCCATGGCACCTGGGGAATTTGTGAGCCGAGTTCTTACACAGGTCCTGAAAATTTGTGGTGTTACACTACCGAAAGGTAAAAGCCTACCCAACGGGTGGATGCCGGTTGACGATCTCCAACTTAAGCAGATGGACTATCATCCCATCTGGCGCATTCATACATCATACGCATATATTTTTTTATTAAGTGTTTTGTACTATTTTAATTTATATGATTATGAATTATGCTGGGTTATTTTCCTAAGGACGGCCAACTTACCTTTTTATTGATTAAAAAATCAAACAAATGAGCCGTTAGCAGATAATGTAGTGTATAAACCGGAAGGAGACATTTAACCTAAACATGACCCACGCGAAACATGGCCTATACTTGTCTGATGATGAATTTGCAACATTAGATCATTCTTGAATATTTGATTTATTTGCTAGGATAATATGATTGGCGTACAGTGCATATTAACATTAATTGTGGAGTTTTAAGCAATTGTTTAAATTTATCTGATTGAGACATTATGAGTTTGGAATAAATATATTTATATTAAGATGATATAACAAATGAATGATTGTTGAGATTTATGTTATTTGAATGATCGTAAAAATTTATATATACATGGTTGATTGGTGCTAAGTATTATGCATACGTTATTGGAATTCGATGAAATTTGATGAAACTTAGAATGAATGTAATTCTTCCCTCTGTTTTGAATTTGTAACTCGTACACTTTGTATACGAGTTACAAACCGAGACTCGGATCTGAGGGTGCATACTCTATACTCAGATTTTGGGGCACGACATTTTATATATCTAAATGAGATCCATGAAATAAAGGAAAGAAAATCTCATTTCCATGATTTCCAAGTGTTATTTTCCATGAAAATTCAGCTTTCCATGCCACATGATTTTCATTGAAAATGTTATTATTTTGTGAGGTGTGAGCCTAATAAAGGAATTTTTCTATGGGTAAAAAGAAATGCATTTCCATCATGCACGCCCAAGTCAACCCAATTCTAATTACATCTCTCTCGCTCTCTCTCTCTCTCTCTCTCTCTCTCTCTCTCTCTCTCTGATGGGGTTTTCCTCCTCAGTTCAGAGGAGAGATGGTGCAGTGGTTGAAATTTCGGAGGATTTCATCGCGCTGATCGATTGGTCGTAGGTGGTCTTCGATCGGTCGTGGGAGGCACTCGACCAGTCGTAGGTTCGAGCCCTGGCACGACTCAAAGTCCAGCGAGTTATTGCTAATTTTCTCCGCGGTCCACGACCAGTCGTGGGTAAGCTACGACCAGTTGTAGGCGGCTAGGACCATCCTAGGTTACGCAGTTTTTGCGCGAAATTTCGAATTTGAGTCCTTTCGCAACAGGGATGCAGAAAGGAGTTTCCTAAAACTATAAAAAGGATTTTCTAGGATTTTCACACATGAGAAAAATCACAAGAAGGTTTCCTAAAGGCTTTGCAAGGGTTTGCTAAAGGGTTTAGGATGTGAGAGAGAGAAGAAGAGAGAGAAGAAGCTTATGGAAGGGAGCAGTCGTTTCAGCACTTCTACGTCCTTGTAATCGGTGAGATCTCTCCGTTTTCTTTGTTTCTCTTACTGTTTATCCACTCCTGCGTGAGTAATGAATGTTTGATCACAGCAAGGTGTGCTTGTGATCGGTTGTAACGTTCTACTTCATAGTGGATTGTTGATCTGGACGAGGTCTCGTGGTTTTTACCCCTTTGAGGGTTTTTCACGCAAAAATCTCGTGTGGTGTGTGATTGTTGCTTTGATTTATTTCATTGCTATTATTATCCCATAATTCTGGTCTGTTCTGGAGGGCTAGATCCTAAAGTTTTGTGCAAGGCCCCCAACACTCTCTCTCTCTCTCTCCGTCCTTGAGTCCTTATGAGTGGGTCCCATGGTTTGAAGTGGTTTGAAGTGATGGGATCTGTTGTTACATGATCCTAATCATGTGAGTAATGTTTATGGCACTGGTCATGGGTTGGTACTTGGTATAGCCCACATTGGATTGCAGGTGCTCATTATTGGTTTGAAACAACTACATCTCTATTTTCAATGAAAATAATCTATGTTAAAAGCTTGTACATGTTATTGGAAAGAAAATAACAAAAACATGCTTTTACCTCCATGAAATAGAAATTTTACCCCACCAATTTTCTTGGAGGTACAAACACCCTAGAATAATAATTTTGATTTTTGTTTTTCTATGGAAAACCTTTCGAGTACTGCAATAAAAGGTGGGGCTAGCAAATCTTCTTTAGTTGCCTTAGTAACTACTTTAACACCCAAGGACCCATATAGTATTTTATCTGATGATTTTGTCAGAAATTAGGCAAATTCATGGTAGGCCCACTTTGCTAGGCTGTTTGAGGTGTGGGATTTGGGCAAGGATTTGCGAAATCCACATATTTGAATTTTTTCCAATTTATTCTTTTTTTTGGAGATTTGCAAATTGATAGATATGTCAAATCCAAATCTCTGTTTTATATATATATATATATATATATATATATATATATATATATATATATATATATATATATATATATATATATATAATAATAATAATAATTAGAAAAGAAATTAAAGATTTGGCAAATCCTGAAAATGACTCTTTCATGTTTGTTTTGCTCATTACCATAATAATGCAAAGGAAAGAAGTAATAATTACATACTACTTATCTCTTGAGAACAGCTGTATTTGATTATAATAATAGTAATTTTATATTATTTGATTTATTCACGATGAAATCCTAAGATGATATTTTTAAATTACATCAATATCAAATCATCATTAAAATAAAATGTTGCTACTGTTTGATGAATATTTTTATAGTAATTACAAAAAAAAAAAAGAAAAAAAAAGAAGTACACTATTAAAATTACTCATCTATTGAATACATTCACATTTGACCTCCAATTCCCTCTACTTGATTTAACAGTGGTAAATGAATAATGATGACACAATTACTTTACATCACCAGGAAAATGGGCAAAACAAACAAACTCTAAGAATAGAAATGAAAAAAGTTAGGGAAAAGTCTCACATGCAACTAAATGGTGATGTCCGGCCCACCCTGGTGTATATACGACATCTAACCAATCTAAAATAGTTGCCCCAAAACAAAATGAGATGCCCCCGAAGCCACGTCGATCCAAGTATCAAGTAGGGTCCTCATGTGAATATCAAGCTTTTTGGGTGGTTGTCCATCATTTCCTATTATAAGGCCCACATGACGATTCTACCTTCAGCCATCCTATTTCCATCTACAATAAATAATAAGAGACCTTCCCACTATGGTATATCAAAGGAAATAATCTGCAGAAATGGTCCATTTATCGTCTGATTCCAAAAGGCGAACTTTGGAATTTTCCAACTCCAATGCATATTCATGAATTTTGGAAGTTTATAGATTTTTAACATTCCCATTTTACAAACGAAGAAAATATAGAATTCCATGCAAATTGATTCCAAGGAATTCAACATTCCTAAGCACCTCCTTGGGAACATAGAATTCCTTAGTGGAAATCATGACAAGAGGATTTGTACACCATCTTCAGATTTCCTATTTGTGCAGGTGGGGGGCCATGATTTATTGATCGTGACTATTAATCTGATCATAGATGGACCATTCTATGGAAAGGAGCTTGATAGGATAAGCCTACCCCTTTTATTGGTAGCTTGCCTATAGACGGTTAAAACAGATGGTTGATATCTCACATTCAACTAAAATAGATAAATGATTGGATGTCTAAGATATTCCAACCTAGGAGATTTTTGAGGCATGATCCATAGATGGTTGGGCCCATGAGATCAACGGCCTGGATCAATAAAAATGTTCCCAGCCCACAACAAATGATGATGGGCTTGAATTGGGCCGAGCATGTATAGCCCATGTGTTAATGGGCGAAGCCAGCAAGATGGAAAATGGCCTGATTATAGTCTCTTTTGGAAGCGTCCATTTGGTGGGCCAAGGATCATATCATTGGGATTGTCTGGTTGGTAAGACCTTTGGGTGGTACCTGTAGCTTGCATGATGGAGACTGTAAGATGGATGGTTGGGATCTCGGGACTGATTGACACGTCATTTAATTTCTTTGCCGGTCTCTAAAGCTACGTGTTTGACCGTCAGAATATGGTACAGCTCATTCATCTATATGAGGACAACTGATATAGGACAGCATGTGACGATGCATCTCAACCATTCAAGAGGTGGATTGGAAACCAGACCATTTTCTACTAGGCCCCACGAGGTTTGGTTCGCATGCAGGCCGTCCAATAGGTTCGTCCCACTAAGATATGCATCCAAAAAGAAAAAAGCCCAATCCAATCCCCAGGTGGGCCACACCATAGGTAAAAGTATGCAACTGCCCAAAAATCTCAAGAATCTCACATTTAAGTGGTGGGGCCCACATGTCATGTGTAGGGAATCCAACCTTCCCAAAGTTTTTTTTATATTTTTTCCACCATGATGGTGATACACTCAAAATCAGACCAGACAATTATAAGGTGGGCTACGGTACTTGAATTATTAGTTTTTGTGAGCCTTTTTTGTTTTTTTATGGATATTACTGATATTATTACCGATACCCAAAAATATATTCCTAGCTGAGAGAAATATTTAAAATATATGAATAAAAAAAATAGTAGAATTCTTCAATAAATTTTCAAGAGATGCTAAAATTATATATTTATATATTTAGGAATTAAGTAATTGCAAATAAGATGCATACATGATGAGTTTTCCTTTAACATAAACCTAAACATGTATCACTAACTTGAGTAAATTTTAGAAAATTGAGGAAGAAATAATGATAATTCAATAAATATTAAAACACACATTTGCAAATTTAAAAATTAAATAATTGCAAAAAAAATGCACATATGATAAGTTTTTATTTAATCAAAACTTAAAAGTAAATACTTACAAGATGTCATATGAGGCACGGAAGGACATGATCAGGTTGATCACCTATTCCTAAGGGATAACTATTCTGAATCCACGGAATTATTTGAATTCCACACAAAGTTTCCTCATATCCACAATGGATAAAATAGAAATAATTTCTAATAAATTTGAAATTAAATTGATTAATTATTAAAAATAAAATTATAGTATTTTAAATAATGAAGTCAAACCTAGGACAGAGTTTTAGACCCAAACTTTCTAAAAACATGACTTACTATAGAGAGTAAACTTACTATTTATGCATGGTCATCATTCTTGTTGGAGGCCTTGCACAAGACCTTAGGATTTAGCCTCCCGAAACAAACCAGAATTATGGAATAATAATATAATGAAATAAATCAAAGCAACAATCATAAACCACACAAGAGATTTTACGTGGAAAATCCTCAAAGAGGAAAAAACCACAAGACCTCATCCAGATCAACAATCCACTATGAAGCAGAACATTACAACCGATCACAAGCACACCCTGCTATAATCAAATTTTCATCACTTACACAGGAGTGGATAAACAGTAAGAGAAACAAAGAAAACTGAGAGATCTCACCAATTACGAGGATGTAAAAGCACTGAGATATGGTAGATCACTTCTACGAGCATAGCCTCCCTTCCACAAGCTTCCTCTCTCTCTTTCTCTCTCTCTCACACCTTTGATAGCTCTCTTGTATTTTTTTTGTCATACATCACACCCTAGAAAAACCCTAGATACCACTTTTTATAGTTTTAGAAAACTCCCTTCCGCATCTCAGTTGCGAAAGGACTTGAGAAACGAAATCCACACAAAATCTCGAAACGAATCTGCGTTACCACGACTGGTCGAGTGCCACCCACGACCGGTCGAGCACCCTGAAGAAAAATAACCCAAATTCGTTGGACTTTGAGTTGAGTCAGGGCTCGACTCCACCACTAGTCGTGCACCAGCCCACGACCAGTCGTGCAGGGCTCACGACCGATCGAACACTGGATAAAAAATTCCATCAAATCTTCCCCTTTTTGTCCTAGGAGGGATTCACCTTCTTCAAGTCAGTCTAGTTTCTACAAACCTCAGACTTTCTCAATATACCACTCTTATGACAGCCAAAGCTTTCTGCTACTTCTGTCACGGGTTATCTCCATTCCAAGGATCTATTTAGCCGGGCCCCAAGTCTTTCATTGTAAACGACTTGCCTAGCTCCTGTTTCAGCCTTTTGATCTTCTTGATGTCTTTGCCCATGATGAGCATGTCATCAATGTATAACAACAAAACTAAGAAATCACCATCTGAGAACTTGCGCATGAACATACAGTGGTCCGACTCCTTTCTATCATACCCATACTGTAACATGAACGAATCAAACTTCTTGTATCATTGCCGTGGAGCTTGTTTCAGCCTATACGAGCTCTTCCTCAGCCTACACACCATATGCTCTTTGCCCTTAATTTCGAACCCCTCTGGTTGATGCATGTATATCTCTTCTTCCAGGTCACCATGGAGGAAAGCAGTTTTAACGTCCAACTACTCTATCTTCAGATCCATGCTACCCACCAACCCAAACAATACCCGTATGGATGTCATCTTCACCATTGGTGAGAATATCTCCTCGAAGTCTATGTCTTTTCTCTGACCGAACCATTTTACCACAAGTCTGGTCTTCAACCTCGTCTGTGAATTCTTCTGGTTAACCTTCTTTCTGAATACTCACTTGTTGCTCAAAGCTTTCTTGCCCTTAGGCAATTTCACCATATCATAGGTGTGGTTCTTATGCAAGGATTCCATCTTCTCTTGCATAGCTTTCAACTACTCCTCCTTATGTTCGTTGACTAGGGCCTCAAAATAATCTTCTGGCTCTCCCCCATTAGTCAGCATAATGTACTCATGCGGCTAGTACCTCTTGGATGGTTGTCTGTCCCTAGATGACCTCATCATCTGTAGCTCATCAGGTGGATCAAGTGGGGGCTGCTCCCCTGGTCTATCTTCTGAAGGAACTCCCTCATCATCTGTATCTTGTTGTACTCCCTCGTCATCAGGTACCACGAGAGGAATAATCGGATCCACGTCCTCTAGCTCACCTAAATTAGGCCGGTTCTTCTTTGGCTTACCGATGTCTTCTATACACTGATCTTCAAAGAAAACCACATCTCTGCTTCTGACGAGCTTCTTCTCGGTCAGATCCCACAATCTGTAATTAAATTTTTTATCACAATATGATAAGAACACACACTGCCTGATCTTTATATCGAGCTTGCACCTTCGTCCTTTGGTACGTGAATGGATGCCATACATTTAAACACCCTGAGATGACTGTACGATGGATCCTGTCCAATCCACACATTCTCTGGTAGTTCTTCATTCAATGAGGCTGATGGAGACTTGTTTATCAAATACACCGCCGTGTGCATTGCTTCTCCCCAGAACGTCTAGGGCAATTTTGCATGGGATAATATGCATCTGATTTTCTCAACAATTGTGCGAATCATTCGCTTAGCTACACCATTATGCTGGGGGGACTTGGGAACCGTTTGTTCATGCCGTATATCCAGGGACTTACAGTACTCATGAAAGTCGTCAATGTATTCACCACCATTGTTAGTGCAGATGCACTTCAATGATCTACATGTCTCTCTCTCGACTATAGCATGAAACAATTTAAACACATCAAAGACCTCGTCCTTGAATTTTTAAGTATAAACTCAAACCCTCCTAGATGCATCATCTATAAAAGTAACAAAATACAATGCCCTACCCAAGGTTTTTGTCCTCATAAGACCACAAACATCAGAATAAACCAAATCTAATGCATGCATTTATTAACATGAGAAGCAGATTTAACAAATGAAACTCTATGTTATTTCCATAATAAACAATCAAGACAGATTTTGAGAAGCATACCTATCACGTATAGAAGTAGTCGCTTCCTCGCTAATAGCTGAAGCCCTTTTTACTCATGTGACCTAGACGTTTGTGCTACATGTGTTGAGGGTCAAATATTGCATATTAGACCCCAATTATTGCTTGAATTTATGAACATGATACTGTCTAATGGCCAAATTAACCGTGTTTGTGCTGCAAGATGTATTTAGGAGCTTGGATTGAAATAAGATGCTAAAAGTATGGATTTAACGCTCATGAGTCCCCAAGGCAAAGGACGGACTCCAGGGCACCAAGATCGACGAAATTACACGCCAAGGATCCACGAAAATCGAGAAACTGAAGCTCAAGCGGGTCTGAAAGTCAGTCAGAATGCAAGATCACAGGGTTTCCACCATCTGTTTAGCTCGAAACTTCATATATGGCCTGAAGACCATAAATTAACCGTACACGTCAAAAATCAGTCATTGGATCCTTGTGGAAGTGGCCTAACGGATAGATCAGCCCATGAATTTCTGATTTGGGGCCCACATGATATCTGGATTTGCCTCAATTTTGGAATTAATACCTAAATTGAGATGGGACAACAGATGGATGGATCAGATTTCAAATATACATCAATGTGGGAACCACTTTGCATGACAGGAGTGCATAACCGACTATGCACGTGCGTTGCACTGAACTAACACCCGCAAACTTCCACCCGCAATAGGAAAGCTTTATTCCAACAACGGATGGCTGCGATCTTGTAGTGGGCCACCATCTAAAGTTTTTAGGCCGATCTGGACCGTTCAATAGACTCCAACGACCTAGATAATGTAGACCTAGGAGAGCAAATTTGAAGAGAGCTGCATGATCGGTTTTTCATTGTTCAAATGCTATTCAGACAACGGTCTAAAAATCTCAGTAAGCTACACCAAATTCAGTCAAAAACCATCCATTTTCAGCTAATTTTTCGAGGCAAATACAATGAATGGCATGGATTCTTTTGTTACCAATGATAATGGACTCCATCAGGAGTCCAGCGCGAGTGCGTTCACACCCCTATGCCAAGAAATTCAGCCGTTGTGGGCCCTTGTGTGTTTCTGATCACCATCGGATGGGTAATCCAGACCGTCCATCATGTAGGGCATTCAAAAATGTCCCAAGGGACGTTTTTCTTTTGGACAGAATCAAAGGAAGAAGGGAGTTAGGAGGCTCCGTTTTTGGCTAAGTAGGAAGAGCTGCGTAAAGCTCCAAACAGCTGTTGTTTCTCCACCGCCTCTACTTTTCCACTGACAACTCCTCTCCACCGCCCCTGACACCTATAAAACACAAAGAGAGAGAGAGAGAGAGAGAGAGAGAGAGAGAGAGAGAGAGAGAGAGAGACAACATGAGGGACGAACCTCGGCTTGGGCTTGTACGTGGAAGGGAGTACGAGAGAGGGGACGTGGGCAAAGGCAGAAGAGGAGAAGAGTAATTTAGTTTTATTTATTTATTTATTTTCTATTTTTATATTTCTTTTGAGATGTTCAGCCCATTCATGTGGGGCTGAACCTCTTAGCTAGGGCTAAGAGGTGAAGCTTGTAGCATGATGGGAGGACCTGTTGCTTGTGCCTTTGTTTAAGACTGATCTGATGTTGATTTTAGTTTACTAATGGGAATGTTTTTAGTTTTTAATGATCTGTTGTGACTGAAATCACAATGGGTCTGTGATAGCTTTGAGCATCTTTCTTTCCTTTATGTTTATGACGTCAGGAAGCCCTGTTGTTCACCATAGTCTCCTGGGCATGGTCGGATGACGGTACCCTTCCTAACCTTCATTACATGTTGATTGGTTGCTAATTAGTTTAATTATGTTGTTCACCATTGTCTCATGGGCATGGTTTGGTGATGGAATCCATTCTAATTCATATATTTTTCATCTCTTGAAAACTCTATCAACGGCAGTTCAGTTAATTTCCATAATTCTTAAAGCAGACGTAAGATTTCCCTAATCTCTACAAGTGGATCCTCTGAATCTCTAGTTTCCTATCTCTAAATTTTCCTAAGTTTTAGATAATTATTCCATCATTATTCCTCAAATTACAATGAGTTTAGATTTCACCTTATTCTAGTTTAGTTCTACTTGATTTCAGATAACGTATAGGTTTCAGTCCCTTGGGATTCGACCTCGGTCTTACCGAGTTTATTTCTACATCACAACCCTGCACTTGGGGAGTGAACAACAAGTCAATAGTTGAATCTCCTGTTGCGTTCAACTCACCCTTGCACACACTGACACTTGCCTTGTAAAGGGTGCAACACTTCTTTCCTCTGGCTGCGATCAACGAACCTTGATGAGCTTCCAGCGCCCACCAGTATACTGACTTTCATAGCCATCATCATTCAACCTTCCTGTCTACATCAAGTTGAGGCGAAGGTCTGGGATGTGCCTCACATCCCTGAGAACCAATGTGTAGCCCACATCGATTTTCACACAAATATCACATACCCCTACGATTTTCGATATGCCAGAATTTCTCATCTTCATGGTCTCATAGTCACCTAACTTGTAACTTCTGAAGAAATTCCTGCGTAGAGTTGCATGAAAAGAGGCTCCCAATTTTATCACCCAATCGGTGTCCTGACTCGTAGTCGTGAAATATACATCATGATCTGTAGAAAGAATAACTACAACAGTGTTATCTGAAGAGACCGCAGTGGAATCTGATTCATCTTCCTTCTCATTGCCTTTTCCTTTCTTGTCATTCTTAGCCTTACGACATTCATGCTTATAGTGGCCCTTCTTGCCACAATTCTAGCATTCAACATCTTTTTTGTTACTCAACTTATCTCTTGATTTATCTCGGGCCTTTCCGCCATTCTTGTTCTTTCCTCTCCCTCGTTCCTATGTCACAAGGGTCTCTTGCTGTATAAACCCCTGACACTTCCTCCTTGTCTCTTCATTGAAGAGACAGTTAGTAACATGTTCCATGGATATCTTTCCATTTGGCGCGGAGTTACTTAGAGACACCACCAATGTCTCCTAACTATCAGGCAACGAACTAAGTAAAAGTAAAGCCTGCAATTCATCATTCAGGATCATCTTCATAGAAGAGAACTAGTTCACTATATTTCTGACCTCATTCATGTGCTCGGCCACAGAACCACCATCTTTGAACTTGAGATTCACAAGTTGCCTTATAAGAAAATTTTTATTACCGACTGTCTTCCTCTCATACAGCCCTTCTAATTTCAGTTATAGGTTAGCTGCTAAGGTCTCCGTAGACACATGGTAGAACACAGAATCATCCAACCATTGTCTAATAAACCCCACCGCCTTCCGGTCCATCTTCTTCCAATCATTATCAGACATAACCGTAGATTTTGCTAATATTCCTAAAATTGGAGAATATAGGTCCTTGCAATAAAGCAAGTCCTCCATCTTAACCTTTCATATGGTCCAGTTAGAATCATTGAGACTGATCATCCTTGATGAGCCGTCTTCCATAATTTCAAACTGATCCTACCCATTCAATGAACTTAGCTTTGATACCACTTTGTTGAGGGCCTTGCACAAAACCTTAGGATCTAGCCCCCCGAAACAAACCATAATTATGGAATAATAATGCAATGAAATAAATCAAAGCAACAATCACACACCACACAAGAGATTTTACGTGAAAAACCCTCAAAAAGAAAAAAATCACGGGACCTTGTCCAGATCAATAATCCATTATGAAGCAAAACGTTACAACCGATCACAAGCATACCCTGCTATAATCAAACTTTCATCATTCACGTAGGAGTGGATAAACAGTAAGAGAAACAAAAAAAAAACTGAGAGATCTCACTGATTACGAGGACGTAGAAGCGCTGAGATATGGTAGATCACCTCTACGAGCATAGCCTCCCTTCCACAAGCTTCCTCTCTCTCTTTCTCTCTCTCACACCTTTGATAACCTTCTTATATTTTTTCTGTCATACATCATACCCTAGAAAAATTCTAGAGACCCCTTTTTATAGTTTTAGGAAACTCCATTCCGCATTCCAGTTGCGAAAGGACTTGCGAAACGAAATCCGCATAAAATCGCATTACGAATCTGCGTAACCACGACCGGTCGAGAGGAGGCCACGATCAGTCGAGCGCCACCCACGACCAGTCGAGCGCCACCCACGACCAGTCGAGCACCCCAGAGAAAAATAGCCCAAAGTCGTTGGACTTTGAGTCGAGTTAGGACTCGACTCCACGACTGGTCGTGCACCAGCCCACGACCGGTTGTGCACGGCTCACGACTGGTCGAGCACGGGACGAAAAATCTCATCAATTCTTACTAGACTTTATGATTTTTGTCCAAAAATAATAAGCGTCCAAATGGACACAACTCCTATAACTCAAAGTATCAAAAGTTATGATAGAACTTAAACTTACTATTTATAGTAAAATCCAAAATAAAATAGACTTTTGACGGTCGATATGATGGAATATCACAAATCTCGCATAAGCAACCCAGTATAGCAGGTTGGTTGGCTAAAGTAGCTTCTATTCCAAAATCATATATGATACATTGAAAAACTCACTCTATTAGCTTTTGATTGGGCCTTCTCCGGTCCATCTTTGCCATGAAAGTGTCCGCAACCCACTCTACATCATCATACCTCCTTATTTTTAGACCACTGAAGTTTCAATCTACAATTTCTCCTCTAGATAGGGTACTTGACTTCCCTTCCTTTTTTCTGCTATATAGCTAATGAGGTTCGCTTTCAACATTATCTCTAAAGTTCTATGATCGGTCTCTGGTTTAGCTCCATTCACCTGACTAGTCTCATTTGTGTTGGTGGCATGTATAACATCATCCCAACCTTTGCTTTGGATAGATCATTGGCATACAATATAGACTAATACACGCATCTATTTAGAAAAAATATATTCTTCCATTCTTATGATACAGAGTGGGAATTTTTTTTTGTTGGCCAATCAATTGTGGGGCCCATGGGATGTATGGTTTGGATCAGTGGCTGCATGGAGAGGATGTATGCTACATAATATGAAAGCATTGAAAATACTACGCCTGGACAGATTCATGATTTTGGTGGGCCACCTGCTGTCCACATCATTCTGGAGTTGGCAAATGTGATGATTTCTTCTCCTAATCACAATTATGTGGAGTTTGAAATTATATAAATATTTTAAAAAAAAAAATTTGTGACCGAGGTAAGTGTGTTTTTAAAGATGAAAATCCATTTGGAAAGCATGGGGCCCACCAAAATCAAGATAAGGCATGAATCGAATTCATGGGTCCCATGCCCAAACTAACCCTTAAAAATGTGAAAAATGCATAAACATCAATGTTCTCAATATCCACGACATGAGTACTATCAACCGTTCTCGATAACGGTATGGTGACCAAAATGTCGGCAGCTGTATTTGGCCCTGTGCACATGGTCGGTCGAAAGATAGGTGAGGTCCACTGTATTATTCATGAGAAATCCACTCCTTTCGTTCATTTTTCCATCTCATGTTAGGGCATCAAACCAAAAATGAGGTGGATTCAAAACTCAAGTGAGCAACATGATGAGAAACAGTGAGGATTGAACACCCACTATTGAAACATTTGCGGGACTATAGAAGTTTTGTATCGGGCTAATATTTTTATTTTTTCATTCATCCCAATGGAAATGAACTTATGAACGGTTTGGATGGCACATAAATAACAAAGTAGACGACGGAAAATTTTCAATGGAGGGCATCTCATTCTTCACTTTTTCCTACTGCAACATACTTGGGTTTTGGATCTACTTCATTTTTGGGCTCATATCCTACCAATGGTTGCAAAAATGGATGGACGGAATCTCTTCCCCTATAACCATAAGCACTTGGGGCCCATTGGATTGTCTACATTATATCCACTCTGTCCAGCTAATGTTAGGATATGATCTCAATTAAATATGTTCAAAATTCAAATGGGCCACAGCACAAGAAGTCATGTAAGTGAAAGCCCACTACTGAAATCTTCCAGTTTTGGATCAGGTAATATTTGTGTGCTTACCTTCCTCCCCATAGGAATCACCTGATGAGCAGGTAGGATGACATACAAACATCACAATAGGCCCGGGAGGGTTTCAAAAGTGGTTGTTCCCATTTCACTATTTCTTGTGATGTGGCTCACATTTAATTTTAAATTTGCCTCATTTTTAGACTCATGTTCTAAAATTAGTAGATGAAACTGACGTCCCCATAAATGAAACCGATGCAAGGCTCCAAAATTAGTGGGGACTAATGCACACCGTTGAAACCTTCCTGAAGTCCGACAATTGCAACCCTAAGGCATCACCATGATGCACGCGTTACGCAAATACTGTCCGTACATTTTTGGCAATCCAATTAGGGGTGGGCCCCGCCACATGGGAGAGTAAGACCCCATCATCCAAGACAAATCCACCCCATGTGTCTGTTATTTCAAACCATTTTAGGGTGTTGATGGAGAGCAGGTCAAGTACAATTTCATAGCCAAGATGGATCAAAAAAGGCCTGATCGGTGACGGAAGTGATTCAGACCATCAGAAGCTTAAAACGAGTGTATCTCGTAAATCGGAATAAGTTATCCAGCATGTCATGTATGATTTTGGGTAGGAAAAGTTACTTTAGCCACCCAACCTATTACGCCGGGTTGCGCATGTCGAATCTGCAAGATTCCAACAAATCGCAAGTCCAATTTCCATTTTAATTTCATTTTTTACTATTTATAGTAAGTTTTAGTTTCATTATAACTCTTCATCCGTTGTGCTTTAAATGTTGCATCAACAGGAAAAGTGGTTAGAAAACTTAGGAGAGTAGCATGATTAAGCACATTTACTATTTTTGGCTGATAACCATGAGGACTAGTAAGAATTATGACCGTCTATAAATAGTAAGTTTACTATTTATAGTTAGTCATGATTTCTAATAGTTTGAGATATAATATGCTTTGGAAACTTTTTCCCCAGGGTTTTTCTTATTATTTAATAGGTTGTAAGCTTGTTTTTCATACTCAATCAATTTATTAAGAATTTCTAGAGTTATTTTTATTTTCTTATTTTCCTCCTAGATTTGAGGAATCAGAGTAGTTTCACAGATTCAGAATAGTTATCCTCTCGAGGAAGACAATGCTCGACCTCGTCCATCGCTCCGTCACATGTGTCACGTGTGCTCCCAAAAGAAGTAGTAGTAATGTAGCATGGATTATATTAATTGTACTGTATTTTACTTTGTAGATTATTGCGCCACCATATAAATTGAAACTTATGCATTCGTGCTATCTATAAATATTATATGGTAGAAACGGATGTGAACTTTCACAACGTCCATCTCATCTGTCGTGGTATATCAAGCCATATGTTTTGGATTAGATCAATGATAGGATTTTTTTCTCCAGGCTTGACCGGTTGTGAGCCTCACTAAACTGGTCGTGGGTGGCGCTCGACTAGTTAAGTGGGGTTCAACTCAAAGTCCAGTGACTAATTGATGATTTTTCTCCCAAGTGCTCGACTAGTTGAGGGAGGTGCTCGACCGGTTGAGTGGGCTGCTCGACCGGTCGAGGCCTCGGGTCGACCAGTCGAACTTATGCATATTTGAATTCGATTTTATGCAGGATTCGAAATTTTGAGATGGTTTTCGCAAGACGTGCGAAAGGGAATTTCCAAATCTATAAATATGGGTGTCTAGGGCCTTTCTAGGCAATGCAAGAGGATTTCCTAAAGCTTTGCAAGGGTTTGTCAAAATGCTTAGGGCTACCAAAGGTATGAGTGAGAGAGAGAGAGAGAGAGAGAGAGAGAGAGAGATGAAGCTTGTGGAAGGGAGGTTATGCTCGTAGAGATAATCTACTGTGCACTCGACATCTCAGCTTTCTACATCCTCTTAATCGTTGAGATCTTTCTGTTTTTCTTTTATTCTCTTATTGTTTATTCACTCCTGTGCGAGTGAAGAAAGTTGTAACGTTCTACTTTATAGTGGATTGTTGATCTGAACAAAGTCCCGTGATTTTTACCTCTTTGAGAGTTTTCCAAGTAAAATTCTCTTGTATGTTGTGGTTTATGCTTTAATTTATTTCATTGCTTTGGTATACCATAATTCTAGTTTGTTTTGGGAGGCTAGATCCTAAGGTTTTGTGCAAGGCCCCCAACAAAGTGGTATCAAACCTAAGTTCATTGAACGGAGTGGGATCGGTTTTTGAATTATGGAAGGTGGCTCATCAAGGATGATCAACCTCAATGATTGTAACTAGACTATATAGAAGGCTAAGATGGAGGACTTACTTTATTGCAAGGACTTATATTCTCCAATTTTAGGCATATCAGCAAAATTCAAGGATATGTCTGATGATGATTAAAAGAAATTGGACTGGAAGGCGGTGGAGTTTATTAGACAATGACTAGATGATTCTGTGTTCCACCATGTGTCTACGGAGACCTCAGCCGCTAGTCTATGGCTGAAATTAGAAGGGTTGTATGCGAGAAAGACAACCGATAATAAAATTTTCTTGATACGACGACTTGTGAATCTCAAGTTTAAAGATGTGGTTCTGTGGCTGAGCACATGAATTGAGGTCAGTAATATAATGAACTAGCTCTCCGCTATGAATATGGTCCTGAATGATGAATTACAGGCTTTACTATTGTTTAGTTCATTACCTGATAGTTGGGAGACATTAGTGATATCTCTAAGTAACTCCTCGCTAGAAAGAAAATTATCCATGGAATAAACAACCAGTTGCCTCTTCAATGAGGAGATAAGGAGGAAGTCTCAAGGGTCTACTCAGCAAGAGGCCCTTGTGACACAAGAACGGGGGAGAAAAAAGAACAGGAAGGACAGAAAGGCCCGAGATAAATCGAGAGGCAAGTCGAGTACTAGGAAGGATGTTGAATGCTGGAATTGTGACAAGAAGGGCCATTATAAGCATGAATGTCGTAAGAATAAAAACGACAAGAAAGGAAAAGAAAATGAGAAGGAAGATGAATCAGACTCCACTGCGGTCGCTTCAGATGGTGACGTTGTAATTATTCTTTCAGTAGATCATAATGTTTGTCTCACGGCTATGAGTCAAGACATTGACTGGGTGATTGACTCCGGAGCTTCTTTTCATATGACTCCACACAGGAACTTCTTCACAAGCTACAAGTCAGGTGACTATGAGACTGTGAAAATAGAAAATTCTGACGTATCGAAGATCGTAAGGGTTGGTGATATTTGTGGGAAGACTGATGTGGGCTGCACATTTGTTCTTAGGGATGTGAGGCATATCACAGACCTTCGCCTCAACTTGATGTCGATGGGAAGGTTGGATGATGATGGCTATGAAAACCAGTTTGCTAGTGGGCACTGGAAGCTCTTCAAGGGTTCGTTGATCATAGCTAAAGGAAAGAAGTATTATACCCTTTACAAGGCACGTGTCAGTGTGTGCAAGGGTAGATTGAATGCAGCGAAAGATTCAGCTATTAACATGTGACACAGGCATCTAGGTCACATGAGTGAGAAAGGGCTTCAGATACTAGCGAGGAAGCGAATCCTTCCAAACATGACAGGTATACCTCTCAAAACTTGTCTTGATTGTTTATCAGGGAAATAACATAAAGTTTCATTTATTAAATCTGCTTCTCATGTTAATAAAGTACATGCATTAGATTTGGTTTATTCTAATGTTTGTGGTCGTATGAGGACAAAAATCTTGGGTGGGGCATTATATTTTGTTACTTTTATAGATGATACATCTATGAGGGTTTGGGTTTATGCTTTGAAATTCAAGGACGAGGTCTTTAGTGTGTTTAAATTGTTTCATGCTATCATCGAAAGAGAGACAGGTAGATCATTGAAGTACATCCGCATTGATAATGGTGGTGAATACATCGGTGACTTTCATGAGTATTGTAGGTCCTAGGTATACGGTAAGAACAGACGGTTTCCAAGACCCCCAACATAATGGTGTAACTGAGCGAATGAATCACACCATTGTAGAGAGAATCATATGCATGTTATCCTATGCGAAATTGTCCTAGACGTTTTGAGGAGAAGCAATGTACGCAGCAATGTATCTGATAAACAAGTCTCCATCAGCCCAGTTAAATGGATAAGTGCCTGAGAAGTTGTGAATTGGACAGAATCTATTGTACAGTCATCTCAGGGTGTTTGGATGCAGGGCATCCGTTCACGTACCAAAGGATGAGAAGTCCAACCTCGATATGAAGATCAGGCAATGTGTGTTCTTGGGATACGACGATGAAAAATTCAGTTATAGATTGTGGGATCCTACCGAGAAGAAGCTCGTCAGGAGCAGAGATGTGGTTTTCTTTGAAGCTCAGTGTATAGAAGACATTAGTAAGCCAAAGAAGAACCAGCCTAGCTCAGGTGAGATAGAGGATATGGAACCGGTTATTCCTCCTGTGGTGCTTGATGACAGGGGAGTACAGCAAGGTGTACAGGACGAGGGAGTTCCTTCAGAAGACGGACCAGGGGATCAGCCCCCACTTGATCCACCTGTTGAGCCACAAGTGAGGAGGTCATCTAGGTACAGACAGTCGTCCAAGAGGTACTCACCACATGAGTACATTATACTAACTGATGGGGGAGAGCCAGAAGATTATTCTGAGGCCCTAGCCGACGAGCATAAGGGAGAGTGGTTAAAAGCTATACAAAAGGAGTTGAAATCCTTACATAAGAACCACACCTATGATATGATGAAATTGCCTAAGGACAAGAAAGCTTTGAGCAACAAGTGGGTGTTCAGAAAGAAGGTTGAGCAAAAGAATTCACAGACGAGGTTCGAGGCCAGACTTGTGGTGAAAGGGTTTGGTCAGAGGAAAGGCATAGACTTAGAAGAGATATTCTCACCAGTGGTGAAGATGGCACCCATACGGGTATTGCTTGGGCTTGCGGCTAGCATGGATCTGGAGATAAAGCAGTTAGATATTAAAACCGTCTTTCTCCATAGTGACTTAGAAGAAGAGATCTACATGCACCAACCAGAGGGGTTCGAAGTCAAGGGCAAGGAGCATATGGTGTGTAAGCTAAGGAAGAGTTTGTATGGGCTGAAACAAGATCCACGATAATAGTACAAGAAGTTCAACTCGTTCATATTACAGCATGAGTATGAAAGAATGGAGTCGGACCACTATATGTTTACACGTAAATTCTCAGATGGTAATTTCTTAGTTCTACTGTTATACGTTGATGACATGTTCATCATGGGAAAAGACATCAAGAAGATCAAAAGGATGAAACAGAAGTTGGGCAAGTCGTTTGCGATGAAAGACTTAGGCCCGGTTAAACAGATCCTAGGAATGAAGATAACACGTGATAGAAGTAGCGGGAAGCTTTGGCTGTCACAAGAGTGGTATATTGAGAAAGTGTTAAAGCAGTTCAATATGAATGCAGCGAAGCTGGTCCGTACTCCACTGGATGGTCACTTCAGATTGAGCGACAGACAGTGTCCCAAAACGAAGGCAGAGGTGAAAGAGATGCAAAAGATACCCTACACATCAGTAATAGAAAATTTGATGTATGTTATGGTGTGTACACGCCCAGACATAGCATATGCGGCTGATGTTGTCAGCCGGTATCTTACCAATCCTGACAAAGAGCATTGGGCAGTGGTGAAATAGATACTGCAGTATTTAAGAGGCTCATATAGGTTGAGCCTATACTATGGTGACAGAAAACCTGTGTTAGAGGGTTATACAGATGCAGATATGATAGACGACATGGACTCTAGAAAGTCTGCATTGGGGTTTATGTTCACGTTTGTAGGGGGAGCAGTTTCTTAGCAGATCAAGCCACAGAAGGTCGTAGCATTGTCGATGACAGAAGCTGAGTACATTGCGGTTACAGAGGTATGTAAAGAGATGTTTTGGATGAAGAAGTTCATACAGGAACTTAGCCTGAAACAGGAGCAGCACGTGATCTATTGCGATAGTTAAAGTGCTATACACTTGAGTAAGAATCTAAGTCAGCACTCCAAGTCAAAGCACATAGAAATTTGGTATCATTGGATTAGGGATACTTTGGAATAAAAGGTATTACAGCTTTAGAAGGTCCACACAGACGATAATGGGTCAGACATGATAACTGAGGCTTTGCTCAAGGGCAAGTTTGAGGTTTGTATAAACCAGGCTGGATTGAAGAAGGTAAATCCCTCATAGGTCAAAAAGGGAGAGATTTGATGGGATTTTTTTTCCTCAGGCTCGACCAGTCGTGAGCCTCACTGGACCGGTTGTGAGTTGCGCTCGATCAGTCGAATGGGACTCGACTCAAAGTCCAGTGACCAATTGATGATTTTTCTCCGAGGTGCTCGCCAGTCGAGGGAGGTTCTCGACCGGTCGAGGCCTCGGTTCGACCAGTCGAACTTATGCAGATTTGAGTCTGATTTTGCGTAGGATTTGAAATTTTGATGCGATTTTCGCAAGAGGTGCGAAGGGGGTTTTTAAATCTATAAATATGGGTGCCTAGGGCTTTTCTAAGCAATGTAAGAGGGTTTCCTAAAGCTTTGCAAGGGTTTGCCAATGGATTTAGGGTTATCAAAGGTGTGAGAGAGAGAGAGAGAGAGAGAAAGAAAGCGAAAGAGAGAGGAAGCTTGTGGAAGGGAGGTTATGCTTGGAGGTGATCTACTGTGCACTCGACATCTCAGCGCTTCTACGTCCTCGTAATCAATGATATCTCTCCATTTTTATTTTATTCTCTTATTGTTTATCCACTCCTACGTAAGTGAAAAAGGTTGTAATGTTCTACTTCATATTGGATTGTTAATCTAGACAAGGTCCCGTGGTTTTTATTTCTTTAAGGGTTTTTCACGTAAAAATCTCTTGTGTAATGTGGTTTATGCTTTGATTTATTTCATTGCTTTATTATCGTATAATTTTGATTTGTTTTCGGAGGCTAGATCATAATCTTGTGCAAGGCCCCCAACAATAAACTCCAGTGTCTGATTTTATCTATAGAATATAGAACAAAGATAATTTTCTAACCGTCCATTTTATGCCCACAAAATGAACGTCTAGGATTGCCAGATGGTTGTCATTTCTGAGCTGGTGGATGAATTGCCACTATGATCAGGCCCATTTTGAGGTGCCCTGGGCTAGGACCCGGCCCATTGACATCTCTACCATCAAATGGGCAGATCCATAGTTAAATTTTCAACCATCTAAATTGGATGGGCCAAATGGGAAATAGGATCATCTGATCCATGTGATTTCTTCCTTATGCACCGTCCATCTGGTATGCGTGTGTATGTTTGCCCATATTCTGTCAAATTAGCTACCTATCTTCTTAGGATGCTGGGCCTGGCGCACCACTGGACAGGCATTCTTAGCAAGCGTGCAACAAATCTTCTCATAGATAGGGGTGAAAATGGGCCGTTAGATTGGGCCGAGGACCGTTCAAACCTTCATATGAGAAATGCCCAAAGCCCCTATTAGTCCTCAAATTCACTATTCAAGCACACCATCTGATCATGCAGTCGGCTTGGGCGGGCCCAGCAATCAGGCCTTTTGATTTGGATTACCCATCATCTGGGGCCTACCTTTGCTTCCTTATCTATCTTAAAGGTTATTTTGATTGGAAGATCCTAGCCATAGGATTAATCTAGGAATATGGATAGTCCATATCTACTACAATAGAGAATTTCAATCAGTGATTTGGACCGCTCGTCAAGTACGTATTCTAATTTGGATTATAGATCTCTTATAGAATCATATTGATTAGATGATTCTGACCAACTGATTCATGGAAAGGAAAATGCATGATTCCATAGATTCTAAAAGAAATTTGATTCGGATTCTTACCATTGCTCCGGTGGTAGACTCTCAGGAGCCCTTGGGTCAAGGGTTCAAGTATCCGTAAGTGATGAAATCCCAATACAACATGAGTGTGAGGTGGTGTGCGTGTGCGTGTGTAAAAAAAATTTAATTTTTAAAAAAAAAAAAAAAATTGCTAAATCCCTCCTACAAGATTAGTGGCAAAATTCTCTTCTTTTCTTCATAGTTGATAGATACATCACTAATTATAGCATTTTACCATAATTGTAATAAATTATTTAAACTCTATAGCTAATTTAATCCTTATAATCAAGACCAATTCACTTTCTAAACTCAAGGCCAATTACTTCATCGATTGTTGAAATATTATTCTAAATTCAAATTTTAAAGTACGAAATTTAAAAATAACATTTTTATTATTGTTATTTTATTTTTTTTTTGTAAAACTTAAGTGGAGCTACCGGGCCCACTTTATTGACCTGAATGGTTTGGCCTGCCAATCAACCTACCACTTTACTTACCTGAATGGTTTGGACCGTAACATTCTCCATCCCTTGACCAACGGCTTGTCCTAAAGGTTTGCATTGAAAAATTGATATAAAAGATATCTTAGTTGATCCATAAATCATTTACTTTTCCATCTTCAAAAAATGTTTTAGTCTTTGTTGGTGCCTTTAATAAAAATAATTGTTATGTTTTACATCGGTGTTCTGATGCAAACTTTTCAGACAATTGTAACATAAGTCTCTTTTATACTTAGTTTACATGTTGAGCTAATTAAGGGGCTTCACTAAGGGCCTACTTCCAAATTAATGGATGCGGAAGGTGGTAGAAGGTTTGCACCTGGCTTGAAGGGATTGAAATTGTGGTGCAACTTCTGTAATCGGTCTTCTTGTATGTGAGCGAAACTCACCGTGTCTCCTCCTTCAAGCCTGAGATAAAACATTCAACTAATGTTTTCTCTGGTCATCCTTCCACACAATATGCCAACCTTTCAAATTGCATTTGATACTCACGAACGAACCCTATTTGTTGCAATTTTGATAAAGCCCCATCAAAGTCTTCGTAATATGATGGTCTAGTTCATACAAACAAGGCCTCGACAATTGCGACTCATGTCATCGTGGAATTGATGCGTTCATACTATTGGTACCAATGGTTGGCTTCACCTTCTATGTTAAAGACTCAGGAATGTTAACAGTCTTACCCTCTTTTGGTGTACCTTTTTTTTCTCTTTTTTTTTTTTTTTAACACATGCACACACACCCCACACACTCACGCTAGTAGAATTTCACCACCTATGGGTACGCTTACCCTTGATTGGGTGTTGAAACTCCTAAGAGTCTACCACCCAAGCAAGAGCAAGAACCCCTCTTCTCTTCTGGTGTGCCTTAAAATTTAAAAATTTATTCCACTTGATGCACCCTTTCTGTTGGATCTAACCTGGCAGATTTTGAAAAATCAATTCTTGCATATTTCCCTTGAACCAATCCTCCATTGTTGAAGTTGTTGCCATTTAAAGGATCAAATTTTTCATGGTCTGTCATTGTTACTGATTTGATTTTGAAAAATCACATTCTGGACTAGGGGAGTATTCATCGATTCTTTGAGTTCTTGTATGGCAGACTTCATTTCAGCCATATCCTTCTCGATGATTAACACTTTGTCTTCCATCTTGAGCTTGGGCATACCTAAACATGTATCTAATACTAATTGACATTACTGTACTCAAATGATTAAGATATGATCATGGATCGACTCTCATTATAATTAAGCAAAAGATGGTTGAAAATTTTATCTCATTTTATTTTCTCGATGGTTAGGAGATACATTAATAATTATGACATTCTATAAAAACAGTAACAAATTATTACAAATTCAAACTCTAAAGCTAATGTACTTTCTACAATCAACATAAATTTACTCTTTAAAATCAAAGCTAACTTCTTAATTAATTATTGAACTATTATTTCGAGTTTAAATTATAAATCCTAAGATAGTAATTTATTGTAAATCTTAAGTATAGTTATTAAGCTTATTTTATTAACTTGAATGGTTTGGCCCACCAATTGACATATAAATTAGGCCCCTTTATAGGGCTGAAAGTTGGGCGGGTTCAACCCGATCGACCCATGACCGACCCGACATTGGGTTGGGCTTGGGCAGAATATTTTAGGTCCGATCTTAAGCTTGGGCTATACAAACACCAACCCGATAAAACTTGAGTTGGGCTCGAGTTGAGGTCTCGGGTTGCCCGACTCAACCCAAAACCGATCAATATATAAGTTACTTATAAATTATAATTAAGTGTGAATTCTTTGTGTCGAAGGCATACTAGTGATGTCGAGTCTCATTTGTCCACGTCATTTCCAAGGACTCAAGCTAACAAGATATGCCATATTTCTCTCTCCCAAACAAACTTCGTGCTATGCTACATAACTTTAAAAGGAGTAGTTGTCTTATATTTTAGCTTATTTTTTAAAAGAAAAAAAAAATGAAATTTTTTTTATAATGAATAATCACATATTTAATTAATAAAATTATAGATATAAAAAATAAGTTTTATATTAAAATATAATAAACTAATATAATAACGAAAATATTAGCACGTATATACCCGACCAACCCAATCAACCCGACCGAGCCCGCTTGGGTTGAGCTTGGGTTAAGAATTCTCAACCCGAGATTGGGTTGGGTTGGGTTAGGGTTGAGGTAGAGGAACCTTGAATTGGGTTAGGATTGGTTAGGGTTGAGCACCAACCCGACCTAACCCGCCCGACTTTCTGCCCTACCCCTTTATTGACACAAATGATTTGGCCCACAAATTAACCCATGAACTCTCACATGGATCATATTGATAAAATGATTTTAAAAAAAAAACATCTAATTAATGATCTAGACCATCTATCATGTAGGTCTCTTGTTTGAACCATCTATGATGTGAGTCCATCTTTAATTGCCAACTAAAGATAGTATGAGAGAAAGAGAAAAAAATAGGAAAGTAGAGGCTGATTTTTGTGAGTTTGCCCTATGATTTGGAAATCTAATTTCTAAGATGGTTCGTGAGGAGAACTTTTAAGAAAATTTTCATGGAAAAATGTAGTTCTCCACCATTTCTAAAAGTTTTCTACACTCACAAATAGCAAAAGTGTAGTTTCCAAGTCCAAAATGTTTTTCATTAAATAATCTCCGGCTTCGAAACAAGCCTAGAGGCTTCTCTTGTTGACAATTTGGATTCTCTTTATCCATACAGGTGCACACAAAAATTCAAAAGGTTTACAACCTTACAAAGTCCGACAAGGAAACATAAAGTTGGAAAATATTCTAGAAAAAGAATTAGAGAATGTTTTAAGGAAAAGGATTCCTAAAGAATTTCCTGCATGATGGAAAAAAAAAGATGAGTCCCATCTAACAAATGCCAATTGAATCATGGCTCATCTTGCTCCATGGAAACCAACTTTTAAGTGTCCAACAAGGGGACATGGATTGTGTGGGGTAATTGTATGGTGACCCCAACTCCAACCCTACATAGTACTATGTGCCGCAACACTTACTATTGACTTTTATATTGGCATGTGGCCCAATCATACCCCACCACATAACCGAGCTACGTAGGATTGGAGTCACCATCCAATCCGCCAGCCCAACGGTTGCCTTTACCTTGGACATGTGATGGGGGCAGATTAGGTGGGACGGATCCACTGAGGTGGGTGGGACCCTCACTGTGGGGCTCATAGTGATGTATGTGCCTTAAATCTACACCGTCTAACCATTTTGAAAGCTCATTTTAGTTACAATCCCAACAATGAAGCTAACTCAAATCTTAGGTGGACCACACTACAAGAACGGTCGTGATTGAATCTACACCATTAAAACCTTCATGGATTGCACTGGAATATGTATTTTCCGTCTAACCTATTGATAAGGTCACAAACACCTAGATTAAGAGACCACACAGATATCATCTTGATCCAAAGCTTCTGTAGTCGGAGAAAAGTTTTTAATAGTCAATCGCCGCTGTTTCCTGTACTATGGTCCATCTGTGATTTGAAACTACATTTTTTTTTGGACCATGCCCTGAAATGATCTTTAAATACAAATGGATGGCGTGGATATAGTCACATACATTACAGTGGCCCCAAAGTTAGGGTCCCATCTCCCTCGGTGAATCCGGAGTCTCACCTAATCGACTCTCATGTGATGCTCATAAGATGTCTGGGAAAAAAAAACGCATGTATGCGAAGTTTCTGTTTTTTTTTTTTTTACACACGTGTGTAGCCCACATCTACGAATTGGGGTGCCACAAGGCAGTGTACCGTACAAGGTCCATGTTGCTCCTTTCTGACCGTAAAGGAGGCATCATGTGGGTCGATAAGGACCATAGATCTTATGGTCCATCACACGGGTGTGTTCTAGTCCGAAAACCGAATTGATCCGACGGCTCTGCACATCCGTTAGACGTGAGTCTCGCTAGTTGAAGAATACCCTTTCCCTCTTTTGCCGGCCATTGTTTGGATGGCCACCTCTGTCAAATCCACTTGCTTCTCCGATATAAGCTATATCAACATCGGTGGCCATCACATCAACGGTTTAGATCTCCATGCCTGCGTAGCCTTCCATGATCTGAACTCGCGCTAGCATGTTGTATCAATCCCAGGTGACCAGCTAATGGCCCACCTCATGGATGGACCGACAGTGAAAAATTGCATCAACTGCTTTCCTAACCGTTCCAATCAATGATTTCTTTTTTCGACCGTTTATCTAAAATTTTCTTGATTTTCCTTGATCAATAGGACAATTATTACTTATAAGCACCACAACTGTTGGGCTAGGGTTCGTTCAAGAGGTGCCCCACTAAATGGACGTTTCTGATCCATTTAAGAAATCCACCAATCAAGGGTTTACAAAGTAAATGGTCCTGAGGAATACCGAATACTAAAATCGAATCCAAGTTGTGCATGCACAGCCTTTCAATTGAATGGATATCATTTTGCCACCATGCATCCAAAGTGGGCCCAATATGAATGGTTCCGCTGGCAGGTTGTTGGGCAAGGACCGGAATCTGCTGCAACACCTGTTTTATAAACCACGTGCAGTACCCAAGCTTTGTGGGGCTTCCCTGTGGGATGCATCGGCTCGTTCATCAGTTTTTCCGTCTCATTTTGGCAATACGTAGAGTGGGTCGTGGACATTTTCATAGTCAAGATAGATCAGAGAAGACTCGGTCCACGACAGAAGTTATCCGGACTATCTGACCTATCAGGCATATCTTACAATCCAAAATAAGTTATCGGGCATAAAATATATAATTTTAGGATATAAAGAGCTACTTTAGCCAACTAATCCCGTTACACCAAGTTATGCAAGCCAGATTTGCAAAATACCCCTATATCGACGTTCATTTTCCTGTTTTAATTTCGTTTTTACTATAAATAGTAAGTTTTAGTTTGATTATAACTCTTCATCCATTGGGCTTTAAGAGTTGCATATAACATGAAAAGAGCTTAGAATAATTAGGAGAATAGTTTGGTGAAGCCAAATAGGACAATTTTTGGCAGAAAACCTTACGCACTAGTAGGCATCATGACCATCAATAAATAGTAAGTTTACTATTTATAGTAAGTCGCGAATTTTAGGAGTTTTAGTTGTAGTTTGATTTTGATTTCTTTCCTATTGCTTGGTACCCCTATTTAAAGGGTTGTGAACTCATTTTTATTGATTCATTAATCAATTTTGAATTTATTAGAATTTATTTCTATTTTCTGCATTCTTTCGTCGTGAATTTAAGAAGTCTCTGTGAGGAATCCAAAGAAGATTTGGAATAGTTATCCACTTGAGGAGGAAGACAGTGCTCAACCTCACATCCTTCCCTGCGTCACGGTATGTAACAAAAATAACCTTGATTCATATGCCAAGTTGGCCTCACTATAGGAATAGCCTGAAATGATGCCTAAAACCTTTAAATTCATTTGTATTGGCCCACCTAAGTTTTGGATCAAGATTTTTTTTGAAATCTATCTTCACTATTGTGAGTTTCACATGATAAACATGGCCAATGATATATAAAAATACAACAAGCTTTGGTAAGGATTCTATGGCGGACATCATCTCCCCATTTTTCCCTATGATGTGTCCAGCATGAGTCTTGAATCGGACTGATTATTAAGATCAAACTCGAATATAAGATGTTGAAACCGATGGAAGGGGTGGATTTCACACAAAAATAACGGTCACCCTATGCTGCTTGAGTGTAGCATGTCGCATTCGATACCTACGGCTACGGATTATAACCATAGCCATACGTACAATGCAAGGGCATTTTTGTCTGTAAATAGTGTGTTCGTAAAGAATAATTTATTTTAAGAAAGTAAAGTTTGGGAGCATTTTGAAAAGACGCTGCGTAAAAAGTAACACTTATAGTGGTCAATTTCTCCTGACCGACTTCATGAAAACGAGGGACGTTGATAGGCCAGCATTGCGTAAACATTTGTACAAAGTGCAATGCCATTGTAGCTTTTTAAAAGCGAAAGAACAAGGAAGCGGACTGCGTCCTGCCTCGCCTAGATCATAATCTGTCCAGGGAGAGCTCTGTGGGGCCCACCTTGTATGGTTTTATCTATATTGTACATATATTTTTCTAGATCATTTTATGATATGAACCCAAAAATGAGTCAGATGCAAGACTTAAGTGGATCACATGGTGGGGATTGAACTCCCACCATTAAAAAAATTCATGTGAGTGGCAGAAATTGCAGATTAATCTGATATTTGTGTTTTCCCTTCATCCAAGTCTATATGATCCCTTATGAACAGGTTGGATGGCAAATAAATTTTACAATGGCTGTTGAAAAGTTTAAACTAGCAAATGCTCCCGGTATACGGGCTTTGGACTGCCTAATTTTTAGACTCATGCCTTGAAATGATCTAGAAAATGTATGAACAGCGTGGATAAAACCCATACACCATGGTGGCCCCACATGCATCCAAGTGAAGGGACCTAAGACGAATTACACTTTCTTAATGCCTTTAAGCGTCCAAACGATATTTATATTTTCATTCTACCAGACTTTCTTCTTAAAAAAAACAATCCTCATCAACCTACGCAATTAAAGTAATAAAAAGAAAAACTTTAACCCTCTGACTTTTTATTATTTCTAATATATTATTTTACTCTTTTGGCATCTCATGGTCTCCTCCCTTCAAGAGATTCCTCAAACATATATTGCTTCATGAAAATGCTCACACCCACTGGATGTATCACTTCTTGATACCCCGAAGCATAAAAGTTAGCTTAATCAAAATATTTGATAGGACATAATAAAGTAAAAGATAAGTCAAGGAAGTAAATTCCCTCTCTCTGGCCCACCAAATTTTTTAATCAAGCTAACTTTTGATTGACTGTTCAGATTTTGTGCCCACATCACAGGTCAAAAAGTGTTCATGAGTTTATATTAATGTATATGATTGATGAGGCAACATTACTATTTAATAAGATATATTATCACATAATCAACATGTTTAGAGGAGCATAATTGAATATAGAATAAACATTTAATGCATTTCCTACACGTTTGAAATAAACATTAAGAATGGATGGTCAATCAAAGAAGTTTAAACTAGAGAATTTTGTTGTCTTAATCCCTACAATATTTGACTTATATGCACATGATACAAACCATCTTTAAAATGGGCCCCATGCCAATGGGGTACATTTCCATAATCCGATTGATGGAGCCCATCATGAGTGATCCCAATGCCAAAGTTAAACACGGCCCCCGAGTATTGGTGATCCCAATCATCTTTACAAAAGTGGTACCCATATTGCAACACCCAATCCTATGAGAGAGTGTGTGCCCTATAGCATTTTTCCTCAAAATGATAAGAGAATTTTTGGTACTCAACAAGTTGATTGCTGATATGCATACAATTAATGCAAATTAAACTGTTTCAAAATTGGTCAAGTTTTGATGTATTGTGAACCAAATATTACATCTATTTGACAAAATAGCTTGAATTAGTGCACATTTATTAGATGGCCAAAGTTGAAAAGCAATTAATAATCCTATTTAAATAAACGAGTGTTCTGTGACTTAAAGGTTTAATATAATGCCCCAAAACTCGACACTCAACTACGGAGACTTCGATCCCGAGTTCGATGGTATTAATTAAATAAAATCGTACATGGCAAGTTCCCACGTGTCCACGTAGTCGTGTCAACATTTAATCATGATCACTAATCAAAGTAGCTTTTAATCAGCGACATCAAAAGTTAAACAGAGATAACTAAACTCATACATATAGGGCCAATATAAAAATATATATGATCCAAAAGTAGTGTCTGTCCAAAAGGACTACGCAAACCACAATATATCCAATATGCATATGATACACAACCATCCAAAAGGAAAAGAGTTAGAAATCTATCACCCTTTAGTACTATTCCTAAATCATCTGCATATCTCAAATAGCACGGGCATCAGTGGTATTTATAATGAAGAAATACACCCAAGATTATACCTACGACATATTAGCTATACACAAGTTTACAAGTACACATTTTTAGGTATACATTTCCTAAGCATATGATTTCTAAGCATGTGATCTCTACACATTTAAGTCCTAAGTATATTATCAATATAGTGTAAGTGAGAATGCACAAACATTCATGCAATTACACAAGTTTATTTTATTTAGATGCATCATGAGATGCATTCAATCTAGAGATGCACATCCAATTGAAAAATGATGCCCATAGTAAGCTAGCCATGTTGGGGGCCTTGTACAAAACCTTAGGATCTAGCCTCTCGAACAAACCAGAATTATGGGATAATAATAGCAATGAAATAAATCAAAGTAACAATCACATACCACACAAGAGATTTTTACGTGGAAAACCCTCAAAGAGATAAAAACCACGGGACCTCATCCAGATCAACAATCCACTATGAAGTAGAACGTTACAACCTTCTTCACTCACGCATGAGTGGATAAACAATAAAAGAATAAAGAAAAACAGAGAGATCTCACCGATCACGAGGACGTAGAAGCGCTGAGACGACGGCTCCCTTCCACAAGCTTCCTCTCTCTCTTATTTCTTTCTCTCTCTCACACCCTTAGCCCTTTTAGGAAACCCTCTCATGCTTTTCTTCACACAACATAATCCCCTAGAAAATCCTAGGAACCCCTTTTTATAGTTTTAGGAAACTCCTTTCCACATCTCTGTTGCGAAAGGACTCAAATCTGCAATTTCGCGCAAAAACTGCGTAACCTAGGACTGGTCCTAGCCGCCTACGACTGGTCGTAACTCACCCACGACTGGTCATAGACCGCGGAGAAAATTAGTAACAACTCGCTGGACTTTGAGTCGTGCCAGGGCTCGAACCTACGACCGATCGAGCGCCTCCCACGACCAGTCGAAGACCACCTATGACCGGTCGAGCAGTGTGATGAAACCCTATGAAATTTCAACCACTGCACCGTCTCTCCTCTGAACTGAGAAAAACCCCATCAAATCTCTCCCCTTCCAACTTAGGAGGAATTCACCTTCTTCAAGCCAGCCTGGTTTCTACAAACCTCAAACTTGCCCTTAAGCAAAGCCTTGGTCATCATGTCTGACTCATTATCATCCGTGTGGACTTTCTCAAGCTGTAACACCTTCTGTTCCAAAGTATCCTTTATCCAGTGATACCGAACCTCTATGTGCTTTGACTTGGAGTGTTGACTTGGATTCTTGCTCAAGTGTATAGCACTTTAACTATCGCAATAGACCACGTTCTCCTCCTGCTTCAAGCTAAGTTCCTGTAGGAACCTCTTCATCCAAAGCATCTTTTTACATGCTTCAGTGACTGCAATGTACTCGGCCTCTATAGTCGACAATGCTATAACCTTCCATAGCTTGCTCTACCAAGAAACCGTTCCCCCTACAAACATAAACATGAACCCCGATGTAGACTTCCTGGAGTCTATGTCGCTTGCCATATCTGCATCTGTGTAGCCCTCTATCACAGGTTTACCGTCACCGTAGCATAGGCTCAACCTGGATGAGCCTCTTAGATACCGCAGTATCCACTTTACCACTGCCCAATGTTCTTTGCCAGGATTGGCAAGATACCGGCTGACAACACCAATCGCATATGCTATGTTTGGGCGTGTACACACCATATCATACATCAAACTTCCTACAGTTGGCGCGTAGGGTATCTTCTGCATCTCTTCCACCTCTGTCTTCGTCTTGGGACACTGTTTGTTGCTCAATCTGAAGTGACCATCCAGTGGAGTACTGACCGACTTCGCTGCATTCATATTGACCCGCTCTAGGACTTTCTCAATATACCACTTTTGTGACAGCCAAAGTTTTCTACTGCTTCTGTCACGGGTTATCTCCATTTATAGGATCTGTTTAGCCAGGCCCAAGTCTTTCATCGTAAAAGACTTGCCCAACTCCTGTTTCAGCTTGTCGATCTTCTTGATGTCTTTTTCCATGATGAGCATGTCATCAACGTATAAGAGCAGAACTATGAAATCACCATCTGAGAACTTGCGCGTGAACACACAGTGGTCCGACTCCGTTCTGCCATACCCATGTTGTAACATGAACGAATCGAACTTCTTGTACCATTGCCGTGGAGCTTGTTTTAGCCCATACAAGCTCTTCCTCAGCCTACACATCATATGTTCCTTGCCCTTGACTTCGAACCCCTCTGGTTGGTGCATGTAGATCTCTTCTTTCAGGTCACCATGGAAAAAAGCAGTTTTAACATCTAACTACTCTATCTCCAGATCTATGCTAGCTGCCAACCCAAGCAACACCCTTATGGATGTCATCTTCACCATTAGTGAGAATATCTCCTCGAAGTATATGCCTTTCCTCTGACCAAACTCTTTCACCACAAGTCTGACCTTGAACCTCGTCTGTGAATTCTTCTGCTCAATTTTCTTTCTGAACACCCACTTGTTGCTCAGAGCTTTCTTGCCCTTAGGCAGTTTCATCATGTCATAGGTGTGGTTCTTATACAAGGATTCCATCTCCTCTTGCATAGCTTTCAACCACTCCTCCTCATGCTTATTGGCTAGGGCCTCAGAATAATCTTTTGGCTCTCTCCCATCAGTCAGCATAATATACTCATGCGACGAATACCTCTTGGACGGCTGTCTGTTCCTAGATGACCTGCTCACCTGTGGCTCAACAGGTGGATCAAGTGGGGGCTGCTCCCCCTGTCCATCTTCTATAGGAACCCCCTCGTCTTCTGCACCTCGCTGTACTCCCCCGTCATCAGGCACCACAGGAGGAATAATTGGATCAATGTCCTCTATCTCACCTGAACTAGGCTGGTTCTTCTCTGGCTTACCAATGTCTTTTATACACTGATCTTCAAAGAAAACCACATCTCTGCTCCTGACGAGCTTCCTCTCGGTCAGATCCCACAATCTGTAACCGAACTTTTCATCGCTGTACCCTAAGAACACACACTGCCTGATCTTCATATCGAGCTTGGACCTCTCGTCCCTTGGTACGTGAACGGATGCCCTGCATCCAAACACCCTAAGATGACTGTACGATGGATCCTGTCCAGTCCACACCTTCTCGAGTACTTCTCCATTCAACGGGGCTGATGGAGACCTGTTTATCAGATACACCGCCATGTGCATTGCTTCTCCCCAAAACGTCTTGGGCAACTTCGTATGAGATATCATGCATCTGATTCTCTCAACAATGGTACGATTCATTCGCTCAGCTACACCATTATGCTGAGGGGTCTTGGGAACCGTCTGTTCATGCCGTATTCCCAAGGACTTGCAGTACTCATGAAAGTCACCGATGTATTCACCACCATTTTCAGTGCAGATGCACTTTAATGATCTACCTGTCTCTCTCTCGACCATAGCATGAAACAACTTAAACACACCGAAGACCTCGTCCTTAGATTTTAAAGCATAAGCTCAAACCTCCTAGATGCATCATCTATAAAAGTAACAAAATACAATGCCCCACCCAAGGTTTTTGTCCTCATAGGACCACACACATCAGAATAAAACAAATCTAATGCATGCACTTTATTAACATGAGAAGCAATTTTAACGAATGAAACTCTATGTTGTTTCCCTGATAAACAATCAAGACAGGTTTTGAGAGATACCTGTCACGTCTGGAAGGAGCCGCTTCCTTACTAGTAGTTGAAGCCCTTTTTCACTCATGTGACTTAGGCGCCTGTGCCACATGTCTATAGCTAAATCTTCTGCTGCGTTCAACTCACCCTTGCATACACTGACACTTGCCTTGTACAAGGTGCAACACTTCTTTCCTCTGGCTGCGATCAACGAACCCTTGATGAGCTTCCAGCGCCCACCAGCAAATCGGCTTTTATAGCCATCATTATCCAACCTTCCTATCGACATCAAGTTGAGGCGAAAGTCTGGGATATGCCTCACATCCCTAAGAACTAATATGCATCCCACATTAGTTTTCACACAAATAGCACCGACCCCTACGATCTTCGATACGCCAGAATTTTCTATCTTCACGGTTCCATAGTCACCTGACTTGTAGCTTGTGAAGAAATTCCTGCGTGGAGTCGCATAAAAAGAAGCTCCTAAGTCAATCACCCAGTCGGTATCCTGACTCGTAGCCGTGAGACATACATCGTGATCTGCGGAAAGAATAATCACAACGTCGCCATCTGAGGCGACCGCAGTAGAATCTGATTCATCTTCCTTCTCCTTTCTTTTTCCTTTCTTGTCGTTCTTATTCTTACGACATTCATGATTGTAATGGCCCTTCTTGCCACAGTTCCAGTATTCAACATCCTTTCTGTTACTCGACTTGCCTCTTGATTTATCTCGGGCCTTCCCGCCCTTCCTGTTATTTTCTCTCCCCCGTTCCTGTGTCACAAGTGCCTCTTGCTGAGTAGACCCCTGAGACTTCATCCTTGTCTCCTCATTGAAGAGACAACTAGTAACCTGTTCCATGGATATCTTTCCGTCTGGCGCGGAGTTACTTAGAGACACCACCAATGTCTCCCAACTGTCAGGCAATGAACTAAGCAATAGTAAAGTCTGCAATTCATCATCCAGGACCATCTTCATAGAGGAGAGTTGGTTCACTATATTGCTGACCTCATTCATGTGCTCGGCCATATAACCACCATCCTTGAACTTGAGATTCACAAGTCGCCTTATCAGAAAAATCTTATTACCGGTTGTCTTCCTCTCGTACAGCCCTTGTAGTTTCAGCCATAGGCTAGCGGCTGAGGTTTCCGTATACACATGGTGGAATACAGAATCATCTAGTCATTGTCTAATAAACCCCACCGCCTTTCGGTCCAACTTCTTCCAATCATTATCAGACATATCCTTAGATTTTGCTGATATGCCTAAAATTGGAGAATATAGATCCTTGCAATAAATCAAGTCCTTCATCTTAGTCTTCCATATGGTCCAGTTAGAACCATTGAGGCTGATCATCCTTGATAAGCCACCTTCCATAATTCCAAACCGATCCTACCCGTTTAATGAACTTAGCGCTCTGATACCACTTTGTTAGGGGCCTTGCACAAAACCTTAGGATCTAGCCTCCCGAACAAACCAGAATTATGGGATAATAATAGCAATGAAATAAAACAAAGTAACAATCACACACCACACAAGAGATTTTTACATGGAAAACCCTCAAAGAGGTAAAAACCACGGGACCTCGTCAAGATCAACAATCCACTATGAAGTAAAACGTTACAACCTTCTTCACTCACGCAGGAGCGGATAAAAAATAAGAGAATAAAGAAAAACAGAGAGATCTCACCGATCACGAGGACGTAGAAGCGCTGAGACGACGGCTCCCTTCCACAAGCTTCCTCTCTCTCTTATTTCTTTCTCTCTCTCACACCCTAAGCCCTTTTAGAAAACCCTCTTGTGCTTTTCTTCACACAACATAATCCCCTAGAAAATCCTAGGAACCCCTTTTTATAGTTTTACGAAACTCCTTTCGGCATCCCTATTGCGAAATGACTCAAATCCACAATTTCATGTAAAAACTGCGTAACCTAGGACTGGTCCTAGAAATTTCAGGACTGGTCCTAGCCGCCTACGACTGGTCGTAGCTCACCTATGACTGGTCGTAGACCACCTACGACTGGTCGTAGCTCACCCACGACTGGTTGTAGACTGTGGAGAAAATTATCAACAACGCGCTGGACTTTGAGTCGTGCCAAGGCTCAAACCTACGACCGGTCAAGCGCCTCCCACGACTGGTCGAAGACCACCTACAACCGGTCGAGCAGCGCGATGAAACCCTCCAAAATTTCAACCACTACACTGTCTCTCCTCTGAACTGAGGAGGAAAACCCCATCAAGCCACATGGTAAAGTATAGTATGGTGCACTCATAGTGACTAGCCACCTAGTAAAATCCATACAAAAAGGACACCTGTAGTAAGCTAGTCAGCCAATAAAGTACAGTATAGTACACCCATACTGATTAACCACCCAGTAAAGTCCATGCAAAAAGGACACCTATAGCGGACCAACAGTATATGACAATGCCTCAAAGTCATCCAATGAAATACTCTCTTGGTGCACCCATAGTGACTCAGGGAACCTCATGTCTTACACTGACCACCTGATAAAGTCTGCATGTCATGTATGAATGATTAGCTCATCCATCATTCGTCTATTTCATAAACAATTCATTAATACAAAAATCTTTATAACTAATGACCAACTTTGATCTAATAAGTAGACCTTTAGCATTACAGTTTTATATATTTAATCTCTGCAAAGGGTTTCTCCTTAAACAAAAGCTAACGAAGCACAAAGTCCATTTAAAGGACACAGTAACAGGATTTCACCCAAACAAAACCAACAAGGCACAATAAATCACAAAGATGGGTAGTCCACAACCAATTCCCTTTGATTAAATCATAGGTTGGCTAATAGTTTGAGACACAAACTCATATATATGTTACAATTATATGAATCACAAATGGAGTAACCCAAGTTACTTGAGTCAATCCACAATCGTTCATCACTCATGTGGATATCACAAGTGGGTTCCAGTATTGGGAATTGTGATTCCAAACATTTAGGCACATTACGCATATAAATTACACTAAGGCGTGTTGTGATTCAAGTTCATGTAATAAATAATACCAAAATGAGGGATATATCTGAGTGATTAGGGACATGCTAATAAGTACATGTGTGTGTTCAAAAATAAATTCTTAAGAATGGAGATTCTACCAAATAATTCTAAATTAACGCATGCAGCACATGTTATTAGAGTTATCACATGATTCCTAACAAATAATTTCAGGATTAATGCAAACAACATATGTTACAAGGGTTATCATATAGTTCCATTGACTAAATGATGAATATTGTACACAATGGAGGATAGAGGAAAAAGATAATGAGACAATCAAAATTATTGATTGAATAGTCAATTTCTAAAGACGGATTTGATGCCCTTTTTATGGTAGTTCCAGCAAGTGCAAATGAAAGAAATTTACAAATTATCTTCAAGATACAATGAACTTTCAATCCGAATTTCAACATGAAATTTTGCACATTTAAATATTGAATAAATTTCTAGTTTTGACACCGATATGCCATTGAGACTTTCAGAAAAAATGTACCAAAAGGTCACATTTAAGAGTACTGCACAGAAGATTATTTTTATCTAAAAAAGAAAGAGTGTATTCTCTGGATTATAATATTCAAGATTTATAGAAATTGAAGGGTCATGGAGTTCTTCTTGAAGAGATGTTCATGTGCCTCTTCAAGACATCCATATCCATTCACAACAAATAATACTTTCATGAAAGTATATGACCCTTTGTCCTATGGTAATTATTTTTGTACCCTTTCAGACAAAAATAGTTTTCCAACAGTATAAAACTGTAGTTACATGTCCTAATCATCTTAACTGTTGTCACATGAGAGATGTGTTATAGGTGTCACATCTGCAATCATGTCATGGTCACTCTCAATCAACATTAAGGGCTTTTGGACCCCCAAGGTAATGTATATGATAAATCCATTCCATCCAATCGTTTTAACACAATATTTTAAGGCATGAGCCGAAAAATGAGGCTGATTGAACACTCAAATGACCCACGCCAAAAGAAACAGTGGGCCTGAGAGGTTTTTAATGTTAAGTGTTTGATTCCCTTTTTCTAGTGGCATGGTCCACTTGAGCTTTTGATATGCCTCATTTTTTTAGCTCATGCCATAAATTCATCAAGCATAATAAATTAACAGTATAGATAAGTGATACGCATCATAGTGGGACCTACAAATATGTTGTGGCATTTTCGATTTTTGTGTCAAAAATGCATGTCGTCGAATTAAACATCAAAAAAAGTGAGGTAAATATAAGGGAAATAATTAGTACATATTTTCACAGTATTTCTCAGTAAATTGAAAAATCAAGCAAGCCCTAAGGTTAAAATACTTCACGATAGATCCTAATTCAATTCAAGTTGTACTATGGCTCAAAAAATTTTGAATCAATGTCAAAAAGACTAAGGCTCTTTTAGCTCAATACGATGATGTACATGTGTGAAGTACTAAGTGCGCCTAATAAAGTGCTCAATCAGCCCACGCCATGCGTGCGAATGGTGCTTTATACCATCCTTGAGTAAGTTTGAACCTGATTGCAGAAGTAAAAATACATTCTCTTACCATTTGGCTATACACACTATTTATAAAAAGTTTTAATAATCAATATATTTATTTACTTGCTATTTGAAATTCATGTTTTATTATAAAAACACAACAAGTTCATTATTCAATTACTAAGACAATGTTAAGGCCAAAATGTCGAAGGAAAGCTTGAAGGGTAGATCTTCCCATGTTCTGAGTCGGATTCCGATCTATAGTTGTTAGGGTGTAATATTGAAGCATAGGAATAATCCCTAACCTCTCATCTTACACTTGCAAGGGTTGCCTCGAATTGATCTGATCGGACACATACACTTGAAAATTTTTATGAAAAATTCATTTCCCTCAAGGCCTAATTTGACTCGGTTTGCTCGCATATAAGATGATCGATGCTCTCTTAAAGAGGCTAGACTTATCAAGATCTGACAAAGATTGTTACGAGATGACCCGAAACGGCAAGACCCGCTCCACACTCACCACCCATGATTCTCCCTCTCACTCTCTTCCACTTTCTCAGATTTTGGAAGGTTTAGAATTGACTTGCAGGGTTTGGAATGGATTGGGAGGGTTTGAAGGAGGGTTGAAAATGAGTTTTGGGACGAGTGAAAAAAAAAAAGGGCTTTTATAGCCTTCAAGTTTAGATGTCTGGTGGTTACGGGACCACAATCCATTGGGGAGACCGTTCGTCGGACCGATAGAATGATGATTTTTCTCTTTTCTAGTCTGCTCAGGTTGGTTAAACAAATAAAGCACTGGCTCTTTAAATAAATGATTTTTTCTACTACATTAAGGTTATAAGGGATTGATCAAAAGAACTTTACTAGATAACTGATGGAGAAAGGGCCTTAGACCTACGTAGGGCATGACATAATTAGGCTCCCAGGTGTCTAGATCAAAGGAATTCATTATGGATATGAAGAATTGGCTACTCAAAGTGTAAATCATAAAAATTGACAATAACTTTTGATTCAGAATGAGTTACGGAACATATGAACTATGAATTTTGACTAAAATAGACCATCCGAGGCTAATTAATTCATTTAACTAGGTCGCATCACTCCGTTTCACGAGAAAATGACCCATTCATATTCAAAATTATATTTTTACGAATAACTTATTATTTTTAGTGAATTGTAAGTTGAACTTATATTTCTCATCTTAAAGTTTTAGTATGTGATACCTTGTTAGGATTTTCTCCTCACAATGCTAAGAATCATCATGTACGGTTAGATTAGGACTTGCGATTTCTAGTAAATTTTATTATTTTGAGTATCTTTTAGTTTAGTCGAGATATGCAACTTAATTGGGATTTGGGGTTCTTAGGATTTGAGTTTTTCTAACAATCTTTAAGTTTTTCAAGTTTGAACACATGTGTGTGCACGTGCGGACACATGCTTTAATCAAGAAAGTTTGAGATAACGCCGAGGACATCCAATACCCGAGTATTAGAGAACCGTTGTATTACATTTAAAATTTTCAAATCAATCTAATTTAGAGAGTGTGATTAATAATAATGAATTATATAATTTAGATGGTTTAACTTAATATGTAAAGTATATAATCTTTTAGTCAATTTTTCTCTAATATGCCATATTTGTAAAATGTCTAATTTGAAAACAAAAAAGTTATGCAATGCTGTGACAATCATCCGAATTTAAAAATCATGCCAATCTGCTCATTGGGTGGGCTACACTTGCATACTAATTCATACCATTGATTGTCCACTGATTGGATGTTGCGTCCTCATCGACAAATATACTAAGCTAATTTTTATCGAAGTAGTTATCACGTTGCAACGTGCTTTTACTTGTATTGGATAATATACTTATGTGGCAAGTTAATGGAAAAATAGTGGTGTATTGCAATTCTATTCATGTAACATTTTTAATTTTTCATAAATAAATAAGACTAATTTTAGTTTAATTCTAAAATAAGTCAATTTTGTGATTAAACCTGTTTGGAGAGCATTTATTGTAAGATAAAACTTTAATTTCCTTTTAGGACTTGAAAAGAGTTGCTTGTTTTGTGAAATAAATAACATTTTTTAAAGAAAAAACTAATAAAAAATACTTTAATACTTTTTGTGAAATATGATAGATAACATGTAGGTAGTTAGAAGTTAGTGACAAATTGTATGCATGGCATATTAGTAATTTAAACTAAATATCCAAATTATGTGTATCAATTTAAATTAAATGTACCATGAGCAAAATATTACTCTTATTTATTTATCAAATTAAGGTTTGTTTGTTAGAATGAATTTAGATTGCCTATATTTTCATGGCATATAAGTAATTTAAAATAAATGTTTAAATTATTGGTACACATTTAAATTAGATATACCAGGAATAAAATATTACTTTAATTTATTTATCAAATCAAGGGTTGTTTATCAGCATGAATTTATATTACATGTATTCTTAAATATGAATTTTGCATTCTTTTAATTGTGTTTGATAACCTATATTATCTATTCAATAAAAAAATTTAAAAAAAATATTTTTGTATTAAGAACTTTGATTGAAATGAGGCTGTAAAAGATAGGAAGAAAGAGCAATTATGGTATATAGGAAAGATTAAAATGTTAGACTTTGTTCCACCTGTCAGACCATTATTAACACATACATATTTAATTATTGAATAATAATGAGATTTTCTTCTATTTGAGTTTATATGTATGGACGTGGTTACTCCATGATGATGTAACCAATATTTGCCAATTAATGGGTTGATCAACTTTTGGGACTGTATAAACTATTGCACAAGTGTTCACAACATAAGTGATATATATTGAGATACATGTACATACAATATATACATCTGCTTTGATTTACAAGATTATTAGGATGAGGTATCACATAGATCAACATGATCGACTCTATATTCAGGTAAGATCATATATATATATATATATATATATATATATATATATATATATATATATATATATATATATATATATATATATATATATATATATATATATATATATATATATATATATTATAGTAAGCATGAATCATTTATTGCTTGAATGGTTCCAATGTGAAGATTACGTAGACGACGAATACTTAATCATTTACGATATGTAAGTTGAGTCACACATGTTGTGAAATCAATTGCCTACAAGTGATAAATAGATTCCAATATAGTTATTGTGCAAGTATGCTAGTCTTGTGACTCTTGTGTCATTCTATTGGTAAGATTGTAATGAGGTGACCTTGGTGAGCAATCTCAATGCCATACATACATTTAAGTAGGTTTGAGGCATGTTAGAAAAGTGACCAAATCTAAATTGGGTTACGTAAATGAGATATAAAAAAGATTATAAATGATTGCATAGTGGTGATGGTGCACATGAGATATATAAGGCACCAAATTGAATAGATGGTTGAATTTTTTTATAAACTTTAAAAAAAAAAAAAAAAGAATAGTATATATTATTATATTTATATTTTTAATAGGCATTCATCTATCAAGTTTGTCGAGATAAAATTTATTCGATCTCATAAGTGAACAAGCATACATTAAGATCGAAGCATTAGGATTTGTGTAAGTGAACATATAAAACCAAACCTATCCAATTAAATATAATCATATTAATGATATATGACAAGTGATTGAATATTATGATATATTGTTTATAATTTACTCATAGGCTTGTTGTTGTTACTGACAGATGTCTTAAATTTGTATATGTTGGTTCGATGACATCGAACCAATTTCAATGTCATTAAAGCCAACTCGATGATATCGAAGCAAACTCAATGAAATCGAATTTTTTCGCATTTTTCAGCCCTCGGTCGTTGAATAGTTTTGGTCCTTCTTTCGATGTCATTGAAGGTTTACGGAGATTCGTTTGTGGAAACGTAGATTCGGTGAATTTTGTTTCCGACTTTTCTTAGGTTTCTTTTTAAACCTATAAATAAGCATGTATACGAGACTAGGAGATATTCTAAAAGGTTGTAAGTATTTTTAAAAGGGTTCTAGGGTTTTAAAGGGTGGAAAAAATGTGAGGTTTGAGAATTGCTCAAGCCAAGTAAGTCCTCTATCTTTGTAATCTGTGCTTTTATTGTGAAATTTTCTGTCGCTTTGTACCGTGATTTTTTCCCATAAAGGTTTTCCACGTTAAATCTCTGTGTTCGCTCTTGAAGTGTTATCCTAGATCTAGATCTATGTGATTTCGCATTCCAAAACCCCAGCAAGTGGTATCAAAGCAATCGTTGGGACACAGATCTGAATCTGTAGGATTAGTAATAATGGGTAACGCCAAGTTTAATATTGACAAATACTCAAGCAAAAATAATTTTAAGTTATAAAAGGTTAAGATGATTAGCCTATTAACCAAACAAGGTGAGATTAAGGCTCTTGAGGAGCAAAAATCTATTATAAGGATGAAGAATGGGAAATCCTTGATAGTAATGCTTTAGCCTTTATCTATTTATATTTCTATAACACCCCATGTTTTCAGGACCTGAGTATATAATCCATTTCTCAAAAACCCAAGTGTTGGCAAACTCAGAGTTAACAGAGTTAACAATAACGAAACTAGAGTAAACCATGTATTGAATTAAAACATTTCAACCATAATAAAACTTTAAATGTAGCGCCCATACCGGACTTATACAATTCCAAATACGAAGTTCATTAAATGGAAACAAAATATGGGTTGCATGGACCTCGTCTAGCTCCTCAGCTACCTGATCTACTTTAGTGACCTAGTGGACAGCATTGGTTCACTCTACACCTACATCACTGATATGGTTTGATAGCGTCAATAGCTATTACAGTGAGGAGCACCCTCTAAGATTGCATACCCATCATTCATAATCCAGTATAGATCGCAAGTCAGGGCAATTTATAATCATAATCATATACTCAAAAATTTAGCCAATCAATATAATCTCATCATAAGTAAAATATAATAGCAATCGCAATATGAGGGAATATGTCCAGGTAATCAAATAATCAACCTTACAAACTCCATAAAATGGCTAGAAAATCAAGCTTCAAACCTCTATTTCACCTTGAAATCAAATCGTACGTGAACACCGCAAGAAGGCTAAGAAATTACTAAACAAACACTCACTCCACCCAGAAATCATGGTATGCCTGAACGCTGTAAGATGAAGAGAGAACAACATACTAACGTTTACTTCACCCGAAAATCATATCATAGGTGAACACTGCAAGATGACTAAGAAATCGCTAAGCAAACACCCACTCCACCTAAAAATTATGGTACGACTGAACACCGCAAGATGGCTAGAAAACCAACATACAAAGCTCTACTCTACTCGAAAATCATATCGTACGTGAACACCGCAAGATGGCTAGAAAATCGCTAAGCGAACACCCGCTCCACCCGAAAATCACCATATAATTGAACACTGCAAGATGGAGAGAGAATTAACTAACCACAAGAGGGCACCAATGTTCCATCAATGCCACAAAGGGAAAATAAACAATCCAAACCACGTAGGGTGAGTATGTGGTCCAAGCCATGTAAGGAAAAATGTGATATATGGACCGCAAGATGGTGAGTTCAGGACAGGTTCATTCATTACATTACTCAATAGGAACGGACCAACATATAGTTAATTAACAATGTACAACTAAAGATAGCATGTTATCACCAAATCATTTATGCATGTTATAATTAAAGAGATATGTTTATTATTTACTACAGGAATCAGGTGCGCAACACATTATCATATTCACATATTCACATAATAAATTAAGTAACAAAATCAAGTAACCTAGGAGATACTAAATGGAAAGGATTAAGGCATCATCTATTGGTTAATGAATTTAAGTAGGAAGCTTAAAGGGTAAGTCCTCACCTTAGGAGTCAATTCACCAACTAATGTCGATAGGGAACACGCACGCCCTTAGAATTGAATCCTACCATGAAGTGTAAATTGCATATTTAGATCAATGTTCTACAAATTATCTATGGTTATGATGAATTTTAGGATCTTAATTATGTTATCTATTGGGCTTTGACCCACATTCTAACTTAAGGTTAAGGTTTGAGAAATGCAAGCTTAATAGTTATATCATCTACTTAAATAATCAAATATAATTTATAACACAAGAGGGTGGAGGGTTTTATACCTCAATGGAGGTTGGAGGTCGCTTAACTTGATGTCCAGCAAGTTAACTCGGGAGATCAAGTCGAATCGGCTCGGCCCAACCGAGCTGACTAGGTTTCTTTTCCACCTTCTTCCTCTCTTAAATAGAGGAATCAATGAGAGAAGGCCATATGCCAAATTCAGAATACTTGTCTTTGGTAGCACATGCACGGAACATGCCTGTTACGTTGAATGGCATTGTGACCTCTCCTGTAACAGAAACAACAACAAGCCAACAGTGCTTTTTGGCGTGCACTGATCTATAACGTAAGCAACCGATTTCATGAGAGAGTGTCCTTTGTACTCCATAAGGGCAACAACGCCCCAGGCCACAGTGGTCCTGATGATGAACTCAACTTTGCTTGATGCTGAGACTGCACAGAAACTGTTGGCATATGAGCCCGCACCGTTGACTGGAGTATCACTAATCCTACCCACCATCTTGTTCCCTTGCAAATGCTTCTGCTCCATCAAATGCTAGATAAATATGAGGAGCTTTCTCCATTACAAATTGTGCAAGAGATATGGGATTAACAACGGTGGAAAGACCTAAAACAGCTTCACATTGTTTCATCCATACTGCATGCTTCCATTTCAACCGTCCCATTGGTACTTGAAACAGAACCTCTACCAGCATTGAAATGTGGGCTATTTTCTAGCTCACGAACCACGAGCTCGACCGAGTCCGTGACTCGGTGCAGCAGCGTGCAGACAGCAAGAAGAAAAGGAAAAAAAAAGGAAATGGTTCTCTCTCTCTGTTCTGGCCTCCTCTTCTTTCTGCTTCCTCTTTCTTTCTTTCCTTTTTTTTTTTCATTGCAGGTGGGTCCAACCAGCATGTCCCAAGCTCGTGAGGCTCGGATCGAGCTGTTGGCGCACAAGTCAACCGCTCACTCCCTCCTCTTGTTTCTCTCTCTCCCTTGTTTTCCCCTCTTCTCTCTTCTTTCTCTTTTTTTCTTCTCTCTTTTCTTTCTCTCTCCTTATTTCTCTCACATTCCTGCTGCTGGACGCATCCAGCTGCCGTAAGACCCGACTCGAACTTGGCTTAGTGGAGGAGATAGCGGCAGCCATTAATGGCATCTTTGAAGCCGACGCTTATTCTTCTAATCCAACGCTTAAAAACGGTCCTTATGGACCCTGGGAAGCTTGCATATAAGCTTCATTGAAGCTTTGAGGAGATGGGGTTGGTGGGTTCGGTCTTGGAAGGAAATGACTGATGCTATCTCTCTTCTTCTCTTTCTTTAATGAGAAACCTAGCTTTGAAAGGCTAAGATTTCATCTCTCAGACGGTCATGATTGAGAGAGGACGTTTCATGCAGATTGTTGAGTGGCTAGGGGAAAAACAATTTCCATTTTAGGAAACATTGTGTTTTCGGGACCTGTTTGCAGCGAAAATAGTGCCCACATACGTGCACCCCAACGTGCGATATGAGCTGGGTTTTGGTGGGAACCAAGCTTTAATCACAATGGACGGTTTGGATTGTCCAAATGGACCGTGCAGGTGGGCCACTGATCGAAACTCTGGACGCTCATCCATTCGTTACCACAAACGAAGAGAGAGAGAGAGAGAGAGAGAGAACCTTCCCTGTTTTGGTGAAGCACAGGTCAAAACAGTTTGACTGCTCCTGCTGGCCCGGTGCTCAGCGAGTGCACCTCTTCTAGTGCACATTCGAGATGGTTGTGGAGCTCACGGAGATGTTATGTGGAATCTGGCCCGTACATCAGGTCCCCTGGGTCCATCTATGACCTCTAACTAAAGATTAGGCCGATCAAAGGTCCATGTGGGGCCCACAACTTGATTTGTGTTCCTAATGATTGTGTTTCATCAATTTTAATGGTCAGATAATTCTAAAATTGAACGTCAACGGTTAAAAGATCCTAATGAATTTTTTCATTATAGATTACTAACCAATTACTATTATTATTATTAATCTTCTTACTAATACCATCTACTCCTATCATTGCTTTATATGAATAAAATCACATTAATACAAGTAATAATGTATTTTGGTATGTATAATCTATATTATCCCAGATTGTTAATATACATAAATTACATATATATCAGTGAGAAGAAGCCAAGATTAATATATATTATTTGTGTATTATTTGTATAGTTATATATGTTTTAATTATATATATATATATATATATATATATATATATATATATATATATATATATATATATATATGTTAAATTGTTTGAAATATGTTCTTTATTATATATTTTGTTAATTTACGTAATATAGATTTTGTGTTTGTAATTTATATAAATGATGCTACAAGTGTATAGATACAATATGGATTAAAATTTTATATCATTTTAATATGAGATTTTAAATCCTTATAAAGTACATAAATAATATTTCATAGTGTATATATTTATGTTGTATTATAGTATTTATTTTAAATGATAATTAAATAGTTAGATCACATAATACACATATATACTGAATTATGCATATTAGAGTGATTGAAATCCTAACATATGTGCCCCCTCACATTCTAGTGGTGTTTTATTCTCTATTCCAGTATGTAATTGATAAACAATGGACCTTATAGTCATGGCTTCTAGTTTAAGGTGTAAGGTTATATCCTATCTATTTAAAGAGAATGAACTCTTAAAGATAGGCTTCTTAGTTGATGTGATTAGCTTTGAGGCTCAATTCTTATAGTGTAGTGTATCGTTCTTGACCCATTTCTGAGGGTAAGGGTTGGTGGGTTCGATGATCCAATACTATAGGTTACTAGTGGATGCTTATGCTTACTAAAGAAATAGGTCCTCTAGATACCTTGGCATTATAGTTTAAAAATCAATGGATGGATTGTCCTAGGGTCGACGCCTTCTTCCCATTAGCTAGATACTGTTTTAAAAATGTAGCTTTGACGATAGAGTTAAGCTTATCTTAATAGTCCTACCCATGCATTTGTGAGACTCAGTTCAAATGGTAACACCCGAGTACCGAAACGTACAGGGTGTTACACTCTCACTGATGAGGTTCTCTATAATGTTTTGAGGGAGAAAATTGCGGCTAGTTTGTGGGTGAAGTTAGAGAACATCTATGCCAAGAAGTCCTCCAAAAATCGTTGACACTTGAAGCTATAGTGCTACACCTTCAAGATGGCAGAGGGTGGAGATTTGGAAGCCCACATCAGCAACTTTAATAAATTGATGTGTAAATTGCTGGATATGGAGGAAGTGGCCAAAGATGAGGAATAAGCATGTGTATTATTGAATTCTCTTCCTGCATTTTAAGAGTCATTCAAGGACATGATGTGCACTGCAAATAAAACTCTAAGTGTTAACACCGTTATCTCAGACCTTCAAGGGAAGACCATGAGAAAGCTAAACGGCGACTTAGGGACATCTTCCAATACACTGATTACAAGAGGTAGAGATTCTGAGCGAGGTACAGGATCTTTTAGACATAGATCCAACTCCAAGGGCAAGGGCAAAGGATAATTAAAGTACTGAAACTGTGAGATGTCTGGACACATAAAGAAAGATTGTAAAAATTTCAAAGCGAAAAAATAAAATTCAGCGGCTTCCTCTAAGAAGGCCAATGTTGTTACATTTGATGAAGAGGCAAGTAGTGGTAATGTTTTATCTGTTTTTATGATTGATCATTTACACAACAATCATAAAGACGAGTGGATACTTGATATAGGAGTATCATATTACATGACTCCTCATCAGAGTTGGTTCACCAGTTATAAGGAATGCGATGGTGGATAGGTTTTTATGGGCAATGACAATGCCTGTAATGTTGTGGCTATTGGTATGGTGAACATCAAGATGTTCGATGAGATGGAGCGTACGTTGACTAATGTCAGGTATGTTCCTCATATAAAGAAAAGTTTGATTTCTCTTGGTGCACTTGAGGCTATAGGGTACAAGTTCACTGGTATTAATGGTGTCCTTAAAGTTTCAAAAGGGGCACTCATAGTTTTGAGGGTGCAAAAGTATGAAAACCTTTACAGGTTGATCAGAAGCACTTTAAAGGGTGGAGCAGCATCAAATATTACAGATTCCACGTCTGCAAGTATGTGACATGCTCATTTAAGCCACATGAGCGAGTGAGGCATAAAGGTACTTTCTAATTAATGTTTGATTCCGGCTTTTAAAAATTTTGATTTAGATATATGTAAGTATTGTATATATGGTAAACATTCTATATTATCTTTTAAATCCAGAAAACATGTATATAAGGGAGTGCTTGATTATGTGCACTCTGATGTATGGGGTCATCACCAGAAGTTTCCACTAAGGGGTTGTCATGGTTTGTTTCAGTTATTGATGACTACTTTAGGAAAGTTTGAGTTTACTTCATGAAACATAAATCCGAAGTTTTTACCATATTCAAACAATGGAAGGCAACGGTGGAAAAATAGTAAAAGTGAAAAATAAAGGTTTAAAGGACTGATAATAGTGGAGAATTTACTTCCATTAAGTTTAATGAATATTACAAGGATGAAGGGATTATCAGGCACAACACAGTATACCACACACCTGAACAAAATGGGGTGGCTGAGCAGATGAATTGGACTCTCTTAGAGAGGGCCCGATGCACGTTAAGTAATGTTGCATTGGGCAAGGACTTATGGACTAAGGCCGTTAATATGGTTTGCTACTTGGTGAACCGATCCCCGTCTACGGCAATTGAATGTAAAATCCCAAAGGAAGTATGAAATAGTCATAAGCTGGACTGCTCGGATTTGTGCATATTTAGTTGCGAGACTTACTTTCATGTACCATCAGTTGAGAGAGATAAGCTAAATTATAGAGCCAAAAAGTATATTTTTATTAGCTATGGTGTTGGTGTGAAAAGTTACAGGTTATTTAACAAGTTCACACGTAAGGTCATCACTAGCCATGAAGTTAGATTCAATGAAAGATCCTTATTCTGCAAGAATGATCAAGAGGAGTGAACCAGAAAGGTTGATCGTAGATGTCCAAGTTGAACAGATAATACTCAGGCAGAGATAGATGAGCAGACAAAGGTACAGGATCAGGCGGAACAACCACTTGTGAGAAGAAACCCACTGAGTGATCGCAGTTACCGACAAGATAAAGAGATGACTCTAATATTGCATATGCCCCCATTACAGATGAGGGGGACCTATCTACTATTCAGGAGGCTCTTGATGAGCCTGATGTAAAAAAAGTGAAAGGCGGCTATAAATGATGAGATGGACTCATTGCACAAAAATCACACACGAGAACTGGTGGAGCTTTTAGTGGGCCAAAAAGCGATTGGATACAAGTGGTTATTCAAAAGAAAACAGAATAGATACAAAGCTAGACTAATAGTGAAGGGGTATGCTCAAAGAGAAGGAATCAACTTCACAGAGATATTCGCACCGGTGCTTAAGCAGGGTCTATCAGATTCATGTTGGCATTGGTTGCCCAATACAATCTTGAGCTGGAATAAATAGATGTTAAGACTACATTCCTGCACGGGAAGTTGGAAGAGCAGATCTACATGAAGCAATCGGAGGGTTACAAAATTAAAGGAGCAGAGAAAAAAGTTTACAGGTTTAAAGAGGTCATTGTACGGCCTGAAACAGTCGCCTAAGCAGTGGTATAAAAAATTTGATTATTTCATGTTAAGTCAGAAATTTACTTAGAGTGAATACGATCATTGTGTCTATTACAAGACACTAAGTGATGACAAATTTATCATCCTAATATTATATGTTAATGATATATTGATCGTCCGTCATGAAATGTCAAAAATCAATGTACCGAAGACTCAATTATTATGAACATTCGAGATAAAAGATCTAGGGGTATTGCCAATGATATATTATATGTTAATGATATATTACGATCATTGCCAGTGAGTGTTCCCCATGCGGCTCACTTCAATCTTTCTTTAGAACAATGTCCTAAATCAAATGAGGAAAATCAGGTTATGTCTCATATATCTTATTCGAATGTGGTTGGCATTTTAATATATGTCATGGTCTGTACGAGACCAAATATTTCATAGGCAGTCGATGTTGTGAGCAGATACATGTCAAACCTCGACAAACAACATTGGGAAGCAGTGAAATGGCTTCGATACATTCGAGGTACAAAAGACTACGTCTTAACTTTTGAGAAGACAGGGACAAAACTGATAGGGTATGTGGATTTAGACTACGCAAGTAGTTTGGATTCTAAAAAGTCGACTTCAGGTTACTCATTTGTACCAGTGGGTGGAATAATTAGTTGGATGTTGAAGCTTCAGTCCATGGTGTCTCTTTCCACAACTGAAGCAGAATATACGGCAGTGACAGAAGTATTTAAGGAAGGTTTTTGGCTCAAAGACATGATAAATCATTAGGACTTCAGAAGGAGGTCGTGCTGGTTAATTATGATAGAGGGAGCGCTATCAATTTAGCTAAAAAATTTGGTTATCACTCACGTACTAAACACATTGATGTTTGTCATCATTTTATCCAACAGGTGCTCAAGGAAGGAGGCGTAACATTGGAGAAGATTCACACCAGTGTGAATCCAACAGACATACTCACCAAGGTCATTCTTATAGAGAAGTTCAAGTTCTGTGCAACTTCTCTAAGTTTGACGATGGTGTAAAAGAAGGATGGAGTATGCACGTGAAGCATTGATGAAGCTATGATGCTAGACAGAGATAAGAGAATGAGACAAGAAGCTATACGTTTGAAGATTGAAGACATGGTGGAGATTGTTACTGACAGATGTCTTAAATTTGTATATGCGTCGTCGAAGCCAGCTCGATAACATAGAAGCAAACTCGATGAAATTGATTTTTTTCACGTTTTTCAGCCTCAGTCATTGGACAATTTTAGTCCTTCGATGACATCGAATTAGGTTCGATATTATCGCAGGTTTATGCAGATTCGTTTGCGGAAACGTAGATTTTGTGAATTTTGTTTTCGATTTTATTGAGGTTTGTTTCTAGACCTATAAATAGACATGTATATAAGACTAGGAGTTATTTAAGGAAGTTCTAAGTATTTCTAAAAGGGTTCTAGGGTTTCAAGTTGGGGTGGAGAAAATGTGAGGTTTAAGGATTGCTCAAGCCGAGTAAGTCATCTATTTTTGTAATATGTGCTTTCATAGTGAAATTTTATGTCGCTTTATACCGTGGTTTTTTCCCTCAAATGTTTTCTAAGTTAAATCTCTATGTTCGCTCTTAGATTGCCATCCTAGATCTAGATCTATGTGATTTCGCTAACCAAAACCCTAACAGTTGCAATGTCATTTTTCTTTAAAAAAATTATAGTATCAAAGGTCTTACACAGAAATTATTTGATTGGAAGATGTAGATTGGGTTTTACTATTGTGAGGAAGCATGATAGCTTCATGACACTTTATTACCACCATAATTTAAGAGATATTAAAGTTAGTCTATAATTGAAATTTTTATAGAATTAATATTTATAAATATAGTTATAGGACTTTGATTCGAAATATTTCTTTCCTCTCTAATCTTAGCCTTATAGGGTAGATTCCATTCTAAAAATTCTAATCCAAATATTTCATAATATGTATAATGTTCTCTTCCCTTATGGTCAATAATCAACTTCTTTAGTGGGTTTTCTTTTATTTGTATATAATGAAGAAAATAATGAGGATTATGTATTTATGGTAACTCAGTTCCTAGATTTTATTTATTTATTTATTTTTTTGTAAATTGTCATATTTTTGACATATTCACCTACATCAATTATAAGATTTTGTACCCACCTTTACTCTTGGATTATAAATGGCCATAATTTGGATTTTCAATCCAAATTAGTTATACAATTCAGAATTTTCAAAAGTGTCAAACATGATTTTAATGAAAATTATATTAATTTTTAGTTCATATCTTCCCAAAGCCGGTACTACTAAATGATTCCTTAAATTTTGAGACATTTTAAATGGTGAAAAATGAAAATTATTTAATGATTTTATCTCATAAAACTACTACAAGAAAAATGGGCGAAGGCTACGGCCAAAAACCATAGCAGAAGCCCTTTTCCTACGGATATAATCCGTAGTACGTCCGTCGCTATTGGTGAGATAGCTAAAGGTGTAGCTACAGATTATATCCGTAGCAATAGATACCAATAGCTACGGATTATATCCGTAACAATAGATACAATAGCTACAGATTATATCCGTAGTAATACCTTTAGCTACCCCACCAATAGCGATGGACGTGCTACAGATCATATCCGATGATCCGTTGCAATAGATACCAATAGCACCAATAATATCCGTAGCAATAGATACCAATAACTAGGGACAAAAGTCGTAGCTATAGCTACGGATTATATTTGTAACTATTTTTTTTTAAAATTTTAATAATACGACCTATTTCCATTGTAAGAACCTGCTGTGATTAAAAACTCATCTAAGCTAAATGCTGATAGAAATAGTACATAAAATGCAATCAGAAAAAAAAATACATTTATTACAAATAGCAATCAAATCTTACAATGCATCCTACTTTCACGTTTCTAAATAAACAATACTTCACTTTGCTCAACCTATCATAAGAATTATAACTAAGGCGTGCCCTCATGTGCAAGAAACAAATACACTCCAACACTGCATTTAATAATGCTCACGTTTTTACAAAATTTTCTACCTTCAGACAGTCAATTTCAGCAAATGCAGAAGATAGAGCTTCTTCTTTCCTTGAAACTACATATGTAACTTCTGTGGACTTCGACACAAGATCATTTTTAAGTTCTGAAACCCTTCCCTTGAGAAAATGAATTTCATCCTCCACTGACTTCTTTAGCTTGTCAGCCTGTATAAAACAGCATTTGTAGACACAATCAAACAAGCATGCCTTTGTACACATCTCAAAAGGAAGAAAGACAAAAAAAAATAAAAATAATATTTATATATGAAGAAATAAAAAATGTACCTACAAATCTTCTAAACTATAGCAAAATCCAACTTGAGCAATGTATTCAAATCTAGGATGGACTTTTAAACTCAAAACCTAGGTTTAGGTTAAGGTTATAGGCTTAGGTTTAGGTTTTAGGTTTAGGTTAAGGTTATAGGTTTAGGTTAGGTTTAAGTTATAGGTTATAGGTTATAGGTTATAGCTTTAGGGAATTGAGAATAAGTTAAGGTTTAGGTTTAGGAAATCAGGTTCGGGATCTGGTTTAGGTTTGGGTTTTCAAGTTTAGGTTTAGGTTAGGGACTTGAGATTAAGATTAGGTATATGTTTAGGTTTATGAATTTGAGAATACATTTAGATTTTAGGTTTAGGTTTAGGTTTTAGGTTATAGGTTTAGGTTTTAGGTTTAGGTTAAGGTTAGATTATAGGTTATAAGTTTAGGTTATAGGTTTAGGTTCTATGTTTTGGTTTAGGTTAAGGTTATAGGTTTAGGTTTAAGTTTAGGTTTAGGTTTAGGTTATAGGTTAAAGCTTTAGGGAATTGAGAATAGGTTAAGGTTTAGGTTTAGAAAATTGGGTTCGAGTTTGAGATTGGGTTTAGTTTGGGTTTTCAAGTTTAGGTTTAGGTTAAGGAGTTAAGATTAAGATTAGGTGTAGGTTTAGGTTTAAGGATTTGAGAATACATTTAGGTTTTAGGTTTAGGTTTACGTTAAGGTTATAGGTTTAGGTTAAGTTTAGGTGTAGGTTATAGGTTATAGCTTTAGGGAATTGAGAATAGGTTAAGGTTTAGGTTTAGGAAATCAGGTTCGGGTTCGGGACTGGGTTTAGGTTTGGGTTTCCAAGTTTAGGTTTAAGTTTATGTTAAGGAGTTGAGATTAGGATTAGGTGTAGGTTTAGGTTTAGGTTTAGGTTAGGAACTTGATATTAAGATTAGGTGTAGGTTTAGGTTTAAGGATTTGAGAATACATCTAGGTTTTAGGTTTAGGTTTAGGTTTTAGGTTATAGGTTTAGGTTTAGGTTTTAGGTTTAGGTTAAGGTTAGGTTATAGGTTATAGGTTTAGGTTATAGGTTATAGGTTATAGGTTTAGGTTATAGGTTTTGGTTTAGGTTAAGGTTATAGGTTTAGGTTTAGGTTAAGGTATAGGTTTAGGTTATAGGTTAAAGCTTTAGGGAATTATATTTGGGAATGGGAAAAACAATACCTAGCGGGCAGTTTTTAGGCGTGGATGGGAATTATATTTGGACGGAGCTAAGGACGGCATTACTACTAAGGACTTCGTGGGGCCCACAGTGAATTATGCTTTTTATCCATGCCGTCCATTAATTATGATAGCTAATTATAGGGCTTGATACCTAAAAGGAGGGAGATCGAAGGCCCAAGTGGACCACACATCTACCAATAAAATTTTAACGGTAAATGCTTAATATCCACTGTTTCCTAACAGTGTGGTCCACTTGAGTCTTGATCTGCCTTCCTTTCTCGACACATATCCTAAAATGATCTTTCAAAATGTATATACGGCTTAGATAAAATATATACATTGCAGTAGGCCCATAGAACCTCTTGTAGGACCGTCAATGTGTAGTTATGGTCAGTAGATTCTAGCTATGGATTAAAGTTGTAGCTATATAGCTACGGTTTATATCCGTAGCTGAAAGCCCCATACTCTGTACCCTTTGCTCATTTTTTTGGTAGTGCTAGTGGCCTTGTGGCTAAGATTGTTCATATTTTAAAATATGACTTTAAGAGAAAGGGTTCCATATTTAATGGGTTTAATTTGAGTCAATACATGCCATGTGTACCATGGCTACAAACTATCAAATCTCATACATAGCCAGAGTATCAAACAACTCCTATAACCTTTTGGGCATATCCATTGATCAAGGTAAAGGTGAGGATCATGGCTCATTGAATATGGACTGTTGCTGAATTTGTTTCTTTCAGGGTCCATTTATATTACATAGAATAGAGGGTCAGGATTGTCCTAAATAATGAGATTTTTCAATTGTGGCCCATTTACTATTTGACTTGCTGAATGTACAGTTTTGATTTGGACCTACGTGTTCTGAGGCACTGGATCCTATGCTTAAAAGCAGGTGAAAATAGAAAGGAAATCAGTTGTAGAATTTATGCCGATCATGGCATAAAAAATAAGACTAGTTATGAATGGTGGTGCATTAAAGCTGGCCAAACCATGATCCTAACCATTCATATGGTGGGTCACGCAGAGAACTGGTTGTGAAAAGTCATGTTGATAAGGAAATCGTTTGCTTGCTTGCAAAAGAACGGTTCAAAAAAATTGACATTGATGTTCAATTCGACATGCAATGTATGGTTAGAAATCTAATACTTAGACCAACTGCTTTGGGTTCGGCAATATAAGTGGGCACCCTTAGATGAACGGTCTGGATCAAAGGTCATCTGCAAAAATCCATTTGTTTTGTGTCCACATCTTAGATGTACACACGTGCTAACTTGGCACAATCATTTGATATTCCAGCTTTCATGGAAGCAGATGGTGGTGACCCAACACCCCCAATATCCTGCTGACCAAACTTTGTGTGGCCTACTGTAACGTATGTGCTTTATCCACTCCGTTCATTTGTTTTTTTACAATTTCTTTTTAAATTACGAGCCCAAAATTGAAACATATCCAAGGCTTCGGTAGACCATAACATAAAAATGAAAATAATAATGCCCACAGTTGAAAACTTACTAAGTGCCCATGGTGATGTTTATTTGCTATCCAAACCATTTATAAGACCACACAAACTTAGATTAAGGAAAAACACAAATGTCAGCTTGACCCAAAATTTTTGTGGTCTCAAAGAAGTTTTCAACAATTTCCGCTGTTCCTGTGGTGAAGTCTACTTGAACTTTGGATCTACTTTAAGTTAGTATTCATGCACTAAAATGAGCTGACAAAATGGATTAATGTTGTGGATAGGACACATACATCATGGCGTTGGATTCAAATTTTATGTTAAAGACTTTCTTAAGAAATTCCAATGCTATAATGATAAATGAGGCCTTAAACATTTGATGTTTATGAGAAACCTACTTAACCATCTATTTTATTAGCTTATTTTAAACCATGCAACCAAAAGTTAGGTAGATTCAAAACTCTGGTAGGCCACATGAGAGGGAATTTTGAGGAAAGAGTTTCCAACTGTTGAAACATTTATAGGCTCTACCTTAATGTTTATATGCCACCTAAACCGTTTATAAGGTCATTTCCACTAGAGGAAGTAAAATACAAAAAATATTTATAAATGTTTCAAGTGTGGTCACTGAATCTCTTATTTTTACTCCTGCGTGGCCCACTTGAGTTTTGGAATGAGCTAACAAAATGGTTGAACAAGGTAAATTTCTCACAAACATTGTGACAGTCTTTCCTATCCCACTAAAGTTGAATCAACGTACAATTCCCTTGGAAGTGTTAGGCAACTTTTAGGCATGACCACCTGATTTTTCAATGTCGGTAGAGGTGTACACGAACCGAGCTAGCTCGGTTAGAGGTGTACACGAATTGAGCTAGCTCGGTTAGCTCGCTCGACTCGACTTAAAAAAGCTTGATTCAACTCGGTTCGAAGCTGAGTTCGAGTTGAGTTGAGCTGATTTTTTGAGCTCGAAAATGAGTTCCAGCCGAGTTCGACCTGCCCCAGGTTGACTCGACTCGGATTGAACCCAGCTTGAATTGAACTGGGATTGAACCAGTTCGGTGACTCAGTTACTTTGATAATGATGTTGCTCACCAAGTGTTTGATGAAATGCCTTAAAAAACTGTGGCTGGTGGCAAGGAAGGTATGCATATGAAACCAACATCCTTTTTTTTTTCTCGATTTTTATGTTTCTTAGAAGGTGTTTGATAAAATATCTGAAAAATCATTGTTGTTGTATCAAATACAGTGAGATTTTGAAGGTGCAATCCAGGTGTTTGTGAAAATGCTGCAATGACAAACTCGACTCGATCTTGGCTCGAACTTGGCTCGAACTGGCCCGAACCGCTGATCAAACGAAGCTGAGTTGAGCTGAGGCCAGCTTGACTCGGCTCAACTCGATGTACACCCCTAAACGTAGGTAACAACTTAGTGGGTGAGTTTATGATTGTGGGGCCTACCTTGATGTATGTGTTGTATATCTACTCCATTCATCAGGTTTTTTTAGATAATTTTAATGACTAATCACGACATTTAAGCATATTCAAATCTAAAGTGAACCACACCATAAAAAAAAGTCATTAAATGCCTACACCTACTGAATTCAAATCAGCTTAATCCAAAACTTTCGTGGCTCAACAGCCAACGACCATTGTCTCCTTTAAAGTGGTTCACTTGAGATTTGAATCTACTTCATTTTTGAGACTGTACTTTGAAATGAGCTATAAAAGGGACTCACCCACTGAGCTAAAAACCCAGGCTCCCCTAATCGTTGCCACCTATTCTTGGGCCTGCAAAGCTTAACGGTGGGGCCCACCTTGAATCTTATAACCGTGTGCCATGTCAGCACGTGGAGGGTCACCCAACCGGATGCTGATTGCGTCCTACTCCCAGCCCATCTCCAGCTGGGAACGGGTAGCAGCTTTGAGTGGCTGATCTTATCCAAACTGTCCATCCATTTTTTGTATCAATTTAGGGTATGAACCAAAAAATGAGACAGATCCAAGGCTCAAGTAGACTTCACAGTGGGGATTAAACTCTTACAGTTAAAAATTTCTTGGGAGCTACAGAAGTTTTAGATCAAGCTAATATTTGTGTTTTCTCTTTCCAACTCTATGTAACCTACTGAATAGGTTAGATGACAGATAAACGCCAAGGTGGGCTCTAGAAAAGTTTCAACGGTGAGAATTATTACCACAGCTGCTTCTTGTGGTGTGGTCGAGCCCAGATCCACCTAATATTTGAAATCATCCCTAAAATGATAGGAAAAAAAAGGATTGACAATGTAGATAATACCCATACACAACTGTAGTAACCAAAAGCTGCTGCCCGTTCCCAGCGGGAGATGGGGGATAGGGCGGTATCCGCGTCCCACGCAACCGCCGCGTTAAAATCCCATACGGAGTACAACTTCGTATGCTCCCGAAGTGCACAATTTCCGCGCGTGCGTAACTCAAAAGCAGCGCTCCACTTACGTGCATCACGTGCTCCTATTCGTCTTCACGTGGAAATAGTTAGAGTACCCACACGCAAAAGATGGACGGTAGAGATCCACAAAATAAATACTAAAATATAAATTACATGAAAAATCCAGTACATTGAACGGATACAGATCATCAACTCAACAAATCAACAACTCAACAACAAAGCCCAAAAATCAAAATGGACGACTTTACTACGAGTGAGCACTCAAGCGCTTAAAATGGACGGTTGAAAAGTGACCATTTAATTAACTTGTGAATATAGTCGACATCAGTGCATTTTCTAAATATATTCTAGCTTGGTGAATGAGTTGGATCTTTCACATGTGTTTTAAAACATCATGTGTTCTGCGATGCTTTATTTATTTCAAGCGCGAGAATACACTTAATTTTCCAAATTCCGAGCATATGCGATTCGCGGTCATAAGATCCCTTCTCGGATTCTAGGGTTTTTATTTCGCCAACTCTCCCTCAATCTCTCTCCTTCCAGGAAAAAAATCCTCTTTATCTTTCCGATCCCGACCCTAATTTTCATCATCACATGGATCGGTTTTTCTCCATTCAAGGACCCAGAATTTTGATAGATAACACCTCCACCTTGAACTTTTGTTCTAGACTCTCAGCCGCCGTCTGTACCTCATCTGTCTCTCAAATCTTGTTCCCGATTCAAAGAGCTTGGTCTTGTTTGTAACGGTGCAGAGATCTGATCGAAATGGGGAAGCGTAAGTCTCTTGATCGATGAATTCCGGTTCGATATTCTTTGAAACGATTTCTATCTGAATTATGTTGGATCTTTATCTGAATTGATTGGTTGTGTGTATTTTGAGCTTGGGGTTTCAAAATTAGATTGCTCATTTTTCTTTGCAGTATGTTAGGCTGCGTTTGGAAGTGGCCCAAATTGAAATTTGACTGAATTGGCTTGTGTGGTTGCTTTGTTTTTGAATTTTCTGTTGCTTTGTTTTTGAATTTGCTGATTTGGGGTGGTGCGGAAAATGGTACTCAGTTTTTGGCCTGGGATTTACTATTCTGTCCGCTTTGAGTAGTGGTTGAAATGAACAGAATACCAACACGGGAAACCAATTTCCACCCAAGATAGCCGTAAGCATGCTCTTATGTATGGAAGTAACCAGAATTGTCATATTGTCTAGTTTTGGGCTGTGTTTAGAAGCACCAAGAATCGAATTTGGTAGAATTGGTAGGTGTGGTTGCTTTGTTTTTGAGTTAGCTGATTTAAGTTTGTGCTAAAGCAGAACCCAAGTGAGCAGGTTATTGGTTTTCCACCTGGAAATCATGTTTTGAGGAGTGGTTGAAATGAGCGAAATACCAACTTACAATTCGAATTTCCACCAACATACTTGTAGACATGGCCATGTGCATGGAAGTAACCCGAATTGATATCGTGTAGCTTTAGGCTGCGCTTCGAAGTACGCCAAATTGAAATTTGTCAGAATTGGCTGGTGGGGTCTTTATTTTTGAATTACCTGATGGAAATGGAACCCAACTGAGCGATCTATTGTTTTTCAGCCTGGAAATAACAGGTCTGCCTCTTTTGAGTAGTAGTTGAAATGGGCGCACTACCAACTTCCAAATCGAATTTCCACCCAATGTACTTCTGGACATGCTCTTATGCATGTTAAATTACCTGAATTGCTATCATGTGGCCTTATGTATCTGATGGAAGTACCCCAAATAGAAATTTGGCAGAATTGGTATGTGGGGTTGCCTTGTTTTTTAATTTTCTGATTTGGGGTGAGAAGGAAAAAAGGAACCCAACTGAGCAGGTTATCAGTTTTTCCACTGGAAATAGCAATTCACCTGTTCTGAGTAGCTGTTTAAATGAGCTTAATACCAACTTGCAAAATGAATTTTCACCCAAGGAACTTCCAAACATGCTCGTTCATATGAAGGTAACCTGAATTGATATTATATGATTTTAGGCTGCGTTTGGAAAGTACCCCAAACCAAAATTTGGCAGAATTTTATGGTGGGGCCACTTTGTTTTCAATTTTACTGTTTTAGCATGGCATGGAAAACAGAACGCATTGGAGCAGGTTCCTGTTTTTGGCCCAGAAATAAGTATTCCACCTTTTTTGTGTAGAGGTTGAAACAAGCAGAATACCAACTTGTGAAATGCATGCCCACCCAAGATACTTCTGAACGTGCTCTTATGTATGAAAATAACCCAAATTGATAGCGTAGTTTTAGGCTTGTGTTTGGTAGTACATCAAATGACTGATTTGGTTGGTGGGGTCTCTTTGTTTTGTACTCACTGATTTGGGGTGTCGTGGGAAATGAAAACCCAACTGAGTTGGTTATCAATTTTTCCTTTCTTCGCCCAATAACAATTCCACTTGTTTTAATGTTTAAAAAAAAAAAAAAAAACAATTCTACTTGTTTTTTCTAGTCGTCGAAACAGGCAGATACCAAATTAAGAAAGAGTCTTCACCCAAGGTAATTATAAAACATGCCTTTATCCATGAAGATAATAAAAGATTTTGTATGGTTTTCCACTTTCCATTTTTTTCTTGATTGAGCTATGGTGTCTATGATTTCTAAAGCTGAATGAGAAGTCGTACCTGCGCAGAGCAGCTTTTCTTGAATGAAAAAATGGGTCTTCACTGATTCTTCTTGTTCAGTATGCTGTTGTGTTGATGGTATTTGGCTTCGCAGTTGGTTTTTTTAGTGCTACAATTAATTTCAAGATCTTATCTTGGTAGTTACGCCTGGATAAAAATCTAGAGTGCTGCAACTTCTTTGTTTTGGGCTCCTTCTCTTGAGATAATTTTGATCACATATCTTTAAGTAGTTTGTCTGAGAGAAAAAAGAGAAAAGATGAAACTCTATGCCCGAAGTTACCATTTCAGCTTTTTGCCCGAGTACATTACCTTTACAATACAACATGCTCTTTAATAATTACTTTTTTATGTTGCTGATTGTTTTTTTTTATCGACTAGTTAGCTATCTATTGACCAGGTCTGCTAATTTGGCATGCATTTAGAGCCCAGCTACTCTACATGCCACCATATGTGCCACTTTTGGAACATTTGAGCTGTCCATCAGGTGGGGCCAACTGTAGCCTTGTGTTTTTGAAGTTGTCCATTCGTTGCACAAGGTACACCTGATTCTTGTACCAGGGCAGATATGCAGTTGGACCAATCTGATGAACAGCTTGGTTCTTGCACACCTGTGCCACACTGGCACACATTCTTGTGTGGATTTGGGAGGTCATAGGTTGGCGTGGAAGTATCAAATTGTTGTTCAAAATGCATGTTTTGCTTGTCTGGAATGAAATTGAGTTTGTCTACTGCTCTATGCAGGCAATAGTCAACGTAAAAATGCTAATTTGTTTGATAGTGATGATGATACTTTGAGTACTTCGTCGACATCAGCATCAGACACACAGTTTGCACAGGAGAGCGAAGAGGTGCGTGGTGGAGCACATTCACTGGAGACTTATTTGGATGCCTTATTTGAAAAGAGGTACTACTACGTTGATTACTTTTATTTATTTATGGTATATGCTTTTGTACAAAAATGATACAGGTTCAATAAGATTCTCATGAATTTTGCAATGTTGGGGTGTGCTACATATAATTGATAGGGCTGTCAGTGGCCAGGCCTATGGGAGCAAAATGAAAATTTTGAATATGCCTTGTGAGACTAGTTCAGGTCGGGCCCTAGATCCATCCAAGTGTGGGATCCATCAAAGTCCAGGATGTTTACAGCCGTAGCAGTTGGTCTGATGTCCAATTTTGATGCACAATACCACAAGATCTAACTTCTTTATTCAATGTCCAGGAATTAAGAATTGAATCTTCATTTTATAATGCTTGCAATTTAACTTAAGGACTATGATTCTTTCAAGTTCCAGTGATCATGTTACTAAGGCCATGTTTGGTTGACACTTGATTTTTTAAAGCATATTTTTATGAAAAGCAAATTCTGAAAACTTAGTTTCAGAAGTTTAATTTTATTTGAAAAAGTTGTTTGGATGATGCTCTCTATTTTATCTAATTTTCTTACAATATCGTTTAGACATCAGTGTTTGAAAAAAAAATCAGTACGATTCATTAGTCAAGGGTCAGACCAAACATATGCTAGCCAACAATTAGATGCCTTATCTCATCATCAAGTGGGCCTATTGTTTTTGGTTTGTGCAGTGCCCATTGGATACATGGTACAGGCGGGCCTTTTTTTTTTCTTTTTCTTTTTAATCCAAATCACTGATAAGATGGGTCTCACAGTGGACGATTCATGTATTAAAGATTCCTCAGATTGGATGAGCCTAACTGTCACAGCGATTTACCAGCTGTTGATAGGAAACCGTGTGATCGTTGACCCAAGAACATGCACAGTATCCTCAGGCTTGTAGTTTGTGAAAGTGGGCCTTTGGTTTAGTCATCGAAGTCAACATCCTAATGGACCCCACCATGGTGAGAACTTCTCCCAAAAATCAACCCATTGGAAAATCCTACCTATCCAAACTTCTGTATTTGGTTGTAGATCACTAATTAAAGGATCAGATCACCGTGTGGTTAAAGATCCTTGGGGAAAGTTCCGTCAACTGCTGTGTGCCATTGCATTAACAATCTGGATCACCCATGAGGCCCCACTAGCATGTTCAAGATAATCTGATCATTATGATTTTCTGGTTATGATATAGCCAATAGCGAGACCCACAATTTGAACAGACTGGATTGGCATGCTTCTATGAGACTACACCCCGTACACAGTGGGGATGAGTTAATCCTTTTTGGTGAATTGTGCAAACTTCACTTCATAATTCCACCTGTAGACTAGGATAGTCCAACACGATACTTGCTGGTGGGACCCACGATCCAGTAACACCCACTGCTGATGGACGAACTTGATCCCACGTGGATGAGAATTTCCTACAACAATGTTACAGGACCCCCCTGTTAAAGGTAGTGAGAAACTCGCACGAGGAGTTGGACCTTTGAATATGGAAATTTTCTGAAAAAATAGCCCTTCTGTGGTTTTAATCTCACAACTGATTTTAAGGTTAAAAAAAATTGTCTCCAAAACATACCATTTTGTTAAAAATTGCTCGGGAGACCAACACAAATGAGCAGAGCATTTTAGGCGCCTGCCAAACAGGCCCTAAGTTTTTTCAGTAGTATGGAGCTTGCCTGCTACTCGAGGGAAAAAGAAAAAAAAGAAAAAAGAAAAAAAGAGGGAAGCTTGGCTGCTATTAGGAACATATCTTTCCATTGAAAAAAGGAACTGTTTCTTATGGCTGAAGTCTCACTAGTAATACTTCTTGATTGGGCTAGATTTATCTCAATTCCAAGGGTTATGTATATCCTTTTTTTCTTTATGTCATGCAATGAAAAAGAGAATTTCAAATTATGGACAAGCTTATTGCAAAATTAACCTTTCATTTTCCTCCTTTTAGTAAAGATTTTTTGCTCCCATTAAGGGGAAGAAAAGAACTTTTATTGCTCAGATGAACTCCACATATTTCCAGGGAATCATTTATGTATTAGATGCCCTTTCCACATATTTCCTTTTGTTGCCCAAGTTGCCTTTGATTTGTGCATGTATACATGCATTCGGAGCTTTACTGTTTGGCTTTATAAAGTTTGAACTCTTTTTTTTTTTTTTTTTGTTTATAATATCATCAAATCGTGATTTAATGGTAGTTGGTGGAAGTTGAATTAATTTGTTCCATTTCTTTGATAAAAGGGGATCTACACGGGAGAAGGCTTTGTCAGGACTTACTGATGCTTTTACAAGTCATTTACAGCTTCAATTTGCAGAGAACAAGTGAGTGACCAAAATCCCTGTTTTGAAAGTTTTACAAGGGTAATTTTAGCTGATGTTGGTTCTTGCATGAGTATTTTTGTTCTCATGCTCTTCTTTATAGATGATTTCTATCTCTAGGCACAGATTTAGGTTTGTTTATTTAAATGGATCTGAGAGACCTTAGTGTTCACTATCCAACCTATCCTGCTATGTTAATTTATATGTATTTGAGTATCTCTCTTATTTTCTTTTATTTGTAGATATTTATATACGGGTTTTATTAACCTTCACCATTTTGTTGAAGTGTGTTGATCTTCACCGACGCTCATTGTTGAAGGTGCTCACAGATCGATCCAAGCTGACCATTAGAATGGTGACCTGTTAATTATCCGTCCAGTTAATAGATGTTGTAGGCGATTTTTCATGGTTTGGACCATCCAGTTTATATGGGTTTTAGGCACCGACCTTTCCAAGAGGTGGAAGTTTTGGATCTAGGAGCACCTCAACCGAGGAGTGTCAGTGAAGGCACTGAGGGTGCAAATGTTAATGAGCCCTTTGTGTACTTTGTGTGTGCGTGTGTATATATAGACACACACACACACATATATACATACAATAATGGTATTTTTTATTCAAGGAATGATCTCGTACAACCGGTTGTAGATGAACCTACAACCCATTTACTCATGCTGATATTTCTCTTGTAAAATTGGAAACAAAAATTTAAAATATGAGTTATAGGGATCATTCCTCTCAAACTATGATCATTTTATGATGAATTATACAATTGCTGGGGCTGAGAGCTTGTAAAATATATCTGTTTTTTCAGTCTGCACAAGCAGGGGCCCATGGTTCATTTATCCACACTGTTGTCATTATGGGCATCACTATGGATTGTTCATGCACAAATTCCCCAAGATTAGAAGATCCCAGCTATAGAACGGGCATTTTTTGGGTTGAGTGTAAACCGTTGCATGTTTTCATTGTTAGTTGTTATTTGTTGAGTGCTACCCAGTTACGGGGTCACAAATTTGCCATCTGAGAGATTTTTTGTCCATTGGGCCCATAATGTATATACAGATTGGATCACTAAACTATGGCCCCACTTATACAAACTGAAACCTGAATTTGGATTGGATCAACTTCTTCCTGAGCATTGATGATTAATACATTTACCTTTACATTGTCATGTCTAATGTTAGACAGTGTATCCATGGCCAATTTTCACAGCTTCTCACTGATTTGTTGCTATTCTTATGGTTTCTTGCAGTTACGTTACTTTACAGCATCAACTTATAAACTCAATCAAAAAGGGATCTACCAAAGAGGCTGCCCTAGCTGCTCATGCCCTTGGTGGCTCTTTGAACTTCCCAAGTTGCTGATTTCTTTGTCCTCATGTTCAACTCAGGCACACTTATGGTTGTAATTTTCCTATCCACAGGTTTGTTGGCTATTACTATTGGTTCTGGAGATAGCACCCATGAAATAATGGAAGAGTCAATTCCAACCCTCTCGCAAGCCCTTAAATCCGGATCCGAGTCATTCAAGAAATCATCTGTATGTGTTACATTCCTGAAATTAGTAGATCATGAGTTGTCATAAAGTTGTTGTTTTCAAGGCAGCTGTTTTTTTTTTTTTTTTTTTTTAAATGATTTTCTAAATAATTTCTGTTTGCAAATCTAGGTATTAGACTGTTTGGCCATCGTCGCATTTGTTGGTGGAAATGACTGCGAGGAGACGCATAGATCGATGCAAATGATGTGGCAATCAATTCATCCAAAATCAGGTTCTAATGTATGTGAGCATGCTTTGTGCTTTCTGTAATCAATAAAAAGAAAATGTGTTTCCACATCTTAGGGTGTGTTTATTTGGACCAAATAACATGAAAGATCATGATATTTTTGCACCAAATTAGACTGATCAATCATAAAATATCTTGATATTTAGTGCAACCAAACTCACCCTTATGTGTTATCATATGAGACCTTTAAGCCCCCCAAAAACTTATCTCATTTTACTGTACCTTCAGGTTGCATCTGTGAGCAAACCCACACCTGCTGTGTTAGCAGCGGCCGTATCTGCATGGTCTTTTCTGCTTACAACTATTGACAGATGGAAAACAACAGACTCTATTAATTGGCAAGAGTGGGTGAAAATTCTGTTTGATTGCACATTTCTTTCATTTTGCATTTGACTTGTTAACGGAAAGATGTTATATGGTTTTGCAATTCGGTGCAGGACAATCTCCTTCCTTTCAACTCTTCTAGACAAGGATGATCGTTCTGTTCGTATTGCAGCTGGAGAAGCAATTGCTCTTATTTTTGAAATAGGAAGTCTGGAGAGATTCTCTGGAGAAGATAAGAATGAGATTGACAGCTTAGGAACTGAGGGAAATAATTCACATGGAGGATTTACATATGTTGAAGGATTGAAGGGGAAGATCCTAAATCAAGTGAGGGTCCTAGCTGTGGAGGCAGGTGGCAAGGGATCTGCCAAGAAAGATCTCAACAGCCAGCGGAACTTGTTTCGAGATGTTCTGACATTTCTTGAGGTATTTTCTTTTATTTTCTGCAAATGGATTACATAGCGACTGGTTATGCATTTGGGAATGTATAACAATGTTAGATCGATATGGATATGCAGATCGGTGATTGTCCAGAAACATCAATCAAGATTCATGGCGGCGATATACTGAAAGTTTCGACATGGAGTCAATTGATACAGGTTTTTAATCCTTTTAAAAAATAAATAAATCTTAATTTGCATTTTTATGTTTTCAGCTATGGAGTTTCGATCTGTACTTTTAACTTTCACTGATTGTTCGCTGGTTTCTATGCTATCTTTAATAGTTGAACTTTCTCAAGCGCTTTCTAGGATCTGGCTTTCTGAAGCACATGCAGGTGAGATTATTTGATATAGTGTCATTGGATGGTTACCTTTCTAATTTGTTCACTTACGTGTTATTTACAATTATGAGTGTTTGGTTTAAACAGGAAAATGAACTGCTCCATGATGTTTTTGATTTCAAGCCAAAGAAAAAGAATCCATTGGGAAGCGAAGAACTATCGGGCAATGAAAAGGTGGGTTTGTGAATTTTTCTTGATTGTATTTTGATTTCTTTTGCACTAAATCTGGTTACACTAGCTTGCGTGTGTTCGAAGTTCCCCTTTCATTGATTCAATTTAGTTCCCAAAATGGAAATTGAGTGTTTGGAAATCAATCAGGCATGGTGTAGATATCAATTCACTTGGGGGGTGTTTGGGAACGTGGAAAACCATACAAATGGAATTGGTTTCCATGAAAAACTCATTTGTCCTCTGTTTTAGAAAAAAAGTCAGCTTGGAAACCATTAGATTGTCGGTCTCGGAGTGGCTTGCCACTTCCGCAGCTCTCTGTTTAATGTCACTGCCTTTTTTGTGTTGTCAGCAGCTTCTAGCTTTTGTATTCTTTTCCTGTCTGGCTGTTGCTTGCTGGTTTCTTAATAAATTCCATCACCCTCATAAGGAAAAAAAAAAAGGTCGGCCTGGAAACCTATTTCCATTTCCCGGTTTTGCCTGAAAAACCGAGGACATTTGTTTCTCCCAGAAGGGTGTTAAATTGATTTTGAGTTAGAGAATACTCAAGGTGACCGTTTGAGGTGACCTAACATGGAACCCATGTAAAATCTGAAGCTGAAGCAAACAACCATTGGAAAGTCAGAATCTGTGATTCTCCTTTCTCTGAGGATTCCATGTTATATTTACCTATCCACATTTTAGTTTTCCTCCATCCTTGACACCATGTTAACATATTTATCTATGGAAAGCCAGGGGACAAGACCACATAACAGATTACCTTTGGATGTTGTCATACTTTCTTACTGATTCACTAACCTTCAACTTACCTTTGGATGTTGTCATGCTTTCTTACTGATTCACTAACCTTCAACTTACCTTTGGATGTTGTCGTGCTTTCTTACTGATTCACTAACCTTCGTACCTGCAACTTACCAAAATAAATAAATAAATAGAGGCTGACTTCCCTGTTTGTAACGAATAATCTTTGCACCGAGTTTTTACATGTGGGTCCTTTTTTGGGTTTATCCAAGCCATTGATCTAACACAATGTTTACTGTATTGGTATTGCATTACGTATCGCACCCTGGGGATACAGATACGTATTGGTTATCACATGGCATATATTGGTTGTATTGCAGAATTTATCACACTTTTTGGGAAACATGGGAAAAATTGGGAAATTGGTTGAATTTTCAATGAAACTTCAGGGATTGTTAAAAAAGACATTAATACACACTTTTAAATCGTAACGTAAGTGCACATAATAGGCTTTCTTTGTATTGGAAAGCTATGTGCTGTCTGACTAGACTGTTTCAAGTATATTCATAGTCTATTCATATAATTTATAAATGCAAGAAGACATGTATGATGTATGGAAACATAATCAATACATTATTAATTATATTTTTAAAAAAAATCATCAAACACTCTTAAATGCTCTAAATGTTCCAAGGGGGTGTTTGATTTTTCATTTCCACCTGTAAATGGTAGTAAATAAGCGATTATGATAATTTACCCATGTTTGATAGAAAGTGAAATATTAGTTCGAATACACCTCGAAAAATGTGATTATATGCAAGAATTTGAACTGAAATTGGGCACACGTTATCTCTATGAGAGCCACCGTGATGTATGTGTTGGATCCATGCTGTCCATCCGTTTTATCAGCTCATTTTAGGGCATGAGACAAAAAATAAAGCAGATTCTATGCTCTAGTGGACCACACAAAAGGAAACAATGCATAAAATGGCATCCACCGTTAAAAGTTAGATCCTTCTTGGGGCCCACGGGGGTGTGTATTTGTCATCCAACCTGTTCATAAGAGGTCACACAGACATGGATAAAGGGAATACACAAACATTAGCTTCATCCAAAACTTCTGTCGACCCCCGAGAAGTTTCCAAAGGTAAGCATTCATTTCCCTCTGTTTCCTGTGGTGTAGTCCACTTGTTCTTTGGATTTGCTTCATTTTTGGGCTCATGCTCTAATATGAGCAGGTAAAATGAATAGACAGTGTGGATCATACATATACATAATAGTGGTCCCCACAGTTTTTGTTCTCAATTCATTTTCTGCCTCGGTTTTAGTGATGGTTACCACCCAAACATACTCTCCATCAATGTCAACTTTGATATTGCTGTTGCAATTACACAGGCAAGTAATGATAGCCTATTTACATGTATTTACACATGTAATTGAAAATTCAAACACCTCGTAAAAATGTGGTCAATTGACCATTGATAGAAAAGAAATTTCAGAAAATTTTAGAAAATTTTTAATTAAGAAATTATTATTATTATTCAAAAACAATCTCCAAAACATCAACGGTCAGTGGATCACGTGTGATAGATGTTTCATTTCATGTTTAGGACATGATCATTGCAACCAATTTTGGGAGAAATTAGGGAAATTTCAATTTTTTCCAAATTTCCCCAAATCGGATTACCTACACCCAAATCCCTAAATAAGAGTTTGTGATGATGATTTCATCAGACACTCCTACATACTTAGAAGTGGAATTTCGAAAAATAAATAAATATATTTTTAACTATTTTTAAAATTATAATTCAAAATTTCCTGAAAATTCTCCAAAACTATAAGAATCAGTATAGCAGGGCTCATACATGCTTGATTTCGTGTTTGGACAGTCAGATTGCAACCAATTTGGGAGAAATTGTGGAATTTTTTTATTTTTCCTCAAAATTTCCCAAATCGGACTACCTAGCCTTAAATCTTGAATCAAAGGTTGAAATCCTTGATTTTTCATGTAAAACATGAAGAATCATGCATTTCTAACCATTTGGTCCCCCCCCCCCCCCCCCCCCCCCCCCCCCTCTCAAAAAAAAAAAGAAAAAAAAAAGAAGAAAAAAAAAAGAAGAAGAAGAAGAAAAATGCAAAAATACTTTACGAATTGAAACCGAATCGGCTTTGATCTTGATTCTAGCTCAAAAATGTCATTTTTTCTTCAAAATGATTTGACAGGACTGACATATCAACCCAGCTGCGACTCGCAGAGGGTATCGACAATCTCTGTTGATAGCAACAGATATCGTTGATACTAAAGAAAAAAACAACAATGACTTGTAACAATATTTTGCGATATATCACGAGAAAGTGAAGAAATTGAGTTTTTTTTTTTTGGTTTTTCTCAACCAGCTGTGACTCGCAGATGGTATCGACAATCTCTGTTGATAGCAACAGATATCATCGATACTAAAGAAGAAAACAACAGCGACTGTAACAATATATTGCGATATCGCGTGATGCTTTGCAATACATACACACTGACACGGGATTTTGGATACTCCAGCTCCGTTTCGTATCGCTGGATTGCAATACCGATAATGTCAGCCAATATTATCGATGCTACAAACATTGATGGTCCCCATCATGGATGTATCATGCCACAAAAATCTCCTAAAGTGGAAGATCCTGGCCATTCAATCTGTGTTCTTTCCACTATTGAATGTGGCTTGTTGAAGCATTTCTTCTTAACCATGTATTTGCATGGTTACAATGGAAAGGTTAAAGTTAACCAATTGATGAGATTTTTTGGGCCTAGTTCATCTGTGACTAAGGGCTGTCACATCAATGGCTATGATAAACCTGGCTTGTTGGTGCATGTCTTCTTAACCATGTATTTGCATGCCAACGATGGAAAGGTTAAAGTTAAACCAATTGAGGAGATTTTTTGGTTCTGTAACCAAGGGCTAGATCAATGGCTTTGATGAACCGGCCATTGTTACCACATCTACAAACATGGTGCCTGACAGGGAACTCCCTATCACGTCATGAACAGCAAAGTCGACCTCTAATAAATAAATAACAAAGAAAGAAACAAAAAGGGGAAAAAAATAAATCTTCAACTTGTATAGTTTATTCTTTGGTGTTTGGATCACCAATGCTTCCATTGGTCAAATATCTCTGTTTCGGCAAAGCATGATTAGAAGATTTTCATGAACTTACTGGTGCACGAATGTGTAGCGTGTATGCTTATGATTCCTCGAGTGCTAGTTTTTCTTTACCTCCCAAGTTGGTGGTCCTGATTTCCATTTTTACTCTTTTGTAGAGGGCAGTCAAGTTGCAGAATTCTGCAATCAACAAGGCAAGGACTCGGTTACTGAACAAGCAGCGTATGTTGGCCCAGGTACCCTTTTTGCCATCTCTCTCTACTGCTTTTGGGATCATGTGATTTGGTTATGGGGATTCCCTGTAATCTGGGTTCATTTTGGATGGGTCTGTTCTGATATTAAGGTTTATGGTCTGGATCAAATAAGCATGGGCTATCTTGGCCGGTTAATCATATGGTTTCAAATGTCACCCCATGTGATAGCATATCAGGATTGGTCAAATTAGAGCACTGTAATATGAGGTGGTCTCCCATACAATGGTCAAACATATGATGGAGATCCCTACCGACACCTGACAGGCCCCACCGTGGACAGGCCATGGCCAAAAAAGTAACTGTATGAGCCCTTCTGTCAATTGACTTACCTGTTGAATGAGCTGCTCATATGATCCCTTTGTTTGCAGGCAATTGAGTGAATAGTTGGATCATCCAAAGTTGTGCTATTTTTTGGCCTTGCCCCATACATGGCAGGGCCTATTGGATGGACGTTCCATGCCATGGAGATGGGGAGACATCTCAAATGCGCAGTTAAAAAACCAAAAAAGAAAAGAAAAGAAAAGGAACAATCTGCATTCAGTGAGTCCTCCACTTGTAATTTAGGATTCATAGATTGGGGCTACTTCTTGGGCTGTGGCTAATCCAATAGTGAGCGGTGACAGATCAATGGTTTGGATTACCGGCAGGCTGAAGTGTGTCAGTCACCAATAATGTCACAGTATTAACCACTTGTACAAATGTGGCTTTGTTTGGTGAAATGAATTTCCATTTTTGAATGGTCTTTGAGTGATGTTTGCATGCAGGATAGAAACAATGGGCACTATGCTGCTGCCACCAATGAAGATGCTTAGAAGTGAAGGTTGGCTTGGTGGATGCCACTCCCTTTTTTATTTTGCTTTTTAAAATTTCCCCCCTTGCTCTCTCATCTGTCTAAAAACAATATGGAATATTCTGTTTGCCCTACCATTTATGTCTTTGCTGTAACTTAATTATTTTCATAGGCGCTATATTGCTTATCGAGAGGATAATAAAAAGGTGTTCGTTCTACCTTATTATGATGTTGGTATGCTGGCGTTTTAATTAGGCGGGGCCCAAAGTGTGCTATGGTTTGCATGCCTAATGGTTTGATTTGTGGTTTTTTGCCTCTTGGTTTGTTTTTCCAGATAGGGGTGCGTATGAGTCGGATCAATAAATTATGGGTCTATAGATTGAAAATGAGTTCCACTGGGTTAGGTTTGGGTCCCATGTGGCGGCTTCTTGATTACCAAATTGGTCAGATCTGGAACCTCTCAATGTTTATGCAACTTTTAAATGGGTTGGATTTTGACCACCTGAAAGTGAACCTGTCGGGGACACGACCTCAACCCGGTTAAAAACCATCCCTTAGTTAATATATAAAGGGAATTAACTAAAAACCTAAAAAACCTACATGAAAAAACATTTACTTGGTTGCTCAACAGGAAGACTATTAAATAGGGATTTAACAATTAGATAGGGTCCGTCTGGGGTGTCTGTTTGTTACTGATTTCTTTTGTTTGGTTATCTGTAGAAAGTGGATTTAACATTCGAACAGAAGAGAAGAAGACAGGTTTGGATCTTCTTCCCTGCTTGACCTTGCTTGCAATTGATCTGGATTTGGACCCTAACTGGACTTGACCCATGTATATGCTAATGGATCAGGTCTGGGGCTGAGATGTAGATCCAATTAGAAACAGGTCAGATCTGATACACCCATTGACTCGATCCTACCTAACCCATTAGTGACCCAATTTGCAGACCACTAACTTGCTATCTGGAATATTGTAATATGCTATTGTGGGAATTTGTAGATGAATGGTAGGATTCATATAAATATTAAAATACACATGCACATGCATGAAGAGTGATTTATAGTTCTCCCTTCTGAAACTGGACACTGGAAACTGGACTCTAGTTGGGGGGCTTTAAAACAAGATGGTTGTACTCCAATTATTTTCATGTCTTTTGTATTGAAGATAATCAAGAGTGTTTTAGTTCAGTGATGAAGTATGTAACTGAAATTGATTGGGCGAGCCTTGCTAGGATGAGGCATTGTTCAAAAACCCAATGTTGTGATTATGGACTATTGACCTTGTTTCTAACTGAAATTGATCGGGTGGGCCTTTTTAGGATGGGCCATATAAATCCTTTTCTTACAAGGTCAGGGCCTTTTCAGCCCGATTAGGATTGGGCCTCAGCCCAATTACTGATAGGGTTTATAGGACTGGGGCTGAGCTACCACCAACCCCTGCCCGTCCCATTGCCACCACTATTATTTGTGATGATGTGTGTAGTCCATAGAGATGGATTCTTTGATCCAAACCATTGATGTGTTGTGGCATGGACATGTGGGCCCAAAAACTTTTGAGGCTTCAAGACATCTTGGCCTTTCTTCTCGACGTTGGTTGTGTTGTTTCTATCAATCATAGACTTGTATACAACTAACTGACAAGTTGGTATCTTTGCATCCAGAGAAGTTTGGGCGATCATCTATGGTGGGGCCTAATAGATAAATAGTCTGGACAGTCCAACTGTGGACCACTTGTGAGGAGACATGAGTGTGTTGTACAATGAAACTAGGGTTGCAAATGGGTTGGGTCAACCTGATGGCTCATTGGATCTGACCAAACAATTCATGGGCCTGAGTCCAAAGTTAAGATGATTGGGCGAGTTTGAATCCAAAGGTCCAACATGAATCCTCTCAAAATCAATTAAACTTGATCAGACTTGGTCAGTCTAAGTTTTTTAATTAGTCCAATTTAGATCATACTAAAATAATAAAAATGAAACCAACCCAATCCCAACCCCTATGATTTCGCTCCTTTTCTAAAATATGGTTACCCACATCTTCTATTTGTGCTGCCTTATTATCAAAGGAGATGGTAACAAAATCACACTGATTTAATTATCATGATTATTTGATTTTATTTGTAGGTATATCATTAATTGGATGGTTTGGAATATTAACCTATTCATACCCCTAAACCCAACTATATGATAGATGGGTCATGTCTAGACAGACCTTGACGTGACCTGAATTTTAGTCGGTGGGATCTGGTTCCAAAATTCTTACCTAATTCTAAAATGGATTTTGGCCCCATCAAGTGGGTCCACCTATTCATTTTCTAATTGAGACCCTACATTCATTTTTTAGAAACTCTCCAAGATGGACTCAAACAACATGCCTAGTATACTAGGTTTTCAATTCTTACAAATGGGACACATAGTTCAGAGATCAGGACCATTCATTTCTGATGGGCCTCACTCCAGATGGACCATGTCCCAAAATTCTCTTGAACTGAAATCCTAGTGATGCAACCATTGGCCTTCTTGAGTTGAATGTGGACCATTGGTGTGGTTCTTTTCATAAGCATAAGCTTCAGGCCACCAATTGAAGGGTTAAAATTGGTGGTATGGTCCATCCACTGTGGGGCAATAAATAAATAAATAAGAGGTCTATTCTTCTCAGTTGATGTCAGGATGAAGAAATATGTGATGTGGCCCGCCTGAGTTTTGGATTGGCCTGATTTTTTGGGCATCAGTTTATTCTAGTGGGATGCACCTGATGAATGGGTTGGATGACATATACACATCATGGTGGTCCCCACACAAAATCTTTGATTTTTTATTTTTTAATTCCTGAGGTAACAAAGGAGGAATGTAGCAGATGGGCCAACATGGCGAACATATGCCAGAGCCAAGACATGTACCAGTCCATCCTATAATTTAGGTCGGTCTTCTCGTCAGATGGGCCACACACATACATGGAATATATGCTGATGGTGATATTCTCCTCCAACCGTCCATTTTCTTTTCATAGAGCATGGCCCGCCCAATGAGCGGATTGGCCCGCCTTTACAGCCAGGGCATGCTCATGGTGAGGCCCACCTAAAGATCGGTCCGGATCTCATACGTGTAAACAATTCACCTCCTCAATCTCCCACAACAAATGAAAATGTGAATATGGTATTCCAGCTAAAACACCTTATCCCCCACAACGGCATTTGGTCACGTGAGCTGGGCGGTTAAACGGTTGGTCACGTGTGGGGCGTAAAAACGCGGGAACAGAGCTGATGTGGCTGGATATCCGATACCGTAGCCTACGGGTCTGCATCGTTTGGATATCGGAGACCCGAAACCATCCCTTGTATTAAAAACTCCCATCTCCTGCTTTTCTTTCATCTTTACAAACAAAGAACAAGATTTCGGGATTTTTTTTTTAAGGTAACGTTTCGGACTAGCTTCTCTCTCTCTCTCTCTCTCTCTCTCTCTCTCTCTCTCTCTTAAATCATTGTTTTGTTGGCACCCATATAAATGAACGGTTCGTATGGTCTGATGATCATGAGGTAAATCTAACTCGATCATGGCCCATCAGTTTCCTCATCCGGTGTGCTACCGTTCGAATTGGACACCATCGCACAATGGTCTATGATCTTTGACCTTCATCTGATGGGCCCATTGTCCACAGATTGCACGGATTGCCGAACATTCATTTTGTACCGTCCATATCTATCCTGGCATAGCCCACTTCACATCTACGGCTATCCATACCATCCAAATTGTGCAGCACGTTGAGGATGGGGCATATCTCTAAAATCACATTGGTATAGATTGATTAAAATAGTGAGCTGTCCAAATCTCAAGGGAAAATTCGGATGGTTGCTATTATCTTATCAATGTAAATTTTGGGTTATGCTACATCCAGCGGTGTGTATTGGCTGATGTATGGTGGTATCGTACATGAACTATCGAACTGTATGGCCTAAAACAGCTGCAAGGCTATATCGGCCGATACATGTCGGTGACGAACGATATGGTACACCTGAGCTATTCTTCAATCCTTGCCCCCAAAGATTGGGACAGTGATTTGAACGGTCTTATTTGCGTGGCTTACGACCAAGATCAATACAAGGAAAGAACTACCTGATGAACGGTTCAGATCATGGACAGATGTGCCATGCTTGCTCTTTGAGACATAAGGCATTTGATGATTGATCTTGTGTACCCAAAGTTCAGTTCTCAAGAGTAATTCTCATCAGTGATCTAAACCGTTCATCTGGAGGATCCAACCGCCACGTTACAGTGGAGAAAAGATCCTACCGGTTGAAGGGTCTTGTGGACCCCATCACTGATGATGGCCCCAGTTAGTTCTCCACCATGTTCAAAATGGTGGTGACTCATCTTCCGTGTATATGTGACTGATGTACAGCTATCTAGACCACTCAAACTGTGGGTCTGATCGTGAATGGAGTATATCTCTAAACTTACATTGATCAAACAATCCTAACCATCCAAATGATGTCTCTCATGAATGCTTAAAAGTAAAATAGTGACTGGTCCAAATTTGAATAGAAAATTAGATGGTGTGTATATATGTATGGTATGTGTGATATTTCGGTTATGCTCCATCCACAATTGGGTCAGCGATTTGGACAGTCCGGATCTTAGTAAATCCATGCCATGTGTACGGTTGAAGAGTCACCATACTTTTTCTAAATGTTGCAAAACTAACATAGTAGCTTTTCCTCACAAAAAGCAGTTAACGGCACTTTCCATTTTTGAGAAAGTTATCAAAAGAGAGTAATCACATCCGCTCCGTACTCAGAAAGATATGTGGGCCCCACCATGATGTATTGTTTTATCCAGGACGTCCATTCATGTTGTGAGATCATTTTTTATCATGAACCCAAAACTGAGGTAGATCCAAAGCTCACATGGACCACACAACAGGAAGCCGTGCTGATAGTGACGTCCACCGTTGAAACTTTCCTAGAGCCACCAAGATGTTTATTTGCCATTCAACCTGTTCATAAAGTCACGTACACCTGGATGAACGTAAAGTATAAAAATCAGATTGATCCACAACTTCTGTAGTGGATAAGAAGTGTTCAACAGTAGGCATTCAATCACCACTGTTTCGTGTGGTGTGGTCCACGTGAGCTTTGGATCTACCTCATTTTTGGGTTAATACCTTAAAATGATCATTCAAAAATGAGGTAGATCCATTGCCTGCTTGCTAATCTCAATGGAGCCATCGATTGTATCTTTTATTATTTGATACTCTGGCTGTGTGCTTCTTGACACACAGGCACTTAGAAATGGAACACGTGTCATACATTAACCAAAATTCACGGACTAAATTTATACTATGTGTGTTATCTAGGGCTGAAAGTCGGGCGGGTTGGGTTAGGTCGGGTTGGTGCTCAACCCTAACCCAACCCAAGGTTTCTATACCTCAACCCTAACCCAACTCAATCCAACCCAACCCAATCTCGGGTTGGAAATTCTCAACCCAAGTCCAACTCAAGCGGGCTTGGTCGGGTTGATCGGGTTAGTCGGGTATATACATGCTAATATTTTCGTTATTACATTAGTTTATTATATTTCAATATAAGACTTATTTTTTATATCTATAATTTTATTACTTATATATGTGATTATTCATTATAAAGAACTTCATTTTTTTACTTTAAAAACAAGCTAAAATATAAGATAACTACTCATTTAAAAGTCATGTAGCATACCATGAAGTCTATTTAGAAGAGAGAAATTTGGCATATCTTGTTAGCTTGAGTCTTTGGAAATGACGTGAACAAGTGAGACTCGACAACACTAGTGTGCCTTCGACACAAACGATCCACACTCAATTATAATTTATAAGTAACTTATATATTGATCGGGTTTAGGTTGGGTCGGACAACCCGAGAGCTCAACCCGAGCCTAACCCAAGTTTTATCGGGTTGGTGTTTGTATAGCCCAAGCTTAAGATCGGACTCGAAATATCCTGCTCGAGCCTAACCCAATGTCGGGTCGGTCACGGGTCGGTCGGGTTAAACCTGCCCAACTTTTAGCCCTAGTGTTATTCAATCCGTCTAATAAGTTGGCCCCACACACATAAAAGGTTGGAACTTATCTACACAAATATACTATTTTTACTCTCAAGATGAAATGAGTGTATTCAATTATTCTGTCTTGTAGGGAGGGAAGCTGAGTAGTGAAGATGGGTGAGATGGAAGAGAGTTGTGAAGGCTTTTCTCCTTTTAATTAGCAACATGGTTGCATCAGATGCACCTCTATTTACCCGATTACCCACTAATCACAATGGATACGACGCGACGATGGCAAGAGATTTATGGAATTGCCTACTCAATGAAGGGTATCAAGCCGATGTTTGTGTCCGCACTGACAATGGTAGTGTCATCCATGCCCATGCCAGTGTTCTTGTAAGTTCTTTTCTTTATCATTGAAGAAAATATATTAATGCAATCATTATTGATAGTGCGTTACTTTTATTCATAGTTAGAAATTTTCAACAACATTTAAAAAAAATCTATACTTAGGAACCCCACACCTATTGAGCAGATCTTCACTGTTAGCATGATTAGGTCAACGCTGAGTTGCAACCCTAAGCGCGAGTACATAAGTGTCCAGGTGCGCACATGGCCGACTAAAGGTTTTCAAGCCTGATTTTTCACCAGCTGCATTCCTATGCGTGTATACAAGACTATAGTTCAACACACTTAATAAGAACTTATATTGACAAAAATATATAAAATATTTTTCTTCTCCTATTCTATACAACATAAGACTAAAGAAAAGCATAAAATAACAAAAAACCGGACCGATATATTAGCTTTTTTTAATATTTATAAAAATAATTGAAATACACATAATACACCTTAATTAGCTTTGGAATTCTATTTTTTAAGTAGATTATGAAATTTATTAATCACTATGTCATCCATGATATTCGAATGGAATCAATATTGCCAAACAATTGCTCATTATTGTATCTAGTTGTAGATGGGAGATAGATGAGAAGTTACCATCCAACCAATGTTTTGGGCATGACATCTAACCCTGATGGCTCAAAAATGAGAATTACCTGACACAAAAATCAGCTCCATCATCAATCAAGTAAGCCACACCATATAAAATGATGGATAGCCATAGACCAAAAAATAAAAATTAAAAATTAAAGATGTGGACCATTTGATGGGTGGATGGCTTGATTCTGCACAAGGTGATCCTTAGGAATATTTCGAAGGGCTCGACATATGCATGATAGATTAGGAATTGTTGAATTGTTCATTGGAATTTTAATGTTTTCTAATTGATTGTATGTAGAGCGGCACTTCTCCAGTGATAAAGAACATGTTGACACAGTCGAAGGTACGCCCGCGATCGATCTCCATTCATGGCGTCCCACATCAGGCTGTGCGGGGCTTTCATTCGCTATCTATATTCTTCATGGTAGGAAATTATCGAAGATTATTCTTTAATCAGCTATGAAAATGAAAAAAATTTCAAATATAGAGTCTAATTTATTTCATGATAAAGAAATGTAAAGTGATTAGATACAACAGCTTTATTAGAAGTTATGATAGTGCCTTTTTTAGCTAATGTGTCATATGTGTAGAATATCCAATCCATTCAAAAGGTGGGCCACACCAAGATGACCATCGTATCTGAAAATCAGACTGACCCATTTACTGAATGGGCCACAACATCAAAATCAATGTACAGCTAATCATATAACTTAAAGTACTGGTGTGGCCCAGGTTGTCACGAGGTGGGCCACCTCTTGCACGGATCCGATATTTGACGCATGATATGCAGGTTAAAAAATAAAGCTGTATGGTAACTTCTGATAGAGTCGTTGTATCTGATCATATCTCAATGTGTCAATATGGAGGACATCCAAACCGTTCAAATGGTAGGACCCATCATGAAGATCATTTGTACTGCAAGTCAGGTTGATTTATTCAACAGTTGGATGAGATTGCATGTTGGATCAGATCATACAGCCATTCATTGAGTTTGGTGTAGTGGCCAAGCTGACCAATGGCTTGGCCTATCTTGATTGTCCGAGTCAACTCGGATTCGATCCCCTTTAACTAGAGCCGGGCATGGGACAACTTGACTCGGCAAACTCAACTGGTCCAACTTGTTCAGACCTGACTTGATCTTAATCGAGTGGGTGAGTTGATCCAAATCGAGTTGGCTTCTTCTAATCCGAACTCAAAGTGAGTCGAGTTCAGATCACCTAGTAACTCAACTCGACTTGACTCAAAATCCAATTTTTTATTAAATTGACTCGAAATCTAATTGTGTATTGACTTGACTGGATCCAAAACTTGACTTATATATATATATATATATATATATATATATATATATATATATATATATATATACCAAAATATGACATATAGCTGATGGAGGGGCTGAAATTCCCAGCTAGGTTTTGAGTTATGATTTCAGCCTGTGGATACTCGCTACACCTGACCCGACTCGGTGCTGAGTCGACCCAACTTGGTACTTGTGACAGGGTCGGACTCAGTCCGGATTAGTCCAGGCCAGACCCATACTTGGATCGGGTCAAGCAAGCTGGACTTGGTACCGAGTCGGGGCGAGTTCGAGTCAGGCCTACTTCAAAGTCGGATCGAGTCGGATTAGCCCTAACTCAGTCCAACTTAACTCAATGCCCAGCTATACTTTCATCACCCATGAGTCCGGGATGAGAATAGAGGATGACTCGGCCTGACTCGGTCCGAGTCAAAAAAAAAAAAAAAAACACCATGCATCTAAGAGTTGGGCCACATGATCATCATCAACATTGTGTTCTTATTGCAGCTATGAGCAGAAAGACATGGATGAATTCTCCTTACATCTGCTTGTGTTGTCACACGTGTTTGTGATCTCCTCATTGAAGAAAGCTTGCGGCCATCGATTCGAGATGGGCCGTCTCACTGATGATAATGTGGTCGACGTCTTCCAAATGGCCCACCTTTGCGACGCCCCACGCCTCCGCCTCATCTGTCACCGTTTAATCGTAAAGAACTTCAAGGTCATCTCCGCCACCGATGGATGGAGAGCCATGAAGCAGAGCAGACCCCAGCTAGAAAAGGAGCTTCTTGAATCACTGATTGAAGCAGACTCCGTGAGTGTTCCTAATGGGTGGTGGTGGGCCACGCCCGAGCCTTGTCAGCTTCGTGCCCAAGCTTGGACATTTTGCCGGCGAGAAACTCATGGCCTGGGCTTGCCCCACTGATCCAACACTGAGAGTGTTCAACATGGTTTTAAGACTCAGACGAGTCACGTGTGACTCAGACTAGTAGGATGCAACTTGTCCGAGTTGACTCGGACCTGATCTGGGGATGTCAATGGGACGGGCTGGGAGCACCCATCTTTGTAGCATCAGGGCTTGGGCCGCTATACTGGGCCTGGGGTCCAAGTATGGGCTTGATATCTAGGCTCACCATCTTGGCAAGGCAGGGTGAAGGCCTATGATGAATGGCCTGGCCTGGCCTGTTTGCCTAATCCAATAATCAAGTGGGTCACCGTTAAATTCAAAAACACTCAATTTTCATGTGTAATTTAAAGGCACTTTTCAAATCCAGTTCATGTTTCTATCATCGAAGCTGTTATACGCTAGGACTCGGCATAGATGGAGGGTATACTCCGAAAAAATTCTTAGATTTAGACTATTTCAAACCTTCGATTATATCATTCTTTTTCTTACAAAGCTAGTGTTAGGCCCGGGAGAGGGCTAGGGCTAGGGCTAGGGCTAGGGCAGGGTTCGCTTGAACTGTGAACTGGCCTTAGCCCAGCCCATTGCCAACCCTAGCGAGTCATGACTCAACTTGATATCAGATGAGTTGGTTTGAGTCGTCAAGAGCGCAGCCAGTGGGCCTAGCTTGTTTCAGACAGTATTCAAATGGAGCTTGGGCAAGCCCAATCTTCCTCTAAGCTCCATTCATGTGTTGGGCCAAGCCTGCATTTTGGGCCCAGAAATCTTTTTTTTTTCTTTCATAGTTTAAGTTCTGATTAGTGATTTCTTAAACTTTTTCTTATAGAGAAAGCAAGAGAGGTTGAAGAAAATTAAGGAGAAGAAGATATATCTATGACTATCGGAGGCGATGGAAGCGCTTGTTCATATATGCAAAGACGGATGCCGGACGATTGGGCCCCATGATTAGGTCCTGAAGGAAAACGGCGCACCTTGCGATTTCCCAGCATGCAAGGGGCTCGAGATGCTCATCCGTCACTTCGCCGGCTGCAAGGCCCGAGTGGCGGGTGGCTGCACCCATTGTAAAAGAATGTGGCAGCTCCTGGAGCTGCACTCGCGAATTTGCGCTACATCGGATGTGTGTAAGGTCCCCATGTGCAGGTACAACACATTTGAATGCTGATTGCACATGTGCATCAGAGAAACGCCGAGTGCTCCACACATGCCAAAGTGGATCAAGTGTGCGAAACCAGGGCCATTCATCAAGTGGGATACATGAAAATCAAGTTGGCCCAGTTATCAAGTGGGCCACATTTGTATGGAATACAACCCAAGTTCAATCCATATGGACTTGGGTTATTTTTTGTGCCATGGCACAATCATCACTGGGCCTGTCAAAGGGCCGACTTGGCCCATAAGAATTTTGGGCCTCAGACACTTCAGGCTGGGCTTGGCTGCAAAACTCGGCCCAAAGGTTGGATCCGAGCTTAAAAATTAAGCCCGTTAAATCCTGAGGCTAGGATTGTGTTATATTTAAGCCTTGTTTGGAAAGTGGGTTTTTAGGTGGTATGAAATTGCATTTGGTGGAAGGTAAATTCCTCTAGCATTCGGAAACTGGAAATGATTAGATTAATCTAGGTTTCGTATCGAGATTTATGGTAGATTTCAAAATCTACTACATCCATGGGCCCCATGTTGATGCATGTATTTTATCCACGCCATCCATCCATATGCGCCCTTTACATATGACAATTGAGCTGCATATAGGGTTGTCCATGGGCCGGGCCTGGAAAGGTCCCAGCCCATATTTTGAACTGTTTGGGACGGGTCGTTAGGCTGGCCCTATTCAAAATTCAAATTTTCTAAGCCTGAGCCCCGCCTATTGACAACTCTTGTTGCATATGCATGCATGTGACTGCAACAATTGTGAAATCTGATCTATTGATTACAATTCCATGGTCCACCAAATGCAGGTTTCGCTTAAGACAATACTCTTCCCAAAGGAAGAATTTGATCCAAAAGTGAGATTGGATGGTCAAAATACAGTGGAATTTTTCAGAAATATAGTTATTATGTGATGATGGTATCAATTTCATCTAATGCAGTTCAATACTATTTAATCCTGCATTCCAAACCTGGCACGACCAATTAAGAGCCTGTGAGCCCACTTAGGGCCCAACCATTTAGGATTTTAAGTGTTCGTATTTTTTTATTTTTTTTTGTCATATGTCATGCACAATAGGGCACACATCATGAACAGTTATAAAACCGTGTGTCTAGACTCGGGCCTATTTGTTTTGGCCCATCATGAGCATAGGCCTAGGTTTTACTTTGTGGGCCGGGTTTGATAGACAACGAGCCAGCCCATTGACTAATTTTCAAACTTTATCATCCCACACGTGTACCACTTTGGCACATGTGGGGTTCTCGCGTGTGGCGCTTATTAGAATTAAACATTCCTCAAATAATGCTAATCTTTTTAATGAATAAATTTCAAATCACCCTCATAAGAATTATTAGAATATCGAATTTAAGTCGTTTGATTAATGAAATGCATTCCATTGTTACAGGCATTTTAAGAAAAAAATTGAAGCATCAACATCAGACCAAAAAGGATGAGCGTAGGTGGAAGCTGTTGGTGAGCAGAGTATTGGCTGCGAAGCACACCGCTGTAGCGTCATTATTTCCATCCGCCATTGCCGTTGTTTCCATGTAAGGCCATGTGTGCGGTCCACACACCATGTATAGAAATAATAATAAAAAAAAACCCGATAAATACATTGTAAATGTGCGATGTTAATCAAAGAGATTAAATGGCATAAATGATGACATTTTGTGAAGTGTTGTTTTCCATACATGTATCTTGAATCGAGTCGTGACTTGCCTGAGTCAACTGAGTTAGGGGTGACTCTTTGTGTTGAACTAGATCAAGTCAACCCTTGCCTGAGTCAACTCAGCTGAGTCCCACACTCGTACTCTTTGCGCGACGGTCATATAAAGTTGTACATGAACCAAGTTAGCTTGGTTAACTCGATCGACTTGACTCGAAAAAGCTTGACTCGACTTAGATCAAAACTGGGTTCGGGCCGAGTCGAACTATTTTTTTTTTTTTTAATGCTTGAAAAAAATCGAGTTGAGTCCGATCTAGACCGAGCTCGACTCGGTCTTGGGCTCGAACCCAACTCAATCCGGCTTAGTTTGGCTCGGATTGAAAATAGTTGATCGTAAGGGTGCACACGGGTTGGTTCAATCACCATTCCCAAGGGTTCTAGGATATTCGGAACCGGAATCGGACCGTTAGCACCCTAGAACTGAACTGGAACCGAACCATTAAAACCGGTTCGGTTTCGAATCGGTTACACGATTCTGGGCTTTTTATAATTCAGCCCAATTGCATGTTTTATTTTATAATCTTGCCCATGTCCATTCGTATTGTGATCCATTTTATGAATGGTTTAGATATTGTATAAAGTGTGTTAAAATATATTTATGAAAATAATCAAATGGTGCATTGTAAATCATAAATCATGAGTCAAATATGGAAACAATCAAAGGGTTCTTGGTTCTGTTCCAAGTTCAGTTCCATGATTTGGTTCCGCGGTTTGGATCCACAATTCGGTTCTATGGATCAGTTCACGGTTCGATTCAGTTCTACATACCCCCAAACTGAGAACCGATCCAACGTAATCGGTTCTTTGATTTTTGGAACCGGAACCGAAACCGGCGCACTCTAGAACCGGACCAAATTGGACTATTTGGTTGGTTCCAGTTTGGTTCCATGGTTATACCGGTTCAATGTGCACCCCTAGTTGATTGGGTATATAAATACCCAGTCATTCAAAAAGGTTTAAAAAATTCTAAATTTATTTGAGTCTCCAGCGTCTAATCACACCCGACGATGACCACTGCCCTCTCTCCTCTTTCTCCAGTATTCAGTGTGTATCTGACCCCACCTGACCGACCATTGCCCTCTCTCCTCTCCTCTCCTCTCTCTCCGTTCTCTAGCATCTAACCGGCCCCACCCGACTATTGCCCTCTCCCCTCTCCTCTCTCCAGTCTTCAGCCTCCAGCATCTAACCGAGTGGCCGACCACTAATCAGGTACTTTTCTCGTCATCTCTCTCTATTTATCCCTCTCCTTACACAGTCGAGTAGCTAAATACTATCACTTGTGGTTGTGGTGGGCAGCGTCCATCTAACCCTACTCGGCCACTGGCCCGATGATTGTGGCCCACTATATATATAATATATTATAGATTTATATAATATATATATATATATATATACAGTGTATATATATATATATATATACACAGAATATATAATAAATTTCTATAAATTTAAATATATTATGATAAAAAATTATGCTTAATTATTTATTTAATTATCTGAATATCATAATGGTGGACATTTATTGAATGGTTTAAAATGAAAATTATCCACTTATCATATTTCAATAAACAAGTGTCCATGAATTAAAAGTTAAATTTGCATTAAAAAAATGATTTTGGCATGTTATTTAGCAAAAGTGGGCTTCATAATTCAATTGTTTTAGTTCGAGTTAATATATCTCACATGTACCTTATGAAAGTTTTTAGTGCTTGCGTATCAAGTGTCATACTCTACCTGAGTATCAAATAACTTCATGTTATGCTAGATATATTGATGGATGGATGTATGAGATGGTTGAGTGGATGAATGTATGGATGATTTGGTTGGGTAGTTGGATGGTTTAATGATTGGATAGATGTATTTGTTAGTTTGTTAAACTGTTTTCATTTGTTAGATTGTTAATTCGTTAATTTGTTAGATTGTTAAATTATTAAATTATTTTTAAATTGTTCATTTGTTAAATTATTAAGTTGTTTTTTATCAGTTACTGTTAGATTGTGATTTGTGATATTATTTTTTGTTGAATTTTCTTAAAAATAGATTGTAAAGAATAATGATAAACAATCGATTATCCATTTGAGCATTTCTATGTTACCAGACATATATACAGTGTATTCTTGGTGACATAGAAATCTTCAAATTGTTCCATTTTTGGACAGTTCAATGTTAGATAGATTATAATGTATTCAATTATTCTGATTTGAATAGATATGTCTATTCCAGTTCATTTCTCATTTTTATCTCCGGATATATTTTCTGCATTTATTTCCATCGTCAAATGTCCACACTTTATGTTGATGCTTAACATAAGAATCAAATACATGATGAATATATCTGGAGAGATAAGGGGAGATGCTACCAGAATTTTGATGTAGTATTTAAATTGAAAAATGAAGACATTACAATATATACAAGATTGAATGGGTGATGTAAGACCCGTATCTTAATCCGTACCATTCCGTAGACTTCCGCGTTCTTACCAGTCGAATTCCGGCAAGCTTCGACCCTTAACCGATACTTACGCGTGACCCTGATTCTTATGCCGTCAACCCGAGTCGACTCAACCCAAGACCCGTACCCTAGCGACCACGCCGTCGCTACGGTTCTGATGCCGCGACTCGAGCGCCGAGGCGATACCCTGGTGAAGAGTTGTAGGCCAACGTTCGGTGCGAGGAAAACGCCGCGCGTTGCGAAACCCAAGGAAATCTCCACGATGTGTCACATCAATCCCATCAATCTCATCAATCAATCAATCCATCAAGCCATCACATGTCAAGTACACATCACTTTCACCCTTTCCCAAGCAAGCCACAAAAGTCCTCCATGCCCATACTTTTCTTACACAAAAGGGCCACAAAAGTCAAAAAGGTCTTACACACCCATCACCACCACATCCATCACTCCATCACCCATCACTCTCTCTCCCTTACAACTCTCTCTTTCTCATTTCTCATCTCATTCTTCTCAAGCAACAAAAATTCCATACGTATGAGCCTCTCCCTCCCTTTCCAAAACTCCAAGGTGGCCCACTTTCCTACCCCATCATCTCCCATCCTAGCCATCCATTCCTCATCTCACCCATTGAAATCAAAGCTAAGGAGCTAAGGAGCCCATAAGAGCAAGAAGATCGGACGGTGGGTGCTAGATTATGGTAGTTTTTCATGTTTTTGAGATAGGCCAAGTGAGGCCAACCGATCAATGGTTTGGATCTCACTTGAGACCCTAAGTTGTGGCCGATGAACCACTTGGATCATCATGATCATTCCATGATGGGGCCATTCTCCATGGACCCCATCATGATGCTTATTTCATTGCATTAGGGAGGTCATCTAGACCGTCCATATTGGTGGAGAAAGGATCTCCACCGTTGAATTTGATTTTGCTAGTTCCATGTGTAAAAGGAACCATTTTATTGTATGATCTCTTGCAAGGGAGGGCTCATAGTGGCAGAGCCCTCCATCACAAGCATGTCCCACTTCCATCTCTCTCTCCCTTCTCATTTCATTTATTTTATTATTTATGTTTGTGTGGCCCACTTGGATAGACCCCACTAGGATGCATGTATTGGATCCATTCCATTTTTAGATGGGGCCCACCTTGTATGTGTGTGGGTAGTCATGAGGTGGCCCACCTAAACAGGGCCCACCTCAATGCACCTAAACAGGGCCCACCTTTCTGCAACGATCAGACCGTCCATCGTCTGGGACGCTGGACGTCCCTGTATAAAGGAAAACACAAATATAAGCTTTATTCAAGCTTTGGGTGTGACCCACTTGTGTAGGCCCCACCTTGATGTTTTGGTTCAATCCAAGCCGTCCATCCTCTTTCCCTTATCATTTTAGGCGTTCAGCCAAAGAATGAGATAAATCCGATGATCAGGCAGGCCATACCATAGAAAATAGTACTTTTACCCTTCAAAGGCTATTAGGGCCCATATTGTTGTTTCTACACGCCAAATCAATGCCAAACATTACATTTTTACGGCATGTTTGGGCCCTAGAATCAAATGGACGGAGTAGATTTTTGCGATGTGGGCCCCACATGCGATATTTCTAAAAAAAAATAAAAAATAAAAAATATATATATGTGGGCAGCAACTGCTGCTGCTGCCAGCGCTGACAGCGCTGCTGCACGGACGAGCGGGCGGGCGGACGCCCAGCCGTGGGCCCCACCCTGATGTACATTTCATACATCTTCACCGTCCATTTCATGGGCCCTGAGGTCAGCAGGCTGCTCTCTAAAACTCAGCCCAATCCAGGGTTCAGGTGGCCCACAACACTGGAAATAATGGTGATTGGGTGGGTGCCCATTAAAATCTCCCTTGGGCCCACAGAAGTTTTGTATCAATCTGAAATTTGTGTTTCCTCTTCATCCAGGTCCAAGTGACCTTATGAATGGTTGGGATGGCATTTAAACATTTCAGTGGGCCCCGCATGGGACCCACAGTGATGTAAGTGTTTTATATCCACCGTCCAGGCAGACGGTGGAATCCCACCATGATTTTTGTGTTTCCTCCGTCCAGTGGAGGTGCCCACCATGATTTTTGTGTTTCCTCCGTCCAGTGGAGGTGGTGTTGGGGCCCACGGTGATGTGCGTGCACCGTCCAACCTCAGTGGACCCTGCCATGATGCATGTGATGCATCTAGACCGTCCATCCACTTGGTGAGATCATTTTAAGGCATGAGTTGCTGATTGGGTGGGCCACCTATGTATGGGTTAGGCCCATTTGATTTATAAAAGGCCTATGGGCTAGGCCCGTTTGATTTACAAAAGGGCTATGGGTTAGGCCCATTTGATTTATAAAAGGCCTATGGGCTAGGCCCATTTGATTTACAAAAGGGCTATGGGTTAAGCCCATTTGATTTATAACAGGCCTATGGGCTAGGCCCATCTGATTTACAAAAGGCCCATTTGATTTATGAAAGGCCTATGGGTTAGGCACATTTGATTTATTTAAAGGCCTATGGGTTAGGCCCATTTGATTTATGAAAGGCCTATGGGTAAGGTCCATTTGATTTATTTAAAGGCCTATGGGTTAGGCCCATTTGATTCATATAAGGCCTATGGATTTGGGCTCATTTAATATATAAGGCCTATGGATGTAGGCCCACTTGATAGATAAGGCCCATAGGGTTAGGCCCATTTAATATGTATGAAACCCATGGAATTAGGCCCATTTAAGATACACAAGGCCCATGTGATTTGACCCATTATGATGTACTCCGAGGCCCATGGGTCATGACCCATTGCAATATACCTAAGGCCCATTGGTGTGGTCCATTTATGTGGCCCGTTTGAAAAATAAAAGGCCCATATGACATGGCCCATTGGATGTATTTAAGGCCCAATGGGATGTACCTAAGGTCCATTGCAATGTGTGATCCTAATACAGATTATGTAGCTATGTTTACGGCGATCGTGCCTTGGGAGCAATGTTGGTTTGACGTCCACATTTGGAGTGTAATGCTGGTTGGATGTCCGCATTACGACTCTCCCTAAGGCCCATTAATAGGCCCGTACTTATTGTGTATAGGCAGTTTAGGCCCATCTGTATTGTAAGGATAGTTCATCTCATTATAACATGTTTAGTATAATTCCATGACTCATGATCATACGCATCATATGTATGCTTGATATGAGAAGTGACTTATCATAGCATATGCCTTCGAGTAGGCTGTTTATGGGACCCCGGTTAGGCAGTGTTGCCCTGCATGAGTGCATGATACGCGGAGGATTTGTTGCATGACTGGATAGCGTGATTCATGCATTTCGTATTTGTGTGACATGGTTATTGTACGTCCTAGTGACATCAGGGCGTAGCCTCCACAGACGTATCTTGGTTGGCAGGATTGGATACCGAAAATCTTGTTCTACATGGGGTGCTATAGATATCCTTTGGTAAAAGTCCCTAAACCCTTATGGTACCAAGAGGTTGCTCCAACGTCCAGACCGAGTGGGTAGATGAGCGTTGAGTGTCGATTACCAGACGGTTGCGCTCTCCACTGTATCGTGGTCGGTTGGAAGGGGGTGCGGCCTTACCCGCCCGAGAGTAGGGGGCAATGCTAGGTTGAGTTTGACCAGCTCGAGGAATGGGTCCGCTATCGACGAGTCGTGTCCGATATTGGCAGACGGATAGTGAGGTCTCTTCCACTTACCTTATTGCGCACGATGAGGCGATGATCTGGTTTAGAGTGTACTAGACCCCGGTGATATTCCATAGATGAGCTGTATTGATATGTGGACTTAGATGAGAATTGTATGCTTGACTTGCATCTTGCATCGCATAGTCTTGGTACAGCTCATGATATTTATGGATCCATCTGCATATTCCGCATTACTCTGATACTGCATGATCATATTACTACCTTGTGCACACACTTTCACCACCCTCTAAGCTTTCTATAAGCTTATGCACGACCGTTGCGTGCAGGTGACGTTGGGGTGCAGCAGCGCTGAGGCTAGAGCACTTGCAGATCATTTTTAGAGTTTTTGTTTCTTACCATTGTATTTTCCTTTATGCTTATTGTACTTGTAAAGTTTTTTATCATAGTGAAAATGTAATGGAGTTCTTGGTTGTTGTTTGTGGGTTATGCCTTTGGTTATGCTTATTACGAATCAAATTGACGTTGAAAATCCTCCTCGTAGCATCCCAGGATCGGAACTTGGAGAATGGGCGCTAGGAGTCGAGAATGGAGTTCTACGGAGGCTGTCGGCGCCGGATTCAGCAATCGAGAATTTTGTGAGCCTGGTTTCCGAGTTTGGGGCGTGACAGAAGTTGGTATCAGAGCATAACTTCGGAATAACCGAGAACAACATTACATATTTGCTATGAGTGTAGAATAGCTAAGTTTTGAAGTTCGGATAGCTTAGCGACCTTCCGTTACAGACCCTTAACGTGCGTGCCTTCGAGAGTTTTGAAGTTGATAGGCGCCTTCACTCTTTCTTGTAGGACATGCCGGCCAGGAGAGTTACCCGATCGACTCCCGCACCACTACCTGAGGATCCCGCTCCACCACCTGCGACTCCCACATTACCGCCTACGATGCCTGTTCCACCACCAGAGATTCTTACTGCCCATCCTGAGTATCCTGCTCCTCCACCAGAGATCAGTGCGGAGCCGACCGTATCCGTGAGTGCTTCTCAGTTGCAGCAGATGTTACAGGCTGTGACAGCTGCACTTCATGGGCAGAGCAGGCAGCCAATTGTTTCACCAGCACAGGTAGAGCAGGATCGTGCGAGTGCTCTCCTTCGAGAGTTTCGACGGCTCGATCCTCCACGTTTCTAGGGTGAGCCGGACCCGACTATAGCTGAGAGATGGCGTGCCGATGTGGAGAAGGTATTTGAGACGATGGGAAGTGCGACAGAGCGGTGAGTTCGACTAGCCATATTTCTTCTCCATGGTGAGGCTGAGCAATGGTGGGCATCAATTTCCTGAGCAACAGGCGCTGATTTTGTGTGGACTTGGGAGGATTTTGTGGATTGGTTCGACCGACAGTACTTCCCTGATCACATCCGACGACAGCGAACGTTAGAGTTGGAGGCCCTGGTGCAGGGCGATATGACAGTGGCCCAGTATGCAGCTCGCTTTGTTGCACTGTCTAGATTTGCACCCTACCTAGTAGATGACGAGGAGCGGAGAGCCCGTCGATTCACGGGCGGCCTACGTTACGGTCTTTGCAGCCGTGTTATTGGCCATGAGCTTCCGACTTTTGAGAAAGTGGTGCGGAAGGCCTAGATTTTCAAGGCTGAGTGGGCCGGTTCTTAATCTGATCGCGGTCAAACGAGAGACCTGAAGAGGCAGGCTTCTTCCAGTGATTCTCAGCAGCGTCGACCATAGCAGCAGAGGCGTACAGGTCGTCTAGCCTTCCAAGCACCAGCAGCACCTTCAGCACCTCCACCACCACCTCCAAGACAGTTCATCGGTACTTGTTTTAGGTGCGGTGCGACGAGACACCGTTTAAGGGAGTGTTTCAGCCCCCAGCAGCAGCAGAGAGGTCCACAGCAGTAGAGGGCTCCACAACAGCCTCTACCACAGCAGCAGAGACCCCCACAGCAGCAGCCCCCACCACCGAGGCCACCTCAGTAGCAGCATCAGCATCAGCCTCAGAGGCCTCAGCAGCAGAGACAGCAGTTTCGACCACCTCAGCGACCTCAGCAGCAGCAACAGCACGCTCAAAGGGGACAGACACCTCCCCAGCCGGCTCAGGCTAGATTCTATGCTGCTCAGCAAGATCCGCAGTCATCTGGAGGAGTTGTTAAAGGTATACTTCCAGTTTCTGCATGTATTGCATGTGTGTTATTTGATTCCGGTGCATCGCATTCTTTTGTGGCCGAGAGCTTCTGCCGATCGACTGGCTTGCCATTGGAGTCTTCTTATGAGAGCCTATCAGTATCGACTCCCTTGGGGAGGACTGCAGTGTTGGGCCGATTTTGCTCGTCTTGCCCAGTTTTGGTTGGGGATACCTTTCTTCCTGCCGATCTGTTTGCATTGCCGATGTCCGAGTTTGATGTCATCCTAGGCATGGATTGGCTCGCCGAGTACTGTGCCATATTGGACTGCGCCGCGAGAACAGTCACGTTTTGTATACCCGGCGTGCCGCAATTCCAGTTCGTTGTTGAGCCCATAGGAGAGCCCTTGTCTTGCTTGCTGTCCTACACCATTGAGGAGCCTGTTGCCACTTGTATCAACCAGTTGCCCGTGGTTTGTGATTTTTTCGATGTGTTTCAAGAGATTTCAGGATTACCGCCTCGTCGACTCACCGAGTTTCAGATTGATCTCGTGCCCGGTACCGCGCCTATTTCGAAGGCCCCGTATCACATGGCACCGTTGGAGTTATGGGAACTGCAGAAGCAGTTGGACGAGTTGCGAGAGTTGGGCTTTATCCGTCCAAGCAGTTCACCATAGGGAGCGCCGGTACTCTTTATGAAGAAGAAGGATGGTTCGTTGAGGCTCTGCGTTGACTATCGCGAGCTCAACAAAGTCACGATCAAGAACAAGTACCCGCTCCCGAGGATTGATGATTTGTTCGATCAGCTGCAGGGTGCACAGTTCTTTTCGAAGATCGACCTGCATTCCAGTTATCATCAGATTCGGGTCCGAGATGAGGACATTCCGAAGACAACATTCAGGATGCGTTACGGTCATTTTGAGTTTCAGGTCATGCAGACCTTCCGCGCACACCAGCTGTATGCGAAGCTGGAGAAGTGTGAGTTCTGGCAGGAGGAGGTGAGGTTCCTCGGTCACGTGGTGACGAGGGAGGGTGTCACAGTGGACCACTCGAAGGTCGAGGCAGTGCGTCAGTGGGGCCAGCCCATGACTGCGACAGAGATCCGTAGTTTCCTTAGTTTGGCGGGCTATTACCGGCATTTCATTGAGGGTTTCTCTCACATAGCAGCCTCGCTGACCAGGTTGACTCGGAAGGGCGCAGAGTTTATTTGGAGTGACGCCTGCGAGCAAGCATTTACGGAGTTAAAGGACCGTCTGACGTCCGCTCCTGTCCTCACTCTTCCCTCTGGGAGTGACAGTTTTTTTGTATTCACTGATGCCTCGCATATCGATTTGGGTGCTGTCCTGATGCAGCACGGGAGACCAGTGGCCTTTACTTCTCTTCAGCTCAAGGTCCATAAGCTGAACTATCGTACGCATGACTTAGAGCTGGCTGCAGTTGTCTTCACACTGAAGGTGTGGAGGCACTATCTTTATGGGGTCAGGTTCGAGCTCTTCTCCTATCACAAGAGCTTGAAGTACCTCTTCTCACAGTCTGAGTTGAATATGAGACAGAGGCGCTGGATGGAGCTCCTGAAAGACTATAATTTTGACCTCTAGTACCACCCGGGTAAGGCGAACGTGGTGGCAGATGCCCTCAAACGTCAGCCACAAGGCCTAGTGGCGCATATGATGATTCAGGAGTGGCGGATGCTTGAGGATATCGCAGCGTATGATTTTGAGTTCGGCTTACAGTCTTCTATTGTGCAGTTATCGAGCCTGTCGATTTAACCCTCTCTTGTCGCAAGGGTAATCGAGGCTCAGCAGGCTGATGAGTCGTTGCAAAGTTATATGGCTGAGGCTACATCTGAGAGTCAAGCAGATTGACACATTGGTGCAGATGATGGACTTCGCTTCAGAGGCCGATTATGTGTCCCAGATATTCCAGAGTTACCAGAGATCTTATGACCGAGGCACATCAATCGCGATTTTTTATCCACCCGGGCTCAATGAAGATGTACCATGACATGAGGCGACAGTATTTTTGAGCGGAGATGAAGCGCCAGATTTTCAATTTTGTGGCTGAGTGTGACACGTGCCAGTGTGTCAAGGCCGATCATCAGAGACCTCCTATTCTTTTGTAGCCATTGCGCATCCCGATGTGAAAGTGGGAGCACGTGTCGACTGATTTCATTATGGGTTTACGGAGGACTCAGCGCGGTCATGACGCCGTTTGGGTTGTTGTGGATCGCCTGACGAAGTCGGCACATTTTCTTGCGATACGTGCGACTTGGCCTTTGGACCGGCTTGTGAGATTATTCATTGAGGAGATCGTGAGACTGCATGGCGTTCCGGTCTCGATCGTTTCTAACCGAGACCCGAGGTTCACGTCTCAGTTTTGGAGGAGCTTCCAGCGAGCGATGGGGACTGATTTACAGCTCAGCACCACGTACCATCCGCAGACCGATTGCCAGACCGAGAGGGTCAACCAGATCCTTGAAGATATGCTTCAGGCCTGTGCGGTTGATTTCGGGGGTAGCTGGGATGAGCATCTTCGATTGGCTGAGTTCGCGTACAATAACAGCTATCAGTCGACCATCGTCATGACTGCTTTTGAGGCACTATATGGCAGACCATGCAGATCACCGAGTTGTTGGACCTACGTTGGAAAGTGTCGTCTCATACGTCCCGAGCTTGTGCAGGAGACGTCAAAGGCTATTGATATCATCAGGCAGAGGATGGGCACAGCTCAGAGCCGACAGAAGAGTTTTGCTGAACGTCGGCGTCGTCCCTTGGAGTTTGATGTAGGGGACCATGTGTATCTCAAGGTCTCGCCCATGAAGGGTATAGTTCGATTTGGAGCGAAGGGCAAGCTTGCCTCGAGATTCATAGGACCTTTTGAGATCACTGGGCGCGTTGGCGCCGTGGCCTATCAGCTTGTCTTACCATCTCAGTTGTCTGGCGTCCACGATGTTTTTCACGTCTCCATGCTGAGGAAGTGTGGGTCAGACATAGTTCCCGTTATTGATTGGCAGCCGTTGGATGTTCGTGAGGACGCTTCTTACATTGAGCAGTCAGTCTGTATCCTTGATCGGAAGGAGCAGGTCCTCAGAACCAAGGTCATTCCGTTGGTGAAGGTGCAGTGGGGTCACCATTCCATGGAGGAGGCTTCTTGGGAGCGTGAGGCTGAGATTCGAGAGCGTTATCCTCATCTCTTTGATGGTTGATCATGTGTTGTATTCTGTTTGTTATCTCTGGCTTTATATGATGATGTTGTCTCTTATTCTTCACGAGTTATGCCTAGTTGTGATGATTGTGTAAATTTTGAGGATGAAATTTTTATTAGGAAGGGAGAGCTATAAGACCCGTATCTTAGTCCGTACCGTTCCGTAGACTTCCGCGGTCTTACCAGTCGAATTTCGGCAACCTTCGACACTTAAACAATACTTACGCGCGACCCTGATTCTTACGCCGTCAACCCGAGTCGACTCAACCCAAGACCCGTACCCTAGCGACCGCGCCGTCGCTGCGGTTCTGATGCGGCGACTCGCTCGCCGAGGCGATACCCTGGTGAAGAGTTGTAAGCCAACGTTCGGTGTGAGGAAAACGCAGCGCGTTACGAAATCCAAAGAAATCTCCACGATGTGTCACATCAATCCCATCAATCCCATCAATCAATCAATCCATCAAGCCATCACATGTCAAGTACACATCACTTTCACCCTTTCCCAAGCAAGCCACAAAAGTCCTCCATGCCCATGCTTTTCTTACACAAAAGGGCCACAAAAGTTAAAAAGGTCATACACACCCATCACCGCCACATCCATCACCCATCACTCTCTCCCTTACAACTCTCTCTTTCTCATTTCTCATCTCATTCTTCTCAAGCAACAAAAATTCCATACGTATGAGCCTCTCCCTCCCTTTCCAAAACTCCAAGGTGGACCACTTTCCTACCCCATCATCTCCCATCCTAGCCATCCATTCCTTATCTCACCCATTGAAATCAAAGCTAAGGAGCTAAGGAGCCCATAGGAGCAAGAAGATCGGACGATGGGTGCTAGATTATGGTAGTTTTTCATATTTTTGAGATGAGACAAGTGAGGCCAACCGATCAATGGTTTGGATCTCACTTGGGACCCTTGTAAGACCCGTATCTTGGTCCGTACCTTTCCGTACACTCCCGCGGTCGTACCGGTCGAATTCCGGCAACTTTCGACCCTTAAACAATATCGACGCGCGACCTGAATTCATGTACCGACAACCCGAGTCGACTCAACCCGAAACCAATACCATAGCGACCGCGCCGTCGTTGCGGTTCCGATACCGCGACTCACGCGCCAAGGCGATACCCTGATCAAGAGATATGAGCCAACGTTCGGTGCGAGAAAACGCCGCGCGTTGCGAAAACCAAGGGAATCTCAACGATGTGTCACATCAATCACATCAATCCCATCAATCAATCACCCATCAACCCATCACATGTCAAGTACACATCACCTCCATCCCTTTTCCCAAGCAACCACAAAAGTCTTCACATCCCATACCTCTCTTACACAAAAAAAGCCACAAAAGTCTTCTTAAACCATACTTCTCTTACACAAAAGCCACAAAAGTCAAGTTTCTCTTACACCACCATCACTCACCCATCCATCCATCACTCTCTCTCTCTCCCTTTACATCACTCTCTCTCTTACTCTCTTTCTCATTCCAAAACTTCCAAGCAACAAGAAATCCAAGAGTTCCATACGCATGGAATTTCTCCAAAATCCCTAAGCTTCAAGTGGCCCACCTTCCTACCCCAAAATCTCCCATCTCAACCCTCCTTTCTTCATCTTAGCCATTGAAGTTGAAGACAAGGTGCCAAGGAACCCCTAGGAGCGAGAAGATCGGACGGTGGGTGCTTCTATAGGATAGGTTCTCTTATTTTTATGGTGGACCAAGTGAGGCCCACCGATCAATGGTGTGGATCTCACTTGGGACCCTAATATGTGGCCGATGGACCACTTGGATCATCATGATCGTCCATGATGGGGCCATTCTCCATGGACCCCATCATGATGTTTATTTTCATTTAGAAGGGTCATCTAGACCGTCCATATCGGTGGAGAATGGATCTCCACCGTTGATTTACATTTCTAATGGCCCCATGTGCAAGGGATCCATTTATTGTATGTTTCATTGCAAGGGAGGGCCCATAATGACGGGGTCCCTCCATCACAAGCCGTGTCCCACTCTCCATGTCTCTCTCTCTCTTACATTTATTTTATTTTATTTTATTTTATTTTATTTTATTTTATTTTATTTTATTTCATGCTATAGGATGGTGTGGCCCACTTGAATGGATCCCATCTTGATGTACTTATTTTACTCAAGTGGGGCCCACCTTAGATGTTATTCCTATGCCGCCCACCATGTGGTGGCCACCTTCATCAGGCCCACCACAAATTTCCATGTGAGCCAGCCGTCCAGCGTCTGGGACGCTGGACGTTTCTAGGAAATGTGAACAAGAAAGAAAAAGAAAGGAAAAAAGGAAAGAAAAAGGAAAGGGATTGGGGTGTTTCCCTTGCATAGGCCTCACCCTGATGTTTCTATCTGATCCAAGCCGTCCATCCCTTTCACCATCTCATTTTAGGCGTTGAGCCTGAAAATGGGATTAAACGGAGCACCTGGTGGGCCATAGCGCCAAATATTGTATTCTCACCATTCAAACGCTGATTTCCTATTTTATTCCACTTCCAAGTGTCAAAAAAATTCTGACTTTGGACTCATTTCGACTGTTACAGGCCACTGAACGCAATGGCCGGGGTGGATTTCTGTAAAGCGGACCCCACACTCGAAAAACCCCCGAAAAATTATTTTTTTTCAAAAATTAAAAGAGGCTTTGCCTCACTGCTTCTGACAAGGGCAGCAGCAGCTGCGTCAGCGTGCAGTGGGCGGTCGAGCAGCTGCCCACAGCTGCTGCCGTGGGCCCCACCATGATGTTCATTATCATCCAACCGGTTCATACCGTGGGCCACCCCTTGGAGTGGGTCCCTGCCAAAAATCAGCTCCATCCCTGACTTGGGTGGCCCACATTGCAGGAAACAGTGGGATTGAACCTCTACCAATGAAATTCTTTTGGTGGGCCACAGAAGTTTTGGATGGTGATGAAATTTGTTTCTCTCCCTCGTTCAGGCCCGTGGGACCTTACGAACTAGACAGATGAAAAATACATGTGATGGTGGGCCCCACGTGGAGCCACAATGAAGTATGCATTTTATCTCCACCGTCCAGCGGACGGTGGAGCTTTGGGTGGTGTGTGACGGTGAAGCCATCTGGGGCGTGCGTGCGTGCGTACGTGTGAGCGTGCATGCGTGTGTGTATACAATCTGAGTGTGTGTACGTGTGCATGCATGTGGGTGTGTGTACGTGTGGAGCCTCCCTTGATGCAGCGCATGTCCAGGCCGTCCAGGGCCTGGACGTTTGATTTTTTTTTTTTAAATTTAATTATATTAGCATAGTATATTTTGTTATACTAATATATAAGATGATATTGCATTTTATATCATATGGGTTAGGCCCTTTTGGTTTGCAATAGGCCTATGGGCTAGGTCCATTTGTATCATAAAAGGCCTATGGGCTAGTCCCATTTAAATTATGAAATGCTTATGGGCTAGGCCCATTTGATTCATTTAGGCCCAAGGACTTGGGCCCACTTGATATGTAAAGCCTATGGGCTTAACTTGATATTCAAGGCCTATGGTTTTAGGCCCAATGGATGTGATCTAAGGCCATGTGACTAGGCCATTTGATGTACTTCTAGGCCCATAAAATTGGACCTATTTATTGCATTCTTAAGCCCATGGAGGTGGACTCATTTGTTATATTGTAAGACCTATGGGACTACACCCATTTGATTAAGAAAGGGTCCATGGGATTAGGCCCACTTTGATATGCATGCAAGCTCATGGACTAGGCCCATTAGAATTGTTTAAGGCCTAGGAGTTTAGGCCCATTCGACTCATATAAGGCCTCTGGGTTGAGGCCTAGTTGATATACATTTAGGGGCCCAATTGTGTGGCCCATTTGATACATATTAGACTCATATGGTTAGGTCCAATTGATGCAATCCAAGGCCCACGGGTTTTGACCTATTGCAATGCACTTAAGACCCATTGGTGTGGCCCATTTATATGGCCCATCTGATGAATAAATGGCCCATAAGATATGGCCCATCTGATGAATAAAAAGGCCCATAAGATATGGCCCATTTGACATATATGTAAGACCCAATGGGAGGAACCTAAGGTCCATTGCAATGTGTAAACCCAATACCGATTATGTAGCGATGTTTAAGAAGATCGTACCTGGAGTGCAATGATGGTTTGACGTCCACATTGCGAGTGTAATGTTGGTTGGATGTCCACATTACGACTCTCCTTAGGGCCCATTACTAGCCGTACTTGCCGTGTATAGGCCATCCAGGCCCATCTGCATCGTAAGATAATTCATTTTATTATAACATGTTTAGTATAGTTTCATGACCCATGGTCATACGCATCATATGTATGCTTGATATGAGGACTGACTGATCATAGCATTTGCCTTCGGGCAGGTTGTTTATGGGCTCCCGGTTAGGCGGTGCTGCCCTACATGAGCGCACGGTATGCGCAGGATTGGTTGCATGACTGGATAGCGTGACTCATGCATTCCGCATTTGTGTGACATGGTTATTGTACGCCCTAGTGACATCAGGGCCGTAGCCTCCACAGACGCATCGTGGTTGGTAGGATTGGATACCGGAAATCTTGTTCTACATGGGGTACTATAGATATCCCTGGGTGAAAGTCCCTAAACCCTTATGGTACCAAGAGGTTGCTCCAACGTCTAGACCGAGTGGGTAGATGAGCGTTGAGTGCCGATTACCAGACGGTTACGCTCTCCACTGTGTCGTGGTCGGTTGGAAGGGGGTACGGCCTTACCCGCCCGAGTGAAGGGGGCAATGCTAGGCTGAGTTTGACCAGCTCGAGGAATGGGTCCGCTATCGACGAGTCGCGCCCGATATTGGCAGACGGATAGTGAGGTCTCTTCCACTTACCTTATTGCGCGCGATGTGGCGGCAATCTGGTTTAGAGTGTACTAGACCCCGGTGATATTCCATTACTATGAGCTGTATTGACGTGTGGACATTGATGAGTATCTGTATGCTTGAGTTGCATTGTACATTGCATGGCCTTGGGATGGCCGATACCATTCATGTCTTGCATTGTATAGCCTTGGTACGGCTCATGACGTTTTGGTTCCATCTGCATATTCCGCATTACTCTGACATTGCATTCATATTACTACCTTGCGCACACACTTTCACCACCCTCTAAGCTTTCTGTAAGCTTATGCACGACCGTTGCGTGCAGGTGACGTTGGACTGCAGCAGCGTTGAGGCAGGAGCGCGTTGCTGATCATTTTGGAGTTTTCTGTTATTTACCATTGTATTTCCCTTTATGCTCATTGTACTTGTAAAGTTTTTGATCATAGTGGAAATGTGATGGAGTTCTTGGTTGTTGTTTGTGGGTTATGCCTTTGGTTATGCTTATTACGTATCAGACTGATGTTAAAAAAAAAAAAAAAAATCCTCCTCGTAGCATCCCAGGATCGGAACCTGGCGAATGGGAGCTAGGAGCCGAGAATGGGGTTCTACGGAGGCTGTCGGCGCCGGATTCGGCGATCGGAAATTTTGTGAGCCCGGTTTCCGAGTTTGGGGCGTGACAACCCTAAGTTGTTGCCGATGGACCACTTGGATCATCATGATCATTCCATGATGGGGCCATTCTCCATGGACCCCATCATGATGCTTATTTCATTGCATTAGGGAGGTCATCTAGACCGTCCATATTGGTGGAGAAAGGATCTCCACCGTTGAATTTGATTTTATTAGTTCCATGTGTAAAAGGAACCATTTTGTTGTATGATCTCTTGCAAGGGAGGGCTCATAGTGGCGGAGCCCTCCATCACAAGCGTGTCCTACTTTCCATCTCTCTCTCCCTTCTCATTTCATTTATTTTATTTTATTTTATTTATTTTATTATTTATGTTTGTGTGGCCCACTTGGATAGACCCCACTAGGATGCATGTATTGGATCCATTCCATTTTTAGATGGGGCCCACCTTGTACGTGTGTGGGTAGCCATGAGGTGGCCCACCTAAACAGGGCCCACCTCAATGCACCTAAACAGGGCCCACCTTTCTGCAACGGTCAGACCGGACGTCCCTGTATAAAGGAAAACACAGATATAAGCTTTGTTCAAGCTTTGGGTGTGACCCACTTGTATATGCCCCACCTTGATGTTTTGGTTCAATCCAAGCCGTCCATCCTCTTTCCCTTATCATTTTAGGCGTTGAGCCAAAGAATGAGGTAAATCCGATGATCAGGCGGGCCATACCATAGAAAACAGTACTTTTACCCTTCAAAGGCTATTAGGGCCCATATTGTTGTTTCTACACGCCAAATCAATGCTAAACATTAAATTTTTACGGCATGTTTGGGCCCTAGAATCAAATGGACGGAGTAGATTTTTGCGATGTGGGCCCCACATGCGATATTTCTAAAAAAAAAAAATATATATATATATATATGTGGGCAGCAGCTGCTGCTGCTACCAGCGCTGCTGCACGGACGAGCGGGCGGGCGGACGCCCAGCCCCACGTCCCAGCCGTGGGCCCCACCCTGATGTACATTTCATACATCTTCACCGTCCATTTCATGGGCCCTGAGGTCAGCAGGCTGCCCTCCAAAACTCAGCCCAATCCAGGGTTCAGGTGGCCCACAACACTGGAAATAGTGGTGATTGGGTGGCTGCCCATTGAAATCTCCCTTGGGCCCACAGAAGTTTTGTATCAATCTGAAATTTGTGTTTCCTCTTCATCTAGGTCCAAGTGACCTTATGAACGGCTGGGATGGCATTTAAACATTTCAATGGACCCCGCATGGGACCCACAGTGATGTAAGTGTTTTATATCCACCGTCCAGGTGGACGGTGAAATCCCACCATGATTTTTGTGTTTCCTCCGTCCAGTGGAGGTGCCCACCATGATTTTTGTGTTTCCTCTGTCCAGTGGAGGTGGTGCTGGGGCCCACGGTGATGTGCGTGCACCGTCCAACCTCAGTGGACCCCGCCATGATGCATGTGATGCATCTAGACCGTCCATCCACTTGGTGAGATCATTTTAAGGCATGAGTTGCTGATTGGGTGGGCCACCTATGTATGGGTTAGGCCCATTTGATTTATAAAAGGCCTATGGGCTAGGCCCATTTGATTTACAAAAGGGCTATGGGTTAGGCCCATTTGATTTATAACAGGCCTATGGGCTAGGCCCATCTGATTTACAAATGGCCCATTTGATTTATAAAAGGCCTATGGGTTAGGCCCATTTGATTTATTTAAAGGCCTATGGGTTAGGCCCATTTGATTTATGAAAGGCCTATGGGTAAGGCCCATTTGATTTATTTAAAGGCCTATGAGTTAGGCCCATTTGATTCATATAAGGCTTATGGGTTTGGGCCCATTTGATATATAAGGCATATGGATGTAGGCCCACTTGATAGATAAGGCCCATAGGGTTAGGCCAATTTAATATGTATGAAACCCATGGAATTAGGCCCATTTAAGATACACAAGGCCCATGTGATTTGACCCATTATGATGTACTCCGAGGCCCATGGGTCATGACCCATTGCAATATACCTAAGGCCCATTGGTGTGGTCCATTTATGTGGCCCGTTTGACAAATAAAAGGCCCATATGACATGGCCCATCGGATGTATTTAAGGCCCAATGAGATGTATCTAAGGTCCATTGCAATGTGTGATCCTAATACAGATTATGTAGCGATGTTTACGGCGATCGTGCCTTGGGAGCAATGTTGGTTTGACGTCCACATTTAGAGTGTAATGCTGGTTGGATGTCCGCATTACGACTCTCCCTAAGGCCCATTAATAGGCCCGTACTTGTTATGTATAGGCAGTGAGGCCCATCTGTATTTTAAGGATAGTTCATCTCATTATAACATGTTTAGTATAATTCCATGACTCATGATCATACGCATCATATGTATGCTTGATATGAGAAGTGACTTATCATAGCATATGCCTTCGAGCAGGATGTTTATTGGACCCCGGTTAAGCGGTGTTACCCTGCATGAGTGCATGATACGCGCAGGATTTGTTGCATAATTGGATAGCGTGATTCATGCATTTCGCATTTGTGTGATATGGTTATTATACGCCCTAGCAACATCAGGGCCGTAGCCTCCACAGACGTATCGTGGTTGGCAGGATTGGATACAGAAAATCTTGTTCTACATGGGGTGCTATAGATATCCTTGGATGAAAGTCCCTAAACCCTTATGGTACCAAGAGATTGCTCCAACGTCTAGATCGAGTGGGTAGATGAGCGTTGAGTGCCGATTACCAGACGGTTGCGCTCTCCACTGTGTCGTGGTCGGTTGGAAGAAGGTGCGGCCTTACCCGCCCGAGAGTAGGGGGCAATGCTAGGCTGAGTTTGACCAGCTCGAGGAATGGGTCCGCTATCGACGAGTCGTGCCCGATATTGGCAGACGGATAGTGAGGTCTCTTCCACTTACCTTATTGCGCGCGATGAGGCGGCGATCTGGTTTAGAGTGTACTAGACCCCGGTGATTTTTCAGAGATGAGCTATATTGATATGTGGACTTAGATGAGGATTATATGCTTGACTTGCATCTTGCATCGCATAGCCTTGGTACGGCTCATAATATTTATGGATCCATCTGCATATTCCGCATTACTCTGATACTGCATAATCATATTACTACCTTGTGCGCACACTTTTACCACCCTCTAAGCTTTTTATAAGCTTATGCATGACCGTTTCGTGCAGGTGACGTTGGGGCGCAGCAGCGCTGAGGCTGGAGCACTTGCAGATCATTTTTGAAGTTTTTGTTCCTTAGCATTGTATTTTCCTTTATGCTCATTATACTTGTAAATTTTTTGATCATAGTGAAAATGTAATGGAGTTCTTGGTTGTTGTTTGTGGGTTATGCATTTGGTTATGCTTATTACAAATCAAATTGACGTTGAAAATCCTCCTCGTAGCATCCCAGGATCGGAACCTGGCGAATGGGCGCTAGGAGCCGAGAATGGGGTTCTACGGAGGCTGTGGGCGCCGGATTCAGCGATCGGGAATTTTGTGAGCCTGGTTTCCGAGTTTGGGGCGTGACAGGTGACTAATTCAGATAGTTAGCTAAGTATAACCATTTAGGTAAGCATTATATCCTGCAATTGTATAGAGTGGTTGATGAAGCTTACACCATGTCAAAACTTATATATACATGACTAGTAAGGAAGCCCCAAATACCCCTGGTGTGGGTGCATTAGCTACACCTACTCTTATTGTAGAGGGAGACATGCCTTCAACTGCAGTCAAAAGAAAGAAAATATCAGCAATGTAAGATGACCTTAATGAAGTTATGGTTAATGGTGTATTGAAAATTAAGTGTATTCATTGCAAATTATTATAGAGTATGAATCTTCGAAGGTTAACAGCACTTTTAAGCAGACAGAAGCAAAATTGTTCTAAAAGACCAAAACTCTCACCGCCAAGCCAACAATTGCTGTCATATACTAAGTCAAAAGAAGACAACTCCTAAGCAATAGTTTTTACTCATAAGTTTGATAAAGAGAAGCTAAAGAGTGATATGTTAGATTAGTGATTATTAAAGAAAAATATTTCGAATGATAGAAAGTAAAGTGCTCATGTCTTTTTATCAATTCCTTAACCATCAAGCTGAGAAGGTCTCTTGCATCACCGTGTGGAAAGAGTGCATGAAAATGTACACAAATGAGAAGATGAAACTGAAAAAGGTTTTGATATCAATCTCCAGATTAAGTTTAACGTCTAATTTATGGATGACGCTCAATATAAAAAAATGGATACATTTCATTAACTGCACACTTAAGACTATACATCGAGTCGAACCAAGTCGAGCTGGCCTTAGTTCAACTCGGCTCAGCCACTAGCTGACCTCAGCTCGAACTCAGCTCAGCTTGGTCCTCGAGCTTGACTGGCCAGCTCGGCTTTGTCGGGCCAGTTCAAGCCGAGTTCGCCATTGCAGCATGTCTACAAACACCTGGACTGCACTTTTCAAAATCTCACTGTTTGTAAAATAAAAGCAATGGTTTTACAGGTATTTTATCAAACACCTTCTAAGCAACATAAAAATCAAGAAAAAAAAAAGTATTTGTTTCATATACATACCTTCCTTAAAAACTGAGACAAGAAACACTGCAAACTTTACTATGAAGGAATAAAATTTTGTGCACAAATCGAGAACAAAATAAATAAATTTCAAAATACTTTAAATGTTGTGCCTACAAAGACTAGCACCATTCATTATGATGACCCAAGAATAGTTTGCACACTCACCATTTGAATCAATTCTTGAAGATGGATCATGAGCTACCAGAATACATGCAATCATGTCAATGATTACTAAAGAACCCACATGCATAAACTTATTCATACACAATATTAACATATAAATAGATAAGAAAGAGAACTGAGAACCTACACACTTTCAGGTACCAGCCACACTTGGTTGAGTCATTTCATCAAACACCTGGTGAGCAACATCAACAGTAAAGTAACCGAGTCACTGCATTGGTTCAATCTGAGTCGAGTCGAGCTAGGGCCAGCTCGAACTCGGGTTGAACTCATTTTTGAGCTCAAAAAATCAGCTCGAATCGGCTCGAACTAAACTTCAAATCGAGTCGAATCAAGCTTTTTCGAGTCGAGTTGAGCGAGTTAACCGAGCTAGCTCGATTCGTGTACACCCCTACGCACACTACGTAAATAAATATTGAAAACTCTATAAGAGAATTTTAAACTTTCACCACATTTTTCCTCTCCATATTGGTTTGCTTATTTCACATTGCATTTACAACTGTTTACAAGACTTGGACATTGAGAAGAAAATTTTTACAATAACTTTAGATAATGCTTTAACAAATGACACTGTAATTTCATGTCTACATAACAAGTTCAAGGCAACTGAAAATTTATTTTTTGATGGAAAAATATTCAAGGTCGGGTGTTGTGCCCATATTTTAAACTTGATTATACAAGAATGAATGAAAATAATTGACCACACTATAGAGAATATAAGAAAAAATGTGAAATATATAACGGGATTACCTTCACGATTGAGTGTATAGACTTACACCATCCAATGTTTGAATATACCATCTTAAAAAAATGTTGAAGTTACATGTATGTATATGTTAGAACTCGACTTATGAAATGTTAGATATGGTAATGGAATCGTAGCTTGTATTTTTTAATATGCGGCACGTGATAAAACATATTATTGGTTACTGGGTGCATATGATTGGAGCAAAGCAAAATAAGTTCACAACTTTCTTAAAAAATTTTATGATTGCACGAAATTTTTTCTGAAAATAAGTATCTAACTGCAAATATGTTTATTCTATCTCTTTGGAAGATTAAGATGTCTTAAAAAATATTAAGATGAGTTCATATTGTAAGTATTATAGTTTATAGCCCCTTGTTATTGTCAAATGTGTGGTGACAAGGACACTACTTTGAAGCTTTTAAGATCTCAGAAGTGTTCGAGTTCAAGAAGCTTTTAAGATCTCAAAAGTATTCAAGTTCAAAAAGCCTTTAAGTTTAAAGATCTCAGGCGTTGTTACACTCAAAGGTCACTTGTCTTCAAGTTTCAATGTCCTTGCTTCACTATTGAGGTAAGACTGACATTAGGTTGACCTTTAGAGTAGGACATTTTAGATACATAATCTATATGTGTTTTATATGTAAATTTGGTCTGCTCTAAGACCAGTCCTAGACCTTGTTCGACTAGTCCTAGCACTGGTTCAACCAGTCCAGGAAATTTCACAACTAGTCGTAAGTTGTTGAGAATTTTTGAAATTTTTTTGTTATTCTTCGACCAGTCCTGGTGACTGCTTGATCAGTCATAGGAACAGTGTCAACTGGTTCTTTGACCAGTCATAGACCTTCGACTCAAAGTCCAACAATGATTTTCATAGGTCTATGACCAATCGTGTAGAACCTACGACCGGTCGAAGGTGACCTACGACCAGTCGTAGGGTACCCACTACCAGTCGTGAAACTACAAAATCTTATCGCACCCGAAATTTCAAATTTCTGTTGGTTCTAAGACCAGTCGTAGGGGTCTTAAGACCAGTCGAAGACGTGATTTGCTTGCCTATAAATTGAACACAAATTTCAGAGATTTGATATGTAATTCAAGTATATTCAAAGCTCCACTCTAAGATAAGTTAGTATTCATTTTAAGCTATATTGTGCATAATTTTTATTCTCTTTTGTTAGCTTTCATTATTTGATTTTGTTCCTAAATTTCATTCTAATTTGAAAAGAGGAATTACTGTATTCCTTTTTCTTTGAATTAAAATCAAATTGAACTACGCCCAATTTGGTTTAATTTAAAATCAATTAAAACTAGAACTATTGTAAAGTGAGTTTGGACATTGAACTTGGACATTCAATCATTTATTCTGACTTGGTTCTTCTGGGCTGCTACAATGAAGGAGATATTCAGGTATTTTATATTTAATTATAAATTTCTTTTTGATTTGATTTTGTTTGAGATTTGCCAGAAAAATCTCATTGTATTGGTTATTTGAGGAGAGCCAAGAAAACTTAGAAAGTGAGATTTTTTTTATTGTGTAAGCCCACATAGAAAGACACAATTGTAAGGTTTTAGGTGAACTTTTAAAAACCTAATTTGATAGTGAACGCTGATATCCCCTGTGTGAGGATATTAGGAGTGGAGTAGCATTCTATGTGGGTATTATTGAACAGTTGGTGAACACACAGGCGAACCACTATAATTCCTTGTGTCTCGTGGTTGAATGGTTTATATTTCATATCTTTTATTATTCATTTGTGGGATGTATATGTGAATGTGAATGCTGTAATCATTTATTTCAAGCATTATGGGAATGTTTTAATAATTTAACTATTATTTCTTTCGATTCCTTTATCAGCATTCTTATTTGTTCTAGTAAGGTTGTCCTGCCATTTTTATGGTGCATAGTTGTCCTTAAAAAATATATAATTGATTGTTGTTTATTTTTCTGTACTGTTTGCATTTAATTTTCTTTTCCTCTTCGATTTGAATTTTGATACAATGACCTTTCTAGAAATAAGGTTGTCCTACCATAAACTCTGATTTTTGGTGTAAGGTTATCCTTAGAATAACATTTATATCAACCTCTCAATATCTGAATTTTGAGGTTGCTTTACATTCATGCATTGGGATTGGTTCACTTTAATTGTTGACTATCGTCTTTATTTAATTTCCGTTGTTACAAATTTTATTTGGCATTGTCCTATTCACCCCCCCTCTAGGACATATAGCTAGGCCATTTCATATATTTTATATAATAAATGACAATTAATATACAAATGAAGTTTGAAAAGTATTGGGATAAATGTCATTTGTTGATAACCTTAATAATGGTTCTTGATCCTCATTATAATATGCGCTTTGTTAAGTTTATTTTTATAAAGATTTATTCTGTTGAAAGAGCGGTAACGGAGACCTCTAAGGTTTGTCAAGCACTCGAAGATTTGTACAATTCATATGCTACTAGTTTATCCACAACAGATGTTATAAAAGTTATAGATACAAATGTTTCTATGAGCGATGACGATGTGTTCAATGGATAAATGTCTTACTTAGCGCAAGAAGAAACAGAAGTTTAGACAAATGAATTAGAGTTAGAATTGTATTTGAATGAGTCAATCATAAAGTGTTCGGACTTTGATGGTTTCAAATGGTAGAATAAGAGAGTTAGTGAATCAAAATATCCTATATTATTCGTGATTATATGAGACATATTATCAACACCAATTTCAATAGTAGTATTATAATCCTCTTTTTAGTATGGTGAGTAGGGTTGTGAGCAAGCATCAAAGATCACTTTTCACAAAAAATAATCGAAGCATTAATTTATACACAAAATTGGTTGCGTCCAAGATGATGAGAAGATAATATTCATGATGAGAAAGAGGAATAGATCGAGATTCAAGACGATATTGTACCTATAGCAATAACTACACGATTGTGGTTATATTTTTTGTTAAAACTTAAATACAATGTACTGTTACTCATTATTGCTAATTTTCTTTTGTCTATCATATTCCTTATGTTTTACTCTTATATTAAGTTTTTTGTTTATAGTTTTTATTTATTTTTATAAATCCTCAATATATATATATATATATATATATATTAAAAAAATCAGTATAAATATGTTCTCATTTGACCTATCGACCAACATTTAGGATTACAGTTTTCTGGTCGAATCGCCAAGGTCTAGAAAAACAAAAATTGTGTGGGGCCAAATTTGTTAACAAAACTAATCAACTTCTATTACACTTAGCATGTCGAGGAGGTGATGCAAAATCGTGTCCGAATGCCCTAAAAGATATTCAAATTCTTTTTAAGACACTTCTATATTCAAATAAAAAATATTTTACTTCATTCAAATCTTTTGGTATGTAGCGAACATCTACAAAAGAGATAGAGAAAGAATCCAAATTAAAAGCTTCGAAAAAAGATCAACTCCAACTCTCATTAAAATGTAGTATGGAAGATGCTTCTATACATCAACAATGTCTTCCAACATAACATGATGCTAAAACACGATTAAATATGAATTTTATAAGGTATTAGGTATTACGTACGTATTTTCATATAAAGAAAATTTTAAAAATCTAATTCAAAATATAAAAGAGCATGAATGAGATCTCTCTTCACGTTCCAATTCAAAAGAAGTGAACCAATATGTATAAAGAAAATTAGATAGTAGTTCGGATGGATCGAATGAGGATGCATGGATTTATAATTATATGTTAGGAACAGGAAAGCACTCATTTTATAAAGATTATTAGTTGTAATTTGTGAACAATGTAATTATAATAGATGTAATTATAATGAATTATAACTGTATTTTATATATTTTTTTATATTTTAATATTATGTTTAATTTCAAACTTGAATTTAAAATTAAATTCAAAGCCAACTCAAATTCAATATATCGAACTCAAACTTCGCTGGAAAACACGAGCCCTAATTAAAATAACAAACTCGTACTTAGCTTGAAAGCTTGAGCTGGTACTCAACTTGAAGGCCCAGTTACTGATCAAGCCAAGCTGCCCAACCATGCCCGAGGACCAAGCCGAGTTTGACCTAAGGTAGCTTGCTGGCTGAGTTGGGCCAAGCTCGACTATGTTAGACTCGCATACAGCTGGGACCTATTATTGAATATAGTGGTGGTGAGAGGGATGTTAGCCCCACGTTTGCGCCTCTACATCTGGGCCCACTGCCAACCATGTACGTATGTAGAACATCTGATCCATGTAAATGGTGGGCCCCACAACGAAAATCACTTGGCACAAAAATCAGTCACATCTACTCATCGGGTGGGCCACACAGTTTAAATCAAATAATGACTGATGATCTGACTCTAAAGTACATTTGTGACCCATCTAATGAGAGTGGATGGTCCTGATTACAATTACAATGATATTCATGGTGGGCCCACCTTTTACATGGCTCGATATCCTACACAAGATGCTAAGAATAAAGCCGGCTCTTAGATGTTTTTAGCAATTATTCAAGCACCTAGCTCAATGTAGTTACGAAAATTTGTAGAAAGGTTACGAGAACAATGGATCGTGTTCACCTGCACTCAACACAGGTTAATGTGTATGTGGAATCCAAACCGTACATCTGGTGCTCCCTTCCTAGATTCCAAAATCTACCCTGATCTGTATCTCAGGTGGGCCACACAGAGGAAACAATGTAAGACATTGGGGATGGTTGACTCTTACATAGAAACTCTCAGATGAAATATGGTGTCCAAACCATTCATAAGGTGCAAATCAGGATGAAGATACACACCAAAACAGCAGCCCATATAAAACCCAAGTGGGCAAACGGTGCTGATTTCACATATACATTACGGGTGGGTCCCACAAACCTAATGCATGAGAACAAAACTCTAAAAAAAAAAAAAAAAACCAATTTTCTTTCATCAAGATAAAACTACATTCGAATGCATTTTTCTTTCACATACAATGAATTGCACCATTTCATGGGGAAGGATGTGTATAGTGTCCCTCGTGGCCTTTTGTTTTGTACCAGTGGGGCCCATGGTACTATGATCGAGATTGTTGATCTGATGGGCCCCGGCCGTAGGTAGACTGTTTATCGAAATATCCCATTTTGTAAGATCCCATCCGTCCGATCTTCATACATTTTTATTCTTGAATGTGGACTGTCTATTCGCAGGCCACTGATCCAAGGGTTAGGATTGTTCTGTTGAGTTGATTTTTGGAGTACAAGCCATCCACGATGGGGTCCATCAGAGCGACGGTTTTGAAATGGTACCTTGGCCCCAGTTGCATAAAATCAAAGCCTGAGGACAGTCTACATATCGTCAGGTGGAGGACCATCTAACGCCATTTACACACGTGTGCACACACGAGTGGGGTTGAATTGGTCTCTGATGAGAAATGGTACGTGTGTACGAGGGTTAGGTAGGTGGCGGCAACCTCGTGACCGTGGATGCACTAACTCCTACAGAGACATGGTCAAGATGCTCTTGTACGTGCGGGGAGGGGTAGCAGGCACGTGCTGTGCATGGCAATCTTGGAAGGAGAACGTCTCACGTACAACTAGTTGTAGATGAGAATACCGTCAAACTATTTAGGTACGGATCTCACCGTGATGTCTGTATTAAATCCAACCCGTTCATAAATCTAGTCTCGCCATGATGGGGAAATTCCGAAAAAACTAGGCCGATCAAACCGTTAGGTGGGCCCACACTAATTCTGAGTCTTGGTGGCGGTTATTCATTTTTTTCTATGTTGTGGCCCAGATTATGGTTGGATCAGATTTATTTCTATACCCCTACGAAGATGGACTTAGAAGAGGATGGTCCACTCAAGCAGGCCACACATATTCTATACATGCTGGTTTTCGTTGCCATTTCTTTCAAACCGTCTATTCTTTTCGTGTGAAGCGCGGTTCACCATATGAATACATCGTCCTGATTTTTGTGCCGGTTCACCATCATGGTAGAACGCACATTTTGAACGGCTCAGATGCACCAGGCGAGTGCCACAGGTGTGACCAACCTAACGAGTGATCTGGACTAATTTTCAAGGCAGATAATCTCCATGGTGTGACCGTCTCTTGTGCGGGTCGGATGTCCTGCATACGACGCTATAGCTGGAAGGAGGGGGAAGGACGGGGATGTATGTGAAAGTTTGGGAACGGATTGGCTACTCCCCCTGACACTAGCCCCGTGGCTGATGGTCGGTGCTCTGTGGGCCCCACCATGATGTACGTGTTTCATCCATTCCGTTCATCCATTTTTACAGATAATTTTAGGCTTTGTTACAAAAAAAGATAGGGAAATAAATTTAGGTGAGCCACACCACAGGACAAAAATAATGAATGGATATTCACAATTAAAATCCTCCTAAGGCCCATTGTACTGTTTATTTTACTTCCAATCTGTTGAGTTGGTCATAAAGACCCAGATGAAGGGAAAAATATCAGCTTGATCCAAAACTTTTATAGCCTCAAAAACATTTTTCATGGTCAAAATTCATTCAACACTGTTTTTTGTAATGTGGTCCAGTTGAGAATGAGATATAATTATTTTTTTTATATATATCATAAAATGATATATAAAAATATATAGACGGAATGGATGATACACATACATCATGGTGGACCCCACAGAGCACCGACCATCAGCCAATGGCTGGTGTCAGGGGTAGTAGCCAATCCGTTCCCGTGAAAGTTTTTGACACGACTTCGGCTCAGGAGCGAAACTTGGCTGCGAGCGGAACCAGCGATGTGGCTGCGGCCCAGACCGTAGGACCCACTTACGTGTATGCATTCTACATCCACGCCGTTCATATTTTTTTCCAGCTTATTTTAGATCATGTTCCATGAATAAAAACAGAAAAAAATTTTACGTGGACCACATCACAAGAAACAATGATCATTGAACGCACATCGTTAAAACCTTCTTATGATCCACTGGTTGAAAGGAAAACGTAAATATCAACTTCATCCAAAACTTTTTAGACTGTACAAAGTTTATAATCGTCAATAATCACTGTTTCTTTAGCATGGTCCACCTCAAATTTTTATATACTTCATTTTCGAACCATATCTTAAAATAAGTGGAAAAATAGATAGATGGCAATGCATACATCGATGAGGGCCTTACGGTCAGGGTCGAACCCAGGTCGCAGCCAAGTCGCGATAGCTTACAGGGAGCGACTGCCCCGTGCGGCCCACACAACGTCGTGTGATAGAAGGTGGGTGGGATCCCTGACTGTGGGGCCCACTGTGATGTATTTGACTACATCCATGCCGTCCATCTATATTGAAAGTTCATTTTAGGGGCATGATAAAAGAAATGAAGCAGATTCAAATATGAGGTGGACCATAACACAGAAACAGTGGTAATCAGTCATTAAAAACTTCTCGTGGGCCACAAAAGCTTTGGATCAAGCTGACATTTTTGTAGTCTCTTCATCCAGATCTTTGTGACCTTATCAACATATTGGATGGCAAATAAACATTCCGGCCACTCCCATGAAGTTTTTAATGATGGAGATTTAATCACTATTGTTTTCTGTGGTATGATCCACGTAAGATTTGTATCTGCTTCATTTTTGAGGTCATATGCCCTAAGATGAGCTTTCAAAATGGTTGGACGGTGTGGATTTAAGGTACATACATCACCGTGAGCCCCACTGTCAGGGGTCCCACCCACCTTGGTGGATCCAGGGTCTCACCTAAGCCGCTCCGTCCGTCCGTTTCACCAGCCCACACTAGGACATGATTCCAAAGTGAGAGAGATACAAAACTTAAGTGGGCCACGTCAGAAAAAACAGTAGTGTTTGAACGACCACCTTCACATAAGCTTTTGGATCAAAATGACAATTGTATTTTCAATTCGCCCTAACCGTACGAACGGATTAGATTGCATTTAACATCACAGTAGCCCGTAAAGGTTTCAATGGCAGGCGTTCAATATCCCCTTTATCCAGTGGCGTGGCCCACTTGAGTGTTGAATCTGCGTCATTTTTTGTTTCTTTTTCTAACATGGCCTGAGAAAGCTGATGGATGGAGTGGATAACGCACGGACATCGTGGTGACCCCACGTAAAAGTCGCATCCACGGTATTAAGATCTAGTTGCTCTGCTCATCAGGTGGGCCACACACGTACATTGAATAACGACATCCATTATCCTTTTCCTCTCCATCCATCATTTTAAACACCAGCTTTTCAGAACAACATTCACCACGGACCCACCCCGATGAATGGTCCGGATCTCGCACACGTGCCAAGTTGGCGTATCCAGAACCCCGGTGTTTGGTCGTGCAGAGACACCGTCGAGCCATTCCCCAACCAACCCGACTTTCTCATCATCTCCACATGCGCGGCCCACCCGATGTCGGCATCGACTAAATTCCTTAAAAGCCACAACGGGATTAACGGTCCGGATCTCTCACACATGTGTGAACGTCCCACGTGCGCGATCCAGGATAAAAGCGATTCCGTCTACTGCAGCTTCTGCCCCTTTTCTGAAGAAAGGAATTTTTTCTCTTTCCTGAATCCTTTTTACAAAGGTACGAATGTAGATTCCTATCTTCCTTCCCTTTCTTTTTCTACCATCAAATCGTCTTATAATCTCCTCTTCGGTAACAGTAAAAAAATTACATTTTCACCCTTCTTTTGTTTTCTTTTAACAGCAAAAATACCCTTGCATTGCACATGCTTAAACTTCAAAATAGGTAAAATGTCATGATTCTAATTACCAAAATGCCATTTATTCTCTTTTATCTTCTTATCTTTGCTCAGTAACTGTAAAAACAATATATTTCATTTACACCCTTCTTTTAAGTAATACCCTTGTAGATTCGTAACTTCAAAATAGGTAAATTATCATGAATTAATTACCAACTTGCCATTTTACCTTCTTGTCTTTGCTCAGTAACAGTAGAAAAGAAATCTCATTGAATTTCATTTTCACCCTTCTTTTGATTTTCTTTTTAATACTAGGAATAACCTTGTGTATGTATAAAATTCAAAATACATGATTTTTATGTACTAATTACGAAAATGCCATTTTGACACATCAAAGTAAGAAAAATCATTTGAATGCTGCAATGCAAACCTTTGTGGATCTCATTTCAAATAGTGAAATTGACTTCAATTCCTCTGAAATATCGGTTTCGTTTTCGTGCTTTTAATCTCATGAATTAAAGATCCAGTGGGCCCTGTGGTGATTGCCGCAGAAAACCAGGGCAGGTCGCCTCTTTCCGATGAAATGGACGGTTACAATGGATTGGCCATTGTCGGGGTTCGCCGCATGTGTGTGGGCTCACATGATGAGCAGAAGGCCTCCCACCAGGGCATGCTCATGGTGGGGCCTGGTTGATGACTGGCCTGGATCTTTAATTCGTGATTTTTGGGCTGGGGCAACACCATGGCCTAATGCAGATGTGCCATTGCTGCGTTCATATGTGAAGAGGATTTAAGGAGATCCTTCATATTGGTGTTTGTTTCGCCACCATGGGCTACCCCAATGGGGCCCACCCCACATGTGGAGGTGGTCTGATGATTTGGACCGTCCATGTTCTGGGTTCTATGAAAAATTTAAGCTGAAAAGATGATTCTGACTGTCATCACGTGTAGATGAGTGCATAACATTGAAAAGAGAGTAATTTTATGTTTTTGATGGATCACATTTGTAAGAAAATTTTCAATGGCTAAAATTCAAGGCAAAGAAAATCTAAGGTTATGATTGTTGAATTGTGATTATTTGGACCTGACCCGATTTTTAACATTGAAAATGTGCCCAACGAGGGTGTTACATTGAAACGACTGCGATTCAACGCAAAGGAATATAAGGTCAGGATCACCGAAGCATGATTATTTGGACCATAGTTCATTTATGGTGGCGCCAACAAGATGGATGGTTCTGATCATCACACCATCAATGCATGTAGGCCCTATGGGGTGACGCATGCTTGTGATCCCGAATCATGACATAGACAAAATAAATTCTTTCTTCTGTTTACTTAAACAACATGGATGAAAGATTTGAAGACTGCTTTGATTCTCCTTGAAATGAGTAAGAAATACATTGAATTCCGTTGAAATATTAACGATGAATAGTCATTGATAAATTACAAAAGTGGACCTCATTTAGGCAAAATAAACTCTTTCTTCTGATTACTAAAACAACATCGATGAAAGATTTGAAGACTGCTTTGATCCTCCTTGAAATGAATAAGAAATACATTGAATTCTGTTGAAATACAAACGATAAATATTCGTTGATAAATTACGAAAGTAGACCTCATCTAGACAAAATAAACACTTTCTTCTGTTTACTAAAACAACATGGATGAAAGATTTGAAGACTGCTTTGATTTTCCTTGAAATGAATAAGAATACTTCGAATTCCGTTGATATATAGACGATAAATATTCTTTGATAAATTACAAAAGTAGACCTTATCTGACTATGTGTGACTGTAACTCTTACATGACCCTTTTCAGCTTTCTAAATTTCCAGTCCGCATTCCTTAGCCTTCCCGCCTTCCTAATTTTGTGTTATTTCCTTCCTTATGGAACCCTCCATCGCCTCCAAAAGACACAAATACCCTCAGGTTGTACATAAAAATGTGTTGAAACCGTCGGGGTATTGATGGGATTTTAAAGAAATTCATGGTGTATTATTTTTCTTCTCATGTGATTCTATGAAGACAAAGAACTGTCATCATCCGAAGTTCCTTCTTTCCTGTTATTGAATCTATTGAAAACTGGTAATGAAGCGTTCGCTGATATCCGGAATGATCTAGCAGACCCCACCACTACCCTATCCTGCATTGTCCCGACTTCCTTGCAGACCTGATCCAACACCAATAGGAAATCACGTACGACCATGAAGATCCTAAAAGGATGAGCTTCTTCCTTTGCTGTGTCCCCGTGAAAATATTCAGTAACCTCCTTTACCATTGCCAATGCCGTCTTCTCCTCGGCCTTAACTCGAAGAATCTCATCTTCAGCTTCTCTAAGAAAGATCCTCATTGCCTCGAAGAACTTCACACCTTTCGTGCACGACTTCTCTAATTGTAACACCAGCTTGATTTTCTCGAGCTCCCTTTCAAGCTTTGTCACGTAGCTGCTCAAGACGTCTGAGTCCATCCCTGCTGCTTTTTTCACGTTGCTAAGCTCGTTGCTCAGCCCAGCCACGACCCTCAAGCCTTGCTTCTTGAATTCTTCCTCCTTTGATTTGGGGTGCAGTTTCTTGAGAAAATCTTCAGGTGGATGGTCCGAACCTGAACCTTCTGATCGAATGATTTCTTGTACCACGAAATGGAGGAGTGTTGTCTTCCCATCTGTCCCTTTAACATCTACCAGTTTTAGGAGCGTGTCGAGCTTGAATGCTTTTGCTTCTCCACGGTTAGTGCCCACGTTCATTCTGTTGCCTGTTCGGAGAACGGCTTCAAGAAGCTTGAAGAATAGTCGACTGTTTTTCAGCTCTTCACATGCTGCCTGCAAAATTTCATAGACAACACTAAGCATCAGTTCATTGATTGGTTTTGATTTTTTCATGTTCTTAAGAGTCCGGGGGTTTGATTTTTGGGGAATATGGATACTTGGTCATGGTGTTGTGGAAATGTCTAAGCTATTTCTTGCATCTTAGCCATTATACAATTCTCAGACTGAATTATAGGCGTTTGAATTTGCGCTAGCATTCCATACAGGCAGGGCCGGCTTTTCATTGATCTAGATGATCAATCCCAACCATCCATTGGTGGACATTTTTTATGCTGCACATGAGCCTTTTGCTATATCTTCTTTTTAACTGTGCATTTGCTGGCCCATTACCAGATGGCTAGGATTGTTGATTAGGGACGCCCAACTTATGACTGGGCCAACCAGACAAACATGTAGACCAGTGAAAGTTGGGTCCCGCTCATAAGGAGTGCCGTCGCCTGAATGATGAATGAAAATGCTTGTAATTTCTGCCGAACATTGTATATTTCCCCTACAGGTTGAACTTGCAAATATGGTGAAACAAATAGGACCCGAATTTTGTAAAGGAATAGGCTGTACATAGTTTACTCCCTTGGATGAAAAATGAATCAACTGCAAAGGAATTAGAAGGTTTCACCATTACTACCTCTAGAGTTTCGAAAGACTTCCTCAGGTATTTTACTTCCGCATCGAAATTTGCTCTGTATAGCATTGCATCGACTCTTTTAAAGGCAAAAGGTATATCCAACACTGCCTTGAGAAAGCGTTCTGCAGAGCCCAGCTTTGATAAATCACCGCTGTAGTCTCTCAATTTCAATTCTTCCTCTTTGGTTGGAGCCATCTTTACCAAAGTCTCCAAAAGCTCAGGACCTAAACCCTCTTGATTACCTGTCACAGCAGACTGTATTTAATGCAATTTGGTGAGGAAAAAACAGGCAGGGCACTGGTTACAGAATAATTTGCAAAAACTGATAGCTGTAGCATTTAAGATATTTTATATTGGGAAGTGATATCCACCGCAAGGTGTTCCGTAATGGTAACGATGGCCATAACGGCCACCACCGTTACCTTTACGACATGGGGCATAACAGTTGTTACGGCCCCGTAATGGCCGTTACGGTCTTCTTCTTTTTATTGTTGAAAAAAACCTGTATCTGCCTCATAATGTTGATTAAAAAGTATGAAAAACTTGTATCTGCCCCGTAATAGACCATTACGAGGCTGTTATGGCTTTTATAGGGGATGTTATGTGCCGTTAACAACAATTATGGGTCATTTTTTCCATAATGGCTGTTACGGCCATTACAACCCCATAATGTGTAACAGTTGCCACCATTACCTTTACGTAATGGCCTTTATGGTCCCGTAACGGCCCTTACAGCACACCATGATCTACCACCACCCCAGTTGATAGTTACATCCTTATCTTTTTACTTTTGGTGTAAGAGAAGGTAAGAAAGAAGTCTTCAAACATACAAAACTGAGAGAGGAAGAGTAGGGACAAAGATCATATTAGATGCATTAAGAGCGATAACTAGAGGCTACTAGTCAAGGACGATGGGATCAATGAAACATGGAGAAGCTATTTTCAGAATTTCTTAATAAAATAATAATAATAATAATCTGCACCTGCTCTTGCTTTTGCTTCCTAGGCATTCACACTTCCTGACATTTTCAGAATAGATGCTTCCTCGCCCTCACACCCAAATCGTTGCTCAACTTTTGGCGACTGAGGTTGAAAGTTTCAGTTTCTAAGTGAGCTTGAGTCCAAGAACAGCAGAAAGTTCTACAAGGTTAAGAAATAAAAAATAGACAAGGACTTCCCAGTTCTCAATAACCCCTCGGGCTGCATTTCCTCATCTACCCTTTGTCACACCATCTAAGTTTAACTTCCGAATCCTGAACAAAGCAACAAAGCTTGTTCTGAAGCAGATATGTCCATCATAGATGAACTTCTAAAATTGTACATGAATGAAGAATCCGACGCACGGTTCTCTGGCCCCACCACCTTTCAGTGGGAACATTTTAATCTGGTTTACTTCATTCAACCTTACCTTCTATGTTTGCCCAACAATCTGATGATCTGGGACTTGTTCTTGATTATCTACTGTTCCTTTCTATCCAAACCTCCCATTAACCTGTATATCGTATCTTCTTATAATAACTGCCTCTTTATTTGTTTTCTTAGCTCCTAGCGTTCACCCATAAATAGTATCCTTCAACCCTGATAAAGCCTTGAATTCTAGAAATGATCTCTTAAGCTGATTCCAAATCTTTCTCACAAAAAAGCACATGAAGAGGTTACTATTTGATGTTTCTGTTGAGCCTAGGAAGGAAGGATCATTTGGAAGGATGTGTTTCTATTTTGCATGGTCCAATTATTGATCTCGGAAGTTTCTAAAATAAATTAGTAGGTAGCTAGTATAGTTCCCTATCCACGATTCTGCCATTGTACTGGAGGGGGGAATCCCCTAGACAGGTAGAAGTATAAAGAATGAGTTAGAGTAAAAATGGTTTGTTTATGTATGAAGTAAAATTTGGATTTAATTGATATCAGCAGATCAAATGAGTTCTTCATTCATTCATTGAATATTAACCACTACAAGTGAAGGAGATGCACAATTTAAATAATGTAGATCCAATATTCAAAAAGGAGATTAAACAGAAGCTCTATGTACTAAGGCAGTGCCTGGCTGTTAGCAGTTACAAGAGAAGGTTTGGTTACTCCACCCATGGCTGGAGAATCAGAAGTAGCATTTGCATCTCTCAGGATAACAAGTAGGTAGGTCTGACTCCTGTATAATCTCATTAGCTGTGAATCATCTCTTCCAATGGGCCTTGTGAGAACCGGAAGCCCAAGATATATCTTGTGAGAGTCCTCTTACAAGATAAGATTTCTAGAGAGTATTTCCTGAACAGCTTAATTCCTACAAGAATTACAAACAGCTCGGCTCCGTTATGGTCCCCATGGTCTATAGGACATGTGGATGCCACATTGATCTCCCTTTGTGCATTCCAGGCAACTGAACCAATACCAAACACTCTTGGTTATTGAGAGAACACCCGTCGATGTTTTGATTTCTACCAATTGCATGGTGGTGGCTGTCACAGCTTCCTATTCTAGACTTCCTGCTAGATGCGTTAATATTTTCATGTCATTTTCTCATTATCTCCAAATTAGAAGCCCTAATAAAATCTTTAGCTGTGAGACCCCAAGACATCAGGTGTATGATTTAACTGTTTCAGACAGCTGCTCCCAAGTTGAATATGCTACTATTATGCTCTTTCCATATGCCCCACATAATGCCCATGGTAACACACCCCAAAGAATTCTTCCTTTGCAGCAAAATGGTCCAGCTGACTATGGCAGGCAGGACCCAAGCAATCTGGAATACATGAAAGAAGCGAGCACATCTCATCCATACATCTACAATGAAGAAAGGTATGGCCCATAGACTCTTCTTCCTTCTGACAGATATAAAACATATTGGGTATAGTCCACTTTCTTTTCTTTAAGTTATCGAACGGTGAGGATTTTGTTTACCACCCAACAGAGCCTCGTGGGGACAATGTTCCCCAAGGACTAGAAATCATAGAGTTACCAAGAGAAATGAAGAAATCTCTAGCTGAAAAATGACCCATCGATGAGGTATTCCAAATACTCTCAACAGGTTCATCAACCAAAGAAAGGATTCCTTCAGGATGCCCAACAACTCAACAAACATGAGAATCTCCTCGTACAACAGTTCCACCTTAAGAGGACATTCCAAACCACTCAACAAGCGTGAGAATCTCCTCGTCCAACAGTTCCACCTTAGAGGGATGTTCTAAACCACTCTATCTCCCACCTGCTCATAGCAATCATTAATAAGAATGTTGCTGAAAGGATCTGACAGAGCCTTGGAAAGTTGTAGCAAACAGTAATTCCCCGAGTCCTCTCAAAATCTGATACGATTCCCAGTCCTTAAGTCCTCCTAACATCTGATATCATTCCCAATCCTAACTTTAAATATAATCCCTTCAGCAAATACTTCACCGACCCTGGGATTCCAAGGCGCACAGGGTTCATCCCCTCTGATCCTCCCCATGCTAACAATAACCTTCCTCCCAGAGCTTCCTGCTAACAGCTGAAACACCAACACCATTTTGATCAAAGAGTCTAGATTTTATCCCTTATCCAACCAATGCCAAGACCGAACTCTTCAGTTTGAACCTCCTCTTACTCCATCAGGTGATGTTTGTGGCCGCTATTCCTACCTTCCCACAAAAAATCAAACAGCAGTTTTCTCAATCTTCTTTGCTACTATGTTCGGTTTTCGGACACTGATAGATAATTTGTTGGGAGGTTTGCCAGTGATGCCTTTATCAGGGTAATCCGACACCAAAAGATTAAAGACCTTTCCCAGGCAGACAGCCTTTTTTCAACCTTTCTCTAACCAGATCCCACATAGACAACGGACGTGGGTTTTCCCCTGAGGGAAGACCTAGATACATATACACCGTAGGAAGAGATAATTGCATGCAACTGATGACCCTGGCCATAACTTGGACCTCAGAACTAGCAGTTATGCCTACAGTAGCAATTCTAGACAAATTAACTTGGAGGCTAGTAACAGTCTCAAAACACTGAAGATTTCCTGTGATTAAGAAAGCTTGAACTTGATCGGGATCACAGAATAATTACGTATCATTGGCAAACTGCAAGCATGAAATAGCTATCGAGTGAACCCCAATCTCAAAAGCACATCTAGAAGGCCCCTCTCCACATCCAAGCACAAAAAACCAGTCAGCGAGATTTCGAGGATCAATCTCCTCTCATCTACTGCCTCCTGAGATACGAGAACACGTGGCATGCCTTACCTACATCAACCCAAGCCCTCGGGGTCACAGAGGTAGACTTTTCCTGAAGCTTCATCTTCATGTGGGAGGATCCCACAACCTCTGCGCAGATTGGCGCTGCGGATGAGCTAAACTCATACTACAAATGAGTATCATATCTTTCTCCGATACTTCCAATATTGTTTGGAAAATACCATTTCCAATTCTCCATGCTTCTCTAATTTCCTATCTAGCAATCACAGGTATGAGATGGCATGCCAAGTGAAAACCAAAAGGTGGTTCAGGCAGCTGGATGCCATTCCACATTCAGTTTCCAAGGCTTGGCAGTTAACAACTGCTATTCCCAATGCTATTGCGCAGATCATCTCAAAATCCTATCCGTGGAGAGTTGTGGACAATTTGGAGGAGGCTTTGGAACTGAGTGACAGATATTCAAATGTCCTCTCACATTTTGAGAGAGGCTAATGATGTTGTAGATGATCTATCTAGTTCGAGATGGTAGGAGATCATGAAACTCAAGCCATCTTGTTTTCTTGCGGGATGATATCCTGATGATACTGCATTCCCTTGAATGTAGTGGGCTAGTGGATAGCTTCTGTACAAATTTTCATCATAAAAAAAAAAAAAAAGAATCTTAAGCTGAATGGTGTTGATGAAAAACTTCCTTTTGCTTATCTTGTAATGTTACCCATTGGGGCTATTTTGTATCTTTGGGTTCTAAACAGAGCTGCAGATCAGAGTTTATGTTACTTCCACACACCCACAACTTGGTGGTAGTAATTCAATGACTAGATATATATCATCATCAGAAGCCACAGCTATATAAACATAAAACCAAAAGCATTATCTATTGCATTTGGTGGACAGGAATGACCATCCACATTTCAAAACCCTCATGTGGTTAAGGTGACTCTCTTTCTATTAATTGGATTTTTCAACATGGTCCATCCATGACTGGGCCTACTCAAGGAACAGTCTGGATCGCCACTTGGTGAGGTGCAGGAGGCTAGCGGCAATGGGAGAGCAACAGAGAGTAGGCGGTGCTAGAAAAATTCTTGACAAAAGCAATGTCCCATGGTTTTATGGTACATGGACAATAAGATGCAATCATGGAACTCATGTTACTGCTCAAGTAGGAAAGAAAATCGAAATACTCACCATCAAGAAGTGCTTCACACACCTCCTCCCGGGTTACATTCAGTGCCCTTAGAAGTATAGCTATGTTCTGTGACTTCTTCGGATCCAATACTCTGTTTCCTTGTTCGACAGGTAGGAGAACTGGTCTTCCAGTTGCTTCTTTCTTAACAGGAATTGCAGAATTGCAGAACAGGGACTCGATCATGTCTTCATTCAATCTGCAAACGAATTGCAAGGTGTTCAAAATATTTGATTGTGGGACTTTGGGACCATGGAAGTTATCAGTAACCATGGCCTGATCCAACCCGACTTGGCATCAAAGACAAGTTTGGGTCGACTCAGAAGACTCAGTCACATCAACCCAAAGACTCGACTTGGTATATAAAAATATTATTTGATATTATATGTATGGTTCATGCAGTGATGTGAATGTAAGAAAAATGGGGATAAATCCAATTAAATACTACATGACATGACTGGATAATGCGAAAAATGCTACCATCCCTTAAAAACAATTCCAGAATAAATGCTATCGGTTAAACGGAGTTTTCATGGTGACTGAATCTAAATTTTTGACTTTGTTGCTTTCTTGTTTCGACTCAGTGAGTTTAGATTTGCTTAAAAAGAAAGAAAGAAACTCAGTGAGTTTAGATCTATGACTTAATCAAATTAGGAGTGGGATGTTCATACTGGAAAGAGCTTGATTTCAGTTGATCCCACACTGTCGCCCGATCTGAACTTGCGCGTACTTTATCCCAATGCAATGGCTTCAACTTGGGTTTTCCATTGTCCATGTTGTCAACCACTTCGTGGGGCTTGCATGAACTGCTGCCACCACGATTAGCCTCTACAACTGGTGGTGGTGCTTTGGCCTGAGGAGCAGCCGTCGGGGCAGGCGTCACATATTGGGGTTTGGACAATGGTCGAACTGGCATTGGTGAGACCCGTGCTTCTGGAATTTGGGTTTTCCCCAACATTGGCGGGGGTGGAGGCGGCGGCGGTGGCGGCGGAGGCGGGCCGGAACTTCCTCCTGCCTTTGTGGGTGGATTTTTCATCCAAGGGGGAAGCTGCAAATTTGTTGGTGGTGAAGGTGGTGATGCAAATTTTGCCTTCCGTTTTGGAGGAGATGGTGTTTTGGGCTGAGTGCATTGTAGTTGAGATTGCTGAATACATGATGGCATCGGAGGTGGGGGAGGTGGCGGCGGTGGCGCTGATGTTGTAATGGTCTTTGTAATATCACTAGAGCAATTCGAGAGTCGGGTTTTTGGAGAAGTTCGATGAGATTGAGTAGAATTAGAGGTATAAACAACTCTGGTAGCTGCAGGAGCAGCTGTAGATGGTAAGATCTGTCGTGAAATTGATGAGCCAGAACTTTCGCTGGTCTCGGCAATCGATCCTTGGGGAGAGTAGAACAAGGTATCCTCATCAGATGACATCGCTGGTGGTGAAACCCGTTTTGGTGGCCCGGTCAGTGGCGGCAATGGCTGGAGTTCAGGGCTTGGCCGGTGCACCTCTGATCTCTGGACCGAGTTCAACCTGTGATACGGTGATCTGTTTGGCTCAGCAGTGCCAGCCCTTTGGTTGTAAGGGTCCATTGTCCCAAGGTACAGGCCGTCAGGGTTAGCTGACCCATCTGGTGGGACCTGTTGGGCGTCGTTGCCGACAAGCTTATCGGATTCCGCCGTCGGATGCCTTACCCGGTGGCAGTACAAGAAGACTGCCAATGCTGATAGCATACCCAATGCGGCGATCGAGACGGAGACTACAATCGTAATCCTTTTGATTGGGTGGGCTGGTGGGGCTGCAGACTGGGACGGGCTGGTGAGATTGGTGGGGGCGGCGGGCGATCGCGGCTGATCCAAGATGGGCACAGGTGGGCCCTGGGGGAAGAACGGCCAGTCGCTTTCTGGGCTTGCTGGGGGAGGCGGAGGCTCGACCGGTGAAGGCGGCGGGACGGTTTCGATCGGAAACAATGGCTCGTGCAGAATACGACGGCCATCATTCGTCGTGGCTGCCGAATTTCGAATGCCAGCTACACATGTCAGCATCTGGTTGATGATGGAAGAGAGGGCCAGTGCCTGAAGGAAGTGATTGAGAGTGGGCTGCATTGCTTGTTCTGATTTTTGCTAAATTCCGTTGGGATTTTGATGTGTTGAAGTTAACAGTTACACCGGTTTGCAGGAATTGATGGAGGAAGCTTCTGCTGGCCGCAAGATCTGGATGCTTGGATGACGTCATCAAGAGCTGGAATTCTTGATCCGGCCGTTGCTGGATGGTGGGCCACCTGGGAATGAGACGTGGCAATAGGAATCTCCTTTTTTTTTCTGCCTTTGCTTTGGTAATTGGAATCCACACCCTCCCTTTTGATAGGTGCACCCCTTTCGGTACTTTTGGTAATAGAATCAGTACATAAATGCAGCATGCTGGTGTACAGAAAGAAGAAAGATGGAGTCCGACTATCAATTTGGGTGGGTGTGATTAGTGGCTGCTTTTATTCCTTTCGGTTTTGATTATGGTTAGAACGGTGCCTGTGGATTGGTGCCTTGTGTGTCCATGATGGATGCTGATTGGGACGATGATGTGCACAGGACAGGTGGACGGATCGGATGGTCCTAGTCGATGGATCAGATCAGATTCGGGCCTTTGCTTATTTTCATGTGTTGATTTGTAGGTCACGATCTAACGGTTGAGATCATCTGATCATTATGGATTTTAAGCTGCGTAGCCTTTGATTTAGAGCCCACCGGATGAATGGTTCAGATCCTGCCTATATCTAACATTTTGGACCAATAAGAACGGCTTTTCCACGTCATCACTCATCAGGGAAGCAGAAGCCTTCATTTTGATGCTCCGGCTGTGTGTGAGGCTTGATACGCAAGCACAATTGTACACGTGGCAAGCATTAGCTCAAATTAAACCGACTACATTGGAGAACCCTCTGTCGCTAAGTCAGGGTCCTGAAACAGTTTCTTTGAACAATCCTAACCGCAGATTCAGGGACACTTATTTTTTGAAATAGAACCATTGGACATTTTGCAATTTTATACGTCCAATAAATGTCCTCTAATCCGACAGTCTGGTTATCAAATTATCTTGGTATTTGGTTCATGATGCATCTAAGATGGAAGCCATAGTTTTGGACGGTTTAATTTGGCTTACTTGCATGTGGGTATGCCATTTCTAAGTGCCTGAGTGTCATCCATCACCCTCCGCCAGAGTATCCAAGTTTCCTTATTTGTTATGCGGAGAGAATGACCGCGTTAGTCCCATGTGGTTTTCCTCCTTTCTGTTGTGGCAACGGAGCGGGAGATTTCTGCAGATTTTATTACCGTAAAAGGAAAAGGAGAGGATAAAAAAAATGATTGGGTGGTTTGCGGTCTGCCAAACCAAGGTAGTCTGCATGCTCCCATTGGCTGAAGAGATGGGGCCCATTTATTGAGTGAGCCTGGATCAGAAGTTGGTGGGCCCATTTATTGAGTGAACCGGGATCAGAAGTTGGTCGGCCTATTTCTGCCAATGGTTGATATTTGGTGGAGAACGAGTCTGGTCAAGCCTGCTAGCTGTTCTATCTGTGGCCTTTAGTAAAGAGGAGTGGGTGGTCCAGCATCAAAGGGGTGGATCTGATTGTCCAACTGCTTTGGTTTTTTATAAAGTAGATTGCTTGTTTTAAGACCCACCATATGGACGGCCTGGATTAACCGATTGTACGGGCGTCTGGCTACGGATATATCTTAGGTTTGTGTTGGTGAGAACTAGTAAATGCAGGTTGCGTCGGTGGACGTAGACTGCATGGAAACATTTAAAATCTACGAGGACGGAAGAGTAAATTGCTAAAGAGAAAAGTTTTGGTACTGTGGCGGAGTATGGTGGTTCATGTGTGTGCACTTAAATATTTCACACGTGGAAGACATGTAATCCAATCGAGCCTTCCAAGCCGTGTGGCCTACTTTAGATGGACCATGAACGAGGGTCGTAGCTGGCTGATTGATAGATGTGTTTCAACCCCGATTCAACAAATGCTTCTTAATCAGAGGACGAGGATGGTTTTACATGGAGCAGGTGTTGTGGGGCAACAAATTCAACCGTTTAAATTTAGTTTTACGTGTCCAATTCGTGATTGCATGTGTATTAACTATTATACTCCGCCGGAGTATCAAATAGCTTCCCGTTGTTACCAAAACCACACCGTTTTCCACGAGGGAGACTTGACTGTCCTTTCTGGAAAGTTTATATGATGCTCGGGCAGCGAATGACGTTTGATACGCTGGCACTCAGAAATTATATATGTGGTATTCATTAACTTAAATCGAACCGACTAAATCGTGCAGCCTACTGTTGATAAATCACAGCCCCAAAACAAGATACGTTGAGTAATCCTAACCTCTGATTTGCAGATGCTTGTTTCGTGAAATAGGACCATTGGATATTTTCATTTTTAACCGTCCAATCAATTTGTAACTGATTCAATAATCTGATAATCGAATAAGCCTAATTTTCGGTTTATGATATATAAACTGGGAACCTTAATTTGGACAGTTTAGTCCCGCTCAATTGTATGCCACGTATGCAATTTATTAGTAACCGTGTATCATCCATCTCGTGCCAGAGCATCAAAGTTTTATCATTACATTTTTAAAGGAAATTAGTCTGGCTGCATATATTAGCTGTCGAAGATCTAGAACTTCTCAGGTTGGATGTGAAATGCTAACCACTTATTGAAGGGTTGGGATTGTTCTTCTATGGTAGATTTCTTATATGCATGGGGCCACCACAGTGGGGCCCACAATATCAATGGTTTGGATCACTGAAGCATGGACGGGCTTGTACAAACTGAAACCTGGACAGTGCTGTCCAAAACTTTCTTAATACCTTTTTGTACTTATGGGCAGATAAATTGGGAAATAACCTTTGAATTAAGTATTTGCAAATTTTCCATGATCCAAACGGTTGATGTTATTGGGTCCACTTTTTATGGCCCACCCACCAAAAATTTTCTAGATCCGAAGAATCATAACCCTTCAACAGGTGGTAAAAAAAATAGACGGTTGAGAGAGAAAAGACGACAAAAGAGTTCACGTTCAACCAAGAAAGAGGCCAGGTAATACGCAGATGGGGGTCTTCCAATTAGGGGGGGTTTTGTTGGATAGATAATCGAACCATGGGCCCCACCCATCTTGACCGAATGCTAAACGATGTAATACCTCAAAGCTTTGATGCTCCGACAGTGTGATAGTTCATACGCCGGTGGCGTATATGTTTATCAAATTATAATAGTGGGCCCCACCTTAGATTAGTCACAAACAAAAATTACATTCAACTGACGATTTAGCTGGTTGATTAGCGGACATCTAGATGATGGTCACAATGAAAACAGACAACGGTCCTGATTCAATGAACAAATTCCCATTAATCTGAGATTAGGATCATCTAATAACTCTGTTTTTAGAGTTAAGACCTTCTTACAATGGGTCCCACAATTTCAAAGGTATAGTTTGAGTCATTGTGCATGCCACGTGTACTGTCTGAGTGCATGTGTATGAACCATCATGCTCTGCTCGAGTATGAAATAAACCCCGTCTTATAATATATGACCCAGACCCACATCAGAAAAGACTGAAACATGTATCTATCGGGGCCACCTCGGGGATGGACCGGTGCGAAAATTTCGGGTGTTTTTAGGCACTTTATGCTATTTTGGAGGAGCGAAATACGGCAGAGCCATCTTTCAAAGTACACCTGGCACGGTGAGGGCGATGTATCGATTTGGACCTTCCATGTAGTGGGCCATAGGCATTGATGGCCCATGCTTTTATAACTTCATCTGACTTCCCATTGCTGACGGTTCTGTTGATCTGAAGGCTGCTGATTGAATGGCTAGGATGCTCTTATCAGATAATCAAATGTGAGTATTTTTTGGCTCATGATATATCTAAACTGAGAACCATGTTGGTTATTTTAGTTCGAATTACTTGAATGGCACGGATGCAATTTCTAAGTGCCCGAGTATCATCTATCACACTTTGCCGGAGTATCGAAGTTTTCTTTTTGCTCTTTTACATTTTCTTTCAAATGACTCGTGCACGTTAGGCATATCTTTCTTTGCCTGCAGTTTGTTAATCGTACACGCGTGTACGGTCTTAGTAATGAACACGCTATTACATGTGCCAATATTGCAAATGTATACAGGATTCGAGCTTTCCATGAAGTGGGCCACATTTCTTAGATCAAGAGGTCTGAAAATTACGCATTGTGTTCAATCGGGTGCTACACACCTAACTAAATAGGTAGTCTGGTTTTGGTTAAATGTTTGTAATTAGATTGTTTGCTGAATATGGTAAAGCCGAGTTTGACAATAGCTAAATTACGATTAAATTTGCAAAAATTACCCTTACTATTTAGCAAATAAGGTTAGATTTTTTATTTTATTTATTAGAATGTCAGGACAATATAATCAATAAAGAAAAATAAAATAAGTAGAGGAAAAAATACCTACAATAGCCTGCGCTAGCAAAACAATTGCGAAAATACTAGACGATCGTAGCATGAAGTTCATAGGATGTGACCGAAGATGTATTAAGTAAGAACTTAATAATCTAGAGATTTGAAGACATAATTATAGATAATTAACTAAGTAATATGGGGATTCAACAATAAAGTTGTGGATATTTAATTAAGTAATCTTATAATTGAATAATGGAGTCAAAGATATTTAACCTACTCCTGGTATAAATAGCAAAAAACGCTAGATAGTAGTAAAATTAAGTTAAGACTAATGGCTTTGAACTTGCCGTATCATAGTTAGATAGAAGTTGAGTGATTAAGCTAAAAAAATAAATTAATAATTATCTATGAAGGACAGAAGGATAAACAATGGCGAGCTTAAAAGATATTGATTGATTTATGTTGGTGAATGCTTAGAGCTCTTCTTTGAGTGTTGTTTTTATAGACTTTTAAAAAGTGCAGACGTGCATAAGAGTTTCATAACTTGCATGTGAATCTTCTAATCACACGGGGTGTGAATATATTCTGCTCAAGATTTAGAGTCATTGCTATGTTATGCCATCGTATATAATTTACTTCTATTTTTTAATGATTTTTTATTATTCACTCTTAATTCCTCGTGGCTTTTGAGAAAATCTTAGATGTCTCTTTGAAAATTTTTTCTCTGAGTTGATTTGGAACAGTCATGCCATATGTATGCTGGTTACGAAAAACTCTAACAACAGTAGGTCTTGTTGAAAACCTCTTTGACACTTTAGGGGTCACGTATCTTGTGTACATTGGCCATATTTCATATGGGAGATGATTGCATTTTTTTATTTTTTTTTTCTTTGCAGTGCGTATGATTATGAGCATTTGACTTTTTAGTAGTCTATGTGTCTTTGAGGATTGGGCGATCGTAGTCTCTCCTTGTGTAAGTATGTTTTTTTTCATCTTTTATATGAGTGTGTTGACATATAATGGATTCTCATTTGTTGGTGTGAACAAAAACAATAGGAATTGGTTACCGGAAGGCAATGGCATCACTACCTACAATACCTTACAATTATTCTTAAAGTATCTTGCCATTTATGATAAAAATAGTAAACTCACAAGAGTTTCAACACTGAGGCTATGAGTTCAAGTACCCAAATGACACTGTTGGTTGTCCACTGAATCCATCGTGTGGCCCATCTGATGGGTCGAATAGCTTGATTTATTTATTTTCTCAAGTGAGGCCTATTGTTATCTTGGGACGCAGATTACATGGTGACCCTGCCCTGCCACCACAGATCTATGTGGTGGTCATACCCAGTCTAAGCCCCCTTACTTGATCCTAATATCCTACACGAGATGTAGACAGCATGTTGTCAATAGAGATGCTGATTAGCCACTGACTACTTTAGTAGTTATCTCTTATTGAAGTGTTCTTGCCAAGTTTTGTGGGCTCTTCTTGATATATATATTGTGTTCATACCATCAATTCATTTGAACTCAAAAATGAAGTAGATCCAAAGCTAAAGTGAACCATTATAGAAAATAGTAGGCATCCTGATGCCCACTGATAAAACCTTTTAAAGACTCACAATGATATTTATTTAAGATTTAATTTGCTCACAAGTTCGTACTACTATAGATAAAAGGAAATACAAATATCAAATTAATGGAAAATTCCTATACACTTCTAACTTTTTAAGGTAAACATTTAATTTTTACTATTTTTAATGTTAGGTCTACTTGAGCTTTATGGCCCGTTCAATTTTCTAAATTCGATGTAAGTGCTCATGTAAATAATCATTTATAACAATTTCACTCCATTTTGAAAAAAGGCTGGTATTTCTAATTTGAAAATCAATTCAAAAGGATTAACTTAAATTTGTGAGCCCCACCATGATGTATATGACATATACACATTGTCCATCTATTTTATCAAAATATTTTGACATATAAACTAAAAAATAAGACAAATTTAACATTTAATTGACTCATAACAAAGTAAACAATGACCCTAAGAAATTTATAATGATTGGTGTTCAATTTTGCTTTTCCTATTATGAAGTTCACTTGAACTTTGAGTCTAACTATTTTTTAGCTCATACCCTTAATTCGGTTGGCATAATGGATGAACAATATTGATAATCTACTTACATCACAGGCCTCGCATACATTTGGTGCCTTTTTTTATTTTAAAATTAAAAAAAACTAATATTCAAATAAATTAAAAAAAAATAATAAATAAATAAATCACCGTCGCTAACAATGCCATAGTTATTAAGGTAAATAAATTTTACCCATTTGCACATGGTGAGGCTGACAGGACTCGGAGACATTAGCTATATGCCACTAAGTCGCGTCCGTCCTGACATTGCTACGGGCATATCAATTGATTTGATTGGATGGCAGGCGTCGTTCAGGCATCCTTTCTCCTGCCATCAGCCGTAGCCCACCACGTCCGGCGTGCCTGTATTGATGCCAGAACCAGCAGCGGTGGTGCCCAATCCACGTCTTCACGCGAGTGCCATGTGAGCCGGAAAGCTGGTACCGTACTACAGCTTGTGGTACCTCACCTGTATCTGTCTCACCATTTTTCATTCGCATATTCAACGTGCTTGCAACGTGTCATTATAAAACACGTCCTTATTTTAGCAGTTGGATCTGACGTCATTTTCAGTGATCCAAACGGTTGATATATGGAGACAACACAGACTAAGATGGTTGCCCTAAAAACATTCAGGATTGGAAGATCCGAAGCTTCTGATCAAAGGCTTATAGAACAAAGGTTAAAGAGACGGTCTAGATTCAAAATAAAAGATTTAAAGGGTCAAAGGATTAAAAGGTTCCAATATGAGATTTACATTATTAGATATATCCTGTACACGGTGGGGCCCATCATTTAAACGGTTTGGATCACCTAACATGATCCCATATCTAGCTTCTATAGTACGCACGTATCCCATGACAATACGTGGGATGTATTGTAGCAAAACCCGTGGAAAATACGAGGAAGGTGATCTAATAAAGTTGCGCATGTGTACCATAACGAATATTCATGAAGGAGAGGGTACGGTAGAGAGAAGAGAACCGGAGTATGGTAGAGCCGAATCTCCACAGTACATGTGTGAAGATGATTTACCGTTTGGTACCGTCCATCTAGTTTCCTTTAATATTAATGGAAAATTTTTGAAAATAAATTTGGATTGAATGATCCTATCCGCTCTATGGATGGACAAGAAATAGACGGTAGGAAATGAAAAGGTTAATGGTCAGATATTCGGATAGGGAAAAAGGGATGGATATGATCTTTGAAGCTTTAGACATCCATGGTATGGCCCACTAGATGAATTGACTCAATTGATACATCATCTTGTACGTGCACTGTGGAGAGGTGGCTCTGCCGCGTATCATATGGCCAGTTAACCAGAGCATGTCAATATCTGTCGAGGTGGGCCATAAAGTGCAGACTTTGTGGGAATGAGAGTCGGTTGGTGGGACTTGACCCGACAATATCTGTCGGCATGGAACAGTGCCCGGCATGGTAGCGGGGCCGTAATCGGGTCTCTGTTACACCTGTGACCAACCAGAGCCAGCACGGTGTACTCGGGTCTTAATATATCTAGAGCAGTGTCATGCCTGGGTCTCTTATGTTTGGCCCATCCGGTTTGTGGACCCGAAATTTTGACCTACCCGATCTCCACTCGCCTCAGCAGAAGTTTAGGCCCGGCCCGGTTATGTTATTTACACACTTGAAATTAAACACAGGTTCTGAGTGTTAGGATGATGGCTAGCCTGCTTTAAGCCTCGAGCAAATTCCTTTGTTTTAATGCAAGCAAAGTTGCATCGGTACGTGCTGCTTAGGTTTATTTGTGTTGGCATACGTTATTCAGGTCATGATAATGAGAATGATAGATTAGTACATGTGGAAGCAGAGTGGTGGATCCCTGACTGTGGGGCCATCATGTGTTACATTCATGCTGTCTATCTATTTTGACAACTCATTTTAGGGCGTGGTCCAAAAAACAAAGTATATCCAAATTATAGATGGGCCACACCACATGAAATAGTGATGATTGAGCCTTTGAGAAGTTTTTAATGTTGATTATTCAATCAACATTATTTCTTGTAGTGTGGTCTATTTGAGATTTATATCTACTTCATTTTTAGGGTAGTGTATTAAAATGAGCTGTCAAAATGGATGGATGGTGTTGATGTAAGGCACATACATCATAGTAAGCCTTACATGTAACATTTTTAATACATGTAAACAAATGTTGCACATGTTGGGTGTTCGAAGATTGATGGTGCATAAAGGTGTACACCAAGTCGAGCTAGCCTCAGCTCAGCCACTAGTTAATCCCAACTCAAACTCAGCTTAGCTAGGTCCTCGAGCCTAACTAGCCAGCTCGGCTCAATTTGGTTGGTAGCTCGGGCCAGTTTGAACCAAAATCAAGCCTATGTGACATTTTCACAAACACATATAATACACTTTCAATTTCTCATTGTATGTGAAACAACTGTAGTTGTTTATAAGTATTTCATCAAACACTTTATAGGTAACATCAAAATCAAGAAAAATGATATTTGTTTCATATATATACATTCCTTGCCACTAGCGACCGACACATCATTGAGTCATTTCATCAAACACTTGGTGAGCAACATCAATATCAAAGCAACCAAGTTATCCAACTAATTTGGTCCGAGTTTAAATCGAGTTGGAGCTCAATCCGAATTGAGTTGAGCTCGGGCAACCTCGAACTCAGTTCAAAATTTTTTGAGCTCAAAAAATTAGCTCAACTTTGCTCGAACTCAGCTTCGAACCAATTTGAATAAAGCTTTTTCGAGTTGAGTTGAGCGAGCTAACCGACCTAACACGGTTCATGTACACCCCTAATGGTGGCACATTTGTATTTGGACAATCACACATGTGGTACGTTAGGAGTACACATGCACGTAGAACATTTTACTTCAATCTACTTATTCTCTTAGGTTTCCATCACAAACGAATTTAGCAAATCACTAATAAGTAATAATCTATCCATGCTAACAAACATTCAAGAGCAAATTTCTTACGGCGTCTAAATGGGCCACCATCTATCTTCAAGAGCCAACATGAGTCACATGCGTTAGCTTACACATGCGCTATAAATACTACGTATGCCACCATCTATATCATTTAAGTTTCATTCTTTTTGGCCACGTTTTACAAACAAGGAACGGAATAATCATGCAAGCCGGGCAGACACAAGTACACCTAAATGAGGTGTGCCAGGACAACATTTGGGTTTTACTTTCGTCAAGTTGGGCTCATTTTCTAGGGATCTACACCCTTCATATTATGGGCCCATCGGGAAGATCCCATGCAACAAGAAGCCCCCAATATATATTTTTTTTAAAGCCTAATCTCTCATTTGAATACGCCATCCAATCCATCCAAAAGGGAAACGGATTGGCTACTCCCTCTGCCACCGGCTAATGGTTGGTGGACAGTGCTCTGTCGGCCCCACCATGACGTGTGTGTTTCATCCATGCTGTCCATCTATTTTTCTAGATCATTTTATGACATGAGACCAAAACTGAGGTATATCCCAATCTCAAGTCGACCACATTATAGGAAACAGTGATGAATGAACTTCAACCATTAAAAACTTTTTGGAGGCCATAAAAGTTTTGGATCAAGATGATCTTTGTTTTTTCCCTTCATCTGGGTCTGTATGATCTGATCAATAGATTGGATGTCAAATAAACAGTACAGTGAGCCTCAGGAGGATTTTAATAGTGGATATCTAATCATTATTGTTTTCCTGTGATGTGGTCCACCTGAGATTTATATTCCTATCATTTTTTGCATTAAGCCCTAAAATGATCGGTAAAAATGGATGAAGCACATACATCATGGTGGGGCTTACAGAGCACCGACACCAGCCACATGGCTGGTGGCAAGGGGAGTAGCCAATCTGTTCCATCCAAAAGGTCGTATTCAATCATAAGGTGTGTATTGTTGTGTTTTTTAGAATAAAAATAAATTTTAAAAATAAAAATTATTTTTAAAAAATAAATAAATATATTAATTATTTAAACTTTTCATAAACAGTGTATATAGCTAGTCGGTAAAAAAATAAGTTTTTGCTTATGCAACCAAAGTTCAAATCTCCTTGAGTAGCACTTCGCACATGCGCATCGTTGCAAGGAACAAAAGAGCTTTAGTCCTTTTAGCACATGGTTAAAACTTTTTGAACCGTGTACAACTGAAATTGAACTAGGGTTTACCCTTATGATTTATTACCTTTAGTTGATTATTACTTTTCTAACATGTGTACCCTCCAAAAATTAGGCCCATCCAATCAGCAAGTGAACTTAAATAGATATAAATAAACAATCATGACCGCCACCCAAAGGCCCACAGAATGAGTGGGGTCCACTTGTTAGTACTTACAAATAGCTGTAACTAAACAAGATTCATTGTTTTTTTCGTAAGACCAGCTAGTACGTCTATTTCTAGTAGTATGATATAAACGGTTATAATTTCCTACCAATCCCTACACGGACGACAGTGCACCATTCTCTTCTTCAAACATCCTAACATTGATCATATGCCTCACTGGCCGTTCACTGGTGGACCCCACCACTAATGTATGGTGTCCCAGTATCAGCTTCCTCTTCCCATCTCCATCTACAACATTCATGTCCCTGCACACGTCCACCGTAAATTTCATATCCACAACCTCATTTGTGCCCACCTGGACCCGATCAAACCCGATCAGCTGTTGCTTAGGTGGCCCACTTACATCACTAGAAGTGGGTGGCTTCCAAAAGAGCAGAACAACATGGGTCCCATTCCGATCGCCTTTGTTCTTCACGCCGATTGCCACGTCGAACTCCAGACCATCACAATCCACGTCGGACACATTGATCACACGCTCATCTGCGGCCCAGTGGACGGCGTGGATGTTACGTGGGGCCCAGGTAACAGACGGCTTGAGATTGATGAATATGGTTGAAGGGGCTGATGTGATGAACTTGGAAAATGTGGTGTAGCTGAGGCCATGTCCGAAAGCGTAGATGGATGGGCCAGTGTAGAATCTGTAGGTTCTGCCAGGGAAGCTTGTAGAGGAGTTGGGCCTCATGTTCATGTCTGTCATGGGCACCGTGTCTACGAACTGTTGTAGGTGCCATGTGACCGGGGTCCTTCCACCTGATGATCCGAGCCGTTCATTAGTACCCGAATCAAACATGTGTCCAAGGTGCACTTGCAGCTCACACATGCCAACTTGGCAGGCCTGTGCAGGATCCAAGCCACTCAGCTCGAGTTCTTTGGCTGGGGAATTAAGTTGGTGGGCCCCACCTAAATGTGGTGCCAGGTTGGCACATTAGCCACAAGTGCACTTCACATTGAGACTGCAAGGCTAGTAATGGGTTGGGTGGGCCTGGGGGTCCACTGGCCCCACCCAGTTTTAAGGCGGGGTTTGGGCCGAGCTAAATGGATAGTGGGTTAGTTTGGGCCTGGTTTGGAAAATGTGGCCCATTTGGGTTACTGGGTCAGGCTCGGTTGGAAATGGATCCTACCTGTAACTCTAAGTGGGTCCCACTGTGATGCTTGTGTTATATCTGTTCAACCATTGGTTGCCCGGACCATGTTGAAATGTTGTTTAAAAAACCAGGCAGATTCAGAACTCGAGTAGATTACACCCAACAAGATACAATGAGGATTGAACGCTCACCATTGAAATCTTCTTGGTGGCCAATAAAAGTTTTGGATCAAGCTCATATTTGTGTTTTATGCTTTATCCCGGTGGAGTCACCTTATGAACGGTTAGATGGCACATAAACATCACAGCTGAGCCAAGAAGGTTACATGGTGTGGATTTCAATATTGTTTCCTGTAGTGTGGCCCACTCGAATTTTGGATGTACCTTATGTTTGGGCTCATGTTACGAAATAAGTAGTCAAAATGGAGTGGATACAATACAGATAGAGCTGGGCATCAAGTTAAGTCAGACCAAATTAGGGCTGACCCGACACAATTCGGATTTGAAATAGTCCTAACCTGAACTCAACCCAACTCGTTGCTGAGTCCAACATGCCTGACCTGATCCGAGTCTGACCCAGTCAAAAGGATCGAGTGGTTGAGTTGGCACCGAATCAGAGAGAGAGAGAGAGAGAGAGAGAGAGAGAGAGAGAGAGAACCTGGATTGTAGTCTCCAAAAATGACTTGGGCTATAGCCTCTCCTCCTAACTGGCCAGGGTACCCCACCCAAAGGACCCCACCAATCTTACTCTCATTCAAAGCAAACGACACGTCGGTGGGCCCTGCTGACATGATCACTAACACCACTGGCCCACCTGCAGCCCTCGCCACATCCATCACAAGCTTCTCCTGCAATCCTGGCAATTTTAAGTTAACTCTATCCAATCCTTCAGCTTCTACTGACTGATCAAGGCCCACCACTAACACTACAGCATCTGCCGTTGCTGCTGCATTGGTCGCCGCATCAATAAGACTCCCATCACTGCAGCGCACGTTAGAACACCCAGGTTGGTAAGTTGCATTTGGGGAGTACGTTAGGAGCCCTTGGAATGGACTGGTATACTTGCATGGGACCCCAGCGTAGTTGCTGATCATTACTCGGGTGGCATTTGCATTGGGACCGATCACTGCTATGGATTTTATGTCTTTGGTGGACCATGGTAGGGTCCCATCGTTTTCTAGTAGGACTATGCCTTGCAGTGCTGCGTCGAGCGCCAGCCGTTGATGGTCCTCGGTGCACACGTCGGTGGGGCCCAGCTTCCCGTATGGGAGTTGGGTGGGGTCCCCATCGAAGAATCCTAGCCGCATGAGGACAATGTAATTGTTGATCAAGGCCTGGTCCACCACTGATTCATCCACCTTGCCTAACTTGACGGCATTTTCTGCGTATTTTCCAAGATAGGTTCCACAGTTCATGTCCAGACCTGCGTAAGTTAGCACGTACCAATACAACATGGTCAGGTCATGAATTATCTTAACTTGTACCACCCTGCATAAGTTAGCAAGTACCATTATCACATGGCCAAGGAGCTGTACTCGAGTTGAACCAAGTTGAACTTGGCACGGCTCGGCTAGTAGGTAACCCCAGCTTGAACTTGGCTTGGCTTGGCTCAGTTATTGATCCTATTTGTCTAAGCTCAGGTTGGTTCAGTCAATAGTTCGGGACAATTCAAGTTGAGTTTGAACTTGTGCGACATTTTCTCAAACATATAAAATGTATATTCAATTTTTTACACAATGCAAAACAATAACAACACTTTACAGATATTTCATTAAACACTTGACGAGCAACATCAAAATAAAGACATGATGACAATCTTATAACATAAGGTTTAGCTTTTCATAGTGATTTGTTTTATATTCATTTTTTCCTTGCCATCAGCTAATCCTGTAGAGAATCTATGCACTTGAAACAACACTTCATTGAGTCATTTCATCAAACACTCGGTGAGCAGTATCAATATTAAAATGAGTCACCACACTGATTTGATTTGAGTCAATTTCAAGTTGAGTTTCGATCAAGTCGAGCTTGGGCAAGTTCGATCTCAGTTTAAAATTTTTTTAAGATTCAAAAACCGGTTCAATTTAGTTTGAATCCAATTTCGAGCTGAGGCAAGTCAAGCGAGCTGCCTGAGCTAACTCAACTCGCGTACAGCTTTGCAAAATTGCCATTTATCTTAACCTGCACTACCCCGCGTAAGTTAGCAGTAAGGGTTAAAATGGGCCGATCTTGGCCCGTTTTGGACAGGGCTTGGGTTAATTTATTTTAGCCTGGCCCGCTTGATTAGAAGGATTCGATCAACTTCTGGGGGCAGGCCAGGCCGGGGCCTGAGACCAGCTATCTTTTGGGCTTCGTATTGGGCCTATTGTACTAAGCCTATGTGGGTTCGTGCTGGGCTAGTCTCAACCCAACCCAGCCCAAACCCGTCCTACTCGGGCTTTGCTGCCAAGGGCGTGGTCTTGTGGAATATCCCTGTCGTGAAAAGAAGGTAGGCCCAACCACAAAGCACATCTGGTGTATGATCAAATGATTGGGATTTGGCCCGATGTGGTCATGTACATGTGGGGCCTGCCTAGTGACTGCATTCATTTCATGTGATCTCCACTGTGGGCCCACCTTTCCACGATTTTGAATGTTCTAAACATGCGACACTATGCAGGCTACTCGATCTTTGCTTCCAAGCGTGTGGATATCCTAGCCGTGCTAAAGGTGGGCCCTGCCATAAATAGAATCTAGGCCGTCCACACCAACAAACGGCCGATGATATGGCCTAATGTAAATGAGTAGATTGGTTCCATTTTCAGTCCAGGTGATCTTCATGGTGTGTGGGGCCCAGCTTTTGTTTAAGGTTGTATGTCACACAATTACATACAACTTGCCTGAGCCGAGGGTGACACTTGACCTGTGGTATTGAACTAGATCGGGTCTGACCAGTCCGAGTCGACTCGGACATATAGCATCAGACTCGTATTAGTCTTAAAACAATGGTCTCAGCACCAACTGGTGAATCAGTTTGGCGTATGTCGCGACTCAGGATTACTGGCATCCGTCCCCCTGTTAGGGCCATATGTTGAGATGATCTGATGATCAGAACCGTCAATTTATCAGTAACCAACCTGCTTTCAATGCAACAGCAACAGCATCCTCGGGTGTTGCCGTATAATTGATCGCATTGTAGAATACGGCTATAGAGTCACAATCCGATACGATATATCTGATTTAAAAAAAAAAAAAAAACAAATCAGGAATTTTATATAAATAAAAAAAATAGAGAGAAAGGAAAACTGACAAATAAATCCTCAAATTTGTATTTACTGAAATAAAATAAAAAAAACCAATTTGGTTACTAGTTATGAGAAATGATCTAGTCGGATATGTGCATGGAAAGTTTGCCATGCACATAGTTGCAACTGGACTTATTTTCATCATTCACATCATCTATCCGTTCCGTCCATCAGATCTAATCTAATCTTCTCTCAATGGTTGACATCCCTGACAGGACCTATATGGACGGTTTGGATTATCTGGTTAGTATAAACTGTCATTCTTAAGGTGGCCATCGTGGCCCCATATACAAATCAATGGTTGATATCTCATCTTCATTGTTCCACGCATCATGGTCCATCCATGACGGTGGAATACACCTTTATTCATACATGAGTTGGCCCATGCCTGATTACAATTAAATGGGCGAATGTATCTCAAATGTGGTCCACTGATTACCATCTCCAACCGTCCATTTATTCATAGATGCGTGGGCCCATGCAATGAACCGACAAACAGTGGGGCCAACATAATGAACGGCCCAGATCTTCAATTCTAATAAAAATTTAAGTGAAAAATTAAAAAGGAAACAAACCCATCAAGACCCCATTGCCCTCTCACTACCCCTTTAAGCAGGTCCATATCAGCACAGGCCGGAATGCCGTTGATACGGTTGTAAGAGCACATCACACTGCTGACGTGTCCCTCTATAACACAGCTCTTAAATGGAGGTTGATACGTATCTTCCAAGTCTTGCATTGTAACCTGCACCACATCAAGAGGGGTATTTTAGTAATACGATAATTTTGCAATCAAATAAGGTTAGTTTTTGAATTGTGTCCATATCCATAGCCCCTCTACATCTTAACCGTTCATAGTAGAAATCCTAGCCAATCAATCCCATTTGGGTTGTTAATCAAGCTTCTAATGAATTTTTAATTTATATTGTTAGAATTAATTTCATTTATTTTTAAAAATATTTTGAACGGTTAAAAATCAAAATTAAGAAGGGGACTACATTGTGGGCCCTACTATGATGTATGTGTTATATCCACACCGTCCATTCATTGGGCGAGAACATTTTACAGCATTGCCCCAAAAATGACTCAGATCCAAATCTCAACTGGACCCCACCACAGAAACCACTGAGGAAGGAAAACTCAAATACCAGCTTGATCCAAAACTTCCGTGGTCCCATACAAGTTTTCAACGTTGACCGTTCAATCCCATTGCTTCCCGTGGTGTGGTGTGGTCCATTTGCACTTTGGATCTGCATTTTTTGTATGATCATGCACTAAAAACAATCACACCAAATAAATGAATAGATTGGATATACTACACGCATCTTCATGGTGGGCCCCACAAAACTTGGTGACATCAACACGCCATGAAGCTCGACATAACACCACGTAATCCACTTCCATTAATATATATGGTGGATGGGATACAACAATTAATTAAAAAAAATCAAGAAAACACAAAGAAATTAAATCACCCAAGTTTCATTTTTCTATTATTATTATTATTATTATGATATTAAATAAATGGGGCCCACAAATTGGACCACCACCAACAAAATCATACCTTTGCATCAAAGTGAAACCGATCAATTCCTTTCCAATTATCAACATCATAAGCTGTATAATGCTTACAACAGCTAGAAACCTTAAGATCACGGCCCACCGCAGCGCCCTCACCACCGTTCATTTCCTGAAGGCCCTTAACATAACTAACAGCGTACTTAGCCACGACGAGAGGGTCCTCACCAGGGGTCTCTTGGCCTCTACCCCATCTAGGGTCACGAAAAACATTCACGTTCGGACTCCAGTACGTGAGCCCGGCTAACCCTACATTGTACATGGCTCGAGCCTCTGTGGACACGACTCGACCCATTTCGTACCAAAGCGATGAATTGAATGTCGCACCGCTCAAGATGACTGCTGGGAAGCTCGTCGCACCTGGCACGGTGGCGTTGAACCGTACACCTGGACCTGTGTTGGACACGCCATGTAGTGCTTCGGACCACCACTCATATGCCGGCACACCTAGCCTAGATATGCCTGTGGCCTTGTTTACGAGCTGTTCCACTTTCTCTTGTAGGCTAAGGTGGCTCACCAGGTCTTTCGCGCGGTCTGCCAACGGTAGAGATGTGTTGCAGAAGGGGAATGTAGATGTGTCAATGGTTTGATTGTCGCACGCGTATTGGCACGTGGGATGGGGGTTGATGAAGAGCATTGAGAGGAATAGAGCTTGTAGTAAGTGTTTCTTCATGGCTTTGTGTGGGTGTATTCCGATGGATTGCTATTGGGTTTTTATAGTGCATGCTTCTTAATAATTTCGTATCTTTTGTGAAAAGGAAATGCGTGTACTCAACTGACTCAGAGCCAATGACTCGGACTCATGACTCAGTTGAGTCCGATCGATTTAACCCGGGCCGACATGTACATCCATACACCACATGTGCCACCATGAATTCTCCAATGACCCACTTGCCGCACGTGCCCCACATTTCAACATGTGCCGAATCTATGCTCTTCAAACTAAATTGATTCATTCACAATATGGACCTAAAAGATAAAACGGTTTAGTAAAGTTTCCGGGGGTGGGGAGCATACTTTGAATCAATGGCTTAAAGCATTTCAATATCAGAATTCGATGTAAGACTTTTACTAAGTGGGTCACACGTGATCACTGGTTTAGATTTAAGCGTTAGGATTATTTAGATTGAGCGATTTAGCAGGCATCATTATAGTTGCCATCATTGTAAGTGGATATGGAGTTGGGCGTTTCAACTGTGATCTGTATACATGATTAATAAACTAATTATGAAACTTAGTATATAAATATTAATAAGGAGAGAAGTGTAATGGGTAAGCTTTTCTAGCTCTCTTTTCTTTAAATATTTTCATTGAAAGTTCTTTTAAAAGTATAAGATATGTCAGAATAATATTCATTTTCAACAATATCACTACATTCGGTATGTTTTTCTAATTAAGTACCTCTTTAAAATTTTAACATTGTATCTTTATTATTGATGCACAGATGATTTGTCTTTTCTGCAATATAAAAGTAACTTTCAACTATGAGCATTTTCCATTGATTGATTGAATGGACCCAATAAATAAGCGATTTGGATCACGTGACATGATCATAGTTCAACCGTTCGATTGAGTAAGAGCCCGTGCAGTTCCATATTGTATACACATGAGTTTCCATTAAAGGCCAGCATAAATCTTTTATTCTTTTCATGATGCCAAACTCATCAACAGCTTTTGTAATTTTTCTTGATGCAAAATCAATGGTGATGGATGATCAGTCAGTGTGTGATTCATTCCACCACAAGCATACAATCCTCATGGGCCATCCATGGCTAGCCCCATCATATCCAACGATTGAACCACTGAATCATAGTCCCCACATGTAGAAAATGCAAAATATCAATCTCACTAACGTTTGGCTTCTCACACGTGCCATCATAGTAGGCCAAGACCTTAGGTCAAAGGAGTAGTACATAATGAAGAAAATAACAAAGATTTTGGATGGAAATAGTGTATTTGTGTACTCTGATCTTGATTTAAATAATTAATATCTCAATATAGATATTATCCAATTAAGAAGATATTTGCAACAGTGGTCCATGTTCAACTGAAATAGGTTAATGATCGATGGTGAGGATTTCTTGTCCATACGAATTTGTTGTTTTTGTCTTTCACGTTTTTTTTTTTTTTTTGCTTCTAAATGTATTACAAAGTAGGCCTTTACATGTGCATTCTACCAGCGTTTATATCAATTTTATTATTATTATTGATTTAGCATTTTAATGATGTAAGAGTATAATTAATAAGATTTTACCAGGCATATCCAAACACAAGAATTGTCAATTAATATTGTGTAGGACGCCTTGCATTCTACTTTTATCTATAGTAGGCATAGTTCAGTCGATCGAGAAATTTGGGGATCGATCGAACCTTACTGTGATGTTTCTGGTCAATTGGTTATTGTTTCAGTCAACCGAGAGTCCCTGTTAAAAGCTCGATCGATCAAAATTTCAACCATCGGATTACGTATTGTACGCAAATCAAGGTTTTAAGGCTTAGTTTAGATTAAGGATTTGATAAATTGTGAACATTTTTTTCTAATGGTAGGGGTTTGTAAGGTGAGAGGGTTTACAACGTTTGTAAAAGTTTAGGAATGCTTTTTTCAAAGGTTGCACATTGCAAATAGTGATTAGCCTATAATTGAACTTTTTAAGTGATGTACTCTAAAGTTTTAATTATATTTAAGATTTTTATTAATTTGTGACGTGATTTTTTCTCACAGAGATTTTTTCATGTTAAAATATCATGTGATCGGCATTTTATTGTTTATGTTTGGTTATCTATTTTATCATATTGTATTATCTTTATTTATTGTATTTTCACAAAGCACATAAACTAATATTGTTGCCAGATTCAAATTTCTAATGCCTAAGGTTTGGTCCTGATATGTTGTGGCTCAAGTTTATAATATTGTGGTGTGATATAAAGTTAGTTTACTCCAACAAACAAATTACTTATTTTTTAAGAAACAAATACTATATTTTATAACCTTTTCATATTTACCATACATTAGTGATGTAATTCACCATCCAAACATGCTTGAAGAACAGTGTTTGCCGGATAATAGCCAGTACAAGAAATTACGTACCATGCTCATGCAAGTTTATCCTAATAAAGTTTTTGTTGAACAAATGTGCCTAAATCAGTCCATATAAACGAAACTTTAGTGGTAACCAAACGGCCAATAAAAAACATAGACGGAACTTGAGTTTTCTTGAGCCTTGTATCCGACCTGGCATGTTGGGGGACATCCATACCATTCATTTGGTGGGCCTGATCACAATGTAGATATTAGGACCATTAAATGTAAATTATAGTGCATATATTCATGCAACTGTGCCAACTCAGACTCGGTGAGTGACAGAGATCACATGACTAAATGGGCCACAACTCAAAAATCAAGGTCCGAGTCGCCAAAGCTAGTGCTACCACAACGACTACTATAATTACATCAACGGTCGTATTGAATTTATATGATCCTCGGCCAAAGTTTATTATTATTATTTTGTACAGTGGAGCACATGGGTCAGTAATCCACACCATTAGTTTGTCTGGCCACAGCGTGGATGAACTATTACAAGAAGTATTTCCTCCGTACGACAATCCAAACTTCCAATCTAGGAATACCAATGGACGGTCAAGATTTCAAAAAGGGGAAAAGATGAGTGCTTAAGATTTTTGTAGCTATGGTCCATCCACCATGCGACCCAACTGACCAATGGTCTAGATCACCATGGTATGGGCCTCACACGAACATACTAAAAAACGAGAATAATTCATCATTCTAGCATGCCAAGAAAGAAAATAACAAGTGCAAGTGCAGAAAGCAAAGGAAACCAACCGTATCATGCAAGTTCCCTACTCGTGCTATATGTTAGTTTAACACCATTTAAAAACTAGTGGTGACTCTTCAACCATACACGTGGCATAGTTGTATAGAAATCCAAACCGTCAAAATTGTTGACCCAACAGTGGATAGAGAAAAACCGAAAAATTATACTGAGAATATAATATCGTCAATCTGAATTTTCTATTTTTATCGTGGCTCGCTAAATATTTTACTTTTAACTATGATCAGTGTGATTTTAGAGATTTACACTATTCAGAATGAGACCAGAGCTTTGGACAGTCTGGATTGATGTCAACCAATGCCACGCGTGAGTAAAATGCGTCACTAACATTTTTCAAAATGGTGTAAGACTAACATAGGAGTCTAAAAGTAGCAATATTTGAGTATACTTGTTGTTTACATTCAAAGGTTTCCATTTTGACAGTACTTACGCAAGAGTCCCTTTCAAACCATTGCATGCCTTAGAAGCCACATAGGAGAAGAGTGACATTAATGAAGAGCCCATCCATGACACATTCATTACATGTGGAGCCCACTTGGGCCCACCTATCATTATTGTGGACCATTGGACAGGAGGGGTCCACTGCAGATTCCATGTGGCCCTACCATCCATCATCTAGATGGGATGCTGGCATGTATTCAAATAAGGGCCTGCAAAATGGACAGTGTGATTATTTGAATGCTAACTGTCCATTTTGGATGCTCTTGATTGTTTGGGTGTAACTATCCAATGGTCATTAATGCCGAAAATTCACAATCCATATTGATCATTATATATATATCTATATATATCCAATCAATTATTTAAATATTTGTCATGTGGGTCCTGCCCTTTCTTGCCCATCCCTCTAAGAAAACAACTTTAGTTGAATAATTTAATCTTCTAATCAATGCATAGAGAAATTGATAATCCATATTGATCTATGACATCCATCATATGGCTCCCACACTTGATTGCCCATTCCTCTCAAAAAATCACTTTAGTTGAATGATACTAACCTCCGATCAGTGACTTGAAAACGAAACGGTTTGTAGTAATCATATTAAAAATAGCTCATTGGATCGTGTGGTTCTGGAAATGAATGGTCTATGCTAACCATACCACAGGTAGCACCAACATTGATTTAGACCCTCCGTCATATGGTCCCACACCTTTCACTGTTGATCCCACTTAAAAAGTGGTCCGGTGATCCTAAGGGAGGCCCAGTGAGTCTAGTGAGGGGAGACTTGGAAAATCTTGGGTGAGTATCAAAGTGAAAATCTATCTTTTTTAAATCAAAAGAATTCATTTTTTTTTATTTTTTTCCGGACATTGTAATGACCATGGGCATTTAGGGGGTGCTTATAGCTTATCTTAGTTTCTACTATTTATTCAAGAGACAAACAACATACTTACCATTAGAAAAGTAGAAAAAGTAGGCTTGGTTTCCAACATCACATAATTCCTTATCCCTCGAGTTGGGTTCACCCTTAATATCTATTGTCCATCATGTGAGCCCATCTTTTAATGTGGACGGCTCTTATATTGGGCCCACCTTGAATGGATGATATCCATCATGCGAGCCTACCTTTAATGTAGACCATCCATCATGCAAGGCCCAACTTCAAAGTGGCCAACCATCAAGCGAGCCTGCCTTGGATGTGGGTCATTTATCATTAGGGGGCTGACCTTCATTGTGAACTGTCCTCATGTGGGCCCACCTTGATATGGATAGTCTATCATGTGGGGAGCACCATCAATGTTATGATCGATCATGCAGGGCCCACCTATAATATTCATTGCCCATCATGTGGAGCCCACCTTTGATGTGGACCGTCCATCATGTGGGCCCCATCTTCAATGTGGGCCATCCATCATGCAGGACCCACCTCAGATGTGGGTCATTCATTATTAAAAGCTGACGTTTGATTTAGGGCATCTATTATGTGGGCCATGTTAATATAAGCCATCCATCATGTGGGACCTACCTTTGATGTGGATCATCCACCATGTAAGCCCCACCTTCAATGCAGACTGTCCATAATGTGGTGATTCCTTTGTTATGGACATCCATCACATGGAAAGATGAAAGGGAGAACGAAAAGAAGAAAAGTAAAAAAGTTAATAAAGAAAAATAAATAAATAAATAAATACTGACAGCAAGAAGTAACTTTCATGGCATTAGTTATTTTGACAGGTGACAACTATGCTTACCAAACTAACTTTTTTCAAAATAAAAATAATAATAATAATAACTTATTTACTTAATATTAGTTTTTAAAAAAGTTACTGATTGGGTGGTATCCAAAGGGGAATTTGCAATGCCCCCATCATCCTCCAAATGTAGAATTATAAGAATTCTAGGTATTAGAATACTGGGCATTCAAATTCCCTCATCCAAACGGTCCGCAGGTTTTCTTAATTTTCAAAAACACTTGTAAAATGAATGGATAGAATAGACACGACATCATCCACTCCTCCAATTAACACAACGCGACATATAGCAGCATACCCAGAAAATGGCCACGTCCATTGATTCTTTTAACTACCTCAAAGATGGGCCACTTGATTCAACCACTTGTATCAATGTCAATGCTCATCAGAACCGTTGGAATCATGTCACCAAACATCAACATCCCACCCCCAAATTTAGTTAGAAACCTCAAGTGTCCATTGAAACAGGATCTACACAGAAAAACACTTGCCCTTCATTGGTTAATAGGAGAATCCTGAAAACGTACCACATGCAAGACTCCCATTCCCAAAACGCCACCTACGCCATTTTGGGGTTGTCAGCGGGCTGGGTCATGGCGTTGGCTTTAGGCCGGATTTGGAACTGTTCAGGCTGGGCATATTCGAAATTTCGATTTTGCCTGGTCCAAGCCCAGCCCATTAATAGACCTATCACCATCACCATCACAATGGTCTTTTAACCATGGCCAAAGTTCTATTGACGTCTGTAAATCTGTTATATATATATATATATATATATATATATATATATATATATATATATTCTTCCTGGTTATCCTTTCACACTGTTTATCATCAGCCGTTTGCGAGCCTTACACGCACCTTTACATGGGCACAAGTGCCAACGCCAAACCCCACATTGTATATATTTCATCACAAGTAAAAACACTATTGCAACCCAAAACCATTTACCCAAGAAAATCAACTGCCATTTCATTGATAATTGAATCTCTAAGGGACCATTTGGACAACCTCAAAAGGCATTTTGAGGGCTGATCAACGTCTTGAGCCAAGCTTCATTTTGCCTGATGTCTTTGGATGCACTTCCACAAACACCCATCTGGTCTCCACTCATTCCGCGACCAGAAACTCCTTTTGCAGGAGACATGTTCAACCAGGCCCTTAACTGCTTGTAATCCTCACTATAGACAACTTAAAAATAAAAAATAAAAATTGGAATCCTCAAAAACCCAGTAACTACTTAAAAACGCGTCAATGAATCAAAATGCTTCTTAGCTGCTCGATCCTTCCTGTAATTATTCCGGCCCCCTCTTCCTCGGCCCCTTCCCCTCGAGTTCGGATTTCCTCTCCCTCCTGTTGATCCCTCTGCCGGTTCCTCCCCACCATCGGATGTCTGATCATCCTGCTCTCCAGATTCCGCCGTCTTTCTAGAGGCCGCAATTGGTAAGTTCCCGCCCCGCCCCAAGCCGTGGATAAGTTCTTTCTGGGTCAAATTAATCCTTGCCGCTTCTTGAGCACTCATGGCAGCTACTGAACCCGAAACCTTGTAACTGTAGTTCTTCCCATCCTTGACGTAGAACTGTGGCTTCTTCTGCGACTGCCATCTCTCTGTCCCCGCATCCAAAGATTTCCCCAGAAACGAACTGCCCCTGTCAAGCAAGCTCTCCGTTTCCTCAAATCCTGACTCCACAAGACTCAGGCCCAGCTCATCAAAAGAGTCATCGTACTCATCTTCATACTCGTACTGTGACATGAGAGCAGCAGACTTCGCCAAATCCTCAGCACCCCTAGTGTCTAGAAGTTTGAGGTCGAGCACGTCTTTGGACTTCCTTGTGTACCTCCCATATAAAGATGATGACGACAACAATGATACTGAGCCGCCCATGTTGCTGTGGCCCACTGAAGGAACAGCGTTAGAGGACGATAAATCCGCATTAGAGGATGATGTTGTCGTGGGCTCTACAAGCGCTCCTTTCCCTTTATCCTTCTTGCTCAGAGACGCTACAGACTTGGGCGCCGGAACCTCCTCTAGCAAAATGTCAAGAGACAATAGATCTTCATGGAGAGTTCCCTCCAATATCCTCTGGATTACCTCCTCCGGGCTGTGGTTATAAGCTTCAAGACAGGCAGAGAGGTACCCTTTACCATAATCTGGGAAAAGGTCTTTGATCTGACTGATCTTAGACTCGATAATCACGGCATCTTCATCTGTCTGTGCCTGATTGCTTGGTAAAGGAATTGGTGCATTCCATTCTCTCTCTGCAGCATGGGAGGAAGAAGACGTTGCAATGCGAAGCAAGTACTGAAACTGTTCCTCATCCATGAAAATCCATCCTGCATGTAGAAATTGTTTATTTTATTATTTTTTTCATTTAGTTGCTTCAACTTAATATATTCACATTCCAAAATGGTGTCCAAATGTGGGATGGGAAGATAGGAAAAGAAAAAACACATTTTTCCCAGACTGAATATACAAGCTTTGCCAAGCTCACGCGAGTGCAATAAAGCTCATGCACACACCACATTGCATGCCATGATGGCATGATAAGTCCGAGATCCAATCCATCTGTTAGAAAGAAACCACTATCTTGATGCCCTGGCCTAAGAATCAGGTTGATCCTCTGGTCAGGTGGCCCACAGTTTGAAAAACAAATGTACGGTTCTGAAAACTTGGCTGAAGTTTTCTAACCCATCTGGCTGTTTCTAATATTGGGGTCCACATGCTGAGTGGACCTGATTCATTTTGGGGAAAACAAGTAGAATGTCAAACCAACCTGATGGATGGATTGGATCTTGCACCTATGTGCCACGTTGGCACACATGTGGCATGTACATTAGCTTTAATGCACATGTGTGTGCACTTAGCAAAGCCCCACATATAGACAAAAGTAACTACAGTAGTACATGGACGATAAAACGTCATCACCATCATAGCCTTGTACCATCTGTTAGGGTCAGAACATGGATGATGTATGGTGTATATGTGAAATCACATATACTACAACCCATAATAATTCACAGAGGCTGGATTCTGCATGTTTTCCAGTACCAGTTGGTAAATGATATCAACCTATAACAGATAAGATTGGGAACATGTTGGGCAATCTGGACCAACCACTCGTTGGGTAACAACATTGAGATGGGCCAATGGTAAGAAACTGCAGTGATTGATTGAGCACTTTGAAACATTCAATCAATAAAGCTTTTGCCCCAACTTTTCTCAACAGTCCACAGATGGGTAAGGGATATGATAGTTACAAACTTTCAATCAGCACAATTATTGGGTATGGATCTCACAGAGAGGAGGCCAGCTACTCGGATGGACCAGATCCATCACTAAGGCGCACCAATTTGTTGGGTTGATACCAATTACTAATGGTACCAGGCCCTCTTCACCCTAAGACCTAATTCATTCCTACCCCTGAAAATTGCCCAAAACTTCAAAAGATCTTATCCAACAATACCATCAATGTGGTCTGGGGAAGCCACTGAAAGGAGCGACCACATCTTTCAAAATAACACAAAAGTAGATCATCCAACCAGACAAGTATATTACTTTAAGAAGTATATGAACTGTGAACTCAAATCCAACCCACTCAAGAATGATAGGAATGAAGTACTTACCACTAGTCCGAAGACTGTCAAGTCGGCTCAATATATTGTAATTCCTTTCAATCTTCTGAAGAAATGTTCCGCTGCTCTGGTTCTCCTTAAGTTGAGACGAAACTCCACTGATCTCTCTAAATGTCTGAACCAAGATGTCTCCCCTTACAGCAGGATCCTCAATTTTGGCGGGAAACATCTTTGTAGTGGTTGTAAGGGGCGTGCTGCTTTCAACTAGTTCATCGCTTAAATAGCAGAGATCCAGTAATTTCCAACCAAACTTAACTATCCTTATTGATAGCATCTTGAAATTTTCAGCAATAGTTGGAATTGCGTCCCCATGTGGATTACGTGTACCATCTACTTTGGCATTAAAAATAAGTTCAAGTCCACGTTGAAGAGATGGTAGGAATGAATCATGCAATCTCGCCAGCATATTGAGTAGTTCATCACTACCGGAACTGCATAGCAAACAGGATCAAGAGAGGCAATATTTGTTAGAGCCAATGAGAAGTTGTGGAAAGACATGAGAAACAGAGAGCCACATAGCCACATCTACCAACTTGACGGCATTTGCACAAGATCCAAGCCATCCATCAGGTGGCCCCACAGTTTACACGTGCCACACCAAAACTAGGCTGGTCCAATCATCAGGTGGTTTCACAGTACTAAAATTCATCATCATCTAAGCCTTGTCCCAGTTAACTGGGGTCAGCTGCATGAATCCTGTTCCACCCATTCTATTTGGAATGTCAAATTATTCAGATTCATCACGGAAGTTATGGCATAAGTTTGACACTAGCTGCCAACTTGATGCAACTACCCTCCTCCTTTATCCAGGCTTGGGACCAGCAAAGAGAGCAAAAAAACTGCTACAGGCACAGTTTTTTTTTTTTTTTTTTCTTCTTTTGAAAGTTAACAGAAACTTTATTGAAAAAGGCAAAGAGCCAGCAAAAACAGAACACACACACACACACACACACACACACACACACACACACACACAGAGAAGAAAAGAGTAAAGGCTATCTACAACACCCCTACAAGTCAGCCCACATATATACACAGTTACAATGAATACCAACCCTTTGTGTCAAGAGAGCAGTCTTCTGGTGCAAGACAGACCTTAGCCCACTCAAAAACTGAATACCTCGCCTTAGAGAAGACTCCCACTAAGGTACTTGATGTATTACTGAAGCATCGGTTATTCCTCTCTTGCCAGATCATCCAAAATCCCACTAGCAATGAAAGTCTCCATATCTTCCTCCCAACTTTGCCTACTCCTCACCATGCTTGGAAATTTTCAAAATTTGTTTTTGGCATCACCCATAAAACCCTGAATAGCATAAAGAAGTTTTCCCAAATCCCCCTCACAAACGAACAATGCATGAATGGATGATCAACCGACTCAGCATCCTTCCAACAAAGGGAGCATATGCATTGACTAGTGACATGCCTCGCTTGCGGAGATTGTCAACGGTGTGGACTTTCTTCTACCCCACCAACCAATCAAAGGACACAACCTTTTTTGGGGAGCCATATGACCAGATGTAATAGGAATGCACCGGAACTTCACCCACCCGCATGGGGATCCGACAACAGTGCGAAAAAAGATCTTATTCTGAAGGAACACAATTTGTCTAAATTCCATGACATCGCATCCCGATCCAGACTCACAGCTATTCCCAAAAGACAGTTCAAAAGAGAGAGGAGTTCAGCCTCCTCCCACAGGCACAGTTTAATAGACTATTACATAGGTTGATTACAATCCAGCAAAAATTGGATGGCAGAAAGAAATCAGACAATGTTCACAAAAAAACACATTGTCCACTTGCTGATTGGACTGGCCTGACTTTGGGGCCAAGGGATTTGTAAAGTGTGACCTATCAGATGGATGCCTTGCATCCTGCACAAATGCAAAAATAATAACAATAATAATAATAATAAAAGAGGAAGAAGAAGAAGAAATCAGCCAACATCTGCATTCAACAAACCCATGGGCCACCTAATAATTGGACCAGCTTGATTATGGCTTGCATCTCGCATGCACATGCAGACCGGCACGTGCAGCCACATGTAAATGTCAATCCCAGGCAATCCACACGTGGGATTAGCAGAACTCTAAGAATTGAAATCCTATACTTCAGTAAGTGAAAAATACCTTATTTCAGCAGGATAAGAGAAGTAGACAGCTGCGAGTTTGTATGCATCCACGAAGGCATCCAGCGATCCAATTGCATCATTTATGAAGTCCATGACCTGAAGAAATAACAGAAGAGTTCCTACCCACGAAAACTAAAAATCTAAACAAAAGCATACATGTACCCCACTCTAGATTTATTGGAAAAAGACCACAACTTGCCTCTAAAAAATCGGCACGTAGTCGACTGTGCCCATGATCTTCACGATCTCCAGCGGAAAATAGAACCTGCATATCATAGGCTATAAAATAAAGTAACTGTCTATGGCTTGAAATCGTATTTATGACAAATCTTGACAGCATTGATTTGTTATTTGCAATAGTTCATCACTATTTTTTATAAAAAATTTACATCAGAGGGAAGCAGAGAAAAAATGGAAAGAAAGTTGAAACTGTTTTTTCCATCATCCAAAGTTGAGCACAGAGGGATCTGTATCAGCTGATGCATCTGGGTTTTTGGGCTTTGCAGTGCATGGGCATCCATTGAATCATCCAAGCCCAAACAATGACCCCTCCAGGAAATTTAAATCATCTTGAAGAGAAGTGGAAGATGTTGAAGAGCAGGTCATTCAAGAATGAATGTGAAGAAAATGCAGACATGCCTCATATTCATGATATGAATGATGACCAAGGCAAAGGGAATGATGATGGTGATGACATGCTGATGATGATGATGATGAACAATAGCATCATTTATTAGAAAATGCATCATGGTTCCATTAGAACTAAGAATTTAAAGCTTATTCTCTTGTTTTTTAATAAGTGAGAGTTTGTATATTGAGATTTTGTACGTATATGTTATGATGTGGTGCTTTCAGAGTTCACATCCATTTAAAGTCACTGTCACTGTGATGCCGTGGACATTTAATAGCTTTGTTCAAGTCTTTAATGCTTTGTGTGGATTTCAGACATGAATATAAGTATGTGCTATAGAGGTTAGAAAATGCACATCCTGCAGTAGACATCAAGAAAAAGATAGTAATGTGGAATGTAGAAGTGAAATCGGACATCAAATTAATTGTTACATCCTAGTAAGACGGAATTCAGCATGGAGCTTCAATAATACATTTGAGAAAATTAAAAGAGACCACATGGTATCCACTATCCACTTAATCATCATGAAGTAAGAAATCCTATGGTTAAGATAGAAGAACACCTCCAAAGATGCGTTGCAACGCTGATGCATTGTGTGGACAATGCTTAGGAAATGAGCAACTGTCTTTGGCAGACTTTCAAGAAGTGTTGGCTGGGCTCTCATCGCATTAGTAACCTGGGGGAAAACAAAGCTAACCTTCAAACTAACCTCGAAATACTTGCAATCTGCATGCACAACAAATATACATGTTGCTAATAATAGTTGCATTGTGCATGATGCATCAGAACCAAAGTAAGAATTTCCATACAACATAAAAGAGCACGCAACCATTCAGATGAAATTAACATACTAGATCGAAAACAGCAGAAAATAAGGAAGATAACAGCTAGCATAAGAATTTTACATGTGAAGCTACAATTCAGTACAGCAATGGAAAACTCAACACCTTAGAAGTTAGAATATCACTCAAGGAGGTATGGGGTCTACAGTAAACGAAATGCAAGAAATGTACACTGGCAATATAGAGTTCAAAGAGATGCCGTGAAATATCATCGCAATCTATCATCTGCCTTAAGTGACGAAAAGAGTAAATAGGTCTGATAAAATTACGAGGCTACAAGCCTGCCTACACAAATCAGAGAAGAATTTACATGCTGAGAGACTTAGAACGATGATCATTGATGAAATAGTAAAAAGAGCAGATATTCAAAACCAATTAATCAGTAACGTTTAGAATGTACAACGAGACTTAATCAGCTTTGTAGAAGTAGAAGCTAGATAACCACCAACAGAAACAAATAAAGGGAACAAAAAACCAATGAAAGATTCTCTGTCAATTGCTTTGTCTGAATTACGCATTGAATATGTATGCCACAACTTAAAGAAAAGGAAAAAATAAATATATACAGAAAAGAAGACAACAATAGAACATGAGAAAATGACCTCACTATCACAAAAATAACACAGCATAGTAACATCAAACTACCACGAGGACTGACTGTCAATTCACAACCTAAACATTAAGAGCTGAAACCAACGTGTTATGGCTAAAAGAGATATGTAGCTAAGCATTTCGACTAAAAAAACTTGAATCTATCAATGAAGCTTTTCTGTTAAAAGAAAAGAAAACACATGCATGCACGCACGCAAAAAGAGGTGAAGGAATAAATCATTGAGATAAGAAGGGTTTTACCAGTAAGCTAGTCAATTCTTCATTGTCATGGCCATAGATAGCGCATATATCCAACAACTTTGGCAAGTCAAGTAACTTCTTTTCCTGCAAGAGGGCTGTACGTGGAAGGAATCAATAAGTTTGTATCAAAAAATTGATACCATGGGTATCTGCTTTCAATGCCCATGTCCATATAATCACAATTTAAGGTGAAGAAGACTTAAAAACACCTCCATGCTCTTTTGTACTGAGGCTATCACTAGCATGGGCACCAGGATCTTTATTGGAAGATCTGTAGCAAAAAGTATTCTGCAAATGGTGATGGGCTAATGCAAGGAAATTTAACAATACTAAACAGCATTCTCCTAAATAAGAAAAAAAACACAAAAATATACTCAAAAATCATGAAATAATACATACATGCGGTAGAAGACCATGAAAACACGCCGGCTTAATTCAAACTCTCCAACAATGATGCCTGCAACTATTCCTCTTACTCCGTGATGAGGGAAATCGTACCATCTATTCCTAAACTGTAGATAGCTATCCAAAAATTCGTGCAAAGAACTATCACTGGCCACTGGGAAAAAATAAAAAAAGTCACATGGCAATGGTGAAAATAGGACACCTATATCAATGTTCCAGTCAAAAAAATAACACCTTCACAGCAATTAAATAAAAGAAATATTATTTCATAATCTGATGATCTACCACATTTGCAAGAAATAATGACAATAAAGTCACAAGTTAAGCAAATCACTTATCCAGATACCCTTAATAATGTGGATGCGAGTGTGAATGTGAATGCGACATCTCAAAAGATGGTAATACATGTCATGGCTTACCTGGACAGGAACATGGCATGTTTTAATGTGGAAGAAAAATAAGGCTAGTGTGTTAAGAATTCTTTTCTTTATTATTGGAAACACTTTTTTTAATGAAATTTGGATCCTGCCCATTCAAAATGTGCTAGGTACTAACACTTCTGTCATAGCAGTATCCAGTAACCCCCAATTGGACCATCCAATCAGTCACCTCCAATTCTTAATAGCCGAAGCCTTCTGATAAGGAGTCAAGTGGCTCATGTTCTCCCTGGGATTCCCTTCCAGGTGAATCATGGAAGTTATCTGTAGGAGTTGCTAGGGAGGCCGAGTGCAAATCTCCAATATATAAAAACTCAGTAAAATCAGCTGACAAATCACAAAGACTGAAATTGTAAGCAATCTTGATGAGGACATCCAAGAACCATACTAGAGGAGGGTTGAGCCCATCTCCTTATGGCTAGAAGACCATTACACGGGGCCCACTTGGCCCAATTCACACTCCTAGCCATGTTGAAAACCTCACTTGCATGTTTGTGCATCTTTGGGGACCCCACACTGGGAAGATGCGTGTGGGCTGCATATAGGAGCTTGATGGACACATTTGCACTGTTGGATTTCAATCGTGGACCATTTTAACGATTGGAATTCAGCCGAGGACTATCCTGACGATTAAATCATCATCATCGGACATCTTGATCGTGGATCCCCATGGGCCACGAAATAGTTTAGTTATTTAGTTTGTTTACATGTTTTGTTATTTTTGGTATGACTCATATTTGTGTTGAGATTAGAGAGTTAGGAATAACTTTTAATTCTTTAAGCGTCCTTATGTTGAGAATCTTATATAAGAGTGCCTTTTTTTAAAAGGTTTGTTCTAAACCAATAAAGGGTTGGGCGTCCCCACCCTAGCCATTATACATGTTATGAATGAAAGAGATTTTTCTCCTTTTGCTTTGAGATTAAGCAACAAAAATTTCATTATGTGATTGGATTGGTGGTGCGAAACCATGGGGAGTAATTCCCTAGTTATCATTTCTAGTTTTTCTCTTCTCAACAAGGTATCATCTTATCTTATCTTCTTTTTTTCTTCAATCTTCATCTCTTCTTCTTCTTTCTTCTTCTTCTTTCTTCTTCTTTTAAACCTTCATTCTTCTTCTTCTACAACCCCAAATCCATCCAAACCTAGTTCTCAAAACCCTAGTTTTGAAAACCCTAAATTCCTAAAACCCTAACCCTAAATCCCTAAAATCCTAACCCTAAATCTCTAAAATCCTAATTTCCCCAAAATCCCCAAAAATTTCAAAATCCCAAAACCCTAGTTCTTAAACCCTTTAACAAACCAAGATATTCCCTTCAGAATTAGATCAATTCCTATGCTATGATGGGGTCCTGGTTAATTAGTAATTTATGAGATTCGCATTGCAGGACTGTCATAGGCTTGAATTTGGACATATCATGAATCTAAATTTTTTGAATTTATGGTAAATTGGCTTTATTATGTTGTTCCATTGCTCTAGTTAATCTATCCTTTAATTTCATGGGATCATTTTAGGTTAGAACATTCCGTCCTGCATCAAATCTGACCTAAAATCCAATATTAGAGTCTATGAGTGAGAGTCCTTCAAGGGTTGCAAGTTAGTTTTGTGCGAAATGTCAGAGATTGTGTGTGCGTGTGTGCATACTTGTATGTGTGGAGTAGTGGGTATTATTATTGGTGTTTGTCTTTTCCTTTGGTGGTACACATCACACCCAGAGCATTTGGGAGTCATAGTCAAAGTAGAGGGAGACCAATGAGCTTCGATGCTAAGGAAATAATGAGCAAGGGAAACGGTGAGAGATGGGATGGTTTCATTTGCTTCAAACTTCTTTATATTCCATCACATGACCACCAATGTGGTTTCATTTACTTCAAACTTCAACATTCCACCACATGTTAGTAATGAAATATTGAAGCTATACTTCCATGCTGCCTTATGGATAAGACTTGCATGGTTGTGGGATGAGCAATTCCAACAGCTACGACACCCATTCACAGCCATTGGGCTATGGTTATGGTCACGAGTACAACCACAAATACTGACAAGGGTATGCCTATGCGTAGGATGTATACAAAATAAGAGTATGGGCATAGAGGTGTCCAGCCACACCCACAACCAGTGGCACTGTGAGTGACTGTGAGTCTGTGACAATTACAGTTAAGCTCAGTATCCACTGATGAGTATACTGGTGTGCATAGTAGAAGATAAGCACCCTTGATATATTCAAGAGTACATTGCCTGGTATCATCAGCTCTGCAAAACATTGCAATCATGTGAAGCAACAATATTATGGCTGCTTGGCACAAATAGGGACGACAACTTTGAGCTCACTTGTAATTCCATGTGAGTCCGAGACCAGTGTATATTTTGGTTGTTTTTATTGTTTTTGGTGGATTGTTTTTGTTTTATTTCTCGTATTTAATGACATTTGAATGATATGAATACGTTTTGGATATATTTGCATCACTTCTAATAGACAAATGACAATGCATAATTTTGTCCCATAAACAATCGAAAACTAGTATGAGTAGTTCCTTTTGCAGTTCTTTTTGTACATTGTGTGTTCGAAGTATCCAATCAGGTGTCTCGTAACATCTCCTGAAGTTTCACTGAAAAATTCTACCATTTTCCTAACTCTTCCCCAATGTTTTCCTTAGACTGCAATACATGTGATGTTTTCCACAACATTTTCGCATCCCAAGGGTGCAATAATGGTACAATATTGAGACAGCAAACACTGGGTGTAGTATCCAAGCCATCTACCAAGTAAGGCCAACCTTGAAGATGCTCTCCATAAATCAGGATAGCATGTCCCACCTGATTATGAGGCCAAGACATCTACATAATGGGATGCCCCTGATGGATGGGTTGGATCTTGTAGCTACGAACCATGATGGTACATATGGTGTCTCCCATGGCAAAGCTCTATAAACCATGTATTGCTAAAATTTTCTCACTTCAACCAGTTAAAGTTTTGTAACAAAACATTGTTTCATCTTGCTCACAACAAATTTCCATTCCAAAATCAAGAAATCCACTTCAACTGCTGTAAATCTTTACATATGGAGCCCACGAACTTAAACACTTCCGTATTTACTAGTACACTTCCGTATTCACTAGTAACCAGGAATATCAACCATATGCGAAACGACAAACCAACCCAACAATCCACGACGGTCATCGTCTATCTTCAATTTTCACTTGTGCATTATTCAACAGTCTTTGCAACTCCATTTAAAAACTCAAACTTCAAAGCTACAAATAGCAAGCATACGAACCAAGAATCACAGCAACCAATCCAATAAGGATATGAGCAAACTTCTTTACTAGACACAATCCACCCAAAATCCAAAATGCAATTACTGCAATTCAACAAAACTGCATTGTGGAAATGGGAGAAAAAAAAAATAACAAACATATCACCTAGAATGAATGCTACTATGATGGAGACCATGGCATCTACATGGCACATGTACAGCAATTAAAAAACCACTGATTAATGGGCCATCATGGGGATGGAACACAACCCAAAAGCAAACAAGGAAAACTGGCTATGGTATCCATCCAACTAACGGCCCGCCAATGGACGATCAATCCAAAACTGGTGTCTGATTGGCTGTGTCCAACGTGCTAAAGTTAGGATACGACGGTTAGGATCCTCCAACGGCAGTGACTTTTGGAGTCTAAGCAATCGACATGGTGGCCCACAAGATCAACCATTCTGATCACTCAACATAATTGCCACATCCTAACCACACAATTTTACTAAAGAAGGACAGCAGAAATTCACCTTCTCTCCAGAAATCTCTAGGGCTTAATCTGAGCAACCTAGACAGCTCCCTATTGAGAAGATCCACCACCCTCTGCGACTCCACCGGATCCAACGCTCCATCTTCTGTGCCGAGGCCGGTGGCGACCGCCTCATCCTGGGGCAAGTAATTTACGAAACTGCCACCTTGACTTTTAGAAACCCAATTCCCATTCGTTTCCATCCGAACCCTAATCGAAGAACTGGAACTCAAAGCGGAAGACGAAGAAGAACCGGCCGCGGCGTTATCTCGACCGTCGATATTCGAAGGCGATTCTCTCAGAGAAGATGTGAGTGGGAGATTGGAGATCGAATCTTCTCTGGATTGATTTTGGTTCTTGGGAATGAATTTTTTCTGGTATCGGACGAAACCCTTGTTCGATCGAGTAGACATGATTTTTTTTTTCTTTTTCTGTTTGAATTGGGAAGGAGATGAGAAAGAGAGAAGAGGGTGGCAGTTTTGTAAATAAGTGCAAAGATAGGGTTTTTTATTTTGTTTTGCCTTTTGGATGCCCGGTTTCTGCAATCGGACGAGCTGTGAATTTTATAGTTGCTCGAAGACGAGGAAAAAGAAGGACGGCGGCGGTTAGACGAACTTCCTGGCGCATGTTAGTAAGGACGCGGGGGTGATGAGAGGATGCGGATTGCCTGTGCCTGTGGTTGAAAGCCATGTGGGGCCCACATATATGCGTGTGAGAAATCCACTCTGCCCATCAGCTTCTCAAGCTAACAATAGGAAGGATGTCCAAAAATCAGGTGGATCCAAAATTCAGGTGGCCCACGCTCTGGAAACAACAGTGATTGAATGCCCACCATTGGAAACTTCTGAAAACTTCGTGGGGGCCACAGAAGTTCTCGATCAGGATGACACTGGTTCCTACGGTTTGGATGGCATATAAACATCATGGTCGGCTCAAGGAAAGCTTCAACCGTGAACGTTTGCATTCCCACTGTTTCTTGACGTCGGGCTCATCTGACTTTTCAATCCACCTAAGTTTTGGGATAATACCTATCGGCAGCTTGAGAAACTGATGGCCGGCATCACGGTGAATCATATCTTAAGAAATAGATGGACGGAGTCGATTTTTCTTCTGCATCACGGCCACATACGCACCAGAAATTTTGTTTGAAATACCTATCACTATCTTATCTTAACATCTGTCTTACCGTCAAGTCAATCAGATTTAACCACATCATGTCCGTATAGAAATCCCTGACAATTATCAAGTCACCGCAAAGGATTATCTACTGCCAATACATAGATGGTTGCATGCGGAGGAATGGCTATAACATATTTTCGTAACTCCAGCTCTCTAGTCTCGGAGCCTTTTTGCCTAGTGAGCTAAAGGTTATAATACTTCAAATACTAAATACTTAATATAGCGAGATTTGATTGAGCCATGTACAGTTATTAAAGATAGGGGCTTGATTGGCTAAATATTTAATGGGACAAATGTTTTATAGATCTCATCTTTGATAATTGCATGTTGCCCAGTCAGATTGATAGACCAGTAAATCTGACCACATTAGGTCACACAGGATATCCCTGTTACTCAATCATTAGGGAGTATGCTTCCAATCATATGATGTTCACTTTTCCAATACATTGTGGTAGGTTATTAATTTTGATTGTTTATTATTCTAATTTATAACTAAGATCACCTAATGTATGTTTATCTCTATCCTATTTTTTATAGATGGGTCATCTTGATTGATAGGTTATTCTTCCATATCTGTTGTAGAGAAATGGTTCTATCATACTTCAGTGATTTTAAATCCATTTTATTAATCTTGTGAAGTGGACGTTCAAAGATGAGGGCTCATAGGCCCCTAGTACAAATGAAAAATTCATTGATAAATTAGCTTACCACCTACTAGCGAGTATGGTTAAAACATTTGATCACTTGACCCAGCTTGTTCGACCTTTAGTTGAGTCACAATTTGCATGAGTCCAAGTTGAATGGTCCTGACTCACTCGAGCCAATGTGACTCGAGGACGACTTGTGCTATTGAATTAGATTGAGTTTGATTTAGTCCGAGTCAACTTGAACGAGTCACATCATACTCACTAGAGCCTTAAAATCATGCCACCAAGTCTCAATCGTCATCCAACTAACCTAGCCCTCTATTTCTCCATTTGAACTACCTTGTGGTACTTTTGGGTCCGTTGAAAGGTTTATACTTTTTTATAATGTGCTCTTTATTTCAGTAGTTTGATTGTCTCCTCTTGAATTGCAAACTAAAGTTAAAAAAAAAATCTACTAATTGAACGTTTTGACATATTTAAGGAGCTAGTGTTATTGTTGATTTTGTCTAAATATATAACTTTGATATGTCAGGAATAACAGGATTTTCTACTAGAAAAATGCATGAAAGAAGTTTTTTTCTTTTAGATCAATACCAAGACCTCAGTTTTGAAATGAGGTATCTTTCACTCATCAATCTACCACTTGAGTTATGGATCAGGGTGTACATATTTATTCACTTGGTATACTTGCATCTTAATTTATGTCTATTCAAATAGTCAAGCCCAATATAAATATGAATGTTCAAAAAATGATATGGGAGTATACAAACTTGAGCGTAAATTAATGTACATTTATTTGTTGAATATTAACCATTAACAATTTTTTATCTTAATTGTTGCTTATATATTTTGCAATGAATCAGTTAGAATTATAAGTTCATTATCACTTTTAGGTTATGACCTCAAAGAGCAACTCATATGACCATGCTCTTTACATTTTTATATTGATTCTTCACATTATAGTAATATATTTTCACATTCCAATGACGTCTTTTCCCATCTCAAGAAAATAGTTTTTTCCTGTTATAAAAATATTTTATTTTTCTGTATAAAAACTTTTAAAATTCTATTATTATATTGAATTCTTTTTAATTAATTGACATAAACAATTAGTTACATACTTAACTAATTTATTTAATGAGTTTGGATCAAATCATTTATATATTATAGGATTATTGGTGCCTCTCTTTAACTCAACATTGCATTTTAACACATATTCTCGATTTTAACATAATAGTCAGTTGATGAGAAAAAAGATCAAACCCAATTAATCTTAGTTGTGGATCAAGTTAGAGAAATTACGCAATAAAGATCTGTCATCTAATTCAATGGTGCAAAACGTGTTCTTTTACTTTATATAATATTTAATTTTGTTGAATGCATTAAGTTAAAATCCTTTTAATTTATATTGTTTGTAAAACCATATAATTATTAACACACAATATTAAAGTAAAGTTCTGTTTTATGCATTTGACAAATAATTTATGTAAGATCTTCATGTGATAATTTGATTATCAACCTAATATGTGATTAACTATATGTATATCAAATTTATTATTGACTTTAAATGTATATACTTATATACCCTTATAATAATAAACTCACATATATAGAACTGCAATGCCACATTGTTAAGCATATAAGCTCATTTTCAAGTTCCATGTAACAGTGTAGTACGTTAAAAACATAATTATATCCATATTATATATATATATATATATATATATATATATATATATATATATATATATAGAGAGAGAGAGAGAGAGAGAGAGAGAGACAAATGTTCACCTGCGCACCAGTTCTCATGAGAACTTGTGAGAACTTTTTCAGAACTCATCTCTCGTTATACGAACCCAAAATCTAAACAGTCCACATGATGCAACAACCCATGAAACCCGTATGGCCTAACTTTTATCCTTATTCCCATAGTAAAGAAAAATAAATCAAGGGAGTAAATTGTTTTCTTTTGTCATGGCCCACCAAAGTTTTAGATCAGGGGGAGAGTTGAGCCTTTGGGGGTTTCATGGAGTGCTGTATAACATGGACGGTTTACAGTTTGCGTTGATATCACAGAAGGTGAGTTTTGAAAAGGTTCTCACGAGTTCTCGTGAGAACTGGTGCATAAATAAGTATTCCTACAAACACATAACAATCATGTTCATACATAAAATGATGATTTTAATCTTATATATATAAAAATATCTTATTTAAATTATTGTTGTCACCGTATTGGGCCTATCATATATGTTTTAGCCCATAAGATAAAATGTACTTATATAATCTTATTAAGACATTCTGACAATTATTTAATTATTTTAATAATCAGTTATAGATTATGAATGCATTCAAAATACAAAATTAATATTTTTATATACCAGGAATGTATTCATATTCAAATTTAAAATTCATGTATATTAGGAATATATTCAAAATTTAAAAATTGTACATTCACTTTAAATATTAGAACCTCTTAAGATTTTAATAATAATAAAAAAGTTCAAACCAAAATCTTTGAGTTTTTATAATATCCAAGTACCATATTTCTCATAGTCCATCAATAATGGTTACTTTATCTTTCTCATCTCCATCTTTTCTCTCAACTAACATTAATCATTATCTCCCAATTAAAGTATTACAAATAAATTATCTCGTGTGGCATTATCAATTTTTACTAATTCTTAATTAAAACGATCTTATGAGATTTATAAATGGTTCAGCACCTTGTCCACCACAGTTCATTACTATAAAAGAAAGTACGTTTTTTAAATCAATAAAGAATACATCGATTTGCCATCGTCGAGATCAATTATAATCAAGTTCGATCATCTCTTCACTAACCAAAGCAGTCCATATTCAAATCATTGGGCTATTCACATCTAAAGGTATATGAGATCATTTCTCAATAACTTATGTAGGATATTCAAAGACTAGAATAATATAACTTCGTATATAGTTCCATCAAATAAATAAATGAATATATTTATGTCAGAAGATTTTCTATGATTAAAATAACAGCCAATCAACTTGCTGAGGCATTCAAACCAATTCAATGATAATGATTATTTTCTCTACATACTTAAATGATTGGATCTGAATATAGTCCATTTATAACTTTCATAACTGCTTGTTATGTTCAAAATTATTTTTTAACCTACATGGTCTCCTGTTAACTGAAAAAAATTATATCAATGAAGTCTTCATTCAACAAAATATTATTTTTATTAATACTGTAACTAAATCTTCAATTATTCAAGTTATGACAAAGTAAAGTATAAAGAACGTTGGCGAAACCAACAAATTTATCATAATCATGGACGTAGCCAAAACTCAAATTGTTATACTTAACCTACTTATTTTGGACAATGCACTAAACCAATAAATTTGTTTAATTAAAACTTTATCAAATTGTCATACCAATTTTATAATCATACAAGTTATACATTATTCAATGCTATCATCGCTTTAATCACATGTATTTTCCAAACAATAGAACTTATCGTAATGCATACTATGCAGTCCAATCATACCCGTATAAAATTTGGTATCCACATAACATCTGATATTAACAAGCTCTCTCTCTCTCTCTCCACAAAGACTATTATGACAAATATCGGTGAGAGTAAGAAATGGTACAAGTTTGCTTATATATCACACTGGCAACTCTTTCTTACATACTCATTCTGTCATTCATTTACAGTTTTTTTTACAAATACGTTATATGTCTCGTATATTATAAAGAATTGGATTCATGCTTATCAATATGTTGGTGATAATAATGTCTTTCTTGAATTTCATCACACTCGCTTTTTCATTAAAAATTGTCATTCTAGAAAGACACTTATTCATGAAATGCGTAAAGGCAGCTTATATCAACTCATTAATCCTAAAAAAATTTAAAAAAAATAAAGAGACACTTATTAGTGAACAACTAACTATCTAAAACAATGACATTGTCGACTCGGGCATCCTTCCTTTCGCATAGTTCACAGAATCCTGATTAGATTTTTTATTCTAACCATTTTAAATAAAGACCATCATATATATGTAGTCTACTAGATGGAAAAGTCTCACAAATTTTTATTTTCGAGTTCATCTTTAATAAGCACTAGACATTTAAATCTCATATACTCTAATGTATGGAGTATGACTCTAGTATCATCCATATATAGACATCATTACTATATCCATTTTTTTTATAATTTTATAAAGTTTACATAGATTTTTTCATTACTCAATAAATCAGATGTTTACTTTACTTTTTAAAAGTTCAAAGTCTATCTCAAAATTTTCATCAACGAGATATACCAAGTCACATTCACATATATACCATGCACTAAGAACCAATTTGTTAATGCTCTAGCTACGCTAGCATCTATGCTAGAGATTTTACAAAGGACACCCTGGTGGGAACTAGCACTCGAATTATAAGAACCTATGTTCTATCTTCTGACTAAAAAAGTCGAAACACCATCCAAAAAAGTTGTCTTGGTATACAAACATCAAGCAATACCCAGAGAGTCAAGTGTCCCTGAATGTGCCACGTTAACGGACCATTGCACGATCCAATGCCTTTTTGTTCAATACATTATCAACGACGACATCTTCTACATGCGGTCTTTTAATCAAGTCCTACTAAAATGCATGGATGAAGTTGGGTTAACAAAATTTATGATAAAAATTCACGATGGAATCTGGGGGCTACATATGAATGAGCATATGATGGCTAAGAAAATCATATAGTTAGGATATTTTTGGCTCACTATGGAATCAAAATTTTGCCAACACGTCATAACATTATTTAAATGTTCATGAGCACACAAATTGGATCAATTCCCTTGCTTCAAAATTATACAAACTGACAACACTATGACCCTTCTCAATATGGGGAATCAACGTCATCGATAAGATCAACCCTAAGGCATCCAACAATAATGAATACATCTTGGTGGTAATTAATTACTTCACCAAGTGGGTGGAAGTAGCATCATATATCACTATCATAACCTCACATGTGGTACAATTTTTGAAGAACAATATCATTAGCATATACGACATCCCTCAAGCCACTATTACATACAATGATACACTCTTCATGAATCAAAAGGTCGAGAAATTTCTCGATCAGGTCCCTATCAATCATAGATGAACAGAGGGATTAAAGTTGCCTACAAAATACTCACGTGCATCCTTGAGAAAATGGTTAAGACCTTGAGCTTAGATTAATGTACATTTATTTGTTAAATATCAACTATTAACAAATTTTTATCGTAATCGTTACTTATATGTTTTGCAATGAACTAGTTCGAATCATAAGTTCAGTATCACTTTTAGGTTATGATCTCAAGGAGCAGCTCACATGACCATGCTCTTTACATTTTTATATTGATTCGTCACATTCTAGTAAATATATTTTCACATTTTAATGACGTCTTTTCCCATCTCAAGAAAATAACTTTTTTCTATTATAGAAATATTTTATTTTTCTATATAAAAACTTTTAAAATTCTATTATTATATTGAATTCATTTTAATTAATTGGGGTGAAAAATTAGTTACATAATTAACTAATTTCTTTAATGAGTTAGGATCAAATCATTTATACATTATAGGACTATTAGTGCCTCTCTTTAACTCAACATTACAATGTAACACATATTCTCAATTCAAACATTATAGTCAGTTAATGAGAAAAAAGATCAAACCCAATTAATCTTAGTTGTATATCAAGTTAGAGAAATTATGCAATAAAGATATGTCGTCTAATTCAACGATACAAAACATGTTCTTTTACTTCATGTGATATTCAATCTTGTTGAATGCATTAAGTTAAAATCCTTTTTATTTATATTGTTTGTAAAACTATATAATTACTAACATATGATATTAGAGTAAGGTCTTATTTTATGCATTTGACAAATAATTTATGCAAAATCTTCATGTGATAATTTGATTGTCAACCTAATATATGATTAACTATATTATATCAAGTTTATTGTTGACTTTAAATGCATATACTTATATATTCTTATGATAATAAACTCACATATATAGAATTGCAATGCTACATTGTTAAGCATAAGCTCATTTTTAAGTTCCATGTAAAAGTGTAGTACGTTGAAAACATAATTATATGCATTTGGATATATATATATATATATATATATATATATATATATATATATATATATATATATATATATATATATATATATATATGAGAGATGCTTACACACAACTAGTTGGACACTGCGTTTTGGTCCAACTACCTAAGCATTTAATGAGAGAGAGCATTTGCTTCACCTTAGCTTTTTAAGAGGCCTCTTGAGAATGATCCCCATCGTGTGAGGGCCCCATTGTGGTGTTAATGTAAAATTCACCTTGACCATCAAGTATGTCAACCCATGTTAGACGTAGGAACCAAAAATCAACTCTATCCATGGTTTAAGTGGACCACACAATTGGAAATAGAGTGTGAAAAAGCTTACCTTCCAAAATAATTCCTTGGATGAGGTACACTTAAATCAAGTATGGGCCTCATTTTTAAGTCCTACGTCTAACCTTTGGTGTAACATCTAATGGTTGGAGTTGATTTAATTTACTCATAATTGTGAGTATTATAAAAATCAGAAGTTGACATCTCTCCTTCTATTGTTCTATTGGTGTGGCTTACCTAAATCAATAATCAGTTTGATATTTTGTACCAAGACGTAGAATGAGATGACACATCTAATGGTCAGACTGGATGTCACATGCATATCACGATGGATCCAATAAAAATAAGTTTATACATTCCTCTTCAGCCGTTAAGTTTCTTCGGCTCCATTATAAGAAAAAAGTGCTTATTATATTTTTTGAAAAAAAAAGAGTGGATTAAGTGAGGGCCCTTCGTCATGTAACACAGTTCATCCCTGATCATGCAGCCCACATTGATGTAGGTATTGTATATACACGTTGTTCATTAGTTTTTTTGGCTCATTTTAAAATATTAATCTAAAAAATGAAGTAGTTATAATTCTCAAGTGGCACACACCATAGGAAATAGTGGATATTGAACTCTCACCATTAAAAATTTCCTAAGGCTCACTGTAATTTTTTACTTGTCAACCAATTTATTGATAAATTCACAAAGACCTTAATGAAATAAATTAAAAATAAAAAATAAATTTCAGTTTGGTTCAAAACTTTTGGCTCACAAAAAGTTTTTAATGGCTAATCATCACAGTTTCTGTGGTATGGTCCACCTGAGAATTTTATCTATTTCATTTTTTGAATCATATCTTATCATGAGCTGAAAATATCGATGTCAGGCATCGATATACAATACATATATCAAGGTAGGCCCCAGGGTTAGGGGTGCACAGTACTACTTAATTAGGACAAGTTGCACCTAATCCACTCTCACTTTTTTCGAAACACACACCTTTTCTCTTGAAATCTGAAGAAGTTTAATAAAGGGAGAAAAGGCCTACCTTGACTTTTGATATGGGCCACTGAGTTTTATATATATATATATATATATATATATATATATATATATATATATATATATATATATATATATATATATAAGATCTATTCCGACCATTAGATGTGCACTCTCATTGTAAGTCTAGAGCTAAAATATAAGGAAGACTTGTAGTTTAAGTGAGCCACACAAATAGAACATTTGAGAAAAATACGTCCACTTTTGATTTTTACAGGACCCCAATCATAAATATGTAAAATCCACTCCAACCATTAGATGAGACAGAAAATTATAGGTGTGGGACCGAAAAATAAGATCCACAGGTGATTCAAGTGGGCATCATTAAATGAATCATTTTGGAGGGTGAGACATTTCATCACACTGTTTCCAACTGTGCAGTCCACCTGAACCACCAATGAGGTTGTTTTTCAGTCCATAAGTCTAACATCGGGTGACACACATGATGGTCGGGTGGATTTTACATTAATACGACAAAAGAGCCCACCCAAGCCATTAATCATTTTGAAAGACCTGTTTGAAAGGTAATGTGAAACAAAGTCCTATCTCGGTATATATATATATATATATATATATATATATATATATATATATATATATATATATAGAGAGAGAGAGAGAGAGAGAGAGAGAGACGAATGTTCACCTGCGCACCAATTCTCATGAGAACTTGTGAGAACTTTTTCAGAACTCATGCATCTCCCGTTATATGAGCCCAAAATTTGAACATTCCACATGATGCAACAACCCATGAAACCCCTATGGCCTAACTTTTATCCTTATTCAAATTTTGGTGGACCATAGCAAAAGAGAAATAAATTAAGGGAGAAAATTATTTCCTTTTGTCATAACCTACTAAAGTTTTAGATCAGGGTGAGAGTCAGGCCATTGGGGGTTTCATGGGGTGCTGCATCACATGGACGGTTTAGATTTTGTGTCAATATCACAGGAGGTGAGTTCTGAAAAACTTCTCTCAAGTTCTTGTGAGAACTGGTGAGAAAGTATTCCTACACACACATGACAATCATGTTCATGCATAAATGATGATTTTTATCGTATGTATGTAAAAATATCTTATTTAAATTATTGTTGTCATCTTATTGGACCTATCATACATGTTTTGGCCCATAAGATAAAATGTAGTTGTATAATCTTATTAAGGCATTCTGACAATTATTTAATTATTTCAATAATTAGTTATAGATTATAAATGTATTCAAAATACAAAATTAGTATTTTTATATACTAGGAATATATTTGAATTCAAATTTAAAATTCATGTACATTAGGAATATATTCAAATTTTAAAAATTGTACATTCACTTTAAATATTAGAACCTCCTAAGATTTTAATAAAAGAAAAGCTCAAACCAAAATCTTTGAGTTTTTATGGTATCCAAGCAACACATTTCTCATGGTCCATCAACAATGGCTACTTTATCTTTCTCATCTCCACTCCTCTTTTAACCAATATTAATCACTATATCCCAATCAAACTATTACAAATAAATTGTCTCGTGTGGCATTATCAATTTTTACTAATTCTTAATTAAAACAATCTTATGGATTTGTAAATGGTTCAACACCTTGTCTACCACAATTCATTACTACAAAAGAAAGTACGCTCTTTAAATCAATAAAAAATACATCGATTGGCCATTGTCGAGATCAACTATTATTAAGTTGGATCGTCTCTTCACTAACCAAACCAGTCCATATTGAAATCGTTGGGCTATCCATATCCAAAGATATATGGGATCATCTCTCGACAACTTATGTAGGATATTGTAGACACTGAAAATCGGTACCCACGCTGGTTTAAATGTTATGTTTTTTGTGATGGAGTGACGGGCTGATTTGTGGATGTTGGAGTCACCACTAGCCAAAAAATCTCGAAATCCCGTGGTCGGCTAAAACCTCGGAATACATAAGATGAGGAAAATTCGAGGACTCCCCTACATTAAATTGACTCCTGGTCTACGATCCGGGATTCTGGGCAAGGGACCTCAATTACAAAGAGGGAAGGTGTTAGGCACCCTCTCTGCCCGTACAAATGTACGGTATCTACTCAGTGTAGTAAAATAATCTCAAGGGATGATGGATGTTGTGGCCGAGATGGGACTAGGCACACACGTGGATTTTTGATGCGGCAAGATCCGAGATTTCAGCAAGCTATAGAGTATACGTCCAACGACGTGTCTAGAGGGCGGATGTGATGATGCTTATGCAAAAAGATAAAAAAATGAACTAGATCACTAGAAATTTCTAATGTGACAGGATCCGATATATGGTAAGTCACAGAGCATACGTTCACTATAGATCTAGAGAAGCAGGAGGGTTGAGAAGGGAATAAATGTCATGATGAATGCTTGTATGTAAAATGAATAGATCTTTGGCTCGATCTTGAGTAGGCTAGGACATGGACCAAAACATGACCAATCCGGGCTAGGCTTATGGGTTGGAGAGGTTAAGAGGAAGGCTATGGGGATAGCTAAGGAAATCTGGACTTGAAGGCTTGAGAGCTCCTTCTCATTCCTTCACTCTCTTCTCTCACTCTCTCTTAAGCTTGGGAGGGGGTTTCTTGGTTGTTGGGGTGTGTTGAAATGAGAAGAGGAGAGGGTTATTTATAGCCTTCTCCAATGGTTGAATGGTAAATAGGTGGTAGGTAAAGGTTAAAAAGTTGGAATGGAGGCTTGTGATTGGCTAAGGAGAGAGGAGCGTCACGTGACACACTCTCATTGGCTTATGAGGCTGGTAAAATGGTAAATAGTGAAGATTGGGGGGGTAAATTTAGGAGAAAGTTGACTTTTGGGCGCTGGGACAGCTATCCGCACGTAAGCTGCGAGCGGCGGCACTTGAAGTATCGTAAGCGGTAGTCAGACTACCGCCCGGGCTCAGTTCGGGTCAGTTTCGAGCGTGCGAACTTTGTACATTGTGCGGGTTTGTCCAGAAGTCTCCTTTTGGAGTTTTCGGCTCAGAAAGGTGGGTTTTGGGTTGGGTGAAGGGGGTCTTGGTCAGGGTATAGGGTATAGGTGGGGTTGCATGTGTTTTGAATGGTTTGGATTGAGGTTTTGGGTCTTGGTTTGGCAGTTTTTTGAGATTTTGGGGTCCAGATTAGGTTTAAGCTGGGATTAAGGTATGGTGTGATCTCGGTTCGTGGATTAACTTAACCTTCTCAAGATGTAGCCTTGGTGGGGTGTCTACAGATGCCCCTCTTTGACCTAGGTTGCGAGCAACCGACGGTCAAAGCGAGTGGACACCCCACCCCTCTGGTCAGAAAAAAAAGGGGGCAGTGGCTTGAATCTGTTGTCTGTCATTGTATCATTGTTAGTTGACTGTTTGGAAAAGAGATGACTTGCACATACCACAAGGGTTGAGGAGAACGTTGTGATTGCCTACTGCGCATTTGTCGCGGGTTTACGGATCACCAATCACAACCCTTTCACATCAGATTATTAATAGCATTGGATGGTAAGTCTGAAAAGTAAGGGCCTCTGTGCATTTATCGCGGCTTTACGAGGATTCCCGTACTATTTGGTATGTTGTTTCTTTGCTACGTAATCACCCTACGAGTATTCGGTCTGTTTGATTGTCAAAGTGGTTAGCTGCCCTGAGCATTGGTGCGGCCTTACGGGAAACTCACTATGCCAACTTGGACTCAATTAAATTTTCTGAACATCCTGGACTAGATATGTGCAGGCAATCTATTACCATGCAGTCTGCTAATTTTGATACTTTGGTTACAATCGATTGTTATCACTTCAAATTTGATGGTTCTTTCCAGAGATAGATCCACTCATTTTACTAGCATTCGTATGATTGTCCAGATATAGAGTTGAGGCAATCGTACATGTATCATGTACGGATTCAATCATCCACTGGAGAAACCGGAAGAGATCGAATCTTATTTAGCTGTTTGCACTGACCGCAACTGGAGAATATGGAAGATTCCTCAGTGTACTGCGCGCCGCGTGCGTTTGAAAACCTTTTTTGAAAATCTATTTCCCTTTGAAGCTAGACTCCTTGGGAATTTTATTTGAAAATATATTTTTTTAAATTTTTTGGAAAATGTCCATTCAATTTTGCGGATGGGCGTCGTCGTTTAGTTTTTATTTGCTCAAGTAAACAGTCGTGTTGCCTCCACTGTTGAGTTGGCGGGGCTAACGATTTTTATTTGAGGTATTTTTTTAGAATTTTTTGAAACATCCGTCCGATCTCGCGGGAGGGCGTCATTGTCCGATTTTATTGTACAGTTTAGATCAAATAGCCAGATGGCCTCCACTAATGAATTAATGGGGCTAATGGGTAGGAATATTTTTTTGGATTTTTGAAAGATCCGTCCGATCTCGTGGGAGGGCGTCGTCGTCCGGTTTTATTTCACAGTCTAGATCAAATAGCCAGATGGCCTCCACTAATGAATTAACGGGGCAATTGAGGAACATAAGCCTGATTTGGGCATGTGGACCTAGGACCATGGGCCTCGAAATTGGGCTTGGGAAATGGGTCTTATTTTGGATATGTGGGCCTAGAAAATGGGCTTGAAAACATGGGCCTTGAACCATGGGCCTTTGGACAATGGGCTTGGTGGGCTTTTGACATGTGCGCCTTATGGACTTTGAACCTATGGGCCTTGTGTGTTTTGAAATGTAGGCCTCTGGGCTTTGAACTGTGGGCCTTGTGGGTTTTGAGATGTGGGCCTCTAAGGCTTTGAACTGTGGGCCTTATGGGTTTTGAAATGTGGGCCTCTGGGGCTTTGAACTGTGGGCCTTGTGGGTTTTGAAATGTGGACCTCTGGGGCTTTGAACTGTGGGCCTTGTGAGTTTTAAGATGTGGGCCTCTAAGGCTTTGAACTGCGGGCCTTATGACTTTTGAAATGTGGGCCTCTGGGGCTTTGAACTGTGGGCTTTATGAGTTTTGAAATGTAGACCTCTGGAGCTTTGAACTTGTGGGTCTTATGGGTTTTGAAAAGTGGCCTCTGGGGCTTTGACTTTGATTTTGTGGATCCACGACTTTGTTGACTGCTTGTCCTATATATGCATGAATGCTTTTTTTTTAGTTTTTTTTTTTATATAAAGAAAGGAAAACGATGTATAAAAAGACTTTTTTGAAAAGGAATGAAAATTTTTATTTGTGTCAAATTTGTTGGTGTTAGCTTATGTTTGGATTTGTGCTTTGGATGGTGGAATCAGAATATTGAACTTAGCCCACGTCGAATCCGGTATTTTGAGTTGTTTACTAGGGATCTCGGTTCCTTGAGATTAGCACATACTAGGATCATGCCCCTTGGATTTGGGTAGAGTTTGACGGAATTCTGATCCGGGACTTATCTTTTCCTTGTGCTTCTTCACTCTGCTTGTTGCTTTGGCTTCTCTTGTTCCTGCACTTTTTGTTTCTTTTTTTTTATAGCTATTTTTGTCCGTAGCGCCATTTCAGGTTTTCACCACGACTGCTTTCTCATCATTTTTTCCCATGGCGTCCTTTCAAATTTTCACCATGTCCTGAGTTTTTGCTCTTGCCTACCCCTTAGCAGCTGTGCTCTTTTTACCCTTGGTGCCTTTTCAGGTTTTCACCAAGTCCGCTACATGCCTGTTATTTTTACTCGAGGCATGTCACGCCCCAGACTCGGTAACCGGACCTCATAAGGAACCCGATGACCGATTCTGGTTGCAACAGCCTCCGTAGTACCCCATTCTCAGCTCCTGAGGTAAGTTCCGATCCTTGGATCCTACAAGGAGGATTTTCACAAAAATATAATCATTTCCAATACAAGCATACCCAAGATCACAACAAGTAAATCTGAGAATAACAAAGGCACACATCACAAAATTCACTAAGAATTTGAACTTTTACAAGCTTACATCAGGTCCAAAAGGACATACATAAGATAACAGAAGAAAGAAGGAAGAGAATCTGCAACACTAAGTCCTCAGATCACACACCTATCCAAGCTCCCCTGCTAAGACGCCAACTTACGATTTCCTGCACGCATCAATCGTGCATAAGCTTATAAAAAGTTTAGAGGGTGGTGAAAGTGTGTGACAATAGTGCTCAGAAGAAGATAGAGAATGTAGAAGGGAGTCACGATTAATACTAATACCACTAGTCTTACCAAGGCGATCATGAACATAAGAAGCTATGCCAAGGCAGTATGATAATGTAGGAAGTCATACCAAGGCTATATAGTGCAATGCGTAATGTAATGCAATGAGTACCGGGCGCCTTACCAAGGTGGTACATTATGAGGCTTACACAGCCGATGCAAATGCAATGCGAAGTAATGTCAGTGCTCAAATCTAATCCACATATCAAGTACATTTTCATCATAAGGAAATCACCGGGGTCCATTACACTACTGGATGACTGCCGCTCTACAGACCCCACACAGTCAAACGAGCGTAAGAGACCTCAGTACCCGCCTGTGGACAACCAATCACCAACAAGGCCTGAAGGTAGCGGACCCATTCACGAGCTGGTCAGACTCAGCCTAGCAATGCCCTCTTACATCAGGCAAATAAGGCCACACCCCTATCCAACCGACTACACGACAGTGGGAGTCGCGGCCTAACGGTATAAGGCCCTCGTGCGCTCATATATTCCACTCGGTCACGGCGTTAGAGCAGATCTTTGGTACCATAAAAGTTTTGAGAATTTCACCCATGGGCATCCTATGCACTCGGTATGCTCAAGTAACATTTTCGGTGTCCAAACATTGCCATCCATGATGTATCTGTAGAGGCTACAACCCTGATGAAGCAAGAGCGATAATGCTCATATGTTATACAATGCTAGATGCATGAATCACACAATCAACCATGCATCAATCCCAAGCATCCAACATGCTCAAGAGGGGATACTACGTCCCTCGGCGAAAGTATTATGCAATGTCCAATGACATAATATGACCACACACACATAATGTCAACCAAGCATACAATGATGTACATGGACCATGAAGATGGGTCTAGACGCATTATGCGATGATACACAAAGTAATACACTCCTCTTATCCAAAAAGGGACTAAGATTTAGTATTTAGCCAATATTCATAAGGAATCTCACCTCTAGTGGGGGCCCATTTACCTAGGATAACCCACGAGACTAAGTATACAAACTATGGGTCTAAGCGATATAGAAATGAGCCTAATAAGAGCCTAAGATAAGTATCCAATCACTCTTAAATACAACTGGGCCTAGAGGGGGTCCATAATGGGGGCATTTAACTACCATTCCCCAAAAAGGCATATCAATCATGAATGATATGGATAGAATGCCCAAGGCCTACATTAAAAATAAAAATAAATGTAACTAACCATATACATATATATATATTCCTCATAATAGACCATAAAAAGATAAAATATCACTTTTAACAACATGGGCCCCAAGGGAAAGTTAAGGCCCAAGGCTCAATTTTCAATGGCCATAGAATCCATGCATTGAGTCAGACTTGGTGGGCAGCCCGTGTACACAATATACGACTAAATAAGTTTAAGTTTGGATGAAAAGGGCCCAACTACATCAGCCCAATAACTTAACAATTTAAGTGGGCAACTAAGGGCCCAATACTATCATTGTCTTAGCCCACAAGTTCATTAAAATGGTGGAAGTTGGCCTAATATATGGTTAGGCTAAGATGGGATGACCCTATCTACTCTGGGCCCATGGAATGCCCTAAAAAAAATCTGATCTAAGATGGGGTCCTCATCTGATCACTAAAGGTGACCCCAAAGAATGCACTGATAAAGCCCAAAGATTATAAGTATGTAACACACACACAAGTTCTCAATATGGTGGGCCCCACAGCCAAATAAAGTTTTAACCATAAAATTTTACATTTAAGGCCCTTTGATAAACTTTTGGCCAGTTTAACTTCCTAAACCTGCTAAGGTCCAGAAATCAGTTAACTATGTGGAAATAATCTCATGAAAGCCAACTATATTCGTTGAGGGACCCCACCAGATGGAGAGTGTGTATATATCATGAAAAGATCAAGGGGGCCTGTTACTGGATTGTGAGTCCAGTAGTAACCCAAGGCAGAGAATACATCCATAATCGGGCGATCCAAGGTTTGGATGGCCTGGACCAAACATGCATTAAGGTAGGTTCCACATACATACACATTAAGCCCTAAACAAACGGCCTAGGGTATATGGTGGGCCTTTAACCATTCATAAAGAAACCCATAGGCCTACCTTAGGATCACCCAGGAAGACATTCAACCTCAACTGGCCTCCAAGAGATAGCCCGCCATTACTCATATAATATAAGGTCTAAAGCCCACGCAATGCATGGCCTACTGGGCCATACACCAAGCCCAACTTATGGGCCAAATAGTGGACCCTCAAGTAAGGTTTGAGCCCAACTACAAAGGTCATAATTCCACATATTGTGGTGGACTTCATAGGCAGCCTAGTAATTCATTTACATGGGCAAGTTTTACATTTAACACAAGTGAGTTGGACCTCACTTTTAGCCTAAGTACAGGGTCAATTTAGTGGGCAGCAAAGAGCCCAACTTCTTGCATATTATTGCCCTTAAGCCCATCATAATAAATGAGAGAGTATAGCCCCAAGATTAATGCGCCTATCCAAAAGAAGTGAGTCCAAAAGACATAATCACTGCCACAAAAGGGGTGGTCATGCATATACTATATTACATAATGGGCCCTAAGCAAATGGCCCAAAACAAAAGTCATCTGATTCATACATTATGGTGGACTAGAGGTCAGCCCATAAGTCCAAGAATATACAAGGACGAGACCTATACCGATAGGGTGGGCCTTACCTCATCAGATAAAGACTTAACAAGGCCCTTCGCAATATGCATTTATGTGGGCTTTGCAAGTCAGCTCATAATTAAACACTTCATGAGGGCATCAAGGCCCATTAATACACATGATCAGCTTATAGACAGCCCATTGGGCTCGTAAATCAATAAGGTCAGCCCTTGCACAATCTTGTGCTCAAGAAAGAAGCTCCCAGCCCATTGAGCCTATAAAACTATTAAAAATTCTAGTTAAGGCTAGCCCACAAAATCACTACAAAGGTGGGCCTCAAGGGGGCACTCATTAAGCCCAAAATGTCTAAGAAAGGAAAGCAATGAGTGTGTGCAATACTCTCTCAAATCTGGTGTGCCACAATAGTTCCTAAACAATCAACCATGTAGCAAATTTTGGGCCCCTTACTGGAATTCCAGCCCACTCATTTCCTGGGCCTGTTGGAGTCCAAAAATTTATTTAATTTAGATGGGTTATTGACCCATGGTGATTCACATATATTACAGTAGGCCCCACTAGATAAGAAGGAAGATATACAACACCTACTTCAACTGGGTCATACCATTAGAATGCAGGCCCAGCAACCCAAGGTAAGGGTGTGCCTGGGTATTTGACCCAAAACTGGTCTAAATTGCAGGCCACACCACGGTCGGTACAGAGGTTCGATGGCCCTAAAAAATTATAGGGTGGTCCGTCCATGGGTATGCCACACCCCCATAAAATTTTTTAATTTTTGGATATTTAAAAATATTTTAATTAATTCAAATAAAACAATTTATCCTGAAACTCGGACTGATCTAGACACCATATTATAGTGGGCCGGTCCAACCACTCCCATGGTGTGTACAGGAGTCCAATGGCTCCAAAATTTTGCAGGTAGGTCATAACATGAGTTTAACACATCTCTATAAAATTTTACAGTTTTTAAACACTCAAAAGTATTTTAATAAATTTTAAAAATATAATCTATCCAGGGTGAACTATTGTTGTAATGTAACTGTTCTAAATTTGGGCCATCCAAATGGGTAGGTTCTGGGCCTCCAAAATTTCTGAAATTTGGACCCAAGGTCCCTCATCAAGCCTAAATCAACATGGAGCTCAGAAATATGACCCACCTTCTGAGAAAAATATTTTTAAAATTTTATTTTTATGAAACTATACTGCTGGACTGCACAGAAGAATGTTTCTGGCAGTCCAATATGTTGGACCACCCGTTTAGATGCCCAAATAGGGTCCATTGGCCTTAAAAGTTTGCAGGTAGTTCATAAAATGGGTGGACCACATCTCTGTAAATTTTTAGAATTTTTAGACACCCAAAAATATTTTAATAAATTTTGAATTTCCAACCTGTCTAGGGTGGAATGTTGCTGGAATGGTGCAGAAAATTCAGACTGTCCACCCCACTTGGACCACACTTTTGGGACCTCTATCAAGATTGGATGGGGCTGAAATTTGGGGACACATCAAGATGAGATCCCTAACTTTCAGAAAAATATATTTGATGGGTACAAAAGGTCCCTTAATCAGTCTCAAATTCAAGCCCAAGTCCAACAAAAAAAATCTGTCCAGAAATTTCTGGACAACAATGCATGCATGGAATAAAATAAATTTATGGGCCTATTAAGGAAGGGATTGGCCTATAAATTGGGTATCATGACCCACCCTAGTGGGCCTCATAATTTTTCAGAACAAACCCTCAAATTTCTACCCTTGCAAGAACATTTAAGGTGGTAAAAAGAGGCATCTAAACCATGGTGTAAGTTGAGTATAGATGTCCCTTTCTTCCTGGGCTTTTTCTTTTGGGCAATCCAGACCAACTAAGTGGACCACACATAATATTATTAGATTGCTAACTAAGAAAAGAGAAGGAAGAGCATCCGGCCATCAGGAGAGGGCTCCGCCACTATTAAGCCGTCTCCACACAATCACAACCACAAATAATAATATAAACATATTGTACAACTAGATCTTATAATGCATGGCCTAGATCTTTGAAATGAGTGGTTGGGATGCCATCCCAGCCACATGTAAGGCCCTAGATGACCCATCATACTTAGAAAAATAAGAGAAATCCACATGCAAGGGGTCCATCAAGGGAAGAATTCCATGCATGGACATGCATTTACAATGTGGGCCTCATAGCCACATCTAAATGGTTGTGTAAGATCTCCACCATTAATTGGTGGGTCTTACACATCCAAATGAGAGAGAGGAAAGAGATTACATGAGGAGAGAAAAGATTTACTTGATGAAAAAAGTACCCACCTAGATTAATATTGAAATTTACATCACTATCATCTAGAGGCTCCAAGCAACATGGATTAATGGTTGGGATGAGTTTTCAATGGAGGGATTGAGAAGAAAAAGGAGGAGAAGGGGCTGAAATGGAGGAAAGAGGGGCTGAATTTTTTTGCAAGGGAGAAAGAATGAGAGAAAATGAGGGAGAGAAAAGGGAGAGAGAGGGATATAGCAAAGCAATCATTTGTTTTCTAGGCTAGGGAAGAGGGTTGTAATCATGGCACTTGGGGGGAAGAACCTAAGGCTAATGATGGGTTTCTAGAGAAGGTAGCCTACTACTTAGGCTAGGGATAGGTATGATAGCTTGTTTAGATAAGGGAGCTAGGTGGGACCTACTCTTGAAAAATGAGCACATGGGTAAAGTGGGCTCCATATCATGATTAAGGGTCCAAAATGGTGCGGCCCATGACTTTTGATGGACACATCGGATTTACGCATGAGACGAGGCATTGGAATCAAGATGACAATGCGGCCGCAATGACACACGTTTCAACTCGATCTGAGTCAGGTCTTCATGACTGGACTTACGGATGACCGCAAACACTATCCAAGGGTCATGGGTCGTCGGGATTCGACCAGTAGGACCGCGAGACCAAGATAGATAGAATGCATACTCACACACACATGCACACATGCGAACTCGGGTCGGGTCTCACAAGGCACCCTTTCAGGTTTTCACCTCGCCCGTTTTGTTTAGGCACGTTACTTTTCTTTTGATTTCTATTTTTCTTATACAAAGGCGGGAGGCTAGACTCCATTCATTACCGACCGATTGGTGAGCTACCTGACTTTATCTTCGATCATGATCGTGAAACTGTTGACATTGGGTTAAACTATCCTGAGAGAAAATGGGTTGGTGACTTGTGTTCTCACTAATTGGGTCGACTCTTCTTTTCTTTTTCTTTTTTTTCTTTTTTTTGACTGTGCGCCTTCTGTCCTTTTTTTTTTCTTCATCTTTTTTTTTTTGAACCCTTTATTTTTTTTGAAACACTTATTGGAGGGAAGGAATGATGATGGAATGTACCTCAGGATGCTAACCTTTTGTCATTTGACTTTAGCTTTACGATTGTGGTTGTTGACATAGTCAGGTAAGATTACCCATGTTGTCGGTGTTAATGGGCTTTGGAAGATCTTTGCCCCTAATGATGGTGAGACGTAGGGCACCTCTCGGAAGAATCCTTGTGGATGATCAACGAACCGTCTCAGGATGGCCTGGAGTTGCCCTCTGGATTTAGTAGACGCAATGATAAGATGTGCATTGTTACCATGTTGCTAACTTTTCTTTCGGACTTGCTTATCATTAGTCCTAGTGATTGTTGTGTGCTTTACGTCTATAAGATGTAGTTAGTTGCATCAAGATTACCACCAATTATATTTCCTTGACTTCTCTTTTTTCATTTGTACTGATGATGTAGGATGTTGTCGGTGCCCACTTTTGTATGCCACGAGAATGCACTCATGACCATTGGATGCCTTCGGGTTCATTCTTTCGATAATGTTCACACCCCATCTTGAAAAAGGGTCAAGGTGTTGTCAGGTTATAAAGACTCAAAGCATGCACATGGATTCGTTGTACAAGCTTTAGATACTTGAAGCACTTTCTGATATGCTGCAATGAGTTATCTCCATCGTTCATCAGTAGGATTTCATTGTGGACTTCAAACATGATCTTGACAACTTTGCTTCATGGGCTTGACTTCAGGCTTCATAGCAGATAGTGTATGATTGGTTCTTCATTCGATTTGGGTAAGGCTTCATAGGAGAACCCAAAGTTAGATAGCCCTAGGTCTCAGGATTTCTATCATTGTCTGCTTGCATTCAGGAGGTGAGGATCTCTTGATGCGTATTATTCTAGGGAGCTCAAGGGATCCTAAGTTCACAATTTCAAAATCATCCGTGACGACATTGGCCTTTGCCTCAAACTTTCGGAGGGAATCCTCTAGCTCGAGAGTCGAATCATCATTTCCCCTATCCTGGGCTTTGTCTACATTCATGAGTTTGAAATCTAACTCTAGATCGAAATCATATAAGTTAATTTCAAACTTAGGTATTGTAACAAACGTATTTGGCAATTTATTGCTTGTGAGTTTTGAAAGATTTTCTATTGCTTTTGTGTTTTGAGAAATTTGTGTTGTTTTTGGATTTTGGCAAGTATCGGAATTTTTTGGCATTTTTAAAAATATCTAATGTTTTTGGCTTTTTGAAATTTTCTGATTTTTTTTTTTTTTTGGATTTTGACAAGTATATGATTTTTTTGGTGTTTTGGAAATATCTAGTGTTTTTGGCTTTTTGAGAATTTTCTTTTTTTTTTGAGAAAGATGAAAATGTGAATCTGGGATTGCTTGATTCGACTTTGAGGAGCCAAACGTTGCTTTTATTGTGCTGTCTTGGGGACTGCAAACCAGCTATTTGCCCTGCACTCCCTCCCCTTAGGAGGCAGGGCCAGATGGATCAGTAGGTGGGCCCTCATTGTCGTGCTCAAATGTCGTGATTAGTTTGGGATTGAGCTCTGAGTTGGTGTTGGATGTCACTTTCCTCAATTTATCCTCGATGCATTGTGAGTCTTTACATTCTTCCTGCTCAGGTGGGACCCAAACTGTGGTCTAGTCAATCAGAGGCAATTCTTGCCCCTTGCCCAAGTCATTTTCAAAGAGCCCAGTTGAGCTCATTCCGCTCACTTGATCCTCCATGGTGGATCTCGACCTACCAACTGGATAGATGATCCCTTCTCTTATGGATTTGATTGATGTGTGAATGAAGGGATCGTCCTTCTTTTGTCGATCTTGCCCTCCTCTGATACATTTGTGCTTTGCTATCTCATCCTTAGGAGGCTGATATCTCAGTCCTGTCATGCCTGCATTTTCTTGATATTCGAGCTGATAATAAAAATGTTGGTGCTTGATTGAAGGGAAGACATAGTTTGATTCAATGGGACACGCAAGAGGCATGCAATTCACAATCTCAAACTCGAGACCATGGAATGGGATATCCTTGTTAGAGTATTGTATGTCTATGATCGGGATATCTTGCTCTTGATGGTTGACTGCTTCTATCGGAAAGATTTGTTCAGGATCATCCAAAATGGTTAGCACCTTGTCTCCAAAAATGTATTTGGCCTTTTGATGAACAGTCGAAGAGAGAGCCTTGACTCTATGGATCCAAGACCGATCAGGGAGGAGATGAAATGAAGCTGTGATGTCAAAGACCTGAAAAGTGATGGTTGATGCTTTGGGGCTAATCATGATCTCGACGTTAATCTCTTCCTCGACTTGTTTCTTAGAGGCGGGGACCAACCATCGTAGACTCTTCTCTTGAAGGATTGAAGACTGAGTAGAGCTAGGCAAAATCCTTTAAGTAGTAGAATATCCTTCTTGGAAAGTTACCGCATGATTAAAGCTGGGCCCTGATTTTGCTAGGGCATGCGGTATGTTGATCGGGGAATGAACATTTTCTTGGATCGCGAGGGTTGGAGTAGGGGCTGAATAGGCAGGTGGTGCCCCTTGTGAGATAAAGGATGTATGGATTGTATTGATCAGTGGTGGCTCTTGCAGACTTGGGGGCATGGAGATTGGACTGGAAAGAGATGCCCCTTGCATATTTGAGAGCGAAGAGATTGGACTGGCAAGGTGTGCCCCTTGTAGACTCGGGGACATGGAAACTGGACCTACTGGAGATGCCCCTTGCATATTTGAGAGCGAAGAGATTGGACTAATAGGGAATGCTCCTTGTAGGCTTGGGGGTATTGTTGTTGGGCTGGCGGTGATTGAATGGATACATTGGACTGGATTGACCAGGGGTGGCTCTCCTTGATTGATATTGTTAGTAAGAGTTCCTGATGAACTGAGGCATACTTGATACGATGGCAGGGGATTCTGGAGAGTGTAATTGGTGGTGGCAATAACAGGAGAGGTAACCACAATCGTTTGGTTGTCAATCAGATCTTGGATAACATGTTTCAGGGTGAAACAATGGTCTGTTGTGTGGCCTAGGGATTGGTAGTATGTACAGTACTCATTCTCATTATAATTTGGTGGCAGAGGGTTTGGGGGGAGCCTAGGCAGTAGTGGTGTAAGTATTTGTCTTTGGACTAGCATGGCTAGTACCTCACTGTATGTTTCAGCTATTGGTGTAAATTGCCTAGGTTCTCGGGTCATTCTCATCTGCTGACCATGATTGGGGTATTGAGGAATCTCCATTTACTGTTGTTGTTGCCATTGTCCTTTTTGAGGAGCGAATTGAGCACCTTGGGTAGAGGCAACGAGATTGTCTTCTTCTGTTGGATGGAGGTCAGGAACATTTCTGTTACTGTTTTCATATCCATTAGGCCTTCCTTCCATTGTCCGCTGTACTGGGGAGGCCTGATGAGGCCACCAAGGGGAGATCGTTCCAGCTCTTATTCCGGCTTCGACTTGTTCCCCAGCACAGATGAGTTGGGTGAAGTTGACATATGGATACGATACGAGGTATCCGGAGATACTCGGGTTTGCCGAGTGGATGATCATGTAGATTTGTTCCTCGTCATCAATTGGTGTTTTCATTCTGGCGGTCATGGCTCGCCACCGTCCAACATAAGTTGACAATGACTCATCATTCCTCTGCCTTAAGGCAACAAGATCCTCCCTTTTGGGCGCTACATTAAGATTGTATACAAAACGATTAATGAAAGCTTGAGAAAGTTGTTCCCAAGTTTTGATTCGATGATGGTTTAATGACTTGTACCAATCTAACGCATCGCCTTTCAAGGATTTTTGAAACAACCGGATCAATGCTCCGTTATTACCTATCAGAGTATTAAGCTCTCCACAAAATACTTTTAAATGGTCCATAGGACACCCCGTACCATCATACCTTTTGAATTTTGGTACCTCAAAGTTTTGAGGTGCCATTGCATCAAGGAAGGGACAAAGATCCCTAAATTTGGTGGATGGGAGATTCACCCCTTGTTGCCTTTGTAGTTTTCTCTGCACTTCTCGCAATTACTCTCGGAGCTCTTTGATTTCGGAGAGACTGTTCGAAGGGGTTTTTGTCCCCTGAAATTGATTGGATCTCCTATTGGGAGGAAGATGTTGAACTAGCTGGGATTCCTGACTGTGGGAGATTGTATTTGATAGTGGTTCTTATCAGTGAGAGGCTGTTGGAAATGATTCTCAGTTGCAGAAAATTGGCCTTGAAGGTGACTCCCATTATGGGGAGGGTGCTGGAAAGTTGAGATGACTGAGACACTAGGTAATGACACTTGTATGGTTTGGACAGTCTCTTTTTAAACACAGTGGGCAAGAAGGGCCTGTAGAGCCTTAAAATTTTGGGCTATTTTGTCCATGGTTGAGGTGAATGTGGTATTATCAGTCATGAATTCAAGCTATCCGGGGTACCTTTTAGGCGTAATGATTTCTTCTTTTTGGTTTGCCCTGTCAACTTTGGATTGGATAAGCATGGGTGAGTAAAAGCCTTGAATGGATGCAAGCCAAAGATCGATTCTCATTTTTTTTTAATGTAAGATATGAATGCAAATGTAGAGTATCCCCTAAGATTATATTACCACACTATTTCGAGTTGGGTCTCAGCTAGTATGAGCTAACAAGTCCCCAGTGGAGTCACCATTCTGTAGACACTGAAAATTGGTGCCCACGCTGGTTTAAATGTTATATTTTTTGTGATGGAATGACGGGCTGATTTGTGTATGTTGGAGTCGCCACTAGCTGAAAAATCTCGAAATCTTGTGGTCGGCTAGAACCCCGGAATACGTAAGATGAGAAAAATCCGAAGACTCCCCTACCTTAAATTGACTCCTGGTCTGTGATCCGGGATTCCGGGCAAGGGACCTCGATTATAAAGAGGAAAGGTGTTAGGCACCCTCTCTGCCCGTATAAATGTACGGTCTCTACTCGGTGTGGTAAAACAATCTCAAGGGATGATGAATGTTGTGGCCGAGATGGGACTAGGCACACACGTGGATTTTTGATGCGGCAAGATCCGAGATTTCGGCAAGCCACAGAGCATACGTCCAACGGCGTGTCTATAGGGCGGATGTGATGATGCTTATGCAAAAAAGTAAAAAATGGACTAGATCACTAGAAATTTCTGATGTGACAGGATCCGATATACGACAAGTCACAGAGCATACGTTCACTAAAGATCTAGAGAAGTAGGGGGGTTGAGAAGGGAATAAATGTCATGATGAATGCTTGTATGTAAAATGAATGGATCTTTGGCTCGATCTTGAGTATGTTAGGACATGGACCAAAACATAACCAATTCGGGCTAGGCTTATGGGTTGGAGAGGTTGAGAGGAAGGCTAAGGGGATAACTAAGGAAATCTGGACTTGAAGGCTTGGGAGCTCCTTCCCATTCCTTCACTCTTTTCTCTCACTCTCTCTTAAGCTTGGGAGGGAGTTTCTTGGTTGTTGGGGTGTGTTGAAATGAGGAGAGGAGAGGGCTATTTATAGCCTTCTCCAGTGGTTGAATGGTAAATAGGTGGTAGGTAAGGGTTAAAAAGTTAGAATGGAGGCTTGTGATTGGCTAAGGAGAGAGGAGCGCCACGTGGCACACTCTCATTAGCTTATGAGGCTGGTAAAAAAGTAAATAGTGAAGATTGGGGGGTAAATTTAGGGGAAAGTTGACTTTTTGACGATGGGACAGCTGTCCGCATGCCAGCTGCGAGCGGCGGCACTTGAAGTACCGCGGGTGGTAGTCAGACTACCGCCCGGGCTCAGTTCAGGCCGATTTCGTCGGTGCGAGCTTTATACATTGTGCGGGTTCGTCCAGAAGTCTCCTTTTGGGATTTTCGGCTCAGAAAGGTTGGTTTTGGGTTGGGTGAAGGGGGTCTTGGTCAGGGTATAGGGTATAGGTAGGGTTGCATGTGTTTTGAATGGTTTGGATTGAGGTTTTGGGTCTTGGTTTAGCAGTTTTTTGAGATTTTGGGGTCCTGGTTAGGTTTAAGCTGGGATTAAGGTATGGTGTGATCACGGTCCATGGATTAACTTAACCTTCTCAAGATGTAGCCTGGGTGGGGTGTCTACAGATATTCAAAAGCTAGAATCATGTAACTCCATCTATAGTTCCATCAAATGAATATATTTATGTCAAAAGATCTTATAAGGTTAAAATAACCGCCAATCAACTTGCTGAGGCATTCAAACCAATTGAATGACAATGATTGTTTCCTCTACATACTTAAATGATTGGATCTGAATATAGTTCATTTATAACTTTCATCACTACTTGTGATGTTCAAATTCATTTTTTAACCAACATGGTATCCTGTTAACTGAAAAAATTTATATCAATGAAGTCTTCACTGAACAAAATAGTATTTTTTTTAATACTGCAACTAAATCTCCAATTATTCAAGTTGTGACAAAGTAAAGTATAAAGAATGCTGGCAAAACCAACAAATTTATCATAATCATGGACGTAGCCAAAACTCAAATTGTTACACTCAACCTACTCATTTTGGACAATGCACTAAACCAATAATTTTATTTAATTAAAACTCTGCCAAATTGTCATACCAAGTTTGTAATCATATGAGTTATACAATATTTAATGCTATCATTACTTTAATCACATGTATTTTTCAAACAATGGAACTTATCCTAATGCATACTATGTAATCCAATCATACCCGTATGAAATTTGGTATCCACATAATATCCAATATTAACAATCTCTCTCTCTCTCTCTCTCTCTCTCTCTCTCTCTCTCTCTCTCTCTCTCTCTCTCTCTCTCTCTCCACAAAGATTATTATGACAAATATATGGTGAGAGTAGGAAATAGTAAAGGTTTGCTTATATATCACATTGGCAACTCTTTCTTACATACTCATTCTGTCATTCATTTACAGTTTCTTTTACAAACATGGTATATGTCTCGTATATTATAAAGAATTGGATTCATGTTCATTAATATGTCGGTGATAATAATGTCTTTCTTGAATTTCATCACACTTACTTTTTTAATTAAAGATCATCATTCGGGGAAGACACTTTTCCATGAAATGCGTAAAGGCGGCTTATATCAACTTATCAATCCTAAAAAATAAAAAAATAAAGAGACACTTATTTGTGAACAACTAGCTATCTGTAGAATAATGGCATTGTCGACTCGGACATCCTGGCTTTCGCACAATTCACAGAATCCTTATTAGATTTGTTATTCTAGTCATTTTAAATAAAGACCATGGTATATGTGTAGTCTACTAGATGGGAAAGTCTCACAAATTTTTATTTTCAAGTTTATCTTAATAAGCACTAGGCATTTGAATTTCATCTACTCTGATGCATGGAGTATGACTCTAGTATCATCCATATATAAACATCATTACTATATCTACTTTCTTGATGATTTTACAAAGTTTACGTAGATTTTTTTCATTATTCAATAAATTAGATGTTTACTTTACTTTTTAGAAGTTCAAAGTCTACCTTAAAATTTTCATCAACGAGTTATACCAAGTCACATTCACACATATGCCATGCACTAAGAACCAATTTGTTAATGCTTTGGGCATGCTAGTATCCATGCTAGAGATTCTGTAAGGGGCACCCCAATGGGAACTAGCAATCAGGTTATAAGAACCTATGTTCTATCTTCTGATTGAAGAAGTCGAAACACCATTTGAAAAGTTATCCTGGTATACAAACATCAAGCAATACCTGGAGAGTCGAAAATCCCTAAATGTGCCACTCCAACAGATCATCGCATGATCTAATGCCTTTTTTCTCAATACATTATCAACAATGACATCTTCTACATGCGGTCTTTCAATCAAGTCCTGCTAAAATGAATGGATGAAGTTGGGTTGGTAAAAATTATGATAGAAATCCACGATGGAATCTGGGGGCTACATATGAATGAGTATATGATGACTAACAAAATTATATAGTTGGGATATTTCTAGCTCACTATGGAATCATATTTCTACCAATAAGATTTAAATGTCATGAGCACAAAATTTGATCAACGCCCTTGTTTCAAAATTATATAGACTGATAACACCATGACCCTTCTCAATGTGGGAATCAACGTCATCGACAAGATCAACCCTAAGGCATCCAACGATCATGAATACATCCTAGTGGTAATTAATTACGTCACCAAGTGGGTGGAAGTAGCATCATATACCACTATCATAACCTCACATGTGGTATGATTTTTGAAGAACAACATCATTAGCATATACGACATCCCTTAAGTCACCATTACGTACAATGGTACACTCTTCATGAATCAAAAGGTCAAGAAATTTCTCAATCAATTCAAAGTCAAAGCACCACCGATCAAGTCCCTATCAATCATAGATGAACATATGGGTTAAAGTTTCCTACAAAATACTCACTCGCATCCTTGAGAAAATAGTTAAGACCTATCACGATTGGTCAGAAATGCTTCCATATGCACCCTGAGCATATCGAATGTCCGTACATACTATAACAGGTGCTACTCTATACGAACTCACATACGGAATTAATGTTGTTATACCAATTGAGGTAGAGATCATTTTGTTGTGCATTATGTTTAAGAGCGAAGTCAAAGAGGGAGAGTAGTTACAAGCTTGTTACAATTAGCTGCACATCGCAGATGAAAAGTGCATGTGAGAATTGTACCATTATGAGACCTATCATAAAAGGATAATACGGGCATACAACAAGAGGGTTCGAATTAGGACATTTAGAGTAGGAGATATAGTAATGAGAAAAAATTTATCTCCTCACTTCCCTGATCCAAGAGGCAAATTAAAGCCAACATGGAAAGGTCCTTTAGTTGTTTGAGAAGTGCTATCTGGCGGCACACTTCACCTCATTGACATAAAAGGCAAATATCTTCTTGAGCCTATCAATATCAATCACGTCAATCTTCATTGTGGGTAACACGTTAGTACATAAGAAAAAGTTGTCCAAGATTAGATCCCACAACTTTCCACCTATTTGACATCGACCAAAAAGAATTTAAAAAAGAAAAAAAGATAATGTGCAAAAAAGTAATGAATAAAATTATCCAAATTCTAAAAAAATAATAAGGACGTGTTTGTGTAAACAAGAAAAAAAAAAAGAAATAATGAAAAGAAGAAAAATCGAGGGCAAAATTCTTGTTTCCATCCCACTCATTTTATCTCTCTCGGACCACTCATCTCACAAAAACTCTTAGATACTTCACGAAGCTATCTTTGAAAAGCAATGATAGAAGACCAAGTAAAAAAAGTAAAAGGACATCCAAAGCACAAATGGCGAGGTGAAAATTCACAAGGACACCTCGTGTAAAAATAGTGGATGCACCACAGGCTCGGTGAAAACTCGAAAAGGCACTAAGGACTTAAATGCACAATTGTAAAAGGATGGATAAGATCAAATACCCAAGGACGTAATGAAAACCTGAAAGGGTGCTACAGAAAAAAATGATGAAAAAGCCCGATATAGTAAAAACTTGAAAGAGCATTGCGGATAAAGATGACAAAAAAAAAAGAGAAGAAGATAAGCCCGTAGCATAATAAGATAATCATGGATCCCTGGATATGCTTGTATCTCAAAGGCAAGGTGGGATAATCTTAATGTTCAAGAACAATCATTCCATCTAAGAGATATTTTCAAGTGCTTACTTCTAGGGGGCCTTTAAAGCCCCCAGGAATCAACTCAGAGTCCGTCAAGGATGAGTGTTAGAACAATCATATATCTAATCCATATATACAAAGCACCATAGTACAAACAATTGGCAAAAAGTAATATAATGGCTTTATGACGCAAGGATGAACGTGATGAGGTCAATCACTGTCTTCCTCAAGGATAATTACTCCGAATCCACAGAGCTTCTCTGGACTCCTCACAGAGACTTCTCAAATCCACGAGGAGAGAAAGCAAGAGAATATAAATAAATTCTAATAAAATTCAAAATTGATTAATGAATGAATAAAAATGAGTTCTCAATCCTTTAAATAAGGGTATCAAGTAATAGGAAAGAAATCATAAGCAAACTATAACTAAAACTCCTAGAATCCGCGACTTACTATAAATAGTAAACTTACTATTTATAGAAGGTCGTGATGTCTACTAGTATGCAAGGTTTTTGGCTAAAAATAGTAAGTATCCTATTTGGCTTCACCAAACCATTCTCCTAATTATTCTAAGCACTTTTCATGTTGAACACAACTCCTAAAGCCCAACAGATGAAGACTTATAATCAAACTAAAACTTACTATTTATAGTAAAAACAAAAATAAAACAAGGAAACAACTATCGATCCAGGAGTATTTTGCAAATTCGGGCTGTAAAACCTGGCATAACAGGGTTGGTTGGCTAAAGTAGCTCGTTCTACTCTAAAATCATACATTTTATGTCAGATAACTCATTTCGGATTGCAAGATACACCCAATCTAAGGTCCGATAGTCCAGGTCACTTCTATCGTCGACTGGGTCTTTTTTGATCCATCTTGGCCATGAAACTGTCCGCGACCCGCTCTACATTACTTTACACACATTTATACACAAGAATATTAAAAAAAAAATAATAATTTTTATTTTCATTTCGTCATTTTTACATCCATGTAAATCGTCATCAACCACATATAGGTAGGTATACGATTAACCTATACTTATGGCAAAATGTATATGTAACCCATCTCTGTACTTGTGTCACCAACTTATTCAATCCGTAGGACCCTTGGATCGAATGCTCACGACTAGGACATGGCAACCTATTAAGAGAAATATCGAGCCAAGGCTTTAATATGCTCTCCATGCAAATGAAGAATCCTCTGCGTAGAAATTCACTTAGATTTGTAAGTGATTGCACTCTCTTACTAAAGCATCCCTCCTAGAATGTACCTCATGTCCTTCAAAGTTAAGACAGGCCCACAGTTAAAATAAATGACCCCAAAAACAGCCAAGTCGGTCCCACATTGATGACACCCACAAGCTACCACATGCCTATTAAATCAAACATCCAAATCATCGTTACGGCCTAAGTAAGCATCTATCCAACTATCCATTCTATTTCCATTTGCATGCATACAATACCTTGTTTGATTTTGATTGTCAAATACTCTGATTAAAGAATTCAGATATTATATAACAGATCGAATCCACACATCAATCACAACATATTCGATCTTAATAGTTAAAATGCTCTGATTGAAGTATTCTGACGATTATGACAGATCAAACCTACACATCAATCATACCATATCCAATCTTGACTCTCTAATGTGCTGATTGAGGCATTTGGACATTGTATGACACATCGATCTTGTATATCCGATCTTGACCATTAAATACTTTGATTGTAGCATTCTGACATAGTATAACAGAATAAATTTGCATATCGATCACATATCATCATTCACACACATCGTGCATTACATTTCATACATTTTTTCCATTCCCCAATGGATCCCTGGTCTTAACCGTCTAGCATCCACTCAGAGCCCTCTGAGCATCGGATGAAAAATTAAATCAATTTCATATCATTACATGCATTTTTATTTTATTTTATTTTATTTCCCTAGTGAATATCTGATCTTGATCGCCCCGCATCCACTTGGATCCCTTTAGATGTTGGATGATGGATCTGATCCATTACAGTGCTTCACACTATGACCATTATTTCATTATACCATCATTTCCATAAAAGGACTCTAATTCCGACCATCCAAATTTCTAATTAGACCTTTTGTGTACACCATGTGGTAAATTAGGACCATTCCACTTCATTAAGCATTTCTGATCTTGACAGTCTAAAACTTTAATCGAGGCCATTAGAAAATGTATGACAGATTGGATCTACATTATCTACATCAATCAAACCCTGATTCTGACCATTCAAATTTCCCCAAAAGACCTTTTGGATGCGAGATGACAAATCAAACCTGTTCCATTGCATATGTATCTCCGATCTTGATAGTCTAAAGCTCTAATCGAGGCATTTAGACACTTTATGACAGATTGGATCGACATATATCGATCACCCCGAATCCTAACCACGCAAAGTTTTCATCAGAACCTATTGGACACAGTATGATGAATCAAATCTATCATGAGCCATACCACATTTTGTACACGCAACACCTATGCGAACGACAGGAGGTAGGTATGTCTATTAAACAAAAAACTCATAAAAAAACAACAAAAACTTCCAAAAATATCAAACGTGTTCGACATCTTATACAATGATTAGTTTTTCATACTCCCAGTGGATGCTAACGCAATGATAAATTTGATTTTGTTTTAATCTCAAGTGGATTTCACCTAAAGATTAAAAAAGCAGACATAAGATAATCTGCCTGAACTCATAGTGTTAGTCCGATCATTTAGGAAAATGATAGATTCAAAATACTTTGTTTTGATACTTAGATTAGTGTAGTCATGCTCCAACATGCAAAAAGAGCTTTTACGAAGCACAACGACAAAATCCAAAACTCGAATAGTTAAAAGCATAATTCAGACAACTCTAGTCTGATACAACTAAAAAACTATCGCATTGTAATGCGGAAGATCCATAAAGTCGTAAAATGTACAAGCAATTGTCCATTATAAATAATACACTTGTAAGTGATCCTCGGGGATTCTACAGTATCGAAAAAACTAATTTACATTCAACATGTGTTATCCTCGTAAGGCCACGTGCACAGGGGCTTTAACTATTCAAGCATCCAACTCGGTAGATTCTTTTGTTGTGTACGTCAGTCAACAATGCAAAAGTGTTGTAATTAGATATTGCAACGTTTTTTCTCCTTCTTGAATTATCTGAGTTAAACCTCTAACTAAGCAAGCTTCTTAACCACAACACTGATAAGCAGAAGTTCTAATTGAATCATCATCTACTCCAAATGGGATATCCACTTGCTTTAGCAATCAGTTGTATCCCAACCTTTGCCTAATAAAGGCATCTATAGACATCCTATTTACACCCATTTACACCCGAGGTTATACTAAATTGGATGTACCCCAATTTACACACCAAAACGGTGGGTTTGCAAACGTCTTTATACAAAGATGACTAGGTTGCAGTCATTCCAATGTAAAAACGACAACACCCTAGTTGTTTACGAGTTCCAACTCCTGCTAACATGGACTAGCCCCGAGTTGACAGGTCAGCACTACACAACACTCGACCAATACTCACAACGTACCTTTTGACACAATTCATGCAAGTGCCCGAGGTTATGTTCGTCACTGACCACACCATCACCCATGCCCATCCATGACTCATGGGAAGACATGGTTCGCATGAACCTAACCTTGCATCTGAACCTATGTAAGCTCTTAACCTACCCTCCCAAATGCTTATAAAAAGGGAGGCTCACCTTCAAATGTGTGCGTGCGTGTGTGTGTGTGTGGTGGTGGGGGGGGGGGGTGGTTGTTGTAAATTTTTCGAAGAAAGTGAGACTCCAGAGAGTTAAAGTTCAAATGCAATGATTCGAATGGAAAGCCTGAGATTTATATAAATTATCTGAAAGGATAGTCTTATTCGATTTTAAAGCCTTTTTACTTTTTACCCTCTACTTTAATTTTTATCATTCTTGGGCTTTCCTTTCCACTTATTTACTCTTTGCTTTTATGTCATATTAAAACTCAACCCTTTTTGTTTCTTATGCTAAAACCCGATATGTATTTTCTATTTATTCATTTTCAATTTGCATATTCTAACCTCTCCCCAACCCCCTGCTTTGAACACTTAGGAAAGTAGGATCTGCTTTGATATCATGTAAAGTATGATTTACAATCGCCTTTCTTGAAGATCTTTTGTATTAGAAGCGTGACCAAAAAGAGTAATAAAAAACTCTATGTTTTTTTCTTTTTTGTTCTCATATTTTTCTTTTATCATTTTTACTTCATTTTTAGTTTTTCTTTTCTATCTTAACTTAGTATCGTACTTAGAGCTAGACATTTCTGACCGGATCCGGATCGAACCGAAGGCCTAGATCGGTGCGGTTCGAGTAGGGCCAATCAGATCTGATTGTTCATTGGATCGAGTTCGGATCCTGGTTAATCCGGACCGATCCGATCGGACTGGATCCGATCCAATCCGATTCGATCTGATTAAGATCTATTATTAAGTGTGTGTGTGTATATATATATATATATATATATATATATATATATATATATATATATATATATATATATATATACTTTTTTTACCCATTTTTATTTTATCTCTTTTACTTTTAGTATGAGAAAAGCATACTGAGTAACTCAGTACGCAATCCGATTTTCAGCTAGTAACCCGATTTCTTGTGAGAGACGCCAGCCAGTGATACAGTTGGTGTAGATACGTGTCGTGCAAAGATGAGCTTGAACGCACCTCGAGCTCTGAGTTGTACAAACGACTCAAATGAGATCAAAGTTACAGGGGCCCCACTATAACGTTTATTTTTCATCTAATCTGTTAATAAGGATAAAAATACATGGGTGAATAGGAAAAACAAATTTCATATTATTCCGAAACTTCTGTGATTTCTAAAAATGTTTCAATGGTTAACATTCAATCCCCAAATGTTTTTTGCAGTGTGGTCCAACTGATCTTTAGATCTGTCTTATTTTTCAGCTCAAGCCCTAAGACGAGCTCTCTAAATGGATAGACGGTTTGGATATAACATATACCTCATAATTTGACCCACAGACACAACCCGATCTAAACCCTACCTAACCCAATCTGACTCGGTTTTCCTGACCGAGTCGGACTCGGTTTGGGTCAGGCCAACCGTGCATCGGATCGGTTCGAGTCAGATGTCCCGGATTCGGTCCCAGATCGAATCGAGTTCGGATCAGCCTGTGTAGATTTTTGACTAAATCGAGTTGGACCCAATCCGATCCGACTCGGTCCGATGCTCAGCTCTAACCGTACTGTAAGTTCTTTAAACCCCTTTTGAAAGCGTACAACCTAACAAAGTAGAAACCATGATTGACACGAGTGGTAAAATGATGCTTAAACTCTTCCTTTTATGTAACCGATGCTCTTACCCGGAATTAATGATGTAGATCTATCCAGGAGTCACTTGAGTTAGGAATTCTTAGGTTTTTCTAATTTCTAGGTGATTCCACGGATTCTATCCAACTATGGATTTTGGATGGTGGCGACTCTGATCAATACATAGACATGAGTGTGTTGCATGAAGTTCTTGAACGGTATATATATAATTATTAAGCTTATCTTCTCAACCCCTTTGTGATGTTCGAGTATGGAGGTCTTAGCTATGAGTTTCACTAGATCTGAATAAACTTTGGATATGGGCCTTCATTTGTTATCGCTTATATCAACCAAGGACCTAAAACTATTAACATTCTCTTCTTAATCTCTCCATGAGGTGCTGGTATGGAGGTCTCAAATATAGATTTCATTAGAGATATACTTTAGGTATGGGCCTTCATATGTTATGGTTTGTATCAACCAAGCGCGTAAAACTATTAACCTTCTCTTTTCAACTCCTTAACAAGATTCAAGTATGAAGGTATTAGTTATGGTTTCACTGAATTTGGATAGACCTCAAACCTAAGCCTTCGTATGTTACCGTCCATATCCTAAAAATATACCGTAAACATGAATGGACAATGTGGAAGTAAGGCACATACAACACAGTGGGCCCAACAGTTAGAAATCCACCAACCTTGATGTATTAAGGATCCACCCAAACCGTGCCCGGAACCACGAGGGTAGGAGTAGGAGTATCAATGAGCCGGGGTCAAGCCTAAAAATATTAAAAATTTGAACAGGGTCAGCCCAATGCCTGGTTGAAACAGTTCAAAATCCAGGCCGTGACTTAGCCTGGGCCCGGGCCATTGACAGCCCTACCCAGGGGTATAGAAAAAATCCCTATTCTTAAAGTATGGGCCTCATCAAGTACTAGATGAATGGTCGAGATCTTCCGTATATGCAGCGCAAAAGGATGGAACCGAACTTCCCACCCGTAAGATTTCAAATCTGTAATCATTCTCTCCGCTCAGCTCTTTTATAGCCATTCCAAGTCTAGAAAGCCTTGAAAATGGAGTTATCAAAATACAGTCACCAGATACAGATCACGATTCACGACTTGAGCACGGATTGCCCACTGACGCTGCCAGTAGGAAGGTGCTGCGGACCCCACCACGATGTATGTGTTTTATCTAAGCCGTAAATCTATTTTGGATCATCTTTTTTAAGGGAAACGGATTGGCTACTCCCCCTGCCACCAGCCAATGGCTGATGGATTGGTCGGTGATCTGTGGGCCCCACCATGATGTTTGTATCTCATCCATGCTGTCCATCTATTATTTTTTAGATCATTTTATGGTATGAGACAAAAAATGAGGTATATCCCAATCTCAAGTGGACCACATTACATGAAAAGTTGTTGAATGAACATGAACCATTAAAATACTTTTGGGGGTATAAAAGTTTTGGATCAAGATGATCTTTGTTTTTTACCTTCATCTGAGTCTGTATGACCTAATTAACAGATTGGATGTCAAATAAACAGTTCAGTGGGCCTTAGGAGGAATTAAATGGTGGATATCCAATTACTGTTATTTTCCTGTGGTGTGGTCCACCTGAGATTTACATTTGCATTTTTGAAATCAAGTCCTAAAGTGACGTGTAAAAATGGATGAACTGAATGGATCAAACACATACATCACGTGGGGCCACATAGCACCGACCACCAGCCCCCTGGCTGGTGGGAGGGGGAGTAGCCAATCCGTTCTCTTTTCCAAGGGCATGAGCCCGGAGATGAGTCAAATCAAAACCTCACGAGGATCATTAAAAATTTACTAAAGCCTACTGTAATGTTTATTTATCATCCAATAATATATTAATTTGGTCACACAGGCCTTGATAGAAGGGCAAAAATAAATTTCATATTGATTCATAACTTTTGTGCTCAATGGATTTTTAACGGTGGCCATCCAATCACAACGGTTTCCTATGGTGTAGTCCACCTCATATTTGGATCTATCTCAATTATTATTCTTTTTATTATCCATAATCTAAAATGAGCTGGGAAAATATGGATGGGCAGAGCGGATATAACACATACATCATGATGGGACTTACAAGCACCGTCCAGTAGCGAGCCGCTGGCAGTGTCAGCATGCAAGCCAAGTAGATAGTCACAGTGGGACGATCCCAATGATCTAATTGTGTCTATCATGGACGGTTCAGATTAAGTGATAAGTGTTCTAAATTTAATGGGAAAAATTAGACTGTTGAGATTGGCCAATACATACAATCAGCCCGCGATTTGGACAGTCCATATTTCCATACATACAGTCCACGTGTACAGTAGACGGGTGACAAGCACCTGGGATGTAAATGTAAGGTGGCAGGTCAAGTACGGTCAGATAGGGTGGCTGCGTGTAACCAAAGCTTGATGGGCCATTGTCATATTAGTGTGAAATCCACTCCGTCCATCACTTTTTATGCATGATTTTATTATGTGGGGTCAAAAATGAGGAACACAAGAAACTCAAGTAGATCACGCCACAGGAAACAATCCAATTGAATTCTCAATGTTGAAACCTTATTTGGGCCCACCGTGATATATATATATATATATATATATATATATATATATATATATATATATATATATATATATATAAACCGTTCATAAGGTGATTTCAACCAGGATATAGGAACACACAAAGATAATCATGATCCAAAGCTTCTATGGGCACAATAAAGTTTCAATGGTTGCCATTCAATCCCCAATTTTGCTTGTGATTTCTCCCACCTGAGTTTTCTATATACCTAAATTTCTGCATGACATTCTAAAATGATCTTTAGAAGCTGATGGACAGAATGGATGTCACACGGATATCTCGGTAGGCCCCACTGAGCTACGGGTTACGCAGGCTCCGTGCAACATGGGTTATACACAGCTCGCGTCCATCGCGAGTAGCCGTGCGTTTTGCTCTAACGATCCGTACATACGGTATTTTCATTTATCGCGGTTTTCTTATTGCGATAAATTGCGGTAGAGCGAGCGGAACAGTACCCCGAGATTTTGTTTTTTCCATCTCGAGAAGATGAACGTGAATGGGCAAGACAAAGTAGGAATCGTACCGTACCGTACCATGGGAGGGGAGCCGGATTGGCTGGTGTACCTCACACCAGCTGTATAGCTGCTCTCCTCGAGCTCCGAGGTGTACGAACGATTCAAAGGAGATCAAAGTTACATGGACGTTACAGTGATGTATTTATTACATCTACACCGATTTATCTATTTTTAGAGATCATTTTAGAGCATATCTAAATGATGAATAATATTCAAAGATCATATGGATCACACCATAAAAAGCAACGGAGATAATGATTTTCACCATTAAACAATTTTTAGGGCCCACTATTACGTCTATTTTACATACAATCTGTTCATAAGGTAAAAAATACCTGAATGAAGAGGAAAAATAAATTTTATATTATTCCAAAACTTCTGTGATTTGAAAAAGGATTTCAATGGTAGACGTTCAATCTCTCAACTGTTTTTGTAATGTGGTCCACTTGATCTGTCTTATTTTTTTTTCAAACCTTAAGACTAGCTCGTCAAAGATGGGCAGTTTGAATATAAAAGATACCTCATGATCAGCTATATAACTGATGTGAGGTACACCAGCCAATCCGCTTCCATGGGAGGGGAGCGAATTGCACGTGCTCCGGGCACGGAGAGATATACCGAGTACTCGGAGCTGTGTGGGTCCTACAGAGATGTCCGTGACAAATCCACTCCGTCCATCTGTTTTTAAAGACCAAAATAGGATATAAATATAAAATTAAGCCATATCCAAAGATCACGTGGGCCATACCACATCAAACAGTGGGGATTTAACGTTTGGGGTGATAGAACTTTTTGGTAAAGATTATATTTATTCCTACAGTTTATCTAAGTGGTAATAAGCATATGAACGGTTTGGATGGCATATGAACATCATGGTTAGCTCCATGAAGATTTCAACGGTGGACATTTCGTTTCCCACTGTTTCGTTTGTAGTGGCCTACATGAATTTTGGGATCTATCTGAATTTTAGAATCCTATGTTACTGTGGTCTTTAAAAATAGATGGGCTGAGTGGCTTTGTCATAGATATCTTTGTGGGACCACAAAGCCCCGTCTGGCCCGTATATGACGGTGCTGGGGGCACGTGCAATCCGCTATCCTATGGGCTATGGGTGGGTATGCTGAACTGTACTCATGCATACATCCACCGTTCTCATTGAGGAGGTTTGTTAATTCCATACGCGTATGGGAGCCGTCCACATTCCACACGTGGCGACATGTGTCGCTTGCCAGACTCGGGATCCGAGCTTACATGGTGTGTGATATACGCTGTTTAAAGAGTGTGTGTTCTGTCCATGTAACATCCAACCTTTCAAATAGGTTTCCCTATCATGATTATCACTAGATATAAGTATTGGTCACATCTACTCATCACGTGGACTACGCCACATAAAACAATTTATAGCCATTGATAAATAGAAAAAAATAAAACATGTTAACCCAATAAATCTATAGGACTGATTTTGAAGCAATGCGATCCAGGAGTAAATAATAGATAAATAAGATGCTTTGAATACCTTAATCATTCATTCAAAATAATCTAGATATTCATATGAACTTAAACCCAATAGATAAATCCTTTATTAATCACCCCTTAAGTCATAAGAGGCTAAATTGACCATCCTTTTATTGACTTTAAAGATCCCATATTGTTGGAAAAGCTGTACAGTTTCAACGACCTTTAGTTCCACCAATGACTAAACCCACTTTTGGTACAACTGAAAAAGGGTAAAACAGGACAGCATGTGTAACGCCCGTGAAAAATCCGTACTTGGAATCGAGTACCGATTTGACCCGAAATCGCGTATAAATAATTTCCATGGAAATTAAACGTAAGTTAGCTAGCGCAACACTAGAGTAGCTGGGAAATAGTCCCTGATCACTTTAAATACGTTCTACAAGACCCAAATCGAGTAGAACAGACAACTCTACAATACTCTATAACCTTGGATCAAACTCTAAGCAGGTTTGTCCTCTGGACCATATTGAACTTTTGTATTGGATTTAGACCGCGCGTCGAAGGTCCGATACCTCCTATCTTAGACCGTTAGAACCGCCCAGCTGGACTTGACAATCATCTCGAAAATCAAGTCAAACCGATAATCACAGAGTATTTTGTTGAACCCGGACTGAAGCGACCGCGAATAGGGACGAATTGGGAATTTCAAATTCAAATCTGGCACACGACTTGACGCGTCAGTATTAAGCGTTCTGACCGTCAGAATTCATCCAGATTACACCCTCGGATCAGGAAAAATTTCTATTTATTATCATGAGACTTTCAGCCCTGATCTATGTGCGGTGACCGCTGAACTGAAACTGGTCCGCTACGTGCGATCTGCGAACCCTGCCAGACTGAAAACTTAATACGAGGTACATCTGGTACCCATGAGCTTAAGTCTGATCGCAATCGACCAGGGGACCACCAGAAATCAGTTTTTGGACCGAAACAGCCCCGAAATGGATAGGCATTAAGTAAACTTCGTCCCGGAGCCTATTTTCGGCGTTTCCAAGCTTATAAAAGGGGTTGAAACCCTCATTCCTTCCTTGCATCCGAATTTCACAAATCCTAGAAAAGAGAGAGAGAGTTTGAGAGAAAGGGAAGAGGAGATTTTTCCCGCATCCGAGCCCCTGACAGTGCTGCTTCAACACTTCATTCCAATCACCTGGCTGGTGATTTTTCCACTTTTTCAGGTATAGAAAAACCCCAAAAACTTGCTGATTTAGGGTTTACGTAGATTCTGAGCATGTTAGCTAACGTAATCCATGAATCAGGTTCTCTTACAGCCGTAGACGAAGCGTACACGCTCCGTTCAAAATCCCGCGACCGTAAGAGAGTAGGTGAGGATTTTAGACGCTTTGATTGACGGTTTACAACGCTTTCAATGTCGTTTAATAGTAGATTATCGACGGCATCGCCGTTTGACATGTACAACATGCTCTCCGTTTCCTGTTTCGTAAATTAACGAAGAATATGAGATTTAGGGCATTTTAGTCATTTATAGGAAGTACGGTCTCCATGCATAATTTGCTGACGTGATTGACATGATTAGTCGCCGCATTAGAGAGTTAGGAATGCTTGCATAATCAGTTTGGCGAAGAGATTCGCCAAGTTGCGCACGTTGGGTCGACATACTATATGTGGATTAAGTGTGTAGTGTATGTGTTTGTATAAATGCTTGTATTATTATGTATTGAATTAAATGATGTTATGTAGTAGATTGAGATTGATTTCATGATTAATATGCTGACCTAAATGATTTCCTACATGCTTACCTTATGCATGATTACAGTACATGCATAGAAAGTACGCCTTGAAGATTTGCTTAAGTTGAATATACATGGGAAGTATGCCTTGAAGATTTGCTTAAGTTGAATGTTTTAACATGTGCTAACATGCTCACATGATGTATTTCAATTCCAATACCTTGGTATATAATGTTAATGAAATTCCATAGATGAGTGGGACTTGACCTAGTCCAGGCAGTCGGTAACCGAGCGAATTCGTGGCTGACTGGTCATAGCCACGAACGACGCGTCGATGAACGTGATTCATGTTGAGAGTTGGCGGCAGTGGTTAGGCCACGCGAAGTGTTTTACGCACTTCATGTCGTTTAACTCGAGATGCGATCGCACTAGTCGAGCCCGTCAAGTAACCCGACTGGCCGATGTTTGTTCACCTTGTATGTATCATAACTGCTTGAACCTAGGGTACTGAACTTACCATTGTAAACCCTATTAACCGTGGTACCTTGATCCACGAAGACTCATGAGCCGGGCATGGTGGTATGGGACACCGTGGTCGAGCTGTCGGCCTACGCTGGGGCCACAAACCTCCCCGTAGTGACCAGTGAGCACCTTGACTCGTGAGCAGATTATGGTGGTATGGGACACTATATTCTAGCTGTCGGCATACACTGATCAGGCGACGAGCCCTTTGTAGTGACCGCGAGCGTATTCTGAGTCCACGGGAGGCGACGACCCTTCCGTGCAGTAGAGTACAGTAGGCCTGTATTGATAAGGTGATGGGGGAGCGGTGCAACGAGTGCGAGCAACAGCCCTGACAGCCCTTGCAGTGACCTACGAAATGTACATCGTATGAGATTACTAGGAGTGACGACCCTAGACAGGATCCGTGTTGGGATTGATACAAGGGAAGTACCTTAGTTTCCCAATCCTGCTGTTTGAATGGACTAATAACAACTTGGTAATCATATCACCATAGCATTGCATGTGCCTGGAAGATGTGGAGCACTCTAGGGAGTGTGGCATGCCGCGGTCGTAAGATGTTGCCGCATGAGGGTGATCGTCGGTGAGGGCATACATCACGTCATATCATCTTGCATTAACAACAGTATTAGGATTGTCTGATTTACTGCTTTACTATTATCGCGTGATTGAATTGTGAACATGCTAATCTTTGCTCTATGATTCCACTGAGTTGATCACTCATTCCCACGTTACGGGATGGTGTTTGCAACACCCACCAGACCCTGTTGTAGTTGCAGGTGAGGACGAGATCCAGGAGGTGGAGCCGGAGATTGACGAGGACCAGGATGAGTTCTCGTATATGCAGTATCACGAGGGCTTCCCGTAGGTGACCTGGATCGAGGGGGACTTCAGTGGGACTATTTTGAACTTATTCTTTTGTCTATTTACATGTATATGAGACTCAGAGATGTAGTCATACTTTGGAGACAGCTGAGATTACTTTGTTTTTCCATACAGTGATATATATATTGTTTAGTCTTCCGCTTGCTTTTATCACTGGATCTGAAGTATGAATTGCAGTTTTGGTATACTTTTACTCATGTGAATGCTTTAAATCAGACAACATTGAATCATAACTATTTTTGTTGCATAAGTGACGATCTGGAACTCGGGAGTTGAGTTTATACACGACCCCTGATTTTCAGGGTGTTACAGCATGCTTGGATAGAATTATGGGTAATTTGGCTACAACCGAATGCCATTTTCAATCTCAACAAAGACTACTTTCGGTGTAATTAAAGACCACTTTCAGTGTAATTAAAAGTCCTCAGATATGTCTGATGACTTTCCTATCAAAAATCTTTTCAACCGAACCTCAATTAGGTGCAATCGAATATAATTCAATGCAATTGAACATCCACTTGGTGCGACTGAATACTAGACATTATAGACCCGTTAGAGCTTTTTTCTTATAAATCTAGCAATTGGATCTTGGAGGAAACGATATGTTTTGACATTTTAGAGACTCTAGTGCATCCCGAGCTCTATCAAACCTCATAAACTATATTTCATTAAAATTCATGCTCTCTTCTTAGCGATTCTTCACTCTAATAAGCATTTCAAGCTTATCTATAAGAATATCATGATCCCAAGTTCTTTCTAGAGTTTAGAAACAATTTCTCTTTGTAAACTCAAGTGTCTATCAACTTCTATAGAGTCCATTAAGTAGAATTCAATAGGCTTTATAACCTCCCATTAGTTGTCGGACATTATACCTAACTTCTCATCACCTTAGTTATCGTATTGGAGTATCACATGTAAGGTGTTGAATTTTAGAGCTGAAGCGTTGACAAAGCATCAACATTATTATCAGGAGGAGCAAATGGGAGCTGATTGAAGCACGGAGAGCATCGATCATGCAACCTAAGAAGACGCTACAAAATAGGTTCAATCCGACAAATAAGTTGTCATATATAAGAGTCCACATATACTTCTTTCTTGTGTAGGATTGAATATAAGAGTTTGAATTGCCAAACTCGATTAGATTCTTATCTAGGATATTGAGTCTTATGTAAAATTTAAATGAAAGTCCTTGGGTAGGCCATCGGCTATTGGACATAGGTGTACATGTTAGTCTCTGGCGGGAGCTTCCACCGGGAGTAAATGTATGTCCTTTAATTATGCTCAAGGTTATAGGTTAACTCATAAAAAATCAACTAAGGTCTCTTGAGGGAGTTTCCGACGGATGCGTACATTAATATGTTTTTATGTAGGATCGAGTTCGTGATGAGCTTATACAAAACCACATAAAGTCTTTTGTAGAAGTCAATCCTTTTATAAGATTTTAAATGTTATAGATGAATCTGATTTAAAACTTTTGATAATGAAATCGTGTACATTTATGGGTTGAGTACGTTCACCAAGAATAAAGTATGAAAATTGAACCACTATATATACTTGTGTTTTGAATTAAATTTAAACACTTGTTTAATTATACTTATATGGTGAGTGCTTAATTTTATATATGCCTGTAAATTCTAAATTCATATAAAACGTAATAAAGACACTTGTATCGTAACTGAAGTCATTATGATCATTATACAAGAGGGTAAGGAGCATTGTGTGGTTTCACAACATTGATCACGAGCACTTGTAGGGATGGGGTTGCATGTCCATATCTGGCATCGACTAGCAATTGTAAGTGATCTTAGGCGTTGATTTGGTGGGATGTGTAGAGGCCGATGGTCTTTCAAATAATCTAGTAACACTAAAAATAAATGGCAATCCAATGGATCTCTATCGAATGGACGGTTAAAAGTACAATAGCCATGGAAAAGTCAATTGATTAATATCATCTTCTTGGTGTAAGTTTTGAGTTTTGTTCTATCTGAACTAACATAGATGGCCATATAACCATGTCATGTGTACAGTTGAATCAGGACCATCCATGTCGTGGGCAATTAGTGAGATTATCCCATTAATCCGACTGGTCACCTTCACACAGATGGCAAAGATTGTCCAACGGGTGTGATTTTCAGATTGCATGTGCCATCACATCAATCCGATCCTAACCTTTCTTAGAAAGCTAAATAAAGTTCATTTCGTTCCAAAAATCTCCTACCGTTGATGGGAAGTGTGCAGGTATCCCTACACCATTTATTGTTTTTTGTTAATGCTCCATCCATTGTTTATTCTCCAAATTGGATGGTTTGGATTATCTTATAATTATGACATAAATACAATTTTCTCAGTGAATGAATGTGAACATTTGTAATATAAACGATATGGACCCACCAATTTCCCTAATAATTGATTGGACGACTGGGATCATTCAATTGAAGTGATTTTCTGGGAATGACTGGCAATCAAGGGTACGTAGGATCCAAATGATGGCTGATGTAGAAATGATTAGACCATTTGTAGTATTATCAACATAGATCGCATGGACCCATGGTTATTAAATGGACCGTTAGGATCATCAGCAGACGTGATTTTTTGAGAGGGATGAATGACCAGGGGTGGGACCCACATGATGGGGATAGTCAGGGTCAACGATCAAACCATTTGATATATGATCAATATGGAATGGATGGTTAAGGTAATGTGATTTTTTTTATAGTGATTGGTAGTAAAGGGTAGGATCATGTGATGAACGGTTTAGATCAATGATCGAACCATTTGTAGTGTCCATTTCACTAACCGTTAAATGGGGCGCAGTTACAATTTTCCAATAAAAGTGATTTTTGACCGTGCGTGCGATGAAGCCTGAGAACCACATGATGGACGGTGTAGATCAATTATCAGAAGTGTGATCAATATAATCAATATAGCCACGCATTTCTCTCGCCATTGTGGAGTACACGTGCAAAGTTGCTCACATGTGCAACATCCAATCCACTCATCTATTTAATCGCATGATATACAATTATCATCAAGAATAATAATCCATCAGGCGATGGAGCGGGTCACACATGATATACAATATCCAAGCTTTTATATATATATATATATAAAGAATTATTAACTCCCAAAAAAAAAGAGGGGCCCAAAGATTGAATAGCTGAGATCTTCCAATTTTGGAAATTCTGGAAGCACGGTCCATCCATTGTGGAGCAATGGATAGGAACCACCTAGGTACCTCCCCCTAAGCCAGTGCTACGTGGGATCCAACCGTCCATCAAATAGGTAAATGATCAACATCATCATGATCTAAAATCAGGTGGGCCACACCATAGGAAACAATTGGGATGGAAAATCTACTGCTAGTTTTGTGTATGGCCCACTGTGCTGTTCATGTGCCATCCAATCCATTCATCTTATGTGCCTCATCTTAATGAAAGGATTACCTAAGAAACCCAGTATTCTAAAACTCAGGTGGGCCATACCACGAGAATTTTAGAGGGTTATGCATGATTTTAATCTACATGAGTGTTGAACAAGCTCAATTTTGGGATCAAGGCCAAAGAAAGGGTGGTCTACCCGATGGATGGTGTGGATTTCATTCACGTTAAATTCACGTTAAATACTTTCCACTATGGTTAGAGAAGCTAACCCTTAGGTACCTACCCACCATCGATTGGTATCAACAAGTATAATTTATATCATATATTAAAAATGATAAACACATGCACCAAATGTCAAAGTGGCGCAGCAAAAGTGTGGTGGGCCCATATCCCACAGCTCTCAAGATTGAAGCTTGGCTCTGATATTTCTGTTTTCCTCTTTTGCTGTTTAATAAGAACCATTCATTTTCATTGTTTTTCCTTTTTCCTTTTCATCAGAATCATTCATTTTCATTTTAAATCAGAGCCATTCATTTTCTTTTTTGCTTTTTACTATTTCATCAGAGCCATTCTTTTTTTTTCTTTAACGAACCCAAACAGGAAGGCCCATACTAAGCACTGTGTAGGAAAGAATGTGCATCAAATGAATCCAGCCCATCTGATAGGTGCACCACCGTATTTTTGTAGTGGAACCTAAAAATCAGTTCAAACCAAGATAGGTGGGCCACACCACGAGTAACAGTGTAAAATCATGCCTAAAAACTTGCAGTGAAGGTACTGCTATCCTGACAGAAGTAAAGGGGCATAATGATCAATTCTATAGCAGGGGTAAGGAGCATTGCATGATTTTGCAGCATTGATCACAAGCACTTTTAGAGACGGAGTTGCTTCTCCATTTCAGGCATCAACTAACCATTATTTGTGATCTCAGCCATTGATTTCGTCGAATGTGTGGAGGTGGATGGTCTTTTAAATAGCCGAGGATCATTAAATAATGGCAAACCTACCTTTGATTGGGTAAATTTTGATAGTTGCTAGGGAAAAAGACGGGCAAGCAAAAGGTTTTTTCTGATTGCTAATAGTATACATTTTTAAAATATATTAAAAGAGTTTTAAACCAAAATAAAGGACATTGGGTCCTTAACAGGACAAAGCCATTGATGCATATCCCTCTTTTTTATAAGGTTAATCCATGAGCCTCCCTCAGGTGTGTTTTACAATTTGAATGGTTTGTTTTAAGCTACACGTGTGGACCAATAAGTGGAATGAACACAATGTCTATGTATTAAGAATGGAGATTACATACTGAAATTTTAAATGCGTGTATTAATGGAAGATATTTTCGATACCATGATTGATGAGATTTTTCCTCCTCAGATCAGAGGAGAGATGGAGCAACGGGTGAAAAATCAGAGTAATTCACCGCATTGCTCGACCGGTCGTGGGACAGCCACGAATGGTCGTGGGAGGTGCTCGACCGGTCGTGGGTTTGAGCCCTAGCACGACTTAAAGTCCAGCGAGTTGTACTGTTTTTTTTCGGGGTATAGGACTAGTCGTGAGTGGTCTACGACCAGTCGTACGAGAGCTACGACTAATCGTAGGTTATGCAGTTTGTTCCGCGATTTTGCGCGAAACTATGGATTTGAGTCCTTTCGCAATAGGGATGCGGAAAGGAGTTTCCTAAAACTATAAAAAGGGTTCTCTAGGATTTTTCTAGGACATGAGAAAAACACAAGAGGTTATCAAGGGTGAGAGAGAGAGAAAAGAGAGGGAGGAAGCTTGTGGAAGGGAGCCGTCGTCTCAACGCTTCTACATCCTCGTAATCGGTGAGATCTCTCCGTTTTCTTTGTTTCTCTTACTGTTTATCCACTCCTGTGTGAGTGATGAATGTTTGATCATAGCAAGGTGTGCTTGTGATCTGTTGTAACGTTCTGCTTTCATAGTGGATTGTTGATCTGGACGATGTCCCGTGATTTTTTCCTCTTTGAGGGTTTTCCACGTAAAAATCTCTTGTGTGGTGTGTGATTGTGCTTTGATTGTTTTCATTGCTATTATTATCCCATAATTCTGGTTTGTTCTGGAGGGATAGATCCTAAGATTTTGTGCAAGGCCCCCAACAAAGTGGTATCAGAGCGCTAAGTTCATTGAACGGGTAGGATCGGTTTGAAATTATGGAAGGTGGCTCATCAAGGATGATCAGCCTCAATGGTTATAATTGGACCATATGGAAGGCTAAGATGGAGGACTTGCTTTATTGCAAGGATCTATATTCTCCAATTTTAGGCATATCAGCAAATCCAAGGATATGTCTGATGATGATTGGAAGAAGTTAGACCGAAAGGCAGTGGGGTTTATTAAACAATGGCCGGATGACTCTGTATTCCACCATGTGTCTACGGAATCCTCAGCCGCTAGCCTATGGCTGAAACTATAAGGGCTGTATGAAAGGAAGACAGCCGGTAATAAGATTTTTCTGATAAGGCGACTTGTGAATCTCAAGTTCAAGGATGGTTCTATGGCCGAGTACATGAATGGGGTCAGCAATATAGTGAACCAACTCTCTTCTATGAAGATGGTCTTGGATGATGAATTGCAGGCTTTACTATTGCTTAGTTCGTTGCCTGACAGTTAGGAGACATTGGCGGTGTCTCTAAGTAACTCTGCGCCAGACGGAAAGATATCCATGGAACAAGTTACTAGCTATCTCTTCAATGAAGAGACAAGGAGGAAGTCTTAGGGGTCTACTCAGCAAGAGGCTCTTGTGACACAAACGGGGGAGAGAAAAGAACAGAAAGGGCGGGAAAGCCCGAGATAAATCAAGAGGCAAGTCGAGTAATAGAAAAGATGTTGAATGCTGGAATTGTGGTAAGAAGGGCCACTATAAGCATAAATGTCGTAAAGCTAAAAATGACAAGAAAGGAAAAGAAAAGGAGAATGAAGATGAATCTGATTCTACTACGGTCGCTTCAGATGGCGATGTTGTTATTATTCTTTCCACAGATCACGATGTATGTCTCACAGCTACGGTCAGGACACCGACTGGGTGATTGACTCAGGAGCTTCTTTTCATGCGACTCCACGTAGAGATTTCTTCACAAACTACAAGTCAGGTGACCATGGGACCATGAAGATGGGAAATTCTAGCGTATCGAAGGTCGTGGGAGTCGGTGATATTTGTGTGAAGACCGGTGTGTGCTGCACATTGGTTCTCAGGGATGCGAGGCATATCCCAGACTTTCGCCTCAACTTGATGTCGACGGGAAGGTTGGATGATGATGACTATGAAAACCGGTTTGCTGGTGGGCGCTGGAAGCTCATCAAGGGTTCGTTGATTGCAGCCAGAGGAAAGAAGTGTTACACCCTGTACAAGGCAAGTGTCAGTGTATGCAAGGGTGGGTTGAACGCAGCGGAAGATTCAGTTATTGACATGTGACACAAGCGTTTAGGCCACATGAGTGAAAACGGGCTTCAACTAATAGCGAGAAAGCGGCTCCTTCCAGACGTGACAGGTATACCTCTCAAAACCTGTTTTGATTGTTTATTAGGGAAACAGCATAGAGTTTCATTTATTAAAACTGTTTCTCATGTTAATAAAGTGCATGCATTAGATTTGGTTTATTCTGATGTGTATGGTCCTATGAGGACAAAAACCTTGGGTGGGGCATTGTATTTTGTTACTTTTATAGATGATGCATCTAGGAGAGTTTGGGCTTATGCTTTGAAATCTAAGGACGAGGTCTTTGGTGTGTTTAAGTTGTTTCATGCTATGATCGAGAGAGAGACAGGTAGATCATTGAAGTGCATCCGCACTGATAATGGTGGTGAATACATCGGTGACTTTCATGAGTACTGCAAGTCCCTGGGTATACGGCATGAACAGACGGTTCCCAAGACCCCCCAGCATAATGGTGTAGCTGAGCGAATAAATCGTACCATTGTTGAGAGAATCAGATGCATGTTATCCCATGCGAAGTTGCCCAAGACGTTCTGGGGAGAAGCAATGCACACGGCCGTACATCTGATAAACAGGTCTCCATCAGCCCCATTGAATGGAGAAGTACCTGAGAAGGTGTGGACTGAACAGGATCCATCGTACAGTCATCTCAGGGTGTTTGGATGCAGGGCATTCGTTCACGTACAAAGGACGAGAGGTCTAAGCTCGATATGAAGATCAGACAGTGTGTGTTCTTAGGGTACGGTGATGAAAAGTTCGGTTACAAATTGTGGGATCCAACCGAGAAGAAGCTCGTCAGAAGCAGAGATGTGGTTTTCTTTGAAGATCAGTGTATTGAAGACATTGGTAAGCCAGAGAAGAACAACCTAGTTCAGGTGAGCTAGAGGACATGGATCCGGTTATTCCTCCTGTGGTGCCTGATGACTAGGGAGTACAACGAGGTGCAAAGGACGAGGGGGTTCCTACAGAAGATGGACCGGGGGAGCAGCCCCCACTTGATCCACCTGTTGAGCCACAGGTGAGGAGGTTATTTAGGGACAGGAAACCGTCCAAGAGGTACTCGCCGTATGAGTACATTATGCTGACTGATGAGGGAGAGTCAGAAGACTATTCCGAGGCCCTAGCTGACGAGCATAAGGAGTGGTTGAAAGCTATGCAAGAGGATGGAATCCTTGCATAAGAACCACACCTATGACATGGTGAAACTGCCTAAGGGCAAGAAAGCTCTGAGCAACAAGTGGGTGTTCAGAAAGAAGGTTGAGCAGAAGAATTCACAGACGAGATTCAAGGCCAGACTTGTGGTAAAAGGGTTCGGTTAGAGAAAATGCATAGACTACGAGGAGATATTCTCACCAGTGGTGAAGATGACATCCATACGGGTGTTGCTTAGGTTGACTGCTAGCATAGATTTAGAGATAGAGCAGTTGGATGTTAAAACTGCTTTTCTCCACGGTGACCTAGAAGAAGAGATCTAAATGCACCAACCAGAAGGGTTCGAAGTCAAGGGCAAGGAACATATGGTGTGCAGGTTGAGGAAGAGCTTGTATGAGCTGAAACAAGCTCCACGGCAATGGTATAAGAAGTTCGATTCGTTCATGTTACAGCATGGGTATGACAGAACGGAGTCGGACCATTGTGTGTTCGCGCGTAAATTCTCAGATGGTGATTTCATAGTTCTGATCTTATACGTTGATGATATGCTCATTATGGGAAAAGACATCAAAAAGATCGATAGGCTGAAACAGGAGTTGGGTAAGTCTTTTACGATGAAAGACTTGGGCCCGGTTAAACAGATCCTAGGAGTGGAGATAACCTATGATAGAAGTAGCAGGAAGCTTTGGCTGTCACAAGAGCGGTATATTGAGAAAGTCCTAGCGCGATTCAATATGAATGCAGCGAAGCCGGTCAGTACTCCACTGGATGGTCACTTCAGATTGAGCGACAGGCAGCGTCCCAAGACGAAGACAGAGGTGGAAGAGATGTAGAAGATACCCTACGCGTCTGCTGTAGGAAGTTTGATGTATGCTATGGTGTGTACACGTCCAAACATAACATACGTGGTTGGTGTTGTCAGCCGGTATCTTGCCAATCTTGACAAAGAACATTGGCCAACGGTGAAGTGGATACTGGGGTATCTAAGAGGCTCATCCAGGTTGAGCCTATGCTATGGTGACGGTAAACCTGTGCTAGAGGGCTACACAGATGCAGATATGGCAGGCGACATAGACTCCAGGAAGTCTACATCGGGGTTCATGTTTACGTTTGAAGGGGGAGTGGTTTCTTGGCAGAGCAAGCTACAGAGGGTCGTAGCATTGTCGACGACAGAGGCCGAGTACATTGCAGTCACAGAGGCATGTAAAGAGATACTTTGGATGAAGAGGTTCCTACAGGAACTTAGCCTGAAGCAGGAGGAGCACATGGTCTATTGCGATAGTCAGAGCGCTATACACTTGAGTAAGAATCCAAGTCAGCGTTCCAAGTCGAAGCACATAGAGATTCGGTATCATTGGATCAGGAATACTTTGGAACAGAAGGTGTTCCAGCTTGAGAGTCCACACGAATGATAATGGGTCAGACATGATGACCAAGGCTTTGCTCAAGGACAAGTTTGAGATTTGTAGAAACCAAGCTGGCTTGAAGAAGGTGAATTCCTCCTGAGTCGGAAAGGGGAAGATTTGATGAGATTTTTCCTCCTCAGATCAGAGGAGAAATGGAGCAATGGGTGAAAAATTAGAGTAATTCACTGTGTTGCTAGACCGGTCGTGGGATAGCCACAACTGGTCGTGGGAGACGCTCGACCGGTCGTGGGTTCGAGCCCTAGCACGACTCAAAGTCCAGCGAGTTGTGCTATTTTTTTCTAGGGTCTAGGACTAGTCGTGGGAGAGCTACGACTAGTCATGGGTGGTCTATGACCAGTCGTAGGAGAGCTACGACTAGTCGTAGGTTACGCAGTTTGTTTTGTGATTTTGCGTGAAACTGCGGATTTGAGTCCTTTTGCAACAGAGATGCGGAAAAGAGTTTCATAAAACTATAAAAAGGGTTCTCTAGGGTTTTTCTAGGGTATGAGAAAAATACAAGAGGGTTATCAAGGGTGAAAGAGAGAGAAAAGACAGGGAGGAAGCTTGTGAAAGGGAGTCGTCGTCTCAACGCTTCTACGTCCTCATAATCGGTGAGATTTCTTCATTTTCTTTGTTTCTCTTGTTACTTATCCACTCCTGCGTGAGTGATGAATGTTTAATCATAACAAGGTGTGCTTGTGATCGGTTGTAACGTTCTGCTTTCATAGTGGATTGTTAATCTGGACGAGGTCCCGTGGTTTTTACCTCTTTGAGGATTTTTAACGTAAAAATCTCCTGTGTGGTATGTGATTGTGCTTTGATTATTTTCATTGCTATTATTATCCCATAATTCTGGTTTGTTCTGGAGGGCTAGATCCTAAGGTTTTGTGCAAGGCCCCCAACAATGATGCCTTTAAGGGAGGATGCTCGATCTTTTGCACATTACACTTTTATGAAAAACTATCAATAAAACTAGTGTTTTCTATTTATGCTAAGTGAGGGGGCCTAGATATGTATTTATAAATAAATAACTAAAAAAGCTTACCTATCACACTTATTGTCACGTCTCAAATCTTGTTTCAAACACCCATTCATGATAACTTGAATCCGGAGCTGACAACTTTCGTATCACTCCTAGGTCCTATACGTCAAGTTTCGAAAACGGAATCCCACAATGAATATTTATAAAAAACTTAATAATTGAGCATAACCAAAAAACTCCACAAGTAATATACATCTCTATTAAACAATGGTTCAAGGCAATGTTTTAAGTATCGACGATATCAACTGATATATCCCACAATATATCTTGTATCACACATGTACGATATGAAACACACAAGTAATGTAATATATCCCACATGTTTGATCTAGTGAACATTTTAAAAAAAAATTTATCTTTTTTTTTTCCTTTGTAAATCATATTAAATCAATGTCAAATTGTTACAAATCCATAATTTTTTATATTTTGTATAAAAAATCATGAATTGAGAACTTCAATTTTGAGATCTTGAGATAGACTAAGTTGCAGAAAATTGAAAAAAAATAATTATTCAATTGTAATATCCGTGCCATGACACATAACTCTCCTCCAACTCATCCAAGGACTAAAGACATAACTTGCATGGGATTCCGAGCTTACTCTTGACCATATCTCTAGCTTGGGTACATCTATTGCAACTTTGGTGACAGGTACTAAGGGTTGTGTCACAATGTGATGGCTTGTTGAAGCCCAATTCATCTCATCCCAAGCATGTGAGACTCATATGATTGTTGGACTAATTACAACTTGTGTATGCTAAGGCCTTCATAAACTGCCTCCTTTGCTCAATTAACAATCTAACTACTCTGAAGCTAAATAATTACGAATCAAGGCTAATGCTACTTATGCCACACAACATGATAGTTTGATTGAGTTTTATTTTTTGATCAAGCTTTTTTTTTTTTTTTTTTAGTGATATAATTAAAGGCTTGTGCTATACCACAATCTAAAATGTAATTTTACCCCATATATTAATAAAAACTACTTGGCATGAATTATTAGGGATGTGCATCATGCATACCATAGCTAGGCTTGTTTATTTATGAATTGAAAGGAAAGATCATTCAACAATATCTCCAATTGTTCTGATATTCAAACAATCACATGAAGTCCATAGCTTATAAGATATTTTCCACTGGACATTGTCTATCCCGCACCTTGTCGGCTATAAGGTTATTAAATGCTTCTCTAGCTGCATTGTTATCTAATGTCATCGTCTCTTATAAACAATCCCATGATGCCAACCTCATCTTTATACCTAAGAAACCCGGTATTCTAAAACTCAGGGGGGCCATACCATGAGAATTTTAGAGAGTTATGTATGATTTTAATATACATGAGCGTTGAACAAGCTTGATTTTGGTATCAAGGCCAAAGAAAGGGTGGTCTACCCGACGGACGGTGTGGATTTCATTCACATTAAATACTTCCCACTACTGCCAGAGAAGTTACCCCCTTAAAGTGTAATCAAATGAGCTCATCTTTGATGCATGGAGTCATAGTTTTCAAAACAATTTCAACCATTGATTCCATCTACGGTCAACATTAAGGTGAACCCGTGCAGCATCAACACGTAAAATTCATATTATAAAATAAAAACGATAAAGATGTGCAGCGTAAGCGTGGTGGGCCCATAACCCACAAGTCCCAAGATCGAAACTTGGCTTTGATATTTATGTTTTTCTTTTTATCATTTAATCAGAACAGTTCATTTTCATTGTTTTTCTTTTTACTATTTCATTAACCATTCATTTTCATTTTTTAATCAGAACTTTTCATTTTCTTTCTTTTTTCTTTTTACTATTTCATCAGAGCCACTCTTTCTTTTTTTTTTTTCAAACCGAATCAAAAGGGCCCATACTAAGCACCGCGTATGGAAGAATGTGCATCAAATCCAACCCATCTGATAGGTGCACCGCCATATTTTTGTAGTAGAGCCTAAAAATCAGTTCAATCCAAGATAGGTGGGCCACACCAAAAGTAATAGTGTAAAATCATGCCTAAAAACGTGCAGTGAAGGTACTTCTATCCTAACAGAAGTAGGGGGCATCATGATCAATTCTATAACAGGGGTGAGGAGCATTTCATGGTTTTGCAGCATTGATCACGAGCACTTTTAGAGATGGGGTTGCTTCTCCATTTCTGGCATCAACTAACAATTGTTTGTGATCTCAGCCATTGATTTGGTCGGATGTGTGGAGGTGGATGGTCTTGCAAATAGCTGAGCATCGTTAAATAATGCCAACCCTACTTTGATTTGGTAAATTTTGATGGTTGCTAGGGAAAAAGACAAGCAAGCAAATGGTTTTTTCTGATTGCTAAAAGTATGCATTTTAAAAATATATTAAAAGAGTTTTAAACCAAAATAAAGGACATTAGGTCCTTAACAGGACAAGTTAAGGACAGACATTGATGCATATCCTTCTTTTTTATAAGGTTAATCCATGAGCCTCCCTCAGATGTGTTTTACAATTTGAATGGTTTGTTTTAAGCTACACGTGTGAACCAACTAGTGGAATGAACACAATGTCTATGTATTAAAAATGGAGATTACAAACTGAAATTTTAATTGCATACCTTGATGGAAGATATTTTCGATAACGCGAAGCCATTAAGAGAGGATGCTCAATCTTTTGCACGTTATACCTTCATTAAAAACTATCGATGAAACTAGTGTTTTCTGTCTATGCTAATGAGGGGACCAAGATATGTATTTATAAAAAGATAACTGGAATAGCTTACCTATCACACTTATTGTCACGTCCCAAATCTTGTTTCCAACACCCATTCATGATAACTTGAATCTGGGGCTAACAACTTCTATAGCACCATGATTTTGATTCCTAGCTCTTAAATGTTAAGTTCCAAAAATGAGATCCTGCAATGAAGATTTATGAAAAACTTAATAATTGAGTATAACTAAAGAACTCCACAAGTAATTTATATCTCCATTAAACAATGATTCAAGGCAGTGTTTTAAGTATCGATGATATCGGACAGTATATTCCACGATATATCTTGTATCCCACCTGTGCGATATGAAACACACAAGTAGTAGGATATATCCCACATGCTTGATCTAGTGAACATTTTCAAATTTTCGATCATTTTTTCTCTGTAAATCATGTTAAATCAGTGTCAAATTGTTACAAATTCATGATTTACATGAAAAATTATGAATTGAGAGCTTCAATTTTAAGATTTAGAGATGGATTAAGTTGCGAAAAATTAAAATAATAATAATAATTCAATTTCTCACAAATTGATTGTAATCTTTGCGTCTAAATATAAAATCAAACACGTATGTAACCTAGTCTAGTGAATCTTTTTTTTCTTTTGAATGCATTTCTTGTGTTTCCACACGTCTTCTTATATTTATAAATTATATTAATAGACTTCGAATATACTTACATCAATTCAATTAGGACATCATATAAAGAAAACCTATTATATGCACTTGATTTATATATATATATATATATATATATATATATATATATATATATATATATATATATATATATATATAATGTTTTGATTTATAAGTGTGTATTAATGTATTTTTTAACAATCACTGAAGTTTTTTTGAAAACTTCAATCAATTTCTCAATATTTTCAAGAACCATGATACATTACTATGACACCTCACCTCGGGTTGATAAGCTAATTAAGTTTGAACAATGAATAGTTAATCAAACCCTAATCCTAAATGATCACCCTAGAAGCCTAAATTCTAGGAACCCCAATCTTAAATGTCAACCCTAGAGGCTTAAACCTTAGGAATGCCAATCCTAAACCCTAAACGCAACCTGGTCAGCCCATTCAACCTAGATAACCTAGTCAACCCAATCAACCTAATCCTAAACCTTAGGAACCTAAAACACTAATACCTTGAGTTAGCTTGACAAGTCAACTCATCCGGTTAGCCTACCCAATCAACTCACTTAGTTAAGCCTAAAACTGAGACTGAACCAAGGCCCAAAAGTGCCCAATCAGAGTACTATGAAAAACTTCAAAAATAACATTCTTCACAGCAGAACCTTCACATGCTCGGAGGAGGCTGCCTGTCGAAACAGGGAGTTCAGGCGGGACTGGCAGCAATCAGATTGTTGCCCGCCATGTGACACTCCCTCAAGTACGTGAGATCTCCCTTTTCTAAACCCTAAGTGTGCGATTGAGGTGTATTTACTCCGATGCCAATTTTTTTACCCAAAAATTATCTTTTTACCACCCCATCAAGCCCATAAGATTGTGCCATGTGGCAATATCTAATCCTAGCCCTTGAACCACCTTTCACCGTTAAGAATACGAGCAATTACAAGAAAAGTAGGTTTGGACGCAATAAATATTCTCCCCTCACATTTCAAGCATCCAATAGATTCAGTAGATCTTGATTAACTACATCCAGTAGATTCAGAGACACCCCACTACATCCAGAAGCATTCAGGGACTCCCATTTTCAATTATCCATTGTAGTCCCTTTCCATCCCTCCACCAAGGAGAGTAAGAGAGAGAAAGAGACAGAGAGAGTCCATCCCAGGTCTAGCCTACCGTATCCAGAACCTAAGTCTCCTTAGCCACCCAAGTTTAAATCTGAGCCACTCGATCTAGCCTTACAATACTACTATTCATCCTGTTAATGCACCGATTTATGCACCTTATTTGTCAATTATGTGAGTCCTTATGTCATGTAGTCAATTGAGTCATTAGAAACTGAAGACCAAAGACATAAGTAAATATAGAGCATCAAGGAGCAAAGAATAGGTAAACATAGTACCTTGGTGACTTTAACCCTTGACAAAAAATAAAATAAAACTCTAGATGATCTTAAACCCTATAGGTAAACCTTTTATTGATATCCCTTAAGCCATATGAGCCTAAATTGATCATCCTTAAATTGGCTTTAAAAGTCCATATTGTTGGAAAAACTGCACAATTTCAGCAACTTTCGATCTCACCAAACTCACCTTTAGTCTAACAAAAAATGGCTAAAATAAGACATCAGGCTGGGGTCAAATTTTGAGTAATTCGGTTGCATCCGAGTGTCATCTTCAGTCTCATCAGAGACCGCTTTCGTTGCGACCAAAGACCACATTCGGTGCAACTGAAAACTCTCAAATCTATCCAGCGTCTTTCTTGTTTAATTTAGTTTGACCAAACCTTAATTCGATGCGATCGAAGACTAGCCATTATAGATCTATTGGAGTCATTTTCCTATAAATCTAGCAACCAGATCCTTGTGGAGATGATGGATTTTGATATTGTAGAGACTCTATTGCATCTGAAGCTCTACCAAACCTCCTAGGTTTCATTCCATTGAGATCTATGATTTCAATGAGCATTCCAAGCTCCTCTATAACAAGATCATGATTTCAAGCCTTCTCAAGAGTTTAGACACCATTCTTATTGGCAAATCCTAGTGTCTATCAACCTTTAGAGTGTCCATCAAGTAGAATTCTCAAGGAATCCAACTTTTCATCAACTGTAGAAGATTTTACCCATCACCCTGGTCACCTCAAAGGAGCACTACATGAAAGGTGTTTGATATTGGAGTTAAAGCCACGGTAAAGCATCAGCATCATGATGGAGAAAGAAAATTAGAGCTGATTGAAGCACGAGAGAGCATTGATTAAGTGACCTAAGAATGCACTACATAAGAGGCTCAATTCGACAACTAAGTTGTCATGAGTAAGAGTCCATGTACACTCATTCATTGTATAGGATTAAGTGTAAGAGTTTAAATTACTAAACTCGACTAAATTCTTGACCCAAATCAAAGTTCTTGTGTAGGTCACCGGACATGGGTGTGTGTGTATTAGTATCCAGGAGAGCATTAGTTGGGAGTAAATGTAGGTACTTGGATTAAGACTGAGATATTGGTTAGTTAATAAAAAACCAACTAAAGTCTCTTATGGAAGCCTCTGACGGGAGTGTGTGTTAGGCTCCTTGTGTATGGCTATAAAGATAAAAGTGAACCTAATTTAAAACATCTGATAGTGAAATCTGGTACACTCATGGCTAGAGCGCGTCTGTCGGGAGTAGAGTAAGGAAACCAAACCACTATATATGCTTGTGTTTAAGATTGTATTTGATCACTTGTTTAATTATACTTATGTAATTGAATGTTTAATTATCTGTGTGCATGATTAGATGAATGCTGGGAGTTGATAGATAGTATATCCCACACACACATGCACATTACCATGTTTATAAACTAGTTGCTTAATTGCCACTTCTTTTGTAGTTTATGTGATTGGACCCTCTAATGGCTCGTAAGCCTTAGAATTAATTATCATACTTAGTTTAATTTGCATAGTAGTTTAGGTAAGCAATTGAATTTAAAGGCATAATTTTTTAATTGGACACAATTACCCCCTCTAGGAAATAACCATCATTCATTAGCTCTGTTAAGCTTCTGCATGTAGTTATGGTATATCATTGCACGTAATTTCAAGTTCATAATTATATTCCATGTATATGTAGATGTTAGTCTCTAAGAGAGCCTTTTACGGGAGTAAATGTTGATCCTTTAACTAAAATCAAAATTATTGTTTAGCTGATAGAAAACCAACTCAAGTCTCTTATAAGAGCCTCCGGCGAGAGTGTATGTTATGGTCCTTGTGTAGGGCTGTAAAGTTTAGAAATAAACTTGATTTAAAACTTCTGACGGTGAAATCTGGTACACTCTTGGGTTGAGTGCGTCCGTCAAGAGTGGAATAGGAAAATCGAACTACTATACATACTTGTGTTTGAGATTGTCTTTAAGCATTTATTTAATTATACTTATATGATGAATGTTTAATTATATGTGTGCATGATCAGATGAATGCAAGGAGTTAAACATCACATGCATGTACAATATTATTTATATACCGATTGCTTGAATGACATATCATCTATAGTCTATGTGAGTGGACCCTCTATTGGCTTGAAAGCCTTAGAGTTAATTGTCTTACTTAGCTTTAATTGGAGATCAGTTTAAGTAAGCAATAGTATGTTTAAAAGGCATAAATTTTGTTTGGTCCTAATCACCCCCCTTTAGGACATAGCCTTTCCGTAACTCTGCCAAGATTCCGCACATAGCCCATGGCCAACCACCACGTGCAATTTCAACTATCACGTTTGGATTCGCAATTGCATTTTTCACCAAGATTTTACCCAAATTTAAATCTTATTGTGTGGGACACCAAACATTTTATAACAACCTTTTGTAGAAAAATAGAATGATTTTAAAACCTTTACATGCAAAACCTAGTACTTAGCCAAAACAAGCCCTCACATGTCTATTAGCACCACTACCCCACTCTGATTTATCATCATCTAACCTATTCCAAAGATCAATGCCATCTCACCATGACTAAGGAGCATGCCGTCTAGATTAAATCATATGCTATAAACTGCTAAGGCAGGTATAAGGTCCCAATAAATTAACCAGCTCCTCAAGTCAAGAAAATTGCACCCCACGAGGTGCTCATTCCAATGGACCCTTTTTTGAATTCATTCGAACGAACACTTTAGGACATTCTCCATCAAGAAACTTCAAAATCAGACGCTCGCCAATGAGAGCCTTAGTTGCTTAAGCATTCTGCTCGATAAGAGGCCCACGTGCCATGTGTTGGGACTCCTGGGAGAAGCTGTGTACAACACCTCATACTTTTGCGTACTCAGGTGTTACCATTATGATCCAAATTTACATATTTGTGTAAAGATACGTAACCTTGCATTAATAACCATCATTCGATAAGTCACAACCCACCACTAAACCTCAACAGATAAAGTATAAAATCCACGATTTTAACCATTAATTTAAAATAAATCGATAACTGTAAGTTGAGACCCTTTTATTATGACCCACTTACAATTGAAATAATCAAATCTTTAATCAAAGCCATATAGGAGAAGGAATAAATGATACTGATAAGGGTGAACCCACAAATTATAGAGAAGTGGAAGAAATAGTACAAAATAATAATAATAATAACAATGATAATGAGGTTATTAAATGTGTATTAGGTCGCCTAATCCCTAGTCCAACCATCTGATTTGGATAATAACCGTTAATTTCTTCTAAGATCAACTAAAAACCACTGAGAACCCTATAGGACAAATCTGAAGATGATCTGACCATCGGATTGACAGGAATCCACTAATATGATCCAAAATACAGGGTGTTACAGTGAGGTTGTCATCATATCTGCACTGAGTCAACTCGGTTTGAACTCAAATCGAGTTTAGTCAAGTCTAGGTTGAGTACGATAGAGTCCAGGGTGGCTAGACATCATTGTTAGTGGGTCCTACTGGTTGATAAAGGAGAAAAGATGAAAAAAGAGAGGGAGATTGGATGAGGGAGAACTAGTTATTGACTTACCCAACATTGGCTGGGTCAATTCAATCTGGTTGAATCAAGTTGGGTTTCTTTTAGTTGAAACCTGATTCGTTGTTAGGTCAGCGAGTTGGGCCGAAGTTAGTTCAATTGAGTTCATCAAATATTAGCCAAGTCCAGCTGAATCAAACTACCAAGCCGACTATTGATTTAATCATAAGGGTGCATGCTCTCCATGGTGACATTGTAACAAATTCAAAAAATAAGGTGATGATTTCTTCCTCTTGAGCTTTCCACTTCCCTATTAGTTTAAGTGATAGTTTTTGTTTTAACTATCGTTGATAATTGGTATCTCTATTACTTGTGCTAGTTGATGGATTTAACTTCTAACTTATATGTTCAACAAATATCTTGTATAAACATATGTATGTTGCACTTGTATACCTTCTTATGCTTGTGGACTACTTGTGGATTGCTTATGGAACTTAAACGGGTACCTCTATCAATGGAAAACCTCACTTATATATGTAAATTCATACTTAGGATGTAACTTGACTGATTGTGACTATAATGGGCCCCCGACCTGATGGTCATTTTACCTAAGTTGTTATGGACTTACCATCTTGCGGATCCTTATGCCCTTTGTAGCTTTAATATGATATCTGCCCTTTACGCATTTGATGTGATATCTGCCTTTTATGCCTTAGATGTGATAATTATCCTTTGTGTCTTTAATATGACATCTGCCCTTGACGCACTTGATGCGATATCTGTCATTTGTGCCTTTGATGTGATAATTACCCATTGTAGCTTTGATGTTATATCTGTCATTTGTGCCTTTGATGTAATAATTACCCATGGTGGCATTTGATGTGATATTTACCCTTTTACCCTATGTAACTTTCATTTGCCCTAAGTGGCTTGATGGATTACTTTTGTATATCTATGCGATGGTAAGATCCACTTGTGGCACTACGATTGGCCACTAGTCGAGGAGGTTACTATTAAACATCCTAATGTTGGAGTCTCATGAGCCAGGGATGGTGGGGATGAGACACTATACCCGAGTTGTCGGCCTACGCTGGGTGACGAGCCCCCCGTAGTGACATTTGAGCTTGCTTAAATTAGGTAGTTATAATCAGAATAATAATGGATGAGTTAATCATGCATTCATAGAATACTAGCGATGACGGGTGGCTAATTCTAGGTGTTGTAACACGTGCCCTTGGGCTTAGTGGGGTATTGTTTCGCTAGCTCCCAGACCATCGACTATCGACCTACGTATTGATGTACGATGGCCTGGTCATTATATTGTACGTGATGTACGCACGTGATGTGCTACGCTGATGACCGGTCTTATACATAGGTGACGAGCCCAAGTCCCACTAGATGAGCATACCCAGGTCGATGTGCATTCACGCATTCATGCATTTAAACAAGATTATATCATGTATTGTTTTGGATGCTTTATTCTTTAAAATTATTCTTGACTAATGCGGCGGTGTGTAATCTTGAGGGAAATTTACACTGAGTTGGTCACTCATTCATCAAATATATAATCGTACAAGTACTACAGGTAGCTTAAATGATATGCATGCTCAGACTTAATGAAGAGTATGGTACAAGTGTCAAGGATGCATGGTTGTATCTTCCAAGAGAAACTGCGCGATCTAGTAACTCAAATTTATATACATTTTATTATTTCTCATGTGTAAATTATGTAATTCTTGTATTTATTAATATGGAGACATTGGTTTGTATAAGTCATTATGGGTAGCCGCTCGTATATTCTAAATGTAAGTGTAAAATTTTCTTTTATATTTAATTTGTCCATCTTCCACTAAACTGCTAACTCTGAAAGAAAAAAAAACCTGAAATCGGGTTTTTAGAGAACGAGACATATACTCGGGTTCCAAAAACTCGGAGCATTACACCATGTCACAATGCATCACCTCATGTGCCTTCTGCTAATGCATAGACCCACACAGGAAGATCCCATGATTGAACTTTGTGCCATTGTGTAGACCTATTGCAGTATCTGTGCCATAGCACAAAGATCTCCTCCAACTCATCAAAGGACTAGAGACATAACTTGCATAGGATTCCTAGCTTACTCTTGACCATATCTCTAGTTTGGAAACATCTATTGCAACATCAGTGCCTGGTATTGAGGGTCGTGTCACAATGTGATGGCTTGTTGAGACCCAATCTCATCTCATCCCAAGCATGTGAGATTCATAGGATTGTTTAACTAATCACAACTTGTGTATGTTGAGGCCTTCATAAGCTACCTCCTTTGCTCAATTAACAGTCTGACTACTCTGAAGCTAAATAATTACAAATTAGAGCTAATGCTCCTTATGCTACACAACATGATATTCTAATTGACTTTTATTTTTCAATCAAGTTTTTTTTTTTGGTAGTGATATAATTAAAGGCTTGTGCTATACCACAAATTGAAATGTAATTTTACCTTATATATTAATAAAAACTACTTGAAATGAATCATTAGGGATGTGCATCATGCATACCATAGGCTTGTTTATGAATTGAAAGGAAAGATCATCCAACATATCCGATTGTTCTGAATATTCAAACAATGCACATGAAGTCCATAGCTTATAAGATATTTTCCACTCGACATTGTCTACCCCGCACCTTGTCAGCTATAAGGTTATTAAACGTTTCTCTAGCTACATTGTCATCTAACATCATCGTCTCTTATAGATAATCCCATGATGCCAACCTCATCTTTATGAGACGTTTGATGCCCAATGGCTAAATGATACACTCGACGCCTAATGGCTAACAAAAACATCAAGACGCCCTCATCACAATCTTCCAATTAATAGAAGACATTTTATTGCAAAAAAAAAAGAAGATGACTTTGGTGGCGAAGAGCATTGATCTTCCCTTTTGTCTTTTTAGATCAACAAAGGGTGTTTGATATTTAAAACATTGAGGATATTGGTTGATTCTCCCATTTCAATTCAAGAAGATGTGCACTATGCATTTTATACATCCAAAACACTAATTATTGAGCAAAAAATGACAACTTCTAAAAAGAACATTCTCACATTCATCTCTCAGAACAAAAACTAATACAAATATTTTATGTTCATGAGCATGCTGTCTCTTCAACCCACTCGCCTTTAATTGTTGGACGTAGGCCAGTGGGGCCCACTGGCATCAAGCAATTCAACGTACACATGTTAATTCTTACAACATGTACACGTGTTGGCTATTTGTACACGTGTGTGCACGTGTTGGCTATCTTATAGCTGATGTGAACATGAACACGTGTTGACTGATGTACACATGGGCTAATCAGCCACACGTGTTGATTGTAAGCTTATACTATATATGGACCCACTTGTTATAATAGTCAACCCATGTGGAAGCGGATTGGCTGGTGCACCACACTCCAACTATATATAACTTCTTAATTGACATCAACAACGCATGAGTCTAATCATCAGGCAAATAACTTGTGTATTACAAATGTGGAATACCTTATGAATGGATGGTCTGGATTTGGGCAATGGCCCATCCATGGTGAGACCCACCATATAGATGGCCTGGATCTGTTACATACACGCCACAATGGCATGTGTGTGTGATAGGATTCCACACCCATTTTTTAATGATGTTTCCTTTAAAACATCTTTTTCACTATTGATCTAGAGTTCATTAGTAATCGAAACGATCATCAACCATGATGATCAATGTTGATGAAAGGATCCATCATCAACAATGATCATTAACGGTAATGATTAAATCTATCACTAATGATCATGATCACAGGTGAAGATTGTACTCTCTTGATATCTTAGCACTTATTTTTTCCTTTCTGATGATGATGTTAATATGTATGAGAATATTCAACTTAATGTGTTTAGATCTTAGCCCCCTTCATTTTTCATTAGAAATTACAAAACAGATGAAGAATGTACTCTCTTGATATCTTAGCACTTATTTTCTGATGATGATGTTAATATGTATGAGAATATTCGGCTTGATGTGTTTAGATCTTAGCCCCCTACATTTTTAATTAGAAATTACAAAACTTAGTGCTTAGATGCTCCCTAAAATAAAGGTTGTGCATAACCTGAGTGGGAGTTTATTCTCCTTCACCAAATGATGCATGCAACCATTAATGGAAGGTTGCATGTTATACACATTTATTCTTATAAAAGCATTAAACTCATCTTAAATAGAGAACTTAATTGTTTTACATCGCCCATTCGGGTATGTGGACTTTTAGATTTCTTTAAGATGTGTTGACTACTTTTATACTTTAAAAATTTAAATAACATGTAGAAATGTTGATGATTAGTGTCAATACCTTAGATCATAGTTAAGTAGTGATACTCATGCAATGTAGAGATGACTACCAAAGCGTTAATCGCTGAACAGCTGAAAGGACAACATTTTGACGGCAACAACTACGAAGACTGGTCCCACGTGGTACGATGCCTTCTGAACGAGGACGACATATCTCACACACTCGATGTAGTTCAAGAGGAACCCATCTTGGATGAAAATGAAAATTTACAAGAACATAGGGTTATGATGACTTGCTACAATAAGTGGCGAAAACAAAATCATTCAGCCCGTAATGTCCTTTTTAGGACTACGCACAAAGAACTCATACCTACGTATGAAGTGCATAAAATCGCTAAGGGAATCTGGGAAACACTGACAGATGTATATGTGCAGAAGTCAGATGCGAGAGTTAGGGCAATGGAATTAGAATTCCAGGAGTACAGGATGCCTGTTGGCTGTCCCATCAAAGATCATATTCGTACGATGAAGCAAATGATAGGTGCCCTTAGGAATGTTTGGTATAAATTGACTGAAAATAAGAAGATCATACCCATGCACCATTTCTTGCCTGAATCTTGGGCCCAAATCAAAAGAATTTTAAACTATACTGATTCTATCACTACGTTCAGAGACTTTTATGACCACTTGGTACGTAAGGTTGAAATAAATGCAATTCAGCCAGGTTTTTCCAAGGCTTTTATAACAGAGACCCATAAGCGGAAAGCTAATAATAAACGATCCAAAGCTCGTAAGAAGGCGAAAAAGAATAATTAAGAACAGAAGACCACAACACCTCATCCAAATCTCAAGAAGGGGAATGGAAAGAAGAAGTAGAAAAAGACAAATATAGTCTGCTTTGTCTGTGAAAATTTCAGCCATTATACTCGGCAGTGTGCCCATAAAAAAATGGTAATTTCTCAGTCACTAGATACTATGTATGTAAGCGTTTGTTCTGAAATCCTTTTCATTGATACCATATCTAACGAGTGGATTTTAAATTCACGCACAACAAAGCACGTGACGAAGAGTCGTCGAGGACTCGATAAATTCCGGCGTGTAGCCAAGGAAAGTTACAAGCTATACATGAGCAATAACGCTATTGAAGATGTACTATGGATTGGCGTTCTCCATCTCCGTACGCACATAGGGAAAACAATAATCCTCCGTGATACTCTTTATGCACCGGGGATGTGTCAGAATTTAATTTCTATTTCTAGGTTATTATATGATGGTTTTGATATTCAATTTTTCGGGACAAGAGTTTCTTTGAAACTGAATAACCTCATCTTTGTATGAAAAAATTTAATTTCAGATTTATTTATTCTAGACATATATTGTGATAATGCCCCTCTAGCTTTATCTGCTATGTCGAATAAAAATGTAGTATCTAAATCTCAAAAATAGCACGCGAGGTTAGGTTACATGGGAAAGGATCGTATGACAAGACTAGTACGTTCTGGTCTTTTAGACTCCTTATCCAAAGTTGATTTACCATTTTGTGAACATTGTGTGTCTGAAAAGACTTCGAAGAAACCATTTTCCAAAGCGGCTAGGTCCAAGGGCACACTAGAGATAATCTATTCATATATCTGTGGACCCTTTAATGTACATGTCAGGAACGGATGTTAATATTTTGTCACTTTCATTGACGATTACTCGCACTATGGATATGTGTATCTCATCTCACACAAATTTGAAGCTTTTGATTATTTTCTTAAATATAAAGCTGAGGTGGAAAATTAGCTTGAGAAAAAGATTAAAATTATTCGATCTGATAGAGGTGGCGAGTATACATCTGAAACGTTTAAATAATATTGTGAAAATATTGGAATTGTTGGCAGTACACAATGGCTTACACTTCACAACAAAATGGTGTTATAGAGAGAAGGAATAGGACACTATTAGACATGGTTAGATCGATGATGACACAAGCCAATCTATCTACCACATTCTGGGGAGACGCACTGTTAACAGCCGTCTACGTCCTTAATAGAGTTCCATCCAAATTTATTCATAAGACACCATATAGATGTAGTCTGAGAGGATTCCTTCTCTAACCAACCTACACTCTTGGGGATCTTTAGGATATGTTTTGCTGCCTACTCTGCATAGAGGTAAACTTGATAGTAAAATCATTGAATGTGTGTTCATAAGGTACCCTATGCATCCAAAGGGATACATTCTAGCTTATGAGGACCATGGACGATGGATTAAGATAGAATCCCGGGATGTGACCTTCGTTGAAGATAGATACTCCTATAGTTCGTCAGGACAGTGGGAGGACATCTCAGCAAGCTCCTGAGTTACGTCGAGGTGAAAGAGAATTGATTTCCCGAAGATACTTCGATATTGAGGGGTAAACATTCTCTTGCATTGCAATTGATGATGATGAACCTGATTCATATCAGGATGTATTATTATCTTCTAACTCGGCCGATTAGGTAAATGTTATGGATGAAGAGATCGCTTCCTTGGAGAAGAATAAAGTCTGAGAACTTGTTGATCTGGGTACTAAAGATTAAAAGAAACACAGATGGTACAGTGGATAAGTATACAACACGATTAGTTGCTAAAGGTTTTACACAACAAGAAGGCATAGATTACGATGAAACCTTTTCAACTGTTGCAAAGTTCTCCTCAATCTGCATGATCTTGTCCATCATCGCAAGTTTAAACTTAGAGTTATATCAGATGGATGTAAAGACCGCATTCTTAAATGGTGACTTTGATGAAGAAATATACATGCAACAGCGCATGGGTTATGTGGACAAAAAGCATCCAAAGAAAGCTTGCAAATTGTTGAAATCTATCTATTGGCTAAAGCAATCTTCAAGACAGTAGTACATGAGATTCCACTTGGACATCATCACTTTTGGATTCACAATGAGTGAAGAAGATCATTGTGTATACATGAAATGGTCTGGAAGATCTTTCCTGATACTATCTCTATATGTAGACGATATCCTGTTAGCTGGTAATGACAAGCAATTATTGATATTAACTAAAGATTGACTATTCTCGAAATTTGATATGAAAGACCTCGGTGAAGCCAACTTTATTCTTAGGGTAAAAATCATTAGGGATCGTCCTGAGAAATTTTTAGGATTGTCTCAAGCAACCTATATACAAAAGATCTTAAAGCGGTTCAGGATGAAAAATTCAAAAGCTGTTGAAACCCCTATGGATAAAGCTACCAAGCTAAATAGGAAATCGTGTCCCCAGACTGAAGCTGAGAAATTGGCTATGTCCTCAATACCTTATGCTAGCGCAGTGGGGAGCTTAATGTATGCTATGCTTTATATCAGACCGGATATTAGCTATGCAGTTGGCATAGTCAGTCGTTATCAGAGTAACCCGGGACAGTCTCATTGGCAAGTCGTCAAATGCATATTCCGCTATCTCAGAGGAACAAAATACCTAATGTTGTGTTATGAAAGCACAAGCCTCAAGCTCAAAGGATATTCTGATGCTGCTTGGGGTAATAACGCCGACGAGAAAAGTCTATTTCAGGATATGTTTTCTTACTCGGAGGAGGAGCTATCTCATGGTCAAGTAAGAAATAGACATCTACAGCTCTTTCATCTATGGAAGTCGAGTACATTGCATGTTGTGCTGCAGTTCAAGAGTGTGTATGGGTTCACAGATTTTTATTGAGTCTGGGTATTGTATCAAGTGTTCGTCAGCCTATATCACTGAAGATAGACAATACTTCTGCCATTGACTTGGCAAAGGACCCTAAACACCACTAGAAATCTAAGCATATTGAGATCAAGTATCATTACGTTCGTGATAAAGTGAAAGATAAAAAGGTCGCCCTTAGCTATATTCCTACTAAAGATATGATAGCTGATCCCATGACAAATTCTATAGCTAGAGATCTATTTTAGGTTCACGTCAGGCAGATGGGATTGAGGAAACTTTGACTGATGTTCTTATTTTGTAATATATTCGATCTTTCATTAATGAATAATATATTTCATTTATTCAGTATTGAACACTAATATAAACTAGGTAAGTAGATCATTAGCATTTATCTTGAAATCATGTAGGATATCTATTTTTGTCGGCAGGCCGGTCACCCACTCGCGTGGGTCAACCAACCTTGAATGTACAAGAGAGGTACATTTAGGCTATGTTTATACATTGAGGTATGAACTTCTCTTTATTTTGAATAATAAAGGATGAGGATATGACTGAGTCGTATCTGCCTACAATCTTATAAAGATTGAAGATGAGATTGATAAAGTCGAATAACATAATTACACCATTCCGTTACATGCGATCAATGTTATGGCCTGAATTTAAAGCCAGGTTATGAGCTTATGAGATGAGTCGTACCTCATGTAGAATTACCTGCATATTGTAGACCCGACATTCTCCTAGTAATATTTACTTTACGACGTGGATTGTAACCACGTGCTAGGACCCTTTACCTACAGATTGCTTTGATTCGATCAAATCATTGCAATGTGCGAGTAGCCAGTCCCGTAGGTCTCTTTGTGTCCTTAGCTACACTCCTCTTGTGTATATGAGGATGAGATTGAGTGTCACTACTTTAGTCTACTATGACGAAAGGTTCTTGATTAGCCAGACTCAGTTATGATAGGAAAGCGGCTTGATTGATTCTAAATTACACATTTGCGTGGGGAAGATCCTGTGATAGCTTCACCAAATTTCTAGAAATATAAATACGCACTTGAAGACTTATCCCTTGGCAGTATCGAGTTATTTTTAATAGACTTTTTCAAACAATATTTTTTCTTAAAAGTATATATATATATATATATATATGTATTGTTTTGAATTGGTTTTAGTCGAAGTTTTCAGAATAACTCGATAAGTTGGATAAGTGCGTATTTTGACCGAATACTCCAGATCGAGAGTTAACTCCATCTAGTGTGGTCATGCGGATTAGGATAGGCATTGCAAAGCTTGGGTTATTGGGTACTAGTTAGGTGGTCACTTAGTACTTAAACACCTGTGAAAAGATTATGGTGATCTAGCTGGTTCCACGCCTCTGATTCTTTTGATCGCGATGTTTGGTCTTTGATTGTAATTAGGCGAGTTAGATGAATAAATTTTGTGCCTATCCCATAATGTGATTGAGTGGGAGATGTTGGACGTAGGCCAATGGGGCCCACTGGTGAGCAATCACTAGTGGGTGGATCCCACAAGTTTAAGCTTCTTCCGGCCTTTTTTCTTTTCTGTTATATTTCAAATTCAACTTTGAATTTGATTTATGATAGGAGATAGGGATAAGACCAGATGATATGGTCTCATCCAATCTCATGCGATCTCTCATTCCTTTCCTATATAAAGGATGAAACTCTCTCTCCTGTGGGACATTATAAGTAATACCGAGAATATACGGAGAAAGATATAGTGTGCACAGTAGTCTGTCCATTTTGGCTTGTCCTTGGGACGATCTAATCCATAGATTGCAATCCGGGACCACTTATATCGTAGGATCAAAGGTGTGAATAGATCCATCTGCTCCAATAGTAGATAAACGAACCGTTGGAGCGTCAATCTTCTGCTTTGTGAGGGTTCCAAAACTCATGTAGACCATCAGATCTTGAGGGCTCACCTTCCACGCTTCCCTACATTGATATCCCTAAGAAGGATCTAGTTGTTACCATTGTGGCTTGCATGAATCATCAAGCCATCCTCAATAAACAACAATAAGGAGATGACTTCTACCTTAGAAGCCTTTTCTCTTCTTCCTCTCTAATGAAAAGTTCATTGTGGCAACATTGCATGCTCCATTCGTGCTATTCGCTGCCATTATAGTTCAGGTCAAGGCAACATATTGACTAAGGTCCTTAATTCAACCAACGCCCACTTAATGGGTAAGGCTACTTTTTAAGGTCAGAATTGCCATAATGGTCCAACCCCCTGCTAAGGCAACATCAATAGTTAAGATAATGAGAACAATCAAGGCCATTGCCAAGACCAAAGACTACTAAAATCGATGGAGGTGAATGCTAGATCATGAGGATCATGCTCACTAGGGTCCTTTCAAGCTTATGGCCATGTGATTATTTAGTTTGACCTGAGATACGAAATATTTAACTTATAGTTGCCACTAGCCACCTTATAGAATTTATAAAAAATCAGATAATATTAAGATTTCCTATATTATAATAACTCTTGATGAGAGTTGATGACAGAGAAGGAAGGTGTTAGGCACCTTCTTAACTCTCACATATAAGTATGGTCTTTACTTCACGCCATTCAATGGGATTACAAAGGATTTGGTTAATCTAGTGTTAAACAGTATGATAAATGAATGATATGAAATGCAGTAGTGCAATGTCCAACTTAAGTGTGAGAGTAAGGGATAAAACATACGTACTCTAACGGACCCATTTACCTAAAAGAGATAATAAAGAAAATAAAAATAAATGCAAAGTACAATGTCAAACTCAAGATTGAAAGTAAGGGATGGAAATGTTGAGGGTCAAATATTGCACATTAGACCCCAGATATTGTCTGGATTTACGAATATAATGCTATCTAATGTCTCGTTTTCTCATTCTTGTGTTGCAAGGTGATTTTATGAGCATGGATGGAAAAAGGATGTTAAAAGTTGAGATTTAACGATCTGAGGACTCCAGGGACTAAAATCGACGGAGATCAATGCCGGAGATCTGAAAAAAATTGAGAAACTGAAGCTCAAGTGGCTTGAAAGTCAGCCAGAATGTAAGATCACATGTTTCCCACCATCCGTTCGGTTCGAAACTCCATACATGTCTTGAGGACCATAAATCAACCGTACATATGAAATTTCAACCATTTAAGATATCGGGAAGTGCCTTAATAGACAGATTAGCCTATAAACAGTCAATTTCAGGCCCTCCGGATATTTGGAACTGCCTCAATTTCGGTCTCAACCGTTAACATGATGTGAAAAAAATGGATGAATGGAGAAGATTTCAAATTAAATCATGATGGATCCCACAAGTTAAGTGTGTGTACACTAAGTACACGGCACCCGCCGTGCACTGAACGGCTCAAGTCGGTCAGCAGGCACTGACCCGACTCTTTTTTTTAAAACGGAAATTCCGTTTTCTGCGGGAGTTGCAGCAAGTTGCGGACGACGTCAGGTGGACCACCGTCATCACACATCCGGCAGATCAGAACCATCCATTTGTTCAAGAAGGGAAAACCGACCGTACAAGTAAGGTTTGTTTGAAAAAATGATCGTACATGCAGGAAAATCTCGATCCCATGCAGTTCGAACGGTAGAAGCAAGTCTCGGCGAGCCACACCTCTTCCACTCTCAAAAGACTCCTCCCCAGATGGTTTTTCGACATGAATTTAATGGACGATGTGGATTTTCAAAACAACAAGTAGCATGGGCCACACCAACATCAAACAACAACGTGCGCAGCCTCTGTTTCGCAACAGTGGCTGCGGTGGATCACCGTGGGCCCCACTTACCATCCTATTCTACAATCCAGACCATCCATGGAATTCAGAGGGCGGGTGTAACCCGCACTTAGGTTTCCTTTTGGGGCATGTACATAAAGAAAGGACAGATCGACGTTCAAACGCAATTCGAACGACAGTTTAAAAATCTCAGTAGGCCACACCGAATTCAGTCAAAAACCATCCATTTTCATTTGGTTTTTCGAGAAGAACGCAATGGACGGCCTAGATTACCCTGTTAAAATCAATGTTGGGCCCCAACATCAGCTCAGCGTAAGCCATTACGTAGGCCGTGCGTCCGAACAGCGGCCGGACTCTGTGGGCCAACTCCGTCCGACTATAGGCTATAAAAAGGGAGGATTCACGGCTGGGGGAAAAAAAAGTCTCTTGGCTAGGGCTGGACGTGGAGCAAAGAAAAAGAGAGAGAGAGAGAGAGAGAGAGAGAGAGAGAGAGAGAGAGAGAGAGAGAGAGATTCTGTGTTTTTTCACTTTTCTTTTCCTTTTCTTTTTCTCTTTATTTATTTGGATTTAGCTTGACCATGTGTGGCTAAACCTCTTAGCTAGGGCTAAGAGGTGAAGCTTGTAGTGAGATGGGAGATTTGATTTTATTTTAATGCATGAATTGACGTTAATTTTAGTTAATTATTATGAGAATGTTTTAGGTTTTTAATGGTCTGTTGTGACTGAAATTACAATGGGTCTGCAATGGCTTTGAATATTTCCGTTCTCTTTAATGTTTATAATGTCAGGAAGCCCTGTTGTTCACCATAGTCTCCTGGGCATGGTTGGATGTCAGTACCCTTCTTAACTTGCATACATGTGATTGGGTGGTAATTAGTTTGATTTTGTTGTTTGCCATAGTCTTTGGGCATGGTTTGGTGATGGAATCCATTCTAATTCATACACCTTTCATCTCTTTGAAAACTAGATCAACGGCAGTTCAGTAATTTCCATAATTTTTGATGCAAGCATAAGTTCTCCCTGATCTCTATAAGTGGATCCTCTGAATCCCTAGTTTCCTATCTCTGATTTGTTTCCTAAGTTTTAGATTAATTATTCTACAAGTATTCCACCATTGCTAATTGATTTAGAATTCATCTTAGCCTAGTTCTAATTTTAGTTAGTTTTAAATAACGTACAAGTTTCAGTCCCTTGGAATTCGACCTCGGTCTTACTGAGTTATTACTCCATCACAACCCTTCACTTGGGGAGTGAACAGGAAACATAGATAATTTAGTAGTACCCGTTTACCTAAGGGCCTGTTTTGATTTTTAAACCCATGGTAAATACATTGAAAATTATTAATAATTAGTTATACCAATTCTTTGACACGACGCTAGCTTTTTAAGTGCTAAAACCAACAAAGATATATGTAGGGCCCGCCGTGATAGATGTGGCATATATAAGACATATACATCATGATGAGCCCTCATAGTTTACTCAATACACACTCTACGTCCCATGTTGGCTGGGACACAAGTATTTCACCACTAACGAATGATTAGAATCTTCTACGGTAGCCGTTCTCAGGTAGCAGAGTACATCTAAGATGGGGCCCACAATCTACTTCGTCCATCGTATTCTTTTCTCTATTTAAGGTCTCGGAGCCAAAATTCAGTGAGATCCACGACTGAGTGGGCCACATCATAGGGACAATGGGGATGGAATGCCAACCGTGTGTTCCTCTATCGGGCCACAATAGTGTTGATCTACAAGGCCCTAATGTTCCGAGTTCAGGACAGGCTGGGGCTACAAGGGGTTGCCGTGATATATGGCTTTTATCCACACAGTCCATTAATTTATCCATATCATTTTAGACCATGAGACCTAAAATATGTCAGATTCAAGGCTCAAGTGGAACACACAGTGGGGATTAAATGCTTACCGTTGAAAATTTCTTTTGGATTAAATGACCTTATGAATAGGTTGGCTGGAAAATAAGCAATACGTTGGGCCCTAGGAAGGTTTCAACCGTGTGCAACAACAGTAGGCATCATTAGCGCTGTTCTTCCTGTAGCGTGGTGGACTTAAGCCTTGAGTCTGTCCTACTTTTGGGTTAATAACATAAAATGATATGGAAAATTAGATGGACGGTGCAGATAAAATTCATACATTGTTGTGGCCCTTTGGAGCCCGAGACTGTTCCCATCTCGGAAGGAAGCGGATTGGCTGGTGTACCACACACCAGCTATATAGCTGCTGTCGTTACGTGTTGTGCAAAGACGAGCACTGATGCTCCTCGAGCTCTGAGTTATACGAATGGTTCAAAGGAAATCAAAGTTATATGGGCCCCACAGTGATGTATTTATTATATCTACATAGTTCATCTAGTTTTAGAGATCATTTTAGAGCATTATCTAAAAAATGAATCATATCCAAAGATCATCTGGACCACATCACAGATATCAGCAGAGATAATGATTTTCACTGTTAAAAATTTTGTGGGCCCACCATGATGTTTATTTTTCATCCAATCTGCTCCTAAGGTCACAAAGACCTGAATTAAGAGGAAATTTTTTTTTCATATTGATCCAAAACTTATGTGACTCCAAAAAGGATTTCAATGGTAAACGTTCAATCCCCCACTGCTTTTTGCAGTGTGGTCCATAGTTAGATCTCTCTTATTTTTCATCTCAAGCCCTAAGACAAGCTCATCAAATGGATGGGCGGTTTAAATATAACACATATCTCATTATAAAACTCACAGAACTTACTTATGTCAATACAACAACTATACAGCAGGTGCAAGGTATACCACCGATTCGCTTTCAGCTCAGAACAGGCACGGGTAGGACACAGATTAGCTACTAATAGCTAGACTTGTTACTGAAGTAATGCCATCAAGTTATGTGAGGCCTGCCATGATGTCATGTTGTATCCATATTGTCCAGCCATTTGGAGAGATCATTTTATATTATGGTCCAAAAACTAAGGTAGATATGAAGTTAGAGTGGACCCTACCATAGAAAACAGAGGGGAGAGTGACCTCCACTGTTGAAATTTTTCCAAAGTCCACCATGATGTTTATTTGAGATCCAACTTGTTAATGTGTAAGTAACAACACAAATATCAGCTAGATCGAAAACTTTGGTAGCCTTAGACATTTTTAAAAGTGGGTGTCACTCTGGGTTCACTCGACTTTGAATCTGACTCATTCTTTGGACCATGTCTTATTGTAATCTTTGCAAATGGACGGACAGCGTGGATACAAAACATACATTATGGTGGGGCTTACGAAACTCAATGACGTCACTTTTGTAGGAACTTTACCCAACGTGTCAGTAGATAATCCGCGTCCGCAGGATAGTACCTAATCCGCGTCCGTTAGCCAGGTGCAATTCACCATACTGACGTGAAGGGCCTTTATTATTTTCATCGTCTACCTGGTAATGGTAAATACCCAATAAATGGGTGATTATTACCGTTTCACCTGTTTTGAATATTCACGGTTATTTTACTTTTTAAAAATCTATTCAAAAGTAATAGTAGGTATTTTTGGACCTAATTTCGATGCATATGATGTATTTATTTTGTTCATTCATTTTATCGTAATATTTTGAGATATTAGAAAAAAAATGAATTAGATTCAACACTCAATTGACCGTACCAAAAGAAACAACGGCCACATTAAGTTTTTAACGGTAAGTATTTAATTCACATATTTTTATTATGTGGTCTACTTAAACATTAAATATACTTCATTTTTTAAACTTATATTATAAGTTCATCTGACATAATGAATATAGGGTATAGATATATGATATGCATCGTATCAGGTCCACAAATGTTTTATAATATTTGCCATTTTAATAGTTAAGAAGTAGCCGTCAAATCAGTTACAGGGGAGAGTGCGGCAACTGCGAAAGGGAAATAATTATTATTATCTTTTCTGTTATTTACCATTTTACTGAAAAATCAAACAGGCCCGAAATTCAAAACTCATCACGATCGAAGCAAAAGGTTTTGTAAGCAATTGTGCAGTTTTCCCATTGATATTTGCCACGAATATTTTTTATCGGCCCGATCTTTTCTATGTACGGCTTAAATAAGAGTTCTCCCCTGATGGACGAAGTGGATGGGCCCACATCTTACGTAGAACAGTATTATAGTTGATTTCTACACTCTCGTCACATGCGACTAAATCAAAACCACTCATCTGATAGTTCAAACAGTTAATGGACCCTGCTTCAGAAAATCAGAGCCTAACCCCAAAATCATGCATGCAAATGGACACGATAGAGACAACACAACAACGGTTCACATTCATCGATAAAAAGTTCCATTAAAAGAAGGAAACTTGGGTCGAATCAAGGTATGTATGTGTCACGTGTGCGGTAAGAGATCTGAATGCATGGCATGATCAGATCCCCTGGCCCACTTGCTGTTATTGTTGCGACCGAATGTGTAGCCGAGAACCAAACTCCAGCAATTTATCGTGAGAAGATAGGCTGAGAAATGGGCTCGTTTCGCGACAGAGATGAAAGAGAGCTCGATTCCACATGATTTACTGTAACAAGGACAACGCTCCCTCTCCCGTCTCTAGGGAAACGATACGGTGTACCGGGCAGACCGTAACACGGTAGATCCGTCTCTGTAAATCATATGAGGAAGCTTGAAATGAAAATCGTGTCCGTTCATGTAAAAGTTCTTAGTATTTATTATTTATAAATAAATAATTAAATATATTTTACAATTCTTACAATCTAAACTGTGACGCATTAAAAGGACGGTTGAAAATTAAAACTAACGAAAGAGTAATGATATGATTGGATCATGCATTTTATTTTCAAGACACGAGTCATCCATCTAGGGATAGCACACGTGTGGAACCGATCGATACATAAACCTCCCACGTGTCCTGAAGAGAGACGGCTGTACAACGTTTCGCTTGTTTACGGTTCTACCGCATCCTCTCTCTCTCTCTCTCTCTTCCTGGGAAATGACCGAGTACATCAGAACGTATACTCACTACCGTACGTTAGAGCTATCTGGGATCCACCGTAATATTTTAATAAAATCCGAACCGTCCATTAGCTGAGACACCCCATTTTATAGTATTTCTATAGATTCAACCTGATATAAATCTGAGGTGGACCAAAATAAAAGGGGGATATTGGGAAGAGGAAGGCTTACCATGGAAACTTGCAGATGGAATTTGAGGTACAATGCCTTGTGCATATATGTCATCTAACACATTCATCATGTGTGTCCCACCATTTTAAGGCATAAATAGAAAATCAAGTAATTCTAAACGTAGCCCGGGTGCAATAAATAAATATACAGTTTATAATTGTCAACATGCATTTCTTCCTGTGATTTGCCTTATATGACTTTTATAACATTATAATTATTTTTATTTACGGTGAAAATGAGTACCATAACCAGATGAACGGTTTGAATTATACATAGACATAACATGTGTTCCCCATTCAGATCGCACGTACAGTCAACACCATACGTCCAAATGCAATCGACTATTCCCCCTGGTTGTCCTGGCAACGGATTGGCTACTCCCCCTGACACCAGCACTGGGGCTGGTGGTCGGTGCTCTGTGGGCCCCACCATGATGTATGTGTTTCATCCATTTTTAAAAGATCATTTTAGGCTTGAACTAAAAAATTAGAGATATAACTCTCAATTAGACCACACCACGTGAAAAAAATAGTGATCAGATATCTACCATTAAAATCCTCCTAAGGCTCATTGGACTGTTTATTTGACATCTAATCTGTTCATTAGGTCATACGGGCTCAGATGAAGGGGAAAAAATAAAAATCATTTTGATCCAAAACTTTTATGGCCCCAAAAATATTTTTAATGGACAACTCTCATTAAAAACTTATTCCAATAATGTGGTCCTATTGAGAGAGGAATATATCTCATTTTTGGTCTCACATCGTAAAATGATTTTTAAAAATAGACGACGGAATGGATGAAACACATAAATCATGTCGGGCCCCACAGAGCACCGACACCAGCCATTGGCTGGTGTCAGGGGAGTAGCCAATCCGTTTCCGGTTGCCCTCGGCTCGGTCTGGAACGGCACGCTTCCCACACCAGCTTTTGTCTGGACACAGTTTTCAATGACCAAAATACCCTCCCGGTCTTTTCATTCTCATTTAAAACATTGATACTTCAGAAGAACTTCGTGGTTGTCATACACGGTAGTAAAAAATCTTATATTTAGTATATATATAATCAAATATAACCGTCCAAATAGTGGGAACAATTTTAGATAGTGAATATAATAGAAATTTTTTTATTTTAGATACTCTTATCCTTTGATTAATTGGAATTATTTTAGTTGATTTTAGACCGTTTAAAATTTCTAGTTCAAATAGTCCACTTTGTGTTCACCAACTTTTCATTTCCAATGCATTTTCATTGAAATTTTTGGTGTATGAACAGTATAAAGTGGTAAGTGAAATTTTAAAGGATTGTATTGAGTTAAAATAAGTATTTTATGTTTTATTTTGTGAGCGACTGTGTATGGACCATCACTCTCTTTCATAGTATCAAAGTCTTTCGGATTTAAAAAATGCCCTCCTGGACGGCACCGTTTTAATACAGGAGGAAGAATTATGGTATATTCTGGTGGAGTGGGGCTTGGTGTTTTTAAAATAGGGTGGGGCCCACCTTGATGTATATATCGTATATCCATGCCGTCCATCCGTTTTGACCTATCATTTAAGGGCATGTTTCCAATAATGAAGCAGATCTAAATCTTAAATACATTTATTATAAGAAACGGCGGTGGTTGAATGCTGCACCAATAAAAACTTCTTAAGGCCCATAGTAATGTTTCTGTAATTTTTATTTCACATCTTAACCGTTGATAAGGTCACAGAAACCTGGAGGAAGGGGAAAAAATGATCCTGACCCATAACAAGATGTTAATGGTCATTCACCAATGTATCCTACAGGGTGGTCCACCTGCTATTTGGATGTGATTAATTTTTGGTGCATATCCCAAAAACATCTGCAAAAACGGATGGAGGGAATAGATGTATAATACATACATTGAGGTGGGCCCCACGGTAAGGGTCGCACTGACTTGGGTAATGCCGGGGTCGCACCTAATCTGCTCCCAAAATTACAAAGTACACGGTCCTGTGGGGCCCACCTTAACGTGTATTTTTTATATCCATGCGGTCCTTCTGTTTTTACATATCATTTTAGGGAATTATCATAAAAATGAATCATATTAAATTCTCATGTGGACCACACCACAATAAAGAGTGGTTATTGAACGCCCACCATTAAAAATTTCTCATGGGCCATAAAAGTTTTTGATCCAGCTAATATTTATGTTTTCCCTTCATCCAGGTCCACGGGACCTTATCAACGGTTTCGATGAAAAATAAACATAACGTTTGGCTCTGAAAAGTTTTTAATGGTTAGAGTTTAATCACTACCGTTTCCTTTAATGTGGTCCACTTTATAATTGAATGTACTTAAATTTTATATTCAAGCCTCAAAATGTTCTATAAAAATGGATGAACGGAGTGGATATAAAATACATACATCAAAGTGGGCCCCACAATCAGGGATCTGCAGAGCGTGTACGCGGTTCCACCAAGCCATGTCCGATTGCAAGGGGATCAGACGTGTCAGTCTACTCACGAGAGTTAAGATGAAATCGTACTCTGCAGCCACCTGTCCGACATGTGTAAGTGATCCAGACCGTTCATCAGTTGATCCCAGCATGCATCGTGGACCCCACCCGTCCACTAAATGAACGACCCTGATCATCCCTCGGTCATATAAAAATAGCACCGTCTCCTCTAACAAAACCCCTTCAAAACTGTTGAAGCCCTGCCACTCTCCATCAGAGATGCTGAAGACGGTGGGCTTTCTCCTCCTCCTCTCTCTCTCCTTGGGTCTTGCAGGTAAGCACATACACCAAAACAACCGTGTATCTCCCCACCATTCTCCCTCCATTCCATTCATCGCCCACTCCCTAACATTCTCCATGTCTTTTCTCAATACAGGTCAAGATTCAGTCAAGCTCATCAACCTCTACGACCCACCTCATCTCTTCCATCCCTCCCTCACATACACCAATCTCCCCGTGTATATCTCCCTCAGGAATACAGACATATATACACTCTCATCCACCCCTTCAATGGCAAAAAGCTGGCTAAAAACTCATATACCAACAGCACCAAAACCCACAACCATTGTAGTTGGGAAAGGCCTTCTCTGCATCAAAAACCACCAGAACCAATGGGGTTTGGTTTTACCCACAATGAAAAACATGGACCATGCTATCAAGAATCTGGGCCTAGATAAACACATCAAAGTCTCAGCTGCTTTTTCCAATGACTGCTTAGATAGAAATGGTTCCATGCTCAAACCATTGCTAGATTTTTTGAGAAGTTCCAACACCCAATATTTGATAGACCCACGACCCCATTTTTCATCTTCCTTGAATGAAATCATCAGCTTAGTTTCTTCCCATGAAACCCACATCAAAACCCTTGGATTCTCCATGAATGGCATTAACGTAATTATCTCCCACTTTAGAGAAAACCCAATTAAGAGAAAGCTCTCTTTTACAGAGCCATACCCAGAAAGGCCCACCCCACAACCAGTTCAGGGCCCACCATCACCTATCCATTCATCCGTTGGTTCCTCTGCTCCATCTGAGGAAAACCCAATTCCACCATCACCCCAAATTGTGGCCACATCACCTGGTGGATCCTTCTCCTTTGCGCCAGATGGCCCGCCGATTGTAGTCCCCGGGAACCCACCCGATGTATCGATAGAGGGCCCGCCATGCTTGGCGGCAGGGCCTGCACCAGATGCACGGGACAGAGGGGAGGAGAGAGGATTATGGTGTGTGGCTAAGCCGAGCGTGCCGTCAGATGTTTTGCAGGAGTCAATAGATTATGCATGTGGGGAGGGTGGGGCTGATTGTGAGGAAATTGGGCCACATGGGAGCTGTTATTCCCCTGATACTATGGTGGCCCATGCTTCTTATGCTTTCAACAGCTACTGGCAGAAGAACAAGAAGAGTGGAGGGACATGCAGCTTTGGTGGGACGGCTATGATCATCAATGCTGACCCAAGTAATGCTCAATCTCATTCCTTTAATTGATTGATTGTTGTTGTTATTGTTGTTGTTGTTGTTGTTATTGTTGTCGTTGCTGTTGTTGTTGCCGCCATTGCTGTTGATGTTATTTGATATTTACACCCCAACTCAAATGGTTTGTTTCACCTCCACAAGGGTATTGTGGTCATTTTTTGTTATAAACAAGATATTTTGCCTTTAAAAAAAAATAAATATATTTTTAAAAACCAAGGTAATGTTCATATTTATCACAATGGATCTGCCTAGCATCTATTGAGCACATTCAGGAACGGCTGAAAAGATAGGCCCCACCTAGAAGATCATTATCAGCAAGAATCTGTCTGAACCGTTCATCAAGTGGACTGCATTGTTTACATTTGAGGAAATCCATTGGCCGTCAATCGTTTTCGATGGTGCAGTCCACTTGATGAATGGATCAGTCTGATTCTTGCACATAATGAACTTCAATGTGGGGCCTACCTTTTCAATGGCTTGGATGTCATGGACACATGATACATTGCCTTGGTACAGTTAGGGGCTGTTTGATTTTCTAATTACAATGGTAATTCCTGGTAAATGGGCAATAATTATTTAACTTTGTATTTCCGGTTGAATTTCCAATGTGATGTTGACAGCCACCTTCATTTATAGCACTCCTTACCTGACCAGAGGAAAAAAAAAAAAAAAATGTTAAATCGTGGGGCCCTCCATGATGTGTCTTATCCACACCGTCCATCCCTTTAGACAGCTTGGCATGAGCCGAAAAATGAGGCAGATCCAAAGCTCAAGTGGACCACATCACAGGAAACAATGAGAATTGAACTCCTATCATTGCAAGCTTCTCGAGGACCTAGGAGTTTTGGATCAAGCTGATATTTTTGTTTCCCCTTTATTCATGACTGTGTGACCTTATGAACATATTGGATGACAAATAAACATCAATGTGGGCCCTAGGGAGAGAACAACTTTCAACCGTTGACGTCTTTAAGATCATTGTTCTCTAAGGTGTGGTCAACTTGAGCTTTGGATTTGCCTCATTTTTGGGATCATGCCTTAAAATCTGCTGTTAAAAAGTATGGACGGTGTGGATAAGTCACACATATCATGATGGGGCCCACACATGTAAATAGGTAATGACATGGTTTTTATGGACCGAATTTCAAAACGTAATTACCACCTATTTCATAAAGGTGGAGTAAGTCATAATTACTTATTTCCCCCTATTTACTAGGGAAATTAAAAATCAAACAGCCCCTTAATGAAGGGTAATGTTCGGTCCACTGAAATGGATGTAGACGTTCCTCTTTTTTTTTCTTTTCCTTTTCTCACCTTTCCTTGTTTTCTGTTGACTACTTTTTCCTCGAGGATGAAATCGGTAATTTGGCCATTAGGGGTTGTAGTTAGGTTAGTGGATATATGGCTACTAGAGGCTGAGTTCCCTGTTTGTAACAAACAATGGAAAAAGGAGCACGGAGTTTGTACATGTGGGGCCATTGTTGGTTATCTAAGCTATTGATTGGGTGGACCCCATCTTAGATGGAAGACCCTAAAAAAATCTCCTCAATTGGTCAACTGTCCATTGTTGGCATGCAAATAGACGGTTAAGAAGAGATGCACCAAGAAGCTACATCACACATCTAATCGATTAATGACCAAAGATCCGATGGCTAGGATCATCCATCCATGATGGGACCGTCGGATCAATGGCTTGGATAAATCAACTATGGGACCCACATGTACTACCTTGTGCACAACAGGGAAGGTCCCTGTTAGTGACAAACAGAGAACTGGTTCCCATGGTTAATGTTACATGTTTCTTTTTTCTTTTGTAAATTTTACGAGGGGTAGGCTTTGAAATAAGTGTGGGGAGTTATTTGATACTCTGGCCCAGTATGAAGCTGGATATGCAGCCACTCAAAAAGTCTATATGTGGCCCACATTAACTTGAATTAAACGGAGTAAATTTTGGCTTGGTCACAGTCTCAAAATCAGATTGTTTGAGCAACCCTAACCTTTGATTTATGGACACTTGTTTGTTGAAATAGGACCATTGGATTTATTTATTTATTTTCATTTTTAACCATCCAATGAATCCCATGAGTGCAATAGTTGAATAATCAGATAGGCATAACATTTGGGTAGGGGGCCTATAAATTGAAGAGGTAAATATGAATTGCTTGTCCGCCTAGTATGCATTTTCTAATTAATTTATAAGTGTGGTTGCATCATCCATCACCGCTAGAGTATTGAAAATATTTTCGGAAGGGTTTGAGTAGAGAAAACTTACTCATGCACTTAGAAATTAGGGATTTTTACAAGGTATTTCATAACAGTTTTACCTTTACGATACGGGCTGTAACGGCCGTTACGGAGGCCTTTATGGTCTCTCTCTCTCTCTTGGATTTTTTTTTTTTTAAAAAAAAAAAAAAAAAACTGAAAAACCTGTATTTGCTCCATAAGGGAATGTTACAAGGCTGTTACTGCTTTTGCAGGGGGTGTAATGCGATGTTACGGGGTTGATAATGGTGGTTATGGGTAATTTTTTCCATAACGGCTGTTACAACCTCATAATGTGTTGCGGTTGCTACCGTTACCTTTACGTAACAGCTTTTATGGCCTTGTAATGGCTGTTACAGCGCACGCTAAAATGCCACCCATTTTTATGCATAATTTGACTAAACCACGCAAAAGTTTTCTTTAGATGTCAGTACCCACATTTTAAGGGGTCTATTTACTTTACCCCTGTAGATCGAATCCAAAACACAATCAATGGCCTATTTCTGAAAATAATGAAAATACCCCTAAGAAGTAGTATCTTGGCATACATATACCCAAAGATCTGTCAAGATTGCTCCTGCCATCTTGGAATGATTTGTATCACTGTCCAACTACTGTTGAATGGTCTGGATACTATCCACTGTCGTGGAATGGTCCAGACGACTATTGTTCATGTACTTGTGAACAGTTCAAATCACTAACCACCAAGTGTTGAACAGTCTAGATTGCTATCCACAATCTTGTAACAGTCTAGATCGCTGTCCACGTATTTCTGGACTATTTGGATCAATGTATGCAGTAACCACTTATTAGGGGTATTTTGGTCAATTTCAGATATAAGTTAATTGCTGTTAGGGGTGTTTGGATGGGAGTAAATGGAGGTAAATGGGGGGAATTGGGAGTAAATGCATTTGAGGTGTGTTTGGATGGGAGGTAAATGCATGGAAATGAAATGAGAGTAAATGGGTTGTAAATGAAATTCTCTCTTTTTGAAAGTAAATTGGGTGAATTGACTTTTTATAGCTCCTTGTAGAGTCGCGTGAGTAAACAAAGGTGCCGCTACACACATGTCCACCACACTTACAGCACAACGATGATACTCTGAACCAATTATTAGATAAATTACTAAAATCATACCAATAGAATGATCCAAACTGTTCGGTTGGCCATTTAAATGGATGATTAAAAAATTTTGACAAGTTGCTTGTTTGTGATCATTATGTTTGTGGCTCACCGGAGTCTTGAAATTTCCTCATTTTTGTCAAACATATAAATGTTAATGGGCTTATTACAATCATTTTGCTAAATATCACATAAGTACACTAATTTGGGATAATTAAGGCTGATTTGGGATATTAGATGTTCTAGTGAATATATTGGAAAAATCAAACGCATTCCAATTCCTCTCATTTACTTCCATCACCGAAACCAAATATTTGGATTTCAAATGCATTTCATTTACTCCAATCCAAACACAACTAAGTCATTTACTCTTGTCACCCAAGCAAAATCTTTGGATTTCAAATGCATTTGATTTACTCTCCTCCAAACACAAGTAAGCCATTTACTCTTAATTCATTTACCTCCCATTTACAAGCTCCCCAAAGAGCTCTTACTGGAATTTGGATGGAAAGGAGTAAAATAAAAGTTGTGTTGTAGTAAAATAAGGAGACTCCTCATAATGTGGGTGGTGTAAGATATCCTGTAATTGTAATGGTCGCCATAACGGCCACCATTGTTACCTTTACGATTTGGGTAGTAACAGCTGTTATATTTCCCATAACAATTGTTATGGTCTCTTTCTTTTATTCAAAGAAATAACTAGAAAAACCTATATCTACGTTACAACGTTGAAAAAAATAATAATTTGAAATTCCCGCATCTGCCCTATAAAAGAATAAACAGGGCTGTTATGGCCTTTATAGGGGCGTAACAGGCTGTTAACGGCAGTTATGGGTTATTTTTTCCATGATGGTTGTTGCAAGCGTTATGACCCTTTGTCTCCATTACCTTTATATAACGGCCTTTACGAGACACCATGGGGTGATGACATCTAAAGAAAATCTTCTTAAAGTAGTTCTATCTAATTATGGCAAAAAAGTGCGTACCTACTCATGGCTCAGTGGTAGTCCTGGAATTTTGAACTTAGACATTGCATCCTCCCGGTTGCAATTGGCAGTCTAGATTTTTAATTCAAGGGGACATTAAAAGAGGAGAGCAGTTTAGAGGAATTTTCGGAGTTCTTTTTGGGATTTTTAATCAGGTTGGATTTGAAATCTAGGATTTTTGGGTTGCCAAACATGTTTTTATTGAAAATCTTGGATTCCAATTCCTAACTGCCCAAAATCTATACTGGCCTTACATATGCATATAGAGGGGTCTGTAGACTGTAGCATACATGCTTTCCTATTTGAACGGTCCAAATTGTGGGCTCTGTTGTGGATGGAGCATTGCCTGAAAGTCCCAACTGATTGGGCCATCGTAACCATCCGTCCGATTTCACCTGTTAAATTTCAACTGCTGACTATTTTTGTTTTAACCATCAATCTGATGCTCACTAATTGGACGGATAGGATTGTTTGATCAATGCAATTCTCAAGTTTTGCTCCATCCAAATTGGTGTCCATGAGTCCGGCCATCCGAATTAGATCATTAATTTGTCATACCCCATAAGTTAAGGAACTATAGTGTATTAGTTCACCCACTCTTGAAAAGTGGGGCCTAAGGTTTGTCGATCCAGACTGTCGATCTTATGGTATGATCCACCGCTGATGTGGGATGACCCAAAATTCTTCCAGATAAGAAGATCCCAGAATTGTCTATTAGCCATTTATTTGTAGGGCCATTGATATAACGGTTAGGAACCTCTGTTTGGGAGATTTTGGGGAATCCTCTATCCATGGTGGGGTCCATTAGATAAACCATTTGGATTACTGAATAATGGGCCCCATCTGTACAGATCTCTAATATTATCATCATCAAATGTTTCTTCTTGCAGGCTTTCTTCACTGTCGGTTTCTTCTACTATAAGGTGTGGTGAAGGGAGAGAGACTCCAGAGCTGAAAGATTTCATGTGATGTTTGGTCACAGAATGTCCATCTTCAGGTAGGAAGTAGAAACAACTTTAATTTCTATTGGGATTTGGATCTTTGTTTTTTAATTACAACAAGAACATGGTCAGACTCTCAAATTTATGTACATGAAAATTTCATTTCCCATCAACGGCCTCTGGCCATACACGTGTCATATGAGGCATATGGGTCCACTGATAGAGATTTCTCTTGGTGGATTTATCTCAACTACGACTAATTAATGGGACATTTCTGACATTGAGCTATTTCTAGCCCTTGGTTTTATATGCCACACTTTAGAAGTGGATACTGGTCCAACCTGTCTCATTTTTAGAATATATGGCCCATTTACTATTGACCCATCAAATGAATGGTTATGATGAAATAAACCATTTCTAGTAAATGGGCCTTTTTCTAACTGACATCTACCGTTTCTGCCTCAGACTTTTATATGCCATTAATAGTCCAGACAGAATATGGCCCATTAGGGCTGCATCATGGGTTTGGGTCAACCCAAACCCCGATTGACTTGACCTGAGTTTTGGTCGGGTTAGTCTGGGTTGTTGATGCAGGGAGGGACATGATGAGGTCGGTCACCGTCTTCCTCAACGCATAACTACGAATCCACAGAGCTTCCTCAGTATATAAAAAAAATAGAAATAATTTCTAATAAATTTGAAATAAATTAATTGATGATAAAAAAAAAAACAAATTTACAATCCTTTAAACAATGAGCTCAAACCTACCTTGGATGAAGTTTTCGACTCCAACTCTAACTCAAATCACTTATTATAAATAGTAAACTTACTATTCATAGACCGATCCTGTTAGACTTCATGTTTTTCGGCGTAAGTTTCCAATTTGGCCCAACCACATTATTCTCCTAATTTTTCTAATCCCTTTTCATGTTGGACACGACTCCTACAACTCAAAAGGATCAAAAGTTATGATCAAATTAAAACTTTAAATACGAAAATATAATGTACTACTTTTGACCGTCATTTTGATGGAATCTCGCAAATCTGGTGCCAGGTTGGATGGCTAAAGTAGCTTCTTTAACCCCAAAATCAATAATGATGTGTTCAAAAACTCATTCTGGTTTGTGAGATATGACTGTTTTAAGGTCCTGATCACTTCCGCCTCCAATTGGGCCTTCTCTTATCCATCTTTGCCATGAAAGTGTCCGTGACCTGATCTGCATCAGTTGTCAAGGTCCTGGGGTCAGTTTAAGTTTTGAAATTGCCAACCTGATTTGCAATCAGGTTGGGTTCGGGTCAAGCATATGTGGGGTGGGGTGGGTCGGGTCTGGTCTAGTCTGGGTCGGGTCAAGCATATTGGAATTTCAGTTTGGGTACACACCTTGGGTTGTAATTCGGGTTGGGTTGGGTTGGGTTGAGTTGGGTTGAGGGGCCCAACCTGACTTCAAGAAGGCCCCACCTACAACCCAACCCACCTGAGTTGCAGTTATAATTATTATGGTTCCATTAATCTGCCACCGTTTGAAAGTGGATGGTAGTCCAAACGTTTCTAATTTTAGAAGAGAAGGCGCCGAGTCCACCTGGTTGTATCATAGTTCATGGTCTGCTCAGCAAACGACTTCCAACCTTTCATGGGTGTATGTGACATCCAGCCCTTCCAATAGGTTGGCCCCACCATGAGGATTGCCTTGTACAATAATCAGCCTCATCCGCTCAATAGGTGAGCCACACCATAGAACAAAATGTTTAGGCAGCTATAAATAACAAAATACAAGCGGTCCACTTGTTAAGTGGATGTGGCTGATTTTTGGACAAGGTAATCTCAATGGCTCGGCCAACCTATTGGAAGAGTTCGGCATTGCTGGTTGGACCGTAAATTTCGATTCTACTGGTTGGACTAGAACGTAAGATGGGTGATGATTTTATTTTTATTTATTTATTTATTATTTTTATTTTTATTTTACCCATCTAAGTATATGACCCATTAAATGAATGGTTTTGATGGGGTTGGTCTTTTATATGCCACTGATTCTAGAATATGGCCCATTTCTTAGTGATCCATTGGTCAATAAGGGCTGTTTAATGAGAACGTTTATATGTGAATGGTGCTCAAAAGACTGATATTTTTATAATGTGGGCCATTAAGTTTTTAACCCATCAAATTAATGGTTTTGATGAAATAATAGAAAAAAAATGGGGTAGCAGATGAATTTTACTCTACAGTATCAGAGCCAGGTTTGCATGATGGGACAAACAGTCGTGGTCAAATGAATGGTTCTGATGAAAGAATAAACAGAATAAAAGTGGATGGCTGTGATGAAATGAAGAAATTTAAACGAAAATAAAAAAGAATGGCTGGAAGCTACTCTTATTTATCAGAGCCAGGTTTCGATCCTGGGACCTGTGGGTTATGGGCCCACCACGCTTCCGCTGCGCCACTCTGATGGGGTTGAAATATTCTCTCAGAATTTTTATTTTATAATAGAACGTGCAGATGCAGGAGTGCACTTCGGTAATCTCTCTAATGGCGGTGGACGTGGATGAAATCCACCCCGTCCATCAGGTAGACCATCATTTGTTTGGCCTTGATCCCAAAATCAGGCTCCTTCAACACTAACCCATATTAAAATCAAACAATCGTAAATTCTCGTGGTACGGCCCACATGAGTTATAGAATATCGGTTTGTTTCTGGTAATCCTTTCCTTAGATGAGGCACATCAGATGAATGGATTAGATGGCACATGAACAGCACGGTGGGTCATATACAAAACTAGCGGTAGTTTTCTCATCCCAGTTGTTTCCTATGGCGTGGCCTGCCTGAGTTTCAAATGATGATGATGATCGCTTGGGTACTTGATAGACGGGTGGATCCCACGTGGAACTGGATTAGAGGGATGTACCGACGTGGTTCCTATCCATCGGTACATCACGGTTCCCATCCCAATTGTTTTGGGCGCGTATTACCTGTTCTGTGGGCCCCACCATGATGTGTGTTTGATCCACTCCGTCCATCTATTTTTCCAGATCGTTTTAGGCCATGAGCCCAAAATGAGGCAGATCCAAATCTCACGCGGACCGCACCACAACAAACAGTGATGATTGAAAGCCCACCATTAAAAACTTCTTGGTGGCCACACAAGAGTTTTGGATGAAGCAGATATTTGACTTTTCTCTTCATCCAGGTCTGTGTGACCTAATCAACAGGTTGGATGGTAAATCAACATTATAGTGGGCCCCAGGAAGTTTTTAACGGTGGGCATTCAATCAATACTGTTTGCCTGTGGTGTGGTCCACTTGAGATTTGGATGGATCTGTCTCATATATGGACAGCGTAGATAAAATTCATAGATGGTGAGGCCCACAGAGCACTGTCCAGCAGGGTCAGTAGGCAATCTGCGTCCATCGGGTATGGTAGATGATCCTAGCGGTCAATTCAATGCCAATGGGATCCATGTTGATAATACTACAGATGGTCTAATTATTTCTAGACAAACCATCATTTGAATCCCACCATTGATTGTGGATACTTCTCAGAAAATCACTTTGGATGAACGGTCCCAATCAATTAAGTAGAGAAATTAACGGTTCATGTTGAACAAGTTACAAATGTTCCTATCATTAATCTCCAGAAATGGGGGGGATTACAAATTTAGGGTCAATTTGGCGTCTGTGGAAGGACAATGAGTGAGATCCAAACCGTCCATCGGGTGTGCCACCTCATTTTAATATTTCATGTACATGCACTCAGGATTTAACATCAGTGGACTTGATGTATTGGATTTGTCAATCGTAGCTCATATTTTCTAACAATAAGAGATTTTAAAATTTAATAGGGTACCTGTTAAAAACTGAAAAAACAAATATTTCATAAAAATACTTTTTAAAAAATAAAACAAAACATTTTATTTTCTTTGATAGATTAGTGTAACTCAAGTGAGAGAATGTAGGAGTTCTATTAGGTGAGCAACACATGATCATTAATTTTCTATTAAACAATCTAGTAGGCCCATTAGGATTGTGATCAATACAGATAGGTATGAAGCGGGGTGTTTAGACTATGGTTGATATACATGTTATTCAACAAATATGGAGACCTACAATGTGAAGACTAGGAGAAGTGTAAGATCCATGTTCCGTTGGAACCTTTTATACGCCTGTTTTCAACATTAGGATTGACTAAATTATTGATCGCCAATTGTGTCCGTATTTTAATATCGCAATGACTCGAGATTAGGGGTGTACACGAACTGAGTACCTCGCTCGACTCGACTTGAAAAAGTTAGATTTGACTCGGTTCAGAGCTGAGTTCGAGCTAAATTTTTGAGCTCAAAAAATTTTCAAACTGAGTTCGTGCTTGCCCAAGCTCGACTCAACTTGGATCAAACCCCAAATCGAATCAAACTAGTTTGATGACTCGGTTACTTTGATATTGATGTTGCCCACCAAATGTTTGATAAAATGACTCAACCAAGTGTCAGCTGGTGACAAAGAAGGTACGTATATGAAATAAATATTATTTTTTCGTGATTTTGATGTTGCCTAGAAGGTGTTTGATGAAATACTTGTAAAAAAATACTGTTGTTTTATATACAGTGAGAAATTGTTTGTGAAAATGCCGCGAATGATCGATTTTGGCCCGAACTCAGCTCAAACTGGTCTAAGTTGCTAACCGAATCGAGCTGAGATGGCCAGTCATGCTCGAAGACTGAGTTGAGCTAAGTTTGAGCTAGAGTCAACTAGTGGTCAAGCCAAATTAAGCTGAGAGCTCGACCCAGTGTACACCCCTAGTTGAGACTTATATCCTAGCGAACTCAATTGCTCCGCTACTACGGTACCAACACCTCACGATACGTCCCGTTGCGCTCCCAGGTTAGTGAGATACATGCGCATACATCGCAGAGCGTACTTACAAGAAATCTCAAAAGAATCTCAAAATTATATACTTTCTTAATACCTAAACTACCCCTCACGCCTTTTCCACCGACCTCCCCCCCCCGCCCCTTGCCAAATGACCTACAATGCCCCTACAAAATACCTCTGCACCCCATACCTTCTCAAACCACCCCTACTACACATCCCCTCACAACCTTTCTCGACACAACCCATGCCTATCCCACTCTATCTCTCTCTTAGTCTCTCCCCGTTCTAACCCTTCTTTCCCTCTTTCCCTCTCTATCCCTACATTCTCTATGCCATCTTGATTAGGTGGGACCTACCTCTCCTCGCCCTCCAGCATGGACAGTGTCCAGTCCACCTAGATGTATATGTTATCTTTTCCCGTGGTTCCCTTTCTGTGATTCAAGTGGGGTCCACCCAGGGTGGCCCACACCGTCAAGACAACATGGTGGATACGCTGTGGTGGCCCACCGTGATGTTGAAAATACAAGGATCATCTTGGTCCGAAAGTTCATGGGGGCTCATCAAGACCTGGCCAAGATGATGGACAATGTGGATTTCTGAGGTGGACCCACCTACTTTGCAAAAAAAAAAAGGTGAATACCAGCACTGATGCTGGCTGCAAGCAGTGTCCAGAGAAGCTACTGCTGCTTTGAGAAGGTAATGGGGTGGGTCCCACTGTTAGCTCCACTGCAGTGTATATGTTCCATCCACACCGTCCATCTGCTTTGCCAGATCATTTCAAGCCATTGGCGCAAAATTGGAACAGACCCAAATCTTAGATGGACCGCACCACAGTAAGACGCTCACCCTTTAAAACCTTCTTACGCCCACTGTGATATTTATTTACAGCCCAACCAAGGGCTGTAGGATCCACCGTAGAGATCCACCATGATGTATGTGTTTTTCCCAGGTGGCCCACCCTATCTGGCCATTGGAAAGGAACCAAAGTTGAGGCAGATCCAATTTCGAGTAAAAATACATGTGGGTGTGGGTGGTTGGGCCCACTTGATTTCCATTTCTCATCCCATCTGGGGGTCGTGGGGCCCACCTTGGACTCCCACCATCGTGTAGGTAAGGTACCCGAGTAGCGCACGGTTTAAACACAATAGTAGGCCATGGGCCCTTGTGGGCAAAACCAAAATGCAGCAGATTCCAATCCATGGAAGACTACATTGCTGGACACCCTTGCCATCTAGCATGTTTTCCCACGATTTAGGGCCCACTGTAAGGGTCCCACCTTGATGTATTTGTTCTATCCACGCTGTCCATCCTCATGACAGCTCATTTCAGGATATGGGGCCCGGATTTAGTGGACCACGCCAAAGGAAATAGTGATGATTGGACACCTAGCATTGAAAACCTCCTTAAGTCTCACTGTGATGTTTATTTGCTAATCCAACCTATCTATGGAGCCTGCTGTGGACCCCACCAGGTTATATGTATATCCAGGCTGTCCAATATGGACCCCACCTGATGTATGTGTCTTATTCTCGTTGCCCAGCGAGTGGGCCCACTGTAGAGTCTTCCTTGAAGTATGTAGTGTATGTTTATGCTGTCCATCCCCTTGAGATCTCATTTTATGGTATGAGTCCGAAACTAAGGTAGGCCCACAGCCCAGGTGGACCCCACGTTCGACAGCGGGCGCTGTCCAACATGTGGGCCCCCTTTGTGGCCCACTGTGGTCATATCATGTTGTATGTATTTTATCCTTACTGTGCAACTGTTTTGCTAGATCATTTTATTGCAAGAGCCAGTTCTTGGGGGTGGATTCAAGTCTCAAGTGGGCCATGCCGCATGGATGGTTAACCCCACTAGTAGGGCCTTCCCCTAGGGCCCAATAGGGTCCTTGTTTAAGCTCATATATGGGCCATGTTTAGTTTTGATATGGGTCGCCATCTTTAGGGACTGCTTTAGGGATCTTTAGGGACTGCTTTAGGGATATGGGTCGCCATCTTGGGCATCGCTCTAGGCGATATTTAGGGACTGCTTTAATGCCCTTTGCGGCATATCGTGATCACTCATGGACCCCACCTATAGCTCCATGCTTATGCGCTGTTGTTCCGTTAGATGGATTCCAAGTGGGCCTCGCTTTTCTATGCATGGTTTGATTTGACCATGTTTAGCATGAGATACTTAACTAAATGCAATGACTTGATAGTGTAGCTCGATGTGGCCTTTTAATGTGACACTTTCTTTATATTTATATGGCACTCCCTTTATTCGTAAGTTGATTTAACATTGCTCTTGTATTGATTTAGCATTGATTTTATGCTTGATGCGGTATTACACATCTCATGTATAGTGGTTATATGATTCTATGTCATCATATTTCATCCATATAACATATGTATGACTCGGATGATGGCTTGTTCTTGATTGAGTACAACCGGATTTCAAACGTTGTCTAGCTGGCGACGCCTCTGCTGGCCAGCGGACTATGGTTAGTACCGATGTCATGGTTTGGCTTGCCTATGTGCGATAAGCTTGCATTGATGACCCTATAGTTTAGGGCTTTTCAAGGGACCCGTATGAGATGGGGCTAGCCTGTATGTATGTACTGCTTGAATGACATGATTGCATGACTTAGGTTGTGGGCACATGCATTCATGGGTTTTTATGAAGCACTTGCATCTACACCCTAGTAGCATCAGGGTTGTGGTTTACACCCTAGTGATGTCAAGGTTGTAGTCTATGCGGCTTTACCGTGGCTAACATTTATGAGTATAGACATCGAAAATCTGTTCTAAGTATATTTGGCATGTAGAGTGTCCGTGGGTGAAAAGCCCTAAACCCTGTTGTTGCAGGATGCTTCAATACTGAGAATGAATGCATACATGAGTGCATGACTGCCGAATACCGGTATGTCGTATCTGTCCTTATTGCGTGGTTGGATGGAAATATGTTCGGCCTCACCTGCCTAGAGTGTGTGGTGGCCATTGAAGTCAAGTCTGACCAACTTAGGAATGAGTTCGCTACTAGTGAGCTGGGTGAGCATTAGCATTATCACTTATGAGGTGAGTAGTGAGCTCTCTTATGCTTGCATGTTCGTGTTGCGGTTTGGTGCTTGTGTACTAGACCTCGATGATCTTAGATGTGAATCGTATTGAGATGTGTATTAGACATTAGAATTTGCATGCTTGCATCACATGCTCACATATGACATTCGGCCCAATTGGCTTTGGCTTTTGCATAGCATATATTGCATAATTTTATGGGGAGATCCGAGCCCACGACAAAATGTCAGTTTGAACCGACCCATTGCCATGACGTCCGAAGCAAGACCCGTCCGACCCGATACGAGTATCACACGAAGATAACGAGCAGGTGTCTTCGGCCAAGGTGCAGATCGGAACGGTTCTGATACTCTGACCAGATGACTAGCCTTACTGACCACAATAGAGCTGACCTAACGGGTCGGGTCGGATACCACTCGGACTTAGAGACTGTGTCCTTTATTTTATGGTCGGATGAGCCGAGCCGAGCCGAGTGGACGCGTAATGGCGTACGCCAAATGCGGAAGTTGTCATAACTGGTCGTGGCCTATAACTTCGTCCGCAGATACGCATTATACAATACACGATCATCATATTATGAGAAATATCTCCACGATCCGGGAACCCCCTGATCGTGCCGAGATTGTCGGACCAGGACCATCCCACTACCATGTATAAATAGAATACGACACCACATCTACAGGTACGCGATAGCAAATGCTCTCTCCTCTACTCTCTACATAGACCCTAATTCCCTTGGCCTGACTTAGGCATCGGAGGGTCCCCCGACTTAGCTAGGGTCACCTTTGCAAGTTCTCTTGGTGTAGGTTCTAGGGGTGATACATTAAGGCGAAGAAGACGTGGAGGGAGGGCCGACCAGATTTGGACATCAACATTTTTTGGAACCGTCTGTGGGAAACTGAGACTAAAAGTCAGGTTCTCATTTTCCCTCTTCTAAGCAATGGCGAGGAAAAAGAAGGTTGCGGCTGTGGAATCGGAACCGAACGAACGAACTCCGTCATCATCACCACTTCACGCAGAATCCGCACCAGGGCCTTCCCAACGCTCACGCAATCGATCGAGTAAATATCGCGCCATGTAGAACGAAATCTAGGCCCTGCGCGACGAGATAAATAGAATGAAACAGCAGAGGGAGCCATAATCACGACCGATTCAGGAAAACCCCGTTCTCAAGCCGGTGTGTTTGTTCGTGGAGACTCGCTCTATGCCGAGGAGTGAGAGACCTGAAGCTCTCCAACATTCGGGTCAAAATCCTCCTGTGGCGTGTGCTGAAGGATCCGTGCGGAATGCTACTGGTCGAGCCCCTATTACCATCCATTCAGCCACCTCTGCTCTGACACCCACGGATCTTCGCCATCAATTAGAACGGAGGAGAGAAAGAAAAACTCCGGAGATCGAGGACGCCCCGGAGGTCATTGCTGAAAATAAAGATCCTTGGGAAGCACGATTTACGGAACTTAACGACAAGTTCTTGACATTGGAGAAAAAACAGCAACTGTCGACAGTTCCTGCTACGATCCAAGCAATGATGGAAGAGACTAAGCCTCCTTTCACCTCCACCATCATGGTTGAGGTAATGCCGCAGAGGTTTCGGATGCCTCCTGTCATCCAGTATTCGGGATCTGGGGACCCATCCGAACATCTGGAAGCCTACCGATCATGGATGCAAATCCAAACCGCAACGGACGCGATGATGTGCAGAGGGTTTTCCATCACCCTTACAGGGTCCTCTCGGATCTGGTATCGTCAGCTCAAACCAAACTCCGTGGGCTCTTTCACAGAATTAAGTCAACTATTCCTTACACAGTTTATAAGCGGTAAGAGAAGTTGGAAACCCAACACTCACCTGCTCACTATCAAGCAAGCTCCGAAAGAATCATTGAAAAACTACATCGCTCTTTTCAATGAGGAAGCATTGCAGGTTGAAGACTATGATGACAAGATGGCTCTTGCTGCCATTCTAAGTGGACTAAAAGAAGAAAAGTTCACTTTCTCCATCGGAAAGAATCCACCGAGAATGCTAGCAGACTTCATGGCGAAGGCTCAGAAGTATACTAATACAGAGGAGTTCACTAACGCACGTAAGGGTACACAAGTAATTGACCTGACAAATAAAGGGAAGAGGCCTAGGAACGAAGACTCCCAGCCGAATGGCAAAGGGGCGGACGACCGCGCTTCCAGCGATCGTCGACCAAGCCGCAGGCCAGAAGAAAATTTTTATTATTATACTCTTCTTAATACGTCTGCCGAGCAAATTCTGCTGGATATCCGAGGAGACAAGCTACTTAACTGGCTAGTTTGCATGAGGGCTAACTCAGAGCATCGAGACAAGCAAAAATTCTGCCGCTTTCACCTGGATCATGGTCACAACACAGACGATTGCGTGGACCTAAAAGACGAGATTGAATCCCTCATCTGCAAGGGACATCTACGTCGATACACCAAAAAAAATAAGTCTGTTCGGAGAGAGGAACGACCGCAAAAATCGCCGAATAACCCCCCAGAAGAACCAGCTGAAATTCGTACCATTTTCGGAGGCTCAGCTAGGGGAGGAGATTCTAACAGGGCTCAAAAGCTCATTCCCAGAGATTAGAGTCGGAACACCACGTTCACCTGATGGGGCGTCTGAGCAAGGAACTCCGAGTTGCTCAGTGCAGCCTGACCTTCACGGAAGATGACATAAGTGGGATCCAACATCTGCATGATGACGCACTAGTGGTCACTATGACCATAGCAAATCACAAGGTATATCGCATTCTGGTCGACACCGAAAGTTCGGCCGATGTAATGTACTCCGAAGTGTTAAAAAAAATGAGAATTCCACGGTCACGACTCCGACCTGTGAAGACTCCCCTACACGGCTTCGCTGGAGAAAGAGTAATCTACAAAGGAGCCATTTTCCTCCCAGTAATAGCGGGAGAAGGGCAACATCAAGTCACACTCCTGGTGGACTTTTTGATTGTCAATGTTCCTTCTGTCCACAATATGACCTGGGTCGACCCTCCCTCAACGCGATGAGGGCGGTCGTCTCAACTTACCATTTGATGATGAAGTTTCCAGCTGAAGGTGGGATCAGCTATCTCCGAGACGACCAACGCGAGCCCCAAAGGTGTTATGCGATAGCAGTTAGAAAAGGAGCTGCCAAGCAGGCGCTCGTCGTGGACGTCTTGGATCCCCGAGGACCGATAGGAAGCTCATCAGTCGAAGATCTGAAAAAAGTGTCCCTCAATGAATTAGACCCGAGTAAAACTGTTCAGCTCGAGTCATCGTTGAATTTCGAGCAGAGGAAAGCGTTGTTGGCCTTCTTGAAGCAGCATCGAGATGTCTTCGCATGGTCACACGTAGATATGCCAGGGATCTCTCCTGACATGTTGGTTCATAGATTGAATGTGGATCCGGATCATAAGCTAGTGAAGCAAAAAAGAAGGTCGTTCGATGTCGAACGATATGAAGTCATTGCCGAGGAGGTCTCTGTCCTGCTCGATGCGAGTTTCGTAGAAGAGGTATATTACCCTGACTGGATAGCGAATGTCGTGCTCATCAGAAAATCCAATGGGAAGTGACAGGTCTGTGTAGATTACTCAGCTCTAAATAAGGCATGCCCTAAGGACAGTTTCCCATTACCTCGGATCGATCAACTAGTGGACAGCACGGCCGGACATGAGCTACTCTCATTTTTAAACGCCTACTCCGGGTACAACCAGATCGCTATGTATCCCTCAGACAGACAGAAGACTACCTTTATCACAGACAAAGGGCTCTACTGTTACCGGGTCATGCCATTCGGCCTGAAAAATGCTGGGGCAACATATCAGAGGCTGGTAAATCAGATGTTCGCCAAACAGATTGGGCGCACCATGGAAGTATTCGTCGACGACAAGCTAGTGAAGAGTATCAGAGCCTCCGACCACCTTGCCAACCTCGAAAAAACATTCAACGTCCTCCGAGAGTACCAGATGAAGTTGAATCCCGTTAAGTGCATATTCGGAGTCGAATCGGAGAAGTTTCTTGGTTTTCAAGTTAGTCAGCGAGGTATCGAGGCCAACCCGGATAAGATCAAGGCCCTCCTCGATATGAACTCACCTCGAACCATTAAAGAAATACAGTGTCTCACGGGAAGAGTTGCAGCGCTCGGACGCTTCATATCCAGGGCTACCGACAAATGTCTTCCCTTCTTCTAGCAGATAAAGGGCCACAAGAGGGCGGAGTGGACACCGGAATACGAGCAAGTCTTCCAACAGTTGAAACAGTATTTGGGTTCGCCGCCTCTCTTATCTAAGCCTGAAGAAGGGGAGCCCTTGTTCCTCTACATCGTAGTTTCGGCTTCAGCTGTCAGCTTGGCCCTGATCAGAGAAGTCGGAAGCAAGCAACACCCCGTATACTACATGAGCAAAGCCATGGTACCAACGGAGACAAGATACCAATCCTTAAAAAAACTGGCGCTCTGCCTCGTTGTCTCAGCTAGAAGATTACGGCCGTACTTTCAGGCCCGTTCCATAGTGGTGTTGATCGACTCTCCTCTGAGGCAGGTTCTCCAGAGGCCCGAGGTTTCAGGTCGGATGACCAAACGGGCTATTGAGCTCGGAGAGTTCGACATTCAATTCCGCCCTAGGGTAGTAATCAAGGGTCAAGCTGTAGCCGACTTCATCGTCGAATTCACAACTCCGAGTGAAGAGCAAATCAGTAAGGAAGTCGAGATGACACCGCCCGTCCCTTTGAGCAACCAAGAAGCAGTGTCGAATCCGGGATGGGTCCTCTATGTTTATGGGTCGTCCAACATCAAAGGAACAGGGGCCGGTGTCGTCCTGGTTGCACGCGATTCAGTGATAATCTAATACGCAATCAGACTTGAGTTCAAAGCTTCTAACAACGAGGCGGAATATGAAGCGCTGTTAGCTGGACTCAGGCTGGCGGTAAGCCTGGGTGTTCAAACTCTACAAGTCCGTTGTGATTCGCAGCTGGTGGTAAATCACATCTCTTCAGAGTATGAAGCCAAAGAAGTTAGAATGATCGCCTACCTTAAAGAGGCTAGGAAGCTGATCGAGAAATTCTGGAGTTACTCCATCCGGCAGATCCTTAGAACCGATAACTCATGATCCGATGCCTTAGCAAGACTCGCCTCCGCCTATGAAGGAAAGATCTCGCGGTTTGTCCCCTTCGAATTCATTGAGCATCCAAGCATTGGCCAGTCGGAGAAGGTCAATCCCGTTCAGTCCATTCCAAGTTGGATGGACCTGATTTTTAATTATCTATTGTCCGGTGAAATCTCCTCGGACAAGCTAGAGGCGATGCGACTTAGGGTCAGAACGGCCCGGTATGTCATATTGGACGGAGTGTTGTATAAGAAGAGGCATTCCCAACCTTACCTTAGATGCCTCCGACCGGATGACGCCGACTACGTGATTCGGGAGATTCACGAGGGAATCTGTGAAAACCATTCTGGCAGTCGTGCCCTAGCCGTGAAGATACTCCGTCAAGGGTATTTTTGGCCAACTTTTAAACAAGACTCGAAGGATTTCGTTCGAAAGTGCGACAAATGTCAATGTTTTGCAGCCATGCCGAGGCAACCCGCGAAAGAAATGACCCCCATGAGCCGACCTTGGTCGTTCCCCCAGTGGGGGATTGACATCATCGATCCCTTGTCTACAAGGAAGGGGCAGGTCAAGTTCCCCTTCGTAGCAGTCGACTACTTCACCAAATGGACTAAGGCCGAACCCGTCGCAAAGATCACCGAACAGAAAGTAGTCGATTTCGTTTGGAAGAGCATTATCTGTTGGTTCGGAATCCCGCACACCATCATATCCGATAATGGCCGCTAGTTCGATAATGACAAATTTCATGGTGTGTGTCGAAAGTTCGGCATTGTGAACGCTTGTTCGTCGCCTCGGCACCCACAATCCAACGGGCAGATGGAAGCGGTCAACAAGGTTATAAAACACCATCTTAAAATAAAGTTGGAGAAGGCAAAGGGCAACTGGGCCGAGGAGCTCCCATTTATCCTCTGGGCCTATAGGACCACGCCCCAGTCCTCGACTGGGGAAACTCCATTTTTCCTTTCTTACGGCTCGGAGGCGATGGTACCCGTGGAGATCGGCCTCCCCACTGCGCGAGTAAGAAACTACCAAGAGGTTCGGAACTCCGACCTAATCACTGTTAACTTGGATTTGCTCGAGGAAGTCCGAGATGTCTCCAGGCTCCGAGTAGCGGCTCGGCATCAATAAGTAGTGCGTTTCTACAATTCAAAAGTTAAGATTAGGCGATTCCGTCATGGGGACTTGGTCCTTCGATGGGTCTTTCAGAACATGGCCGAGCTGGGAGCAGGGGCGCTCGGACCTAACTGGGAAGGACCATATCACGTGGTCAGATTTACCAAACCAGACTCATACCACTTGAAAGACCTCGAAGGCTGTCAGCTCCCTCATCCTTGGAACACTGAGCACCTAAAGATTTACTATCCATGACGAACTAGCCTTTAAGGCTCCTAATAAAGTATACGCCTCTGGGCGACCAGCCTTTAAGGCTCGCAATAAAAATCTCAATTCTACTTCACGAATGTCTACTTAATTACCTCATCGATTCAGACACGAACTTGATGGTCTGATTCTTTAAAGAAGGGGTCGGAACCTAATTCTACAAAGGTTCGACAAGGCATTTTCTTAAGGGAAAAAGCCTAATAATGACCCGACTCTCCAATGGAGAACTCGGCTCATCACACGACAGAATGGAAGGTCCTCAACAGACAAGTAATGAGCCGAGTACCCTAAAAGATCGAATTCAACTAAAACTTGGGCCAAAGGGGCTCGGAGAACCAACTAAACGATAATAAAAGGGCCAGACCCTTAAAGAGGTCAGCTCGGTAATATCCCAGAACAAATCAACGCAATGATAAATTAGATTAGTCGGACCACCATTATCAAAAGTGTTTCATATTCATTCATCCCCCTTAGAAGGGTAAGAGATACATCAACCGTTCAAATATATATATATATATATATATATATATATATATATATATATATATATATATATATAAAATAAGTAAATCTTCACACGGGTGGAGGCGCATGGGAGTCGGGGGCTTGATCAGAGTGGACGAATTCGGCAGGGGCGTCTTCAGGATCTTTGAGTAGTAGAAGATCAAGATCGAGGTTTGGGTATAAACCCAGGACTCCTATGATACAAGCATCGAAACCGAGGTTGTAAAACTTCACAGCTTCGGCGTCCCTCTCTTTTGAGGTCTTGAAGTCCTCGATCTCGACAGCAACTGCCGCTGCCAGAGAGACCTTATCCTTGGCCCGCTGAGCCTCCACAGCCTGAGTGATGACTTGAGTCCGCTCTTCAGCCACCTCAGCTTTAGTGCGTTCCAAGGCCTCACCCAACCAAGTGGTCTCCTCAGCCAATGAATCCACGTGAGCTCTGACGCGGGTCAGCTCGACGGTCACTGCATCACTACAGGCTTTGAGGTTATCCGCCCTCTCCTGCAGCAGCAGCTCCCTGGCCTCTAGGTCGACCACAACCGCCTGCAACCGAATCCCTCTGGCCCTCTCGTCCGAAAGCTGCCGATGCAGCTCACTCTACTCAGACTTCAAGAGGACGGATTCATCTCGTAAGGCCGCTATTTTAGCCTTGAGGGCCTCAAGCTCAATCTCCCTCCTCTCATACTCCCGTGCTCTCTCCCGAGCCAAAACTAACTTCAGAACGGCCTGAACAGAAAATGAGAATCAGTACCTAAGAAAATGTATACAATAACAATATGAAGGAAAGGGAAGCTCCTCTCGGAGATGTACCGTGTAACACACGGAAGCTATATCATTCAGGAAGGAGTTGTCTGACCTGCCGAGGGTTCGAGCTATATCCTTCTCGGGGGCATGCTTGGTGGCCCACGAAGCCAAACAGGCCATATGATAGCCTGGCTCGAACCTCCCACCACTCGTCCTCACCTGAGGTGAGACCACAGCCTCCGTCCATATCCTACTACCGTCCATATCCTAGCACCAGAGTCCGCGCTGCACCCGACATCTGCGAGTGAGCAAGCACCGCGAGTGTCGAACCGACGAGCCTCGGAGCGAGGGCTGCAGCGGCCAGTGTGGCAGCAGATTTCCCTTGAGGAGGAACCTGCTTCTTTCGAGTAATCTTCACCCGGGGGGCATCCCTCAACAACTCTACCATTGTCGGGGCCGCCTTCCTCTTCCATGCGCCAGATGCCTCGGCCATGCCTGCGAGAGAAATGACAATGTCAGTGACTGAGTAGGCGAAACTTGGCTCATTAGAAAGATTAAGACAACTTACTAAAAGACGTGGGCAAGGGCTGTGACTTGCAAAGTCCGGACCAATGAATATTGGCCGCTGTGATCAGATCTGTCTAGGAGCGAAGCCGCTCCGATCGCGCCCAAGCCTTCACGATGCAGTTCTTCTGAGCCTGGTCGAGGAGTGACAGTTCCTTCTGAAAACCTACAAAAAGAAACGGAGAAGCTTTACTTCGATTGAAACAAATAAAAACAATGGCAGTGGTACAGATACTGGTTAAAGTCCGACCTAGCTTTGTGAAGCGGGTCGGAACCTGTGTTGTCAAGGTTCCGAGCTCCGCTGTTGGCGCCTCCCACTCGCCTGCTGCCCAGAACCATTTATTTTTTCAGTCCTTATTGGAGGATGGTAGGTTCATCACCAGCCCTGACCCCTTGCTGCCTCGGGTCGCGAAGTAGTACCATGGGTCGTTGCTGTCGTGCTTGACCAGGTACAAACTCATTAGCTCTTCTGGGGTCAGCTCAGGGTTCCCGACTTACCGCCAGATGATGAACGAGGAGATCAGCACCCTTCAGGCATTGGGAATAAATTATCTTGGAGCCAGCCCGAGGTGGGCCGTAACCTTCCGAACGAAGGGGTGAAGTGGGAGCCAAAGCCCACACTGCAATACGCAGAGGAAGATTGCGACTTCCCCTTCAGCAGGAGCACCAGCGGTGTCCATAGGCCCAAGGCCCTTATCTGAACAGAGTTTGAAATTTAAAATTCCGAACGGATCCAATCTATCTGAGATTCTGACAAAACGGAACCTCCCGGGACTACTTCAGCGGTCCGCCCACTCGCGGACATTTCAGTGGCCTCCACAGTGCTGACTTGGAAGGCTCGGGTGGCCTTCTTTTTGCTGGGTTGCTTGGTCTTAGCACCCGTCCCCTTCTGTCTCCGAAGAGGGGGGTATAGTGGTATGGCTTCGAAGGGGCCTTCGAAAGCCCCACTTCCGTCTTTAGAACACCCCGGCTCAAAGTCTTCAGCGTACTCACTCACCATTTCAAGGTTGGAAGACATTATGAAAAGGATGAAGATCAACGAAATGGACTCACCGGACGACTATCGGAATTCGCCTTCTCACGGAAAGGTGTGATCGGTCGGAATTGCCCACCAGAAAATTCAAGTTGATCCGAATCGTCTTCACCGAAAATCGCCTCCTCCGATATCAACTCAAATTCACAATACGCGTAGAGAGAAAGACTCCGAAGGCGGTTTATATAAGCTACGTAGGATCTCTGCATTAATGGCAAGCCATAATGGTCACAGTCGAATCGGCGCGAGCCGATCCTCAAACACACGTGGCCACACCTTGTTGGGGGAGTTCTCAACCGACGGTACGACTCTGACATCGAACAGCGTGCGTCAACATGTGAAATGACGTCTGATCAGAGGAAGCCATCATGTACACGTTTCCTCAGACCTGCGTGGCAACCCCTCATAGGCTGGAAGGATATCCGAAATCATAACCGTCGTCACACGTCCACCAAAGAAACTCGCACGCGCGTGATCTCAAGATGGGACACTTTGAATTTGAAAACCATCATTAATGCAGTATGGGCGGGATATCTCCTGCATGAGTACTCTCCGAGTTCGCAAGCGGATTCGAAGAGTAGGGGGCTTCTGTTATGGGGAGATCCAAGCCCACGACAAAATGCAAGTCTGAGCCGACCCACTTCCATGACGTCCGAAGTAAGACCAGTCCGACCCGATACGAGCATCACACGAAGATAACGAGCAGGTGTCTTCGGGCAAGGTGCAGATCGGAACGGTTCTGATACTCCGACCAGATGACTAGCCTTACTGACCACAATGGAGCTGACGTAACGGGTTGGGTTGGATACCGCTCGGACTTAGAGACCGCGTCCTTTATTCTATGGCCAGATAATCTGAGCCGAGTGGATGCGTAATGGCGTACGCCAAATGCGAAAGTTTCCATAACTGGTCGTGGCCTGTAACTTCGTCCGTAAATACGCATTATACAATACACGATCATTAGATTATGAAAAATATCTCCACAATCCGGGAATCTCCCTGATCGTGCCAAGATTGTCAGACCAAGACCATCCTACTACCATGTATAAATAGAACACGACACCACATCTACAGGTACGAGATAGCAAATGCTCTCTCCTCTACTCTCTATATAGACCCTGATTCTCTTGGCCTGACTTAGGCATCGGAGGGTCCCCCGGCTTAGCCAGGGTCACCTTTGCCAGTTCTCTTAGTGCAGGTTCCCGGGGTGATACGTTAAGGCGAAGAAGGCGTGGAGGGCGGGCCGACCAGATTTGGACATCAACACATAACATTGATATGGTTGGTTGTGCGCATAAACATTGGCATGATTAGCCCTTTATCTTTGCTGCTTACTTTAATATTAATATTAATATTGATGCGATATACTTGTCATATGCATTACGCATGCACACACACTTTCTATTGAACTTCATAGAAAGCTTATGAATGTTTGTTTATGTTGTAGGTTAAACTAAATCATATCAATACTATTGAGACCGGAGCGTGCGCCTGATCCTTTGGATTTTTGTTATATCATTATTTACTTTATCAATATTGGTATGGTTGGTTGTGCGCATAAACATTGCCATGATTGGCCCTCTATCTTTGCTACTTACTTTAATATTAATATTAATATTGATGCTAATATTGACGCAATATACCCGTCATATGCATTATGCATGCACACACACTCTCTACTGAACTTCGTAAGAAGCTTATGAACATTTGTTTATACCGTAGGTTAAACTAAATCATATCAATACTATTGAGATGGGAGTGTGCACCTGATCTTTTGAATTTTTGTTATATCATTATTTACTTTATCAATATTAAACCCTTAATCAGTGTTCGAAATATCGATATCGCATTACGCATCACACTCTTAAGATACAAATACATATTGGTTATCTATGGGATATATGTCAAGCCCGTATCTTAGACCGTACTGTTCTATAGGCTCCCGCGATCCTCCCAGTCGAGTTCCGGCGACCCGCGACCTATTATCGGTGTTTGCCCGCGATCCTGAAATGTGTCCCGTATATCAGAGTCGGCTCGACTCAAGATTTGTACCAGTGCAACCGCGTCGTCGCCGCGGTTCAGATGCTAAGGAGATACATGGGCCAGGAGATGTGGGTTTGCGTTCAGTTCAAGAAAACACCATACGTTGCAAATACCAAGATAATCTCTACAATATGTCAAATCAATCAAGTACACATCACCCTCCATCACTCACCCATCCCCAAGTACAACCACCTTTCCTTTAAAGTCAACTCTTTCTTACATAAAATACTCTTTCTTACACAAGTACACATCACTCATTCACACCCATCATACCCATCTCTCTCTCTCTTACACCTCTCTCTCTCATCTCTCTCTCATTCTCAAAAACAATCCTAAGAGCTCCAACATTCATGGCTTCCATGGAGGAGCTTGGTGTGGCCCACTCTCTACCACCCAATCCCACTCTCCAAAATCAATCTCCACCGTTCAAACGCATCCCTTGGAGCTTTAAGATACTTTGATGGAAAAAGAAATCCAAGAAGATAAAAGGTAGGTGCTTCTCTCTCTCTATATATATATATCATTTTATGTGATGATGTGGCTGTGTGGCCACCCGGATGGACCCCACCATGAAGCATGTATTTGATCCCAAGCCAGTTGTAAGTGGGGCTCACTTTATATACGTGTTGTATTCACACCATCCACCATTTGGTGGCCCACCTGAGCAGGGCCCACCTTATAACCCAAACCGTCCAGTGTCAACGCTCGACATTCACTGAAAACACAAATATTACCTTTGGATTCAAAGCTTTTGAGAAGGGCTATCCATGCAGGCCCCACCTCGATTTATAAGTTTAATCTATGTCATTCATCCTATTTCTTAGATCATTTTAGGCATTGAACCGAAAAATGAGGTTAATCTGACTCTCAGGCGGGCCATAGCATAGCAAACAGTGTGTCTACCATTGACACCCACCCTGATGTTTTGATGCGCCAAAATATAGCGAATATTGGACTCGTTTGGTTTATCTTAAGCAGTAAAGACCAAAGGGCAGAGTGGATTTTGCTGATATGGACCCCACCTATGAAAAACTTCAAGAAAATCTTAAAAACAATATATATATATATATATATATATATATATATATATATATATATATATATATATATATATATATATATATATATAAGCAGGCAACGCCAGCTGAACACTGCTGCATTTTGGCGGGCGGACAGCAGGGACCCACGGTCCCAGCCGTGGGCCCCACCATGATGTGTGTTCATCATCCACACCGTGCAATTGTTGGGTCCCCCCAGGGCAGTGGGCCGCCCCAAAAATCAGCCTTATACAACGCTCAGGTGGCCCACACGGTAGGAAACAATGGTGATTGAATGGCTGTCATTGAGACCCTTTTCGAGTATCACAAAAGTTTTGGATCACGGTGAAATTTATTTTTCCTTTCCATCCAGGTCCGTGTGACCTTACCAACGGGTTGAATTGCATATGAACATTATGGTGGGCCCCACGTGGAACCCACAATGATTTATGTGTTTTATTTACACCGTCCACAGAGCTAGACGGTGGGACCTCACTGCTGTATGTGTTTCTCTCCACACCGTCCATCCTTATGAGACCCACCATGATGCATGTGCTGCATCCAAACCGTCCATCCATTTTTAAAGCTCATTTCATGGCATGAGCTAAAGAATGAGTCAGATCCATAGTTTAAGTAGACCCCACCATTTAAAGTAGTGGACAATGACGTCCACCATTCAAAATTTCTAAGGGCCAAGTTTCCTATTAAAGCTGATATTTGTTTCCACTTCATATATCACTATGTTAATTTATGAAAAGGTTGGATGTGAAATATATGTTATGGTGGGCTTTGGGAAGTTTAATGGTGGAAATCAATATCACCACTTATATTTGGGTGTGGCCCATTTGATATACATGGGGCCCATTTTTGTGGTCGTTCGTTGAGGCCCACCTTAGATGTGTGTATGACCTATCCATGAGGCTCACCTTTGATGTGTTTGTGGCCCATCCGTCAAACCCACTTTGATATACTTGTGGCCCATTAGTGCGGCCCATTGATGCGGCCCACTTGTTGTATATGAGGCCCATTGGTGCGGCCCAATGATGTAACCCCTCGTGATGTGTATGTTATCCAGGCCATTCTTTAGCTGGACCACTGGTAAACCCAGCTGTGATGTGTAGGCCCACTTGTTGTATATGAGGCCCATTGGTTTGGCCCAATGATGCAAACCATCATGATGTGTATGTTATTCAGGCCGTTCTTTGGCTGGACCACTGGTAGGCCCAGCTGTGATGTGTAGGCCCACATGTTGTATATGAGGCCCATTGGCGCGGCTTAATGATTCAACCTATCGTAATGTTTATGTTATCCAGGCCATTCTTTGGCTGGACCACTAGTAAGCCTAGCTGTGATGTGTAGGCCCACTTACTACATGTGCAAGGCCCATCTCTGATGAATATTCGAGGCCCATCTGTTGGCTATTTAAGGCCCACTTGTTGGATATTTAAGGCCCACCTGTTATGTATTTTCGGACCATATGGCATGGCCATTGTGATGTTTTGTAACCCATTTAACGAGGCCTATTATGATGTGCATTGGGCCCATGGGTTGTGGTCATGCGATGTATTTGAGGCCTATGTGCAGGGCCCACTTTTGTGTATATATCTTTTGTATGAGGCCCAATGTGATGTATATTAAGCCTTTGTGTAAGGCTATGGGCCCACCTTATGTTTGACTTTATATGGGCCACTGCTTGGGAGTAATGTTGGTTGAATGTCCATATTGATGAGCAATGACGGTTAGATGTCCTCATTGTGACCTTCCATTAGGCCATGTTAGGTCCATTCTCTTCGTGGGTTAACCCAAATAAGTGAGCCTCATTCGTCGTAGACATATGGCTCCGTACTATCGGATTGATATAACCATGGCAAAGAACCGATCTTTATATTATTGTTGATTGGTTGTCCATTTATGGACCCTGCCTTGCTTATATATGCTGGTTATCGGTGCCGATTATCGATGCTGATCGTCAGTGCTAATTATAGATGTTGATTATTGGTACCGATTATCGAGGCCGATTCTGATTGTCGAGACTGATTCTGATTGTAAATTTCGATTCTGATTGGTGAGGCTAATTCCGATTTCGATTAGCGATCGATTTCGATTATCATGACCGATTTCTTATTAGCGATCGACGTCGATTATCATGACCGATTGCCGATTAGCAATCGATGCTGATTATCATGATCGATTGTCGATTCCGATTGACGTGACCGATCTGTCGATTCTGATTATCGATCAATTTCGATTGTCGTGACTGATTTGTCGATTTCGATTGTCGAGGCCGATTGTATAAGCCGATTCCGATTGTCGAGGCCGATTCCGATTATCGAGGTCAATTTCAATTGTCGAGGCCGATCGTCGAGACTTATATGATGTATATGCGACCCGTAGTTGAGGCCCATTGTGATATGTATTCGGCCTGTGTGATGTATATACGACCCGTGTTTGAAGCCCGATGTGATGTATATGCTGCCTGTATTTAAGGCCCAATGTGATATATATGAGGCTCGTATTTGAGACTCATTATGATGTGTATTCAGCCCGTGTGTAAGGCCTAATGTGATGAATATGAGGTCTATGTGATGAGGCCCATTGTGATGTATTTGAGGCCTATAGGCAAGGCTCATTGTGATGTATTCGTGGCCTATGGGCAAGGCCCATTGTGATATGTTTAGGCCCATGATGCATGGCCCATTTGATGTATTCGAGACCCATGTGTAGGGCTCACATGTCATGTATTTGAGGCCCATGAGCAGGGCCCACCTGTTGTGTATATGTGGCCCTTGAGTAAGGCCCATTGTGTTGTATATTAAGCCATTGTGTGAGGTCGTGGGCCCATTGTATGTTTGTCTCTATGTGGCCATTCCTTGGGAGCGATGTTGGTTAAATGTCCACATTGTTGAGGCCAGTAATTGATGCTGGTTATTGATAGCGATTATGAGTATGTGACAGCATAACATCATGAACATGCCCATCCGCATCATCTGCATGTTTGTTATGAGATGTGGTTGACCATTGCATATGTCATTGGGCAGGTTATTATGAGACTCCCTGATAGGCGAAGATTGTCTCACATGAGCGCATGGTATGCGTAGGATTGATGCATGATTGAATTGTATGACTTATGTGTAAGACCCGTATCCTAATCCGCACTGTTCCGTTGATTCCCGCGACCCTTCTCGTCAAACTCCGGCAATCCGCGACTTATGGTTGACGTTGCGCACGACCGTAAGTCGTATCCTATTCATTTAAGCCGTCTTAATCCGAGACTTGTATCATTGCGACCGCACAATCGCTGCGGTTCCAACGCCGCAACTCACGCACCGATCCGATACCCAGACGATGAGATACGGACCCACGTTCAGTTTGAGCAAAAACACCGCGCGTTGCAAATCCCAAGGAATCTCTACAATATGTCCCATCAATCACATCAATCAATCCCATCAATCACCTCTCATGTCAAGTACAAGCACCCATACTTCCTTTCTCCACAAGTCAAGCAACCACCCAAGTCAACTAACACATCACCTCACCCATCACTCACATCCATCAACCATCACCCCTTCACATCACTCCGTCTCTCATTAATCACCTCTCCCTCTCTCTCTCATTTCTCAACACTCCAAACCCAAGCAAGGGAGAGCATCCAACGTCCAAGCCTTCCCATGGAGAGAAGTGCATATGTGAGGCCCACTTCCCATCTCCAAATCCCATCATCCTAGCCATCCATTTTCCATCTCCACCATCAAAGTGAAGCTTTAGGAGACCGGCTATCCAACGGACCAAGAAGATCAAGAGGTGGGTGCTTTGATGGAGTAGTTTTTCATATTTTTAAGGTGGGCCAAGTGAGGCCAACCGATCAATGGTTTGGATCTCACTTGGGACCCTAAGATGTGGCCAATGGCTCATCTTGATCATCAAGATCATTCCATGATGGGGCCATTCTCCATGGACCCCATCATGATGTTTACTTTCCTTGTATTGAGGAGGTCATCTAGACCGTCCATTTCTAGTGGAGTGGGATCTCCACCGTCGATCTTTTGTTGATGGTCCATATGCAAGGGGACCTTTGATGTATGATTGGATGATTGAAATGGAGGGCCCATAGTGCCGGGGTCCCTCCATCACGCGTGTCTCACTATTTCTCTCTCCCTCTCTTCTTTATTTATTTTTTTTCTTGTATGCTAATGTAGCTATGTGGCCCACTTGGATTAGCACCATCATGAAATATGTATTTTATCCAAACCATCCATGGGTGGGGCCCATCTTAAATGTACATCCATTTGGGGTGGCCCACCTAATCAGGGCCCACCTTGAATGTATTTCATGCAACTCAAACAAAAAAAAAAAAAGAAAGAAGGGACGTCCCGGCGCTGGACGTCACTGGAGTAACAAAAAAAAAAATAATAAAAATATAAAGGCCAATGGGGTGGGCCACTTGTACGGGGCCCACCTTGATGTATGTTTCTAATCCACGCCATTCAATCTCTTTCCCGACACATTTTAGGCGTTGAGCCGAAAAATGGTGTCAATCTGATATTCAGGCGGGCCATAGGTTAGCAAACACCGTCTCTATCGTTAAAAATTGGCTAGGGCCCACCTTGAGTCAAAAAAACACCGTATATTAGACTCGTTTGGATTGTATTGAGCCATGCAATCTAATGGCTAGAATGGATCCATCACACGCGGGCCCCATACATGAAAAACTGTAAAAAATTAGTTTTTCAAAAATAAATAAATAAATAAAGAAGCAGCAGCAGCTTTGCTGCTGCCGTCAGAGCCGCAGGCGCTGGCTGCGGCCATGCAGCGAGCGGGTGGACAGCAGCCCACGGCCCCTTGCCGTGGGCCCCACATGACGTATATTTTGTATCCATGCCGTTCAGCAGGTGGTCCACCTTCTGAGGTGGGCCCTCTCCAAAAACGGGGCACATCCAACGCTCAGGCGGCCCACACCACTTGAAACAGCGGCGATTGAATTCCACCCTTGAAACCCCTTTTGGGCCCACGTAAGTTTTGAATCAATCTTATATTTATTCCTTTCCATTCATCCAGGTATTTGTGACCTTACCAACCGTTTGGATGGTCAGTAAACCATATGGTGGGCCCCACATGAGACCCACAATGATGTTTGTGTTTCATTCACTGGCCGTCCAGCGTCTCTGGACGCTGGAGGCTGGCATCCCTCTCTCTCCCACACATGTATAAATGTGTATAACACTTTATATAATATATGTAAGTATATTACATTACATTGTATATATCATATATATAATATATAGATTATATATTATATTATATATAATACATACATGATGGTGGGCCTTCATGTGGACCCCCACCATGATGCCTGAACTATCAACCGTCCATTTATTTGTAAGCTCATATTATGGCTTGAGCTGGAAATGAGTCAGATCTATGGTTCAATTGGGCCCACCTTGGTGTACATATAAGGCCCAGGGGATCAAGCCCATTTGACATATATAATGCCCATAGTATTAGGCCCATTTAACAACATATAAGGCCCATGGGTTCAAGCCCAATTGACATATATAAGACCCATAGGATTGGGCCCACTTTGATGTATTTCATGGCCCATGGGTCATGGACCATTGCAATGTACATAAAGCTCATTGGTGAGGCCCATTAATGCAGCCATTTGATGGATATAAGGCTCACGTGAGTCGGCTCATTTGATGTATCTGAGGCCCATGGATCGGGGCCCAACGGATGTCCTTAGGGTCCATTGCAATGTACGTTTCTCATGGTTCGTGAAATGATATTTATGGCAAGCCGTGCCTAGGAAACAATGTTGGTTTGACGTCCACATTGTATGTACGATGTTGGTTAAATGTCCGCATTGTAACTCTCTTTAGGGCCCATTGAGAGGTCCATACCTGTTGCTATTCATTGCCTTATAACATGCTTAGAATAATCTCATGACTCATGCTCATACGCATCATATGTATGCTTGATATGAGTAATGACTGATCATAACATACGCCATTGGGCAGACTATTTACGGGACTCGTTATGTGACTGAGTGCCCCACATGATCGCGCAGTACGCGCTGGATTGCTGCATGATTTGACGGTGTGATTCATGCATCTCGCATACGTGTGACTTGATCACTGCACGCCCTAGCGACATCAGGGCCGTGGCTCCACAGGTACATCGTGGATGACCGTATTGGATACCGAAAATACTTATTCTAGTACTGTGGGCACTTAGGATGTCCTTGGGTGAGAGTCCCAGAATCTTTTTGGTACCAGGAGATGCTCCAACGTCTAGACCGAGTGGATACACGAGCGCCCGAGTGCCGAATACCAGTAGACCGCGTCTCCCACTGTGTCGTGGTCGGTTGGAAGGGGGTGTGGCCTTATCCTCCTGAGTGAGAGGGCTATAAGCTAGGCTGAGTTTGACTAGCTCGCAAATGAGTCCGCTATCGACGAGCCGGGTAGGTATTGGCATACTACTGGTCAGGCGGATAGTGAGGTCTTATCCGCTTACTTGACTGTGCAGCTAGGGAGGTGGCAGTCTCTGCGAAGTGTATTAGACCCCGGTGATATCCAGAGAGGAACTGTACTGATATACGCATTTGAGGAGTACCGACTTGCTTGGATTGCATTTCGCATATGACATTTGGCTATATAGGCCTTGCATTGCATCGGTGTGGCCGATGGCATTCATATCTCGCATCATACCTTGCATTACATAGCCTTGGTATATTCATGGACTTACCACATACTTCCGCATTGTTCCGATACTGTACACTTGGCGTTTGCCTTACGCACACACTTACACCACCCTCTAAGCTTTTGTAAGCTTATGCACGATAGTTGCGTGCAGGTAGCGTTGGACGACAGCGGCGCTGAGACAGGAGTGCACATCAGGACCTTTTGGAGCTTTTTGATCACCTTGTATTTCCCTTTCTGCATTGTACTTAAAATTATTGTTATAGTGGATATGTGGTGATGTTGTTTTGTGACTTGGTTATGTCTGTGGTTATGCTCCTTTACAAAAAAAAATTCATTCTGAAAATTCTCCTTGTAGGATCCCAGGATCGGAATCTGGCATTAGATTATCAGAAGCCGAGAATGGGGTATTACGGAGGTTGTTGACACCGGATTCGGCAATCGGGATTTATGTGAATCCGATTTTTGAGTTTGGGGCGTGACATTATGCATCTTACATTGTATGTTGAGAGTACTATACGCCATAGTGACATCAGGGTCGCAGCCTCCACAGGTATATTATGGATGGCCAAACGGGACACCGAAAATATTTAGTTCTATCATACGAACGTTATAGATGTCCCTGGGTGAAAATTCCTAAACCTTCGTGGCCAGGAGACGCTCCAATGTCCAGACTGAGTGGATATATATGAGCGCATGAGGGTCGTATACCAGTAGGCCGCGTCTCCCACTATGTTATGGTCGGTTGGGAAGGGGTGTGACATTACCTGCCTACGTGAGGGGGTAATATCTAGGTTAAGTTTGACCAGCTTGAAGAATGGGTCCGCTATCGACGAGCCGATCCCAATATTGGCAGGTGGATAGTGAGATCTCTTCCACTTACCCAGTTATGCGCTTGGATAGGGGTGGGAAGCTAGCATAAAATGTAATAGACACCATTGATGATCCCAAAAGAGGAATTATACTGATATGTAGACTTATTGAGCAGGAGTTGCATACTCATTCATTCATTCATTCACTATCCACTCGGGCTGATGGTGTGCAACTATTCGTTACGTGTACCTTCGCAATGGCTAAGATTTCGGTTGGGGCGCGTGACTAACTTGAGATCAGGAATTTACCTCATCGAGTCTGACTATCAAAATTTTGGTATGAGACTGGTTTGGATAAAAATTCCTTGTGATGGACCTCATAGCCTGCGATACTACGTACTATCATCCCGACTTCACACTCCAGCATGGTCATTCCATTTGCACTGCATATTGCATTACATCCGCGGCATATGGCATTTTGGGTTATTAGCTTCTGCATTTTATGGTCTAGATACGGCTGCCGTTATTCGTGAACTCATCAGGAATTACATATTGTGTCGTATTCTCGGCATTTGATATTTGACTCTTTACGACTCCTCATTTGCATAACTATTATATATTGCGTATTCTGATATTGATTGACTCATGGACTTATCCGTATTTCTGCTTACTCTGATAATTTATGATCTTGTCAGTATTTCTGCTTACTCTGATAATTCATGATTTTGTCAGTATTTCTGTTTATTCCGATAATGTATGATTTATGGATTACCAGTATTTCTAGTATTGTATGGTGATGGCATTGTATTGAATACTTGACACTTACCTTGTGCACACACTTACACCACCCTCTAAGTTTTCTATAAACTTATGCACGATAGATGTGTGCAGGTGATGTTAAGTTGCAGCAGTGTTGAGCTTGGAGCGTGCAGCGATCTTGTGGAGCTTGATTTTCGATTTATGTATTTTCCTTTCAGTATTGTACTCAATGATTATATTAGTTGATATGTGATGATGATGTTGCCTTTGTGAATTGAGTAATCTTGTGGTTATGCTTCTTACGAGTTAAATGTAGATTAAAAAAAAATACTCTTGTAGGATCTCAGGACCGGAATCTGGTGTATGGACGCTAGGAGCCAAGAATGGGGTACTACGGAGGCTGTCAGCACCGGATTCGGCGATCGGGATTCTTGTGAATCCGATTTTCAAGTTTGGGACGTGACAATATATGAGTTATATCACATAATGTATCACAATTGTTGAAAACACGAGGAGACATTGAGAAATTCATTGAATTTTTTAATAAAACTTCAATAATTATTAAAAAAAAAGAAGATATTAATACACACTTACAAATAAAAATATTACAAAAAATAAGTACACATAATAGGTTTTCTTTGTATGATATCCTAATTTATACGTTGTTCAATTGAATTGATGCAAGTATATTTAAAGTTTATTAATATAATTTATAAATATAAGAAAACGTGCGGAAATACAAACAATATATTCAAAAGCAAAAGAAGAATAACTAGATCAGGTTACATACGTATTTGATTTTATATTTAAACACAGATTGCAATCAATTTGCGAGAAATTCGATTTTTTTAAAAAAAAATAAAAATTCACAACTCAATCTATCTCCAAATCTCGAAATTGAAGTTCTAAATTTATAGTTTCATGTAAAATATGAAAAATCATGAATTTATAATAATTTGACACTGATTTAACATGATTTATAGACAAAAAAAAAAAAAAGGATCAAAAATAAAAAATGTTCAATGGATCAAAAATGATGGATATATCTCATTACTTGCGTATTTCATAACACACAGGTGGGATACAAGATGTATTGTGGGATATATTGGCCAATATATCGGATGATATTATTGATACTTAAAACACTGCCTTAAACCATTGTTTGAAAAAGATGTACGTTGCTTGTGAAGTTTTTTAGTTATATTCAAGTATTAAGTTTTTTCTAAATTCTCATTGTGGGATCCCATTTTTGGAACTTAACGGATATGACCTAGCAGTCGAAATCAAGGTGCCATGGAGGTTGTCAATTTCAAATTTGAGTTGCAATAAATGGACATTTGAAAATCAGAGTTAGGATGTGACAGGAAGTGTAATAGGTAAGCTTCTCCAGTTATCTTTTTTTCATAAATATACATCTTTATCCTCTCACTAACAAAGGTTTTTCACAAGGGAGTATGGTACAAAAGATTGAGCATCCCTCTCTTGACAACATCAGGAAATCTCTTCCATCAAAGCACACATTTAAAATTTCAGTTTGTAAATCTCCATTCTTAACACATAGACATTGCGTTCATTCCACTAATTGGTCTTGTAAAACACATGATTGGTCTGCGCGTGTAGCTTAAAACAAACCATTCTTATTGTAAAACACATGAGGGAGGCTCCTGGATTAACCTTATAAAAAAAAGGAGGGATATCAAATACAGGTTTCGATCCCGGGACCTGTAGGTTTTGAGCCGACCACGCTTCCGCTACGACACTTTGATAATTGTTGAACATACATACCATTTTTAATATATAATATGAATTATACATTTTTGATGTTCTCATCTAATCGTTGGCCCTAGATGGAATCAGTGGTTCAAATTGTTTTGAAAGCTATAACTCCATTCATCACCAACTCTCACTTACGCGACGTAGGTACCTAAGGGGTAGCTTCTGTAGTGATAGGGGAAAGTATTTAACGTGAATGAAATCCACACCGTCCGTCGGGTAGACGTCCCTTTTCTTTGGCCTTGATCCCCAAATCAGGCTGGTTCAACACTCAGGCAGATTAAAATCATACATAACCCTCTAAAATTGTCGTAGTATGGCCCACCTGAGTTTTAGAATACTGGATTTCTTAGGTAATCCTTTCATTAAGATGAGGCACGTCAGATGAATGGATTGGATGGGACATGAACAGTACAGAGGGCCATACACAAAACTAGCGGTAGATTTTCCATCCCAATTGTTTCCTATGGTGTGTCCTACCTGATTTTGGATCATCAAGATGATCATCATTTACGTACTTGATGAATGGGTTGATCCTACGTGGTTCCTATCCATTGCTCCACCATGGATGGACCGTGCTCCTGGAATTTCCCAAATTGGAAGATCTCAGCTCTTCAATCTTTGGTTCTCAGCCTTCATCGTACGCACGGTCAAAAATCACTTTGACTGGAAAATTGTAACTGCCCCATTTAATGGTTAGTGAGATGGACACCCATATTTATCACACTATAAATGGTTCCATCATTGATCTAAACCATTCATCATGTGATCCTACCCTTTACTACCAATCACTATAAAAATAAAAAAAATATAAAAAAATCACTTTTGCCACGTGACATCAACCATCCATTCCATATTGATTATATAGCAAATGGTTTGATCGTTGACCCAGACTATCCCCATAATGTGGGTCCCACCACTTGGTCATTCATCCCTCTCAAAAAATCACTTCCGCTAATGATCCTAACGGTCCATTCAATGACCATGAGTCCATGGGATCTATGTTGATAAAGCTACAAACGGTCTAATCATCTCTACGTCAACCATCATTTGGATCCTACCCTTGATTGCCAATCCTTCCAAGAAAATCAATTCACTTGACTGATCCCAATCATCCAATCAATTACTAGGGAAATTGGTGAGTCCATATCATTCATAGTACAATGTTCTGAATCATTTTAACAGTTCACATACATTCACTCAGAAAATGTATTTGTGTCATAATTATAAGATAATCCAAACCATCCAAATTGCAGAATAAACAATGGACGGAGCATTAACAAAAAATTCAACTCAGCCTTCATCATAAGTAGTGATTTAAGAAATTATCCATTAAAGATGTGTATGACGTGTGCCAAATGGGCCCTAATGGGCGTAGGGATACCTGCACACTTGCCATCAACGGTAGGAGATTTTTGGAACGAAATGACCTTTATTTAGCTTTCTAAGAAAGGTTAGGATCGGATTGATGTGATGGCACATGCAATCTGAAAATCACACCCATTGGGCAATCCTTGTCAATCTGTGTGAAGACGACCAATAGGATTTACGGGACCGGCTTATCATGTTTGAATAGGGGTGATCTCACTAATTGCCCACAAGATGGATGGTCCTGATTCGACTGTACACATGACATGGTTATATGGCCATCTAATGTTATTGTTAGTTCAGATGGAACATCATTGAAAATTTGCACTAAGAAGATGAAATTAATCACCTGACTTTTCCATTTGAATTTGGACGCTCACCATTGTACTTTTAACCGTCTGCCATTTTTTTTTAAAAAAATGTTACTCGATCATTTGAAAGACCATCGGCCTCCACACATCCCACCAAATCAACGCCTAGTATCGTCAACATTTGTTTGTAGATGCCAGAGATGGACATGCAACCCCATCCCTACAAGTGCTCGTGATCAAAGTTGCAAAACCACGCAATGCTCCTTACCCTGTTATAGAATGGCCATAATGCCTTCAATTAGGATACAAGTACCTTCACTACACTATACATGAATTTAGAGTTTTTAGTCATGATTTTTACACCATTCCCTGTGGTGCTGGCCCACCTGTCTCGGATTGAACTGATTTTTACGATCCACCACGAAAATATGGCAGCAGCGCACCTATCAGACGGTGGATTTGATGTGCATTCTTCGGTATGTGGTGCTTAGTTCATTGTAGGTAGGGCTGTCAGCAGGCTTTGGCAGGGCTGCATGCTATCAAATCCCAGCTCAAAATTCTATAGGCTGGCTCAAGCTCGAATCATGTCTTAAAAAAACAAAAAACAAAAAAACAAACTTGCCTACGCTCAGCTTATATGACAGTTTCTGTGCTCGTGACCAGAGCATGCATGTCACCTTATGACCACTTGCACATGCCAAATGTGTAAAAAAAAAATAAAGACATTAAAATTCAAATGGAAAACTTAAGTTATTTCAGTCCAGGTGAAAGTGTAAGTAAAAATAAAAAAAATTACTATTCTAAATCAAGACAACTTTGCCTCTTATATCACCCATGAACATCAGTACATACTCAAAAGGTTGAAATCTCATTTCGAAAGACTCAGGTGAGCACTTCTATCAAGCCCTAAGTTACTATCTCATATGTTCGTGCCTTAAAATGAGCTGACAAAACGGATGGACGGCATAGATAAAACATATACATCATGGTGGGCCTCACTGAGCCTGGGCCACGACGTGCTCCAAGGATTTCCTTGAAAACAGGTGTTGCAAGCAATCCACTACAGGTCAAAAGGAGAGGCGGGGCTTTTAGGTCAAAGGAAGAATATGACAAAAAGCAAAAGGAAAGACATGGCATTTTCCTATAAAACTTAGGAATGGAAAAAAGATGGGAGTGGGAAAAGGGGCATTGTGGAGCAGGCCCTCTGATCCGGTCCAGTCGAATGATTTTTTGGAACTGATGTTAGGTGGGAGTCGGAATGCTATTGTATGCTTTCTCTAAGTCAATAAGGACATGTGGAGATCCTCTCCCTACATTTCTCCATGGGTTGTCTAGGTAGGAAAATAGCCTTAATGGTCAACTTCCCTAATGTGAATTCAATTTAATTTTCTGATAAATTTGTTTGATGCCTTAATCTTTTTTTGATCACTCTCCCAAAGTTTCATAGCATGACTCATATAAGTTTATTTCTATGATAGTGCAGCTCTTTATATCTCCATCTGACTCTTAAATACCATAAAAACTGCCAACAAATGCAAGCATTTGCATGCATCACTTAAAAAATAATAATAATAAAAATAAATAAAAAAAGCCCTCACAGTGGACAACTTGAAGAAGCACTGTATAGCCTCAGTAATCATGTGTTTCATGTGCTGCTGTAAAAGAAGAAAGCATGGATCACTTGTTTCTCCACTGCAATGTGGAGATCAATGCCTGGGATCATTTTTTTGGCCTTTTGGTATTGACTGAGCTCCGGATGGCTCTCTTGCTAATCTTGTAAGTGCATGCATTGCCACTCTTTCCAAGGGAGGTGTATTCTGTGAAAGATGCTTCCCTACAGCATCTTGTGGGGCTTGTGGCAGGAGAGGAAGAGTACAATAATCCAAAATAAATCAATATCGGGAGAATGGCTCAGGCATGCATACCTTAACGATTGCACGCTAGTAGCTCTCTATGCTTGATATTCAGTGGTGCTCCTGTGAGGACATCATGCTCGAATGGAGACCATTCCGTTTGTTTGTGTTGTTGCATGTGGATTCACGATGGTGACAGACTTGTTTGAGGAAGTGGCTGAGGAAATGGCTAGTGGGTCACTCGCAATAGGCTTGCTCCCTGGCCAACTTTTCTTTTTTACTTTTTTAATCACTGTTACTTCGGAAACAGCAAATCTAATACAATGGAATATAATTGAAACAACATGTCACCCACACCCATGCAGTCATGTACACTCCCGTAAAGTTGATATCTTCGACAGAAACATTGTGGAATGCATATGAAATCATATAGAGGGCTTCTACAAGGGAGAAGGATGGATGCATTAGTCAGAGTGCAAAGTGCAGTATAAGTCCAAGATCTGGTTTGACATGGAACAAACAAGCAGATCAATATGAAGCTAGATGCAAACATGATGAAGTGTGACAAGTACACACTACACGAATGATAAGTATAATGCTATTTTTTTTTTCTGCAATAACTTTGCAATCAATTGATTTCTGTGGAATCCTACTCCGTTTGCAGAAAAGGATTTGGCATATAAATTTCATTTGCAAGCTTCTTTTTTTTTTTTTTTTTTCACACACACGCACACACCACCACGCACTCACGCCGTAGTGGGATTTCACCACCTATGGATGCTTGAACCCTTGACTGGATGTTGAAACTCCTGAGAGTACCACCGGAGCAAGAGTAAGGATCCCATTTGCAAGCTTATCAACAAAAGTGTGGATAACCATGTTTCCTATAAAAGGGATTAAGCTGCTTTCCAAGGTGCTGAAAGGAGGTGGATGACTGTTTCACTGTTGACCTTTTAACATTTCCACATAAATCCATGGAAAACTGCATTACACACCAAACGACAAATTTCCCTATTGAATCCACTGTTTTCCACATACTGCAGGTTCCATGTTCATTTTCATTGTCCATGTTTTGGGTCCACTGAAAACAGACTTTCCCTAAGACAAACATAACCAAAACCAAACTAATCAAAAGAATGTCACTTGGTAATAAAATAAATGCTTGATATGTATTCTGAAGAAATTAACAGCTCCAAGTAAATAATTTATAACATACTTTCAAAGGCACATACTATCATAGACATCCATGTCTTTGCACGTCACAACTAGAAAACTACTATTGGTACAATCAAAATTTTCAAGTGCATACATGCAAGCACCAAAAAAGGCATCTATGCTTATTATGGCACAAAATACAGTAGCAATTGTAAGCGAGAAGTACTTCTGTAAAAACAAAATAAAGTTCATGACATTACATCCCATGCTTTGATGGGTTCACCCTTTTTATTGTCTTCTACATCCACCAAGGAAAAAAACATAAAGTAGAAGGAGAAGAAGTACCAGCCCCATAACAGACTGCTACAGGGTCCGTAATGACCATTTTGGGGCTGTTACAGGTTCTTTTTTCCATAACAGCCATTACAGCCCCGTAACGCGTAATGGTTGCCACTGTTACCATTACGTAACGGCTGTTACAGCACACTTTGCCTTGAACCCTTGACCTGGGAGGGTGTTCCATGGCAGCACCTTGAAACCCCTTGTGCATATTTTAAAGTTGAAACTGACAAAGCCTGTCCCCGAGATGACATAAATACCCTCAACAGAAGAATATTTATGTGCACCTTAGAAGCTCAATTACTTTTGGTAGCCTGAGAAACGTTTAGAAGTTCCGTTCTCACAAATTTTCATAAAACCAGCAATGTTTGAAGATGTTATGTGCATTTGATAGTTTCAAGACATGTAGGGGATTTTGAAGTTTTGCCCGGAAAGGAGGTGGGTGACTGTTCAAATTCCAGGGCTTTGTGCAAGTGGCTCAGGGACCAAACAACATAGAATTTTTATCTCTTCTATGTAAATTACAGTCATACCCATTCAAAGTTCTTTTCCTTCGGTAGAACCAAACCGATTAGGCATTCTTCCTGATGAGGTGCAATGGAGAGCATTGAGCATATGTCAAGAGAAGGGGGCAGAATGAAAAGCAGTCTTGCCCACAAGGATTTCCCTGCTGGAATCTTGATCACACCGGCACATTCCCTCTGCTTCAAATACAATATAAAATCTTGAAGCTGCACCAAAATTCAAATAAGCTTAATTCTTCATCATGGTCTGATCTTCAATATTCACAATAAAATAAGATTTTTATTTTTATTTCTAAGATGAAGTATAGTACTTGCATATAGCAATAGACAGGTAAATGATGCAACCAAATGTGAATGAACACCATGTTTAATTTTGGCTGTATGATGATTTAAATCCATGCTTCTCAACATGAACAACCCAAATAACCCATGATTAATCAATATGTTCAATACGAAGGGAAGCAAGAAAAATCTGCTTTATTCAAATAAGATTTGTATACATCACTACAGTTTTTGGGCCACAACTGATATTGGCACATGGTCTGGAATTCAGATGACAGCAATATATGAAATGTCTGAAGACAGCAACAAAATGCTAATTAATGGTAGGAAATTTTCTCAAGCAACATGAAAAAATCTGGGAAATTTCAACTGACACATATCCACAGTTTTTAGTTAGTGCATGCAGTCACATTGACACTGAATATCTTGGATTGGTAGGTACTGAAAGGTCTTCATGGTAAAGGCAAAAGCTTCAGCGAAGGAGGGGAAGGGCAAATTTAGAAACATAGAAGTAAAATATTGAAAATAATCATACTAAGATGCTTAGCAGGAAGAATTACAAAGGGCAATTAAGTCCAAGAGAAAGGTATTGACTTCAAGACACAGGTGCATGTTTAATGCCAAAGGAGTGCCAGAAGCATTTATCTAAAATTTTAAATGCTCTGCTATATGTTTAGAAATACAGATATGGTGTTTCTTCACAGTAAGGCAATGTTTAGAAATATGACCAAGTACTCAAAACTTTATTTTCTTCTCTTTGATTGATCCCGAATACTTGAAACTTAGAGGCGGAAGCATGAGCAAGAATGGATTAGGCTGCAGGAGCATGGAGGCAGCAGTCATCAAAATGTCAGGAGTTGTAATTTTATGGACTTTGCAAGAGGGAGGGCGAGATGTGCTGTTTTAAACTTCTTATATATTCCATATGGTATGATCATCGGTAGAATATCCTGTTTTGTAAATTAACAGAGTTGCTAACAAAATGGTTTCATTTTCCAGCATAAAATCCACATTAAGGAAAAGAGAACAGATAACTTACGCCTTTACGATCACCCATAGTAGAGGGGAGCAGCCGACAAACCTCTCTCTACATCACATGACCAAAAAAAAAAAAAAAAAGTGAGATGAAAATATGTAATATGAATGATTAGAGATAACAACTGAACTCATAATTTAAGTATGCATTACAGAAATAGCATTCATAGAGATGTTGGGAGCAAGCACCCAACATGAGCTAAAGGATGTCAGGTTAGAACTGAAGAATCATAATCAATTAGTCATGGGGTTATTTGCCAAGTTGAGAAGTTGAGTAACATATATTTATTTTTCAATAGAAAAAATGATGCCAAAAACTGCTCATCTACATCCAAAAGACAGGACACAAAAAGTACAAAATGTAAACTACTATTTTTATGGGTATCAATATTCGGCCCTAAAAAATGCGTTGCAGTAGCTGGTTATGGTCATGCATGGGGACATTTTTGTTTTCCATGTGTTATACTCAGCATCTCGTAGGGATAAATTCTATATTTTCTTTAGTTATGCATCTTTGGCGTAGGGTTGCTGGCTTTACCCTACGCTTAGACCCCCTTTTTTTGTGACAATTAAGCCAAAGTTCTACTAGAAGGAGGGGAGCAAGATACACATAGCCACAGCTAACCAAAAGCAGATATTATCACAAGAATCTAGGAGAGCTATCATCTTCTGTCTTTGCTATGGACGTCAAGATTACCTGCCTCATCGTTAGCCTACACTTGGACATATTTTCATAAAGCTTTGAGTACGAGATCAGAAATGGAAAATATTTCTAGTGCTCGAAATCTTTACAAATCTGTTCATAGAAACATATTCATATTTATGAATTGCTTGGTTGTTTTATATTTTATGCTTAAACAGTGACTTCAGGGCATTTTGGTCATTTACAGCTAGTTGTAAAAACAGAATACTTCCCTTCTAAGTCAATGAGAATCAGTTCATTCCCTTCATGGTTCAAATTTGCTCACACAAGACTAATCATATACTTCTCTTCCCCAGAGAAGAGAACCAATAATTTCTACAAAACTTTTTTGCAAGATGACTTCGCCAAATCCAATTCAAGGATAAGTTTGTCATGTAACTCATTTTGCTAATATTCATCTTTGAATGCATTAAATCAGCACCACATTGATTTTCAAATGCCTGGGCATCACTTCATTTCATGCCGCCATCACATTTTTATATCATGGGGAGTTATTTTACTATGGCAGTGTATGACGCTTGACTGCTGGCACTCAAAAACTTTACATGTGGCATACATTAACCAAACCAAATTGAGGAACCCATTTTTGCTAAGACAGTCCAAAAATCAAATTGGTCTAAAAATCGTAACTCTGATTTGTGGACACTTGTTTGTTTAACTAGAACCATTGGTTATTTTTCATTTTTAACCATCCAATAAATGCCCCCCAATCTAGTAGTCACAGAACCAAATAATCTTAATTTTTGGCTCATGATACATTTAAATTGATACCCATAATTTGGACAGTTGAATTTGAATTACATGTATACTACAGAATGCAATTTATAAGTAAATCCTAAGTGTCTGTGTATCAAGCAAAGCACACTTTGCCAGTGCCTGTGTATCAAGCAAAGCACACTTTGCCAGTGCCTGTGTATCATCCAATTACACTCTGCCAGAGTATAAAAAAATTTCTCGATATCATAAAACAGTCACATAAATAGCTTGTTGCCAGTTCAGTATTCCTGGAAACTAACATCTAGATATGTATGTATTAAATGATAAATTACTCATGTAATCGATAAATAATTATTTTGAATGGTACAAAAAAAATAAAAAAAATAAAAAATAAAAAAATAATTAAAAAAAAAAATCCATGTTCCACATGGAATAATGAAGGCATATTTGGCATTGCTCTGGTGCCAAGTGTCTGGGAGAAAAAGATTAAAATGGAAGGTAAAGTAACCATCTAAAGAAAAGCATTTAGTCCATGGTTATGAACTGACTTTATTTGGTGGAGTGCCAGTGAAGGTCGACTTAACATGCCGGAAGTCTGTGCGCTTTGTCACTTCTAATTTCGCTGGCCATCTGCATTGAGTATTACCCAGAAGACTTCAGTTAGAAACTAAACTACATTCCTTTAGAAATTTATGTACAATGACAATTTTTTAGATAAAATGTAGAAGTCCTTACTCTGAAGGTTCAGATATGGAATTCGTATACTTGCAAGCATTCAGGTTCTCTCTACTTGCATAAAGTGTACAGTAATGAACCCCACTTTTGCATAGCACACCTTGCCACTGAGACTGCAAACATTGTCCACTTGTTTCTGAGTTGGGAGGTTCAACAACCTGCGGAGGAAGTGGAGGAGGAGAACTGGGAGGAGGTGGAACTGAGGGAGGCTGGGATAGAGGTAAGGGAGGTGGAGATGGAGGTAACGGTGGCGGCATGTCAGGAGGGGGAGGGGGGGGAGATTGAGGTGCTAAGGCTGCTGGGGCAACCATCTGGTCAAAATGAAGCATTGAATTTCCAGGCACCTGAGCAAGTGGAGTCACAGGAGAGGGTAAAAAGGCAGGAGGACCACATACATTAACATGAAAGTTATTAGGCATCATTCCTGGTGGCATATGAGTCAAAGGCAAAGAAGGATTTAAGCCACGCCTATCCCAAGAATTGTTCGGAGTATGGTAGACTGGCCTCATGAATGGCGGAACTTGTAATGGAGGTGGTGATATGATAGGCGGCCCTGGCGTTAATGTAGGTGGGCAAGATATGGTCCCTGGTGCTGACATTTGCGGCTCCATTTCAGGTGTCTTATACGTCCAGATTTGTTCATTGTTGTGAGAAACAGCTTGACCTTCTGACAAATCACCGGTAGGATCCATGAGCATGCATTTATTCTAGTCAGCATTAACTTTTCCACTAGATCGGTAAAAGAAATAAAAATCTTTTCCAATAGAAGATTACCTGCCAACGAAAGATCAGCTGCCATGTTATTTTCAAAACCATCAACTTTCTCAACCTTCCAGGACGCTACTTCCTGTCGCTCCATGCTGCTTGAAACAGTCCAGTTAGACTGATATGCATGCCCAGTTTGAAATAGAGTTCCACCAGTCTCCGGATTTACTCTAGGTGAAACAAAATCATGAATGCTGCTCTCGGATGAGTGATATCCGACAGCATTTGGCTTTGCTGGCACAAACTGGTGTTCATCAATATGTAAAGGAATACCTGAATTTCTGTAGGAGGCAACATATACATATGAATATCAGTATGTGAAAGCCATGAAACTTCTAGTGCATTCCAGTGTAAAATTAGAACATGAAGTTACAAGTAAATATGGATTTTAGAATTGTTGTGAGACAGTCATAGGGTAACTTTAGTCCTACATTAAAGAAATTGCAAATGTGACCCTGTTAGTACCCACAAGAGGTATGTTGTAATTTTGATGAGACACTCATAGGCAAATTTAGCAGTTTTTACATTATATGAAAGAAATTACAGAGGCCGTTAGTTCCAATAATTAAGGAAATTACAAAGGCTTTTAGTTCCAACAAGTAAGGAAATTACAAAGGTTATTACATCCAGTTCATAGTGTCGGTTTAGTTATATGTATCGCTGGCTTGGGATACAGAAACATATGTCAATATCGCAGATACCAGGAAATGTGTCGCTGACTGAGGAAAACACGAGGAAAATGGTGGAATTTTTCAGTGAAACTTCAGGAGATGCTAAAATACACATATTTAGGAATAAAAAATTTGCAAAAAAGAACATATATAATGAGTTTCCATTTCATAGGGGCCTAAAGCATGTGTTGTTGTAAAAACAGTGCAATATTAACCAAAATGAGTTCATAACATACAAATTCAGGTACCAAACAATGATTACGACATCCATCCATCCACACATATATGATCCATCCATCCATCCATATTACATTCGCACACGTCTATCCATCCATCCATATCACATTCACACACATGTCTATCCATCCACCCATATCACATTCACACACATGTCTATCCATCCACCCATTCATATATTAAAACATCCATCAATTCATCCATGCATATATACACTAATACATCCATCCATGCATGCACACATGCATAACATACACATCCATCCATGCATACATCCATACATACACACATCCAACTATCCATCCATCCATACAAACTTACACACATCCAACCATCCAACCATCCATCAATCCACGCATGATGCATGCATGCATACATACATACACATCCATCCATCCATGCATACATACATACATAAGCCATCCATCCACCCATCTATGCACACATGTCCATGCATTTTATGATATAACCATGCATCCATGGAAAAAATATCTTTGAAATGGAAATATTTTTTTAAAATAAACATTTTTTATTTTTCTTTGAAATATAATATGTTCATCAAAAAAATGGACCCATCAGTCGATCGATCATCAACATACAACGATGAATAAGAAAAATAAATAAAACAAAATAGATAATCTTTAAAAAAAAAAAAAAAAAAAAAAAAATTGAAAATATTATTTCCAAATTAAACAAGTTTTTATTTATTTTTAAAAATCTAAATAATTAAGAAATCCAAAAAATCTGCATGAATCAATAGATCAGCCAACTCATCATATTAAAACTTAGGTCCCCGATTAGTTAATTTAGATGAGAAAATTGGATTTTCCCAATTTCTCCCAAATTCCACCATTTAAACTCTCAAATCTTTTGATTTTCCACTCAAATCCATGTCGATGCATGAGAATCATGCATAGACATGGATTTGTGGTGAAATCCATGCAAAAAGTAAGGAAAACACACACACACACACACACAAAATCATTTTTTATTACCTTAGGTCCTTCCCATCATAATAATAATTATTTAAATATATTTTAAAAAAAAGAAAAGATTTTCTATGTTTTGATTTTATTTTTATTTTTCCATTTCTGGCAATTTACACATTTAACATCTCTCCTTTCCCCATATCAAGTGGTGCGAACAATAATATTGTCGACATAATTTGATATGAGGGAGGGTCAATTCAAATACAAACTTGGGCGATACTGTAGTAATACAAACATGTATCGATATATAGCCAATACCTGGAAAGAAAGAAAAGAAAAGTAGAAAAAAAAAAAAAAAGGCCTTTCACGGGGTTTCGGTTTCATTGGTCTGCCAATACCGATAATATCGGGGATAATAAAGATATTATTGCTGATTTTGGAACATTGGTTACTCTCATATGGGATATAACTTTAGATACTTCTTTAACTCACCGATGAACAAACAAACCAAGTGGGAACGACTAATTCACTCGCAAGCATGACCAAAAAAGGATCATACAAGGCCTAGCCTAAGCCCAACCCAAACCCAATATAGGCGAAGATTTTAGTCCCAAGACCGAACTGATTAAAAGTTTTTCAATCCCAACCCAGCCTATTAAGCAATTTCCTGATGTCTATTAATAGCCCATCTCCAATTTGCGGATGACACTCTCATTCTATGAGATGCTTGAAGAACCTTGAAGGCATTGTTCATTTGATTCAAAGCCATGCCCAGTCTCAAGGTGAATGTTAGTAGAAGTACCATGGAGAGAGTTGCTAGGAATCAAGAGGAGATTAGTATATTGGCAGATTAGATGGGGTGTGAAAGGATGTTGTTGCCTTTCAAGTATCATGCTCCTCCATTAGAGGTAATACTAAGGTTTACCTCATTGTGAAATCCATGGTGGGAAGAATAGAAATGAAGTTGGTATTATGTAACAAGAGCTATTTGTCCTATGGAGTAAAAATCACCCCACCCTTATTAAATTTATTTTGGCTAACCTCCCAATTTAGTTTTTTTCCTTCAATGAGTTGTCAGCTGAAAATATTGAGTGCAGTCAGAGGAATTTGTTATGGTAAGGTTGAGTGGCTAAGCACAAAATTGCATCTTATAAACTGGGAGGATGGTCAAAAATCCAAGATGGGGTCCTGGAGGGTAGATGCATGTATGTTGTAGCAATGCCAAGAGGGTAAATGTTTAAAGTTAGGTTCAGTGTGTAGGAGATGGAATCATGTGGAGCCCTAAGTTCAGGTGCAACCTAAGGGATGAAGAAATCAGGGATCTACCCAATAAACTCGCTTGGTTAGAGGATACATATGTTAGAATAGTGGGACAAGACAGAGGGGTGTGGATCTTGGAAAAATGAAGGAAATTATCCAAGTCATACTTCCATGCAACTGCCAATGGAGGGCAGACGAATATATGCAGTGGGCTAAGGAATTTTGGAGTGGAGATGCACAGCTGAAGGTAGAAGCATTTTGCAGGGTTGTGGTCTGGATAAAATGTTAACGTTGAGCAATCTTAAAGAAGAGGGACGTCACTCCCAAATAGCTGTGTAATGTGCAATGCAATGGCCCCATCTACTCTATGTTCTTTGAAACAGCCAATCGCATCTGGTCCAACAATTTCTTGGAGTTGCATGGATTATGCCGGGATTTGTGGGGGAGCTGTATATGGGCTGGCGGAACAAGGTGAGTACATTTGTAGAATTCTTTGGGTGCTGCTGGACAAAAGCTGTGGTGTGGTGTATTTGGTTAGAAACGAGCTCGAGAATATTTAGAGATAAGAGATGCTTTGGGAAAGATTTAGCAGCAAAAGCATTCTAATTTTTTGGGGGGGGGGGGGGGGGGGGGGGGGGGGGTCGGTCATACAGACCACCGCATCACTAGACATGGGAAAGCACCTAGCTACATGGATATCCATAATCAAAGCCAGCTTGTCAAGCCTCAGAAATTCTTCTTTAAGGGTCTTCTCCCCTACCCACACATCTTCCTAAAAGAAAATCCAACTCCCATCCCTCACGAGAACCCATTGCCCTCATTAAATTTGGAATCCCATTCTAGCAACCACTCTCCAAAGCACTAGTGGCCCTATATAAGGAGGAATCTTTAGTCCACCACCCACCTTCCTGGACCCCATACTTGCACTCAATCGCTTGCCTCCACAAACTACCTTCTTTTGACCCTAAGCACCATAACCACTTCCAAGCAAAGTTGAATTCATTAGTTTCAACTTCCTAATACTTGCTCCCCCTTCCCCAAAAGGCAGGTGAACCTTCTCCCGTGTCAACAGATGAAACTTCTTCTCTTCTACTCCCTACCACAAGATTTCCCAACTTAACCTAATGCAAACCCCAAAATGGGAAGTAAATAGATCAAAGAAAAGAAGAAAGAGATTGTGGGAAAGGACCCAACAATCCTCTAGCAAAATAGAGACTGTGAATGCAAGACTATGAGCAAGCTTAATAGTAGTCTTGAACTAGAGATCACTCCCGAAATGATCCAGAAGCTAACAAGCAAGAACTTAAGAAAGGCCTAGATGGCCTTCATGAAAATAAGCTATCATTGGTGGTCAGAAGGATTCTGACAGCACCAAAAGAGGAGGCCCAAGAAGACTGGTTGAGAACTAATATTTTCCATATACAAACACCATGTGATGAAAAGGTTGTCAAGGTCAATCTTAACAGAGGCAGCAACATGAACATGGCCTCACAAAACATGGTGAACAAGTTGAAATTGAAATCTCAAACGCATCCCAGGCCATACAAGATTGTGTGGGTGAATGACACATTCATCCTTATGACTAATAGGTGCTTAGTAAACTTTCTCTGGGTTGTTACGAAGAATTGCTTTGGTGTAATATTATTCCAATGAAGGTCCCGCATATATCACTGGGGCGATCGTGAATATATGACAAAGATTTAACTCATAAGGGTCGCAAGAACACATACAGCTATAAGTACAAAAGAAAGCCCACTACTCTTAACCCTTTGAAGAATGACGAATCTGAAGAGGCAAAGCCAGCTTCCATAGTGCGGTCATCCAGACCACCGCATCACTAGACATGGGAAAGCACCTAGCTACATGGATATCCACAATCAGAGCCAGCTTGGCAAGCCTCAGAAATTCTTCTTTAAGGGTCTTCTCCCCTACCCACACATCTTCCTAGAAGTAAATCCAACTCCCATCCCTCACGAGAACCCAATGCCCTCCTTAAATTTAGAATCTCATTCTAGCAACCACTCTCCAAAGCACTAGTGGCCCTATATAAGGAGGAATCTTTAGTCCACCACCCACCTTCCTGGACCCCATACTTACACTCAATCGCTTAACTCCACAAACTACCTTCTTTTGACCCCTAAGCACCATAACCACTTCCAAGCAAAGTTGAATTCATTAGTTTCAACTTCCTAATACTTGCTCCCCCTTCCCCTAAAGGCAGGCAAACCTTCTCCCATGTCAACAGATGAAACTTCTTCTCTTCTACTCCCTACCACAAGATTTCCCAACTTAACCTAATGCAAACCCCAAAACGGGAAGTAAATAGATCAAAGAAAAGAAGAAAGAAATTGTGGGAAAGGACCCAACAATCCCCAAGCCAAATAGAGACTGTGAATGCAAGACTATGAGCAAGCTTAATAGCAGTCTTGAACTAGAGATCACTTCCAAAACGATCCAGAAGCTAACAAGCAAGAACTTAAGAAATGCCTGGATGGCCTTAACGAAAATAAGCTATCATTGGTGGTCAGAAGGATTCTGACAGCACCAAAAGAGGAGGCCCATGAAGACCGGTTGAGAACTAATATTTTCCATACACAAACACCATGTGATGAAAAGGTTGTCAAGGTCATTCTTAACAGAGGCAGCAACATAAACATGGCCTCACAAAACATGGTGAACAAGTTGAAATTGAAATCTCAAACGCATCCCAGGCCATACAAGATTGTGTGGGTGAATGACACATTCATCCTTATGACTAATAGGTGCTTAATAAACTTCTCTCTGGGTTGTTACGAAGAATTGCTTTGGTGTGATATTATTCCAATGAAGGTCACGCATATATCACTGGGGCGATCGTGAATATATGACAAAGATTTAACTCATAAGGGTCGCAAGAACACATACAGCTATAAGTACAAAAGAAAGCCCACTACTCTTAACCCTTTGAAGAATGACGAATCTGAAGAGGCAAAGCCAGCTTCCATAGTGCGGTCATCCAGACCACCGCATCACTAGACATGGGAAAGCACCTAGCTACATGGATATCCACAATCAGAGCCAGCTTGGCAAGCCTCAGAAATTCTTCTTTAAGGGTCTTCTCCCCTACCCACACATCTTCCTAGAAGTAAATCCAACTCCCATCCCTCACGAGAACCCAATGCCCTCCTTAAATTTAGAATCTCATTCTAGCAACCACTCTCCAAAGCACTAGTGGCCCTATATAAGGAGGAATCTTTAGTCCACCACCCACCTTCCTGGACCCCATACTTACACTCAATCGCTTAACTCCACAAACTACCTTCTTTTGACCCCTAAGCACCATAACCACTTCCAAGCAAAGTTGAATTCATTAGTTTCAACTTCTTAATACTTGCTCCCCCTTCCCCTAAAGGCAGGCAAACCTTCTCCCATGTCAACAGATGAAACTTCTTCTCTTCTACTCCCTACCACAAGATTTCCCAACTTAACCTAATGCAAACCCCAAAACGGGAAGTAAATAGATCAAAGAAAAGAAGAAAGAAATTGTGGGAAAGGACCCAACAATCCCCAAGCCAAATAGAGACTGTGAATGCAAGACTATGAGCAAGCTTAATAGCAGTCTTGAACTAGAGATCACTTCCAAAACGATCCAGAAGCTAACAAGCAAGAACTTAAGAAATGCCTGGATGGCCTTAACGAAAATAAGCTATCATTGGTGGTCAGAAGGATTCTAACAGCACCAAAAGAGGAGGCCCATGAAGACTGGTTGAGAACTAATATTTTCCATACACAAACACCATGTGATGAAAAGGTTGTCAAGGTCATTCTTAACAGAGGCAGCAACATGAACATGGCCTCACAAAACATGGTGAACAAGTTGAAATTGAAATCTCAAACGCATCCCAGGCCATACAAGATTGTGTGGGTGAATGACACATTCATCCTTATGACTAATAGGTGCTTAATAAACTTCTCTCTGGGTTGTTACGAAGAATTGCTTTGGTGTGATATTATTCCAATGAAGGTCACGCATATATCACCGGGGCGATCGTGAATATATGACAAAGATTTAACTCATGAGGGTCGCAAGAACACATATAGCTGTAAGTACAAAAGAAAGCCCATTACTCTTAACCCTTTGAAGAATGACGAATCTGAAGAGGGAAAGCCAGCTTCCATAGTGCGGTCATCCAGACCATCGCAATAACTAGACATGGGAAAGCACCTAGCTACATGGATATTCACAATCAAAGCCAGCTTGGCAAGCCTCAGAAATTCTTCTTTAAGGGTCTTCTCCCCTACCCACACATCTTCCTAGAAGTAAATCCAACTCCCATCCCTCACGAGAACCCAATAACCTCCTTAAATTTGGAATCCCATTCTAGCAACCCCTCTCTAAAGCACTAGTGGCCCTATATAAGGAGGAATCTTTAGTCCACCACCCACCTTCCTGGACCCCATACTTGCACTCAATCGCTAGCCTCCACAAACTACCTTCTTTTGACCCTAAGCACCATAACCACTTCCAAGCAAAGTTGAATTCATTAGTTTCAACTTCCTAATACTTGCTCCCCCTTCCCCAAAAGGCAGGCAAACCTTCTCCCGTGTCAACAGAAGAAACTTCTTCTCTTCTACTCCCTACCACAAGATTTCCCAACTTAACCTAATGCAAACCCCAAAACGGGAAGTAAATAGATCAAAGAAAAGAAGAAAGAGATTGTGGGAAAGGACCCAACAATCCTCTAGCCAAATAGAGACTGTGAATGCAAGACTATGAGCAAGCTTAATAGCAGTCTTGAACTAGAGATCACTTCCAAAACGATCCAGAAGCTAACAAGCAAGAACTTAAGAAATGCCTGGATGGCCTTAACGAAAATAAGCTATCATTGGTGGTCAGAAGGATTCTGACAGCACCAAAAGAGGAGGCCCATGAAGACCGGTTGAGAACTAATATTTTCCATACACAAACACCATGTGATGAAAAGGTTGTCAAGGTCATTCTTAACAGAGGCAGCAACATGAACATGGCCTCACAAAACATGGTGAACAAGTTGAAATTGAAATCTCAAACGCATCCCAGGCCATACAAGATTGTGTGGGTGAATGACACATTCATCCTTATGACTAATAGGTGCTTAGTAAACTTCTCTCTGGGTTGTTACGAAGAATTGCTTTGGTGTGATATTACTCCAATGAAGGTCACGCATATATCACCGGGGCGATCGTGAATATATGACAAAGATTTAACTCATAAGGTTCGCAAGAACACATATATAAGTACAAAAGAAAGCCCATTACTCTTAACCCTTTGAAGAATGACGAATCTGAAGAGGCAAAGCCAGCTTCCATAGTGTTCAGTATGGCCCGACTCGTGGAGAACCATGAACGGGGATTCGTGTATGCTCTGGTAGGATGCAAGATCGATCCAATTGGCAATGTTGTTGTTCAACCACCTGAGATTCAGGACATTCTTTCCTCATTTCAAGATTTGGTCCCTAATGCACTACCAAGCGAGCTTTCACCCATGTGTGACATTCAACATAAGATTGATTTGGTACCTTCAGCACCATTACCAAATCTTTTAGTATATGGAATGAACCCGACAAAGCATGCAAAGCTTTGTCAACAGGTGGAGGAATTGCTAACAAAAGGTTTCATTCATGATAACCTCAACCCATGTGTCATGCCAGCACTGTTGACACAAAAGAAGGATAGCAGTTGGCAAATGTTTGTCAACAGTCGCACCATCAACAAGATAACAGTAAAGTACAGCTTTCCCATTCCACGCCTAGATGACATGCTGGACACATTGGCGAATGCTACAATCTTTTCAAAAATTCATTTGCAAAGCGGGTACCACCAGATCAAAATTTGTTCTGGAGATGAATGGAAAACTGCTTTCAAGACAAATGATAGATTATATGAATAGCTAGTCATGCCTTTCGGCTTGACGAACGCACCTATTACATTCATGCAGGTAATGACGCAAATTCCATGGCCATTCATTGGCAAGTTTGTCATCATATACTTCAACGATATCCTCATCTATAGTCGTTCACAAGAAGATCATTTGGACCATCTTCGTCGAGTGATGATAGAGCCGCATCATGAGTTGTAGCATGGTTTTTCTAGGGTTTGTTGTTTCAGCAGAAGGCATAAAGGCTGATTATAAAAGACAAGGGCCATTGTTGAATGGCCTACTCCCATAAACATTCATGAGGTTCGTTGTTTTCACGAGCTTGCAATGTTTTGTTGAAGGCTTATTCGGAACTTTATTTCCATCATGGTGTCCATTACTGAATGTATGAAGTCTATTGCAGCAACGTGGGGGAGGTCGACCAACACTTGCTTTAAGTGTGGTGGTCGTGGACATTACGCGACAAAGTGTCCCTCACTCCCTCTAGCAATCTCCAATCCTCTTCCTCGAAACTGTAAGACAAAGGAGAGTAGTGATGGGCTAAAACAGAAAAGTGGTCCTTTTCTTATACACGCGTGTAGAGCGTGCACATGTGAGATGTAGGCCTTTTCTTCAAATCTTGATCAATTGCCTTATGTAGTCATTTTGTTGCATCAATTCCACCCGGTTTCAAAAAAAAAAACAAAAAAAACGCGTTCTTAAATTTACATTGGAAGTCATAATCTCCTACGAAGAGCCTCATTTGTAGTGCGTCTTCTTTGGCTTCACTAGCAATTGATGGTAGAGACCTACACGCTTGATGAGTACTTGTGCATAATACGGTGTTGAAATACACACCATCTTTCTTTTGCTTCTTGTTAGTCCTCCACGTTCTATATATCAATTGTGGCCTCTTGGTCATAGTTGGCTTCTGATTTGAATACCTTGATTGAAGTTAAGATGGTACTATTGTGTTGACCTCTATAGAGTTTGCTACTATGATTGTAGCACTATCCATCACTTTGGCCATTGGATCATCTATATCTGTTAAACCTTCGGTCTCTTCAATTGGATCATCCGGCAACTAATCTTTTGATTTTACTTGACTTTACTCCGATCGAATCCTATATCTATCCCCATCCATAGATCCATCAAACAATCCAAAGGAGGATTCCTTTTAGGTCGCCACACTATCTATAGCCACACCATTCCTTAGAATGCCAGATAAAGCATATTGAAGCCCATAAAGTTTTTCTTGTTCAATCAAGGGCTCAAAGCAAGCTCTCACTAACTCCTTGAGTTCCATGAATTTGTTTTCAATACCTTCCTTGAATGCTCTAATTTCCTTCTTGACTTCCTCGAAATTTTCTTCCCATGTCTCATGAACATTCTTGGCCATCATTGATATTTTCGTATAATGGGATGCTTTTGAGTAGCTGACATGTAGTTGTCATTGCTCATAACATCTGGAAGGCCATTAAAACGATGGGTGAGACTCAGGATGATCATCGTGACAGTCAAAATGAGTCGGATAAGAATAACGCGATAGATATGGAAGGGTAGGAAAGTTTGGATGGGGATAATTATACAAGGCATATGAACATCTTCCTATCTACGACATCTCCAAACGAGAGCATGGGTTGAACTAAAAGCTTGGATTCTAGATCTAAGGTTAGTGGTTGGGATGGGTTTTTTTCTTTTCTTTTCTTTTTTCTTTTTTTTTTAATAAGGACAAAAGAAAGGGCAAGCAATTGATGGGTTGGAGCGGGATTAGGATATAGTAGGGTTGGAAGACAATATAAACAGAGTTTTTTTTTTTTTCTTCTAAAGGTATGATTAGGGTTCAAAGGGTTCGGGGGGAAAAGGAAAAGGAATGGTTTAGGGTTTGGTGATTTTGGGAAGGGAAAAGGGTAAAAAAGGAAAAAGAAAATGGAGGATGAAGGATTGAAGAAGGAGAAAGATGAAAGAGTAGGATTGAGATGAGAAAATTAACTTCTTTAAGTCTCCCAAGAGCAAAACCTGGCTCCGATACCAATTTAATGCAAACCACGAAAGGGAAAGCAAATGGATCAAAGAAAAGAAGAAATAGATTGTGGGAAAGGACCCAAAAATCCTCTAGCCGAATGCTAGAGACTGCGAATGCAAAGCGATGAGCAAGCTCAATAGTCCTTTAGTCTTGAATTAGAGATTCCCCACCCCCCCCCAACAAAAAAAAAAAAAAAAAAAAAAACTACCGTAGATAAATAGAGAATTACTGAAAGAAAATATCAATCAACTTCTCTTTTTCCATAGGCCATTGACCTTATTTATAACCAATCCTTACAATTTGCAATAAAAGCTATGGAATCTAAAAATAGACTTCCTATCCAGCCAAGATCTAAGAAAATAGAAAACTACCTAAATAAGAAAGCACTGTAATTAAAAAAGCACCTAAATAAGAAAGTACTTAAATAAGAAAAATCTAAAATTACTCCATGCCTAATATAAAGATATGAAAGAAAAAGTAAACTTCCTAATGTAGATATTTGAAAGAAAAGAATAGTGATGGGCTAAAAAGGGAAAGTGGTCTTTTTACTCCGCACATGTGGGATGTGGGTCTTTTCTTAAAATCTTGATCAATCAGCTTGTTTGGCCATTTGGTTTGCATCATAACATCTCCAACTTTATCCAAGACAACCTTAAGGCATCTAAATAAAGACATGAAATATATATTTTTTTATAAAAAAAAATAATAATAATAATAAAGTAGGTTTCTCATTACTGAAATTGCGTAGATTGTCAACCACGACACGCAGACGCTTATTAAAGCTTAGAATTACGGCTAAGTCCTAGAGGGGGGTGAATAGGACCACTTAAAAATTACGTCAATTAAAACAAGTAATACTTAAACTTCCAAGCCAAGTGAGTCTAATAGAATGGACCACAAATAATACAACAAGTTGAGCTACAAGTATGTGCTAGAGAGTGATCTTGTGTGTGCTTACAAGTTAAGTACTTAGCATACAATCCAATTCGAGCATTCATATAATTTAACTAATTAATCACATAAGTATGAATAGAATTGAAAACATTAATAATCGCAAACACAAGGATATATAATGGTTTGACTACTGGCCTACTCCACTCCCGACGGACGCACTCTCTTTGAGTCTATCGGATTTCACTATCTTAGGAGTTTTCAATAGGATCACCCCTAACCTTTACAGCCCTACACAAGGACCTAAACATACACTCCTGTCGGAGGCTCCCTCGGAGCCTTAGTTGATTTTTTTATCGGCTAACCAACAACCACTATGATCCGAATCCAAGGAACTACATTCACTCCTGCTGAAGGCTCCCTATGAAGACTAACACGTGTGCACCCGTGTCTGGTGAATTCGGTCATACACAAGAACCTATTTGAGTTGGGGTCACAAACTCTATACTCAATTATACACAAGGAAAGAGTATACGGACTCTAAATTGACAACCTTACTTGTCAAATTAAGCTTTGTTGATGCGCCTTGCTTGAGATGCTTGATGATTGCTCTCCCGTGCTTCAATCAGCTTCTCAATTGCTCCCACGATCGTTGATGCAGATGCTTCAGCTCACCCAAGGAAAGAGTATACGGACTCTAAATTGACAACCTTACTCGTCAAATTAAGCTTTGTTGATGCGCCTTGCTTGAGATGCTTGATGATTACTCTCCCGTGCTTCAATCAGCTTCTCAATTGCTCCCACGATCGTTGATGCGGATGCTTCAGCTCTTACGATCAATCGCCAAACATTTGATGCTCTAATGAGGTGACCAAGGCAGTGGGAGAGGGTGGAATCTTCTACAACTAGAGGGATAGTTGTTTTCCAATGAGGGTTCACCTAGATGGGTGTTCTAGAGGTCAGTAGACTACGGATTTACCTGTGGGATTGAGTTTATCCATTAGAACATGGTAGAGATCAATTGCATCTTCAATCAATGGAGGTTGGAATCCTCATTAGAGTGGTAATTTCAAGGAAGATGACTTGAATCTCTTAGGTTTAGAGCCTTAGGAGTGGGATCACCTAAGTTCTAATCGCACCAAAAACACATGAAATTGCCCAAGGTCCAAATGCCCTTTATATAGAAGTTGAGTTCCAACGACTATAAAGCAGAACCCTTCGAACGATGTGTCGATCGATCGAACTTTTCAACTTTGGCCTGAAATGTTGCTGGAGTGTTTTGGCCATTCTTGATTGATTGAGATCGATCCAGGATTCGCTCGCTTGGTCGAACTCACCCAGAGTTCTACTATTTTGGGTTGTTTGGTTTACAGCAACTATGAACCTCTTTTAGCCTATTTTTATCATGTTCCAATTGAGCTCCTAAGGCTGAGGGATAATCAAAGAAAGGTTTACTTATTAAAGAATGGATCATCTAGGGGTTAGGGTTGTTTTGGGTCTAAGGTTAGGGTCACCAAGGCACCTCAAATTTACCTGTTCCTTCACCCCCTTAATTCTTCATGTCGTCATGTGTCTTCGATCCTCAGCTACCAAGGGCTCAATTGACTCACTGACACACTGACTCACATGATTGACAAATAGGTGCACTAACAATTACTACTTCGATTAAAGTTAATCTCCCTCCCAAGGAGAGGTGCCGGCTTGAAAGCTTCCTTTCAACTTTCTCAATCATTGTGTCCCAAAGGTGAACCATAAGTTTACCAATACATAAAGGGAGGCCAAGGTACGAAGTCGGATACTTCTACTAGCTTGCCACCTCTTCCTTGGACATCCACACCACCAACATCTCACACTCTCAAATGTTGGCCTTTAAACCCAACACCACTTCAAAGCATATGATTTTTTTTTCCTCAAATTATCCAAATTCCCCTCTTCTGCATAACCAAAAAGGATGGGTATCACTTGCAAACTGGAGATGTGAAATATATATATATTTTTTTCGGGGGGGGGGGGGGGGGGGGGGGGGGGGTATGAGCAGGTCCCCTATCGAATCCCCCTCATAGATTTAAAGAAGTTTTTAGGAGACCCACTTGCTAACAAAAAATATGGCAGAAAAAATGCATTCCTAAAACCATCTTCTCCATTTCTATCGGTGTCCCATCGCCCTAACATATAATCAAGAAAGTCTCAGTCTATGTGATCATAAGCTTTCTCAATGTTTACACACTACTCCCTTCTCACTTTCTCTAGTCCTTGAGTCAATGTTTCGTGCACAATCAACACACTATCTAGAATCCATTGACCTACCATAAAAGCACTCTGAACCTTGGAAATGATGCTTGCTAAAACTACACGAAACCTTAAAGCCAGTATCTTAATTAGGATCTTATACAGACTCCCAATGAGGCTAATTGGTCTAAAGTCACAAAGACCTTCCACCCCTTTTGTTGAATAACTATGAAAGATGTGCACAACTCTATCACCATTCGCCCCATCTCAAAGAACTTTGTAATGAAGCTAACCAAGTCATCCTTCACCATCCCCCAAAAGGACCTAAACGAATGCCATAGGGAAGCCGTCTAGCTGCAAGGCCTTATCCCTACCCATAGCATCCACAACTGCTTTGATCTCTTCCTCATAAATCAACTTATTCAACGAAGCAGCTTCCTCCTCAGATAATAAACAAATGACAAATTATTGAGACATGGACACTGCCACCTCTCCCCCACGAGAAGGTCCTTGCAAATTTGACTATCGCATCATACACCTTAGACTTCTCCTCTACTCTCTTCCCATCCACCGACACACTAAGAATCATATTAGACCTAGCACAAGAACTAGCGATGTTGTGGAAGAAACTTGCATTCTTGTATCACTCCTTAAGCCATGTTGCCCTAGACCTTTGCCTCCACTCGATCTTCTTTTAGACAATTCTTGTTCTCCAGTGAGAGCTTGACTCACAAAGAAAACTTTGAGACCACCGAAATCAAATTGATGGTTGAGTTACTTGGTCTGTTGAACAGAACAGTCCTCTATCCTTTTGAAGTGGATGATTGAGTGTGGCACCATACTCCAAATGCCATTGTTCATCCAAAAACTTTTCCAAGCTCTATGCCTGGCGATAAATCCTTAACAGTCATGGACCAAGGTGCGGGGGATGTGTTCTGCCTCATGCAGAGGCCTTCATGTGGTCCGCTTCTGTCAACACACAATTGATAACCTTCGAAAGTAAATTGGATTCAACCAAACAGGTGTGTGATGCGTAAAAAGCCATTAAAAACCCAGAATCATCTCTTTATTTGGACATGAATGTAGCAGATATGATTGATTAAACCAAGGAAGACAACAGAGATGTTCATAGGCGCACTAGTATGTGATAAATATATAAAATAAGTTATGCCAAATACATAACTAGGTAAGACAATATTGAATAAGACTATAAGACTAAAAGAACAAAAACTCAGAGCATATTGATGAGAAACGAGAAAGGCTATCATAATTCATAGCCAGCAAATCCTAACCTGAATTCAATCTGCAAGAACATGCCTGGACAACCTCGAATATTCTTCAATGCTATAACTGCTGCATCTATGCCACTAAATTCAACAAACCAACAAGGAACTCTATGCAAATTTGCCCGTGTCAATCTGACGACAGACCCAGCATTTCCAACAGCAAGATTGCAAATGGACATTAGTTCATCATCTGTGAAGAATGGAGCAGGAATATCGGGTAGACCAATCCAGAGAGTGTTCGTTGGTACCATATCGTCATCCCTCCTGATGGAGGCATGATAATTTCTGGATATATGGCCATCAACTGAACTTGAGCTCTGACTGATGTTGTATTTTGTACACAAGGAAGCAAATAAAGAAGATAACTGAGACATTCTAGTCATATTACGGCCATTAGGGCTATCATGTACAGCTGGAGCATTTCCAGGATTGTTAGTTCTGAATTCAACACGGATGGGTGTAGTCCCAAATCGTGCCCCATCTAAACGAGACCTTGCAGCATCCGCTCCTTCATGTGAACAAAAATCTATCAAGCAGCAACCACTTTGTCTGATAAATTTCCATCCAGCAAGCTCACCAAATTGAGAGAATGCATTAATCAGTTCTTCATCAGTTACCGATGGATCTATCAGCCTTACCAATAGATGACGACTACGAGATGAGGTTAATCCATCCACAGTTCCTGTATTTACTGTCAAGCTTTTACTCTGTGGTACGTGATAACCATTCTCTTTACGCTGCTGCCTGATGTGTGTCATAATGGTAGCAGCTTCTTCAGCAGTCCCGAATTCCAACATCAAGGCACTTTCGCTCGCAAGATCGGTAACCACTCGAGGGGTCCAAAATCCCACAGTCATCAGTTCACGCAGAATCTCATCTTTGGCCCACTGGCTGGACACCTTGCCAATATAAACATGGCAACTAGAACCAACTGCAACACCATTGATAGCTCCTCTGCTACCCAGTCCGCTGTCCAAGAACCTTATACGAAGGCACGAACCCCAAGGGGAGGATCCCCGCATACATTCACGAGCCTTTACAGCATCCATGATGTTTCTGTACTCAACCAAGGCAAAACCTTTCACATGAAAGAACAAAAGGTGTTCTATGTGACCAAATTTCTCAAACTGTGATCTTACTAGATTTTCGGATGCATCATGACCAAGAGAGCCCAACCAAAGTTGTTTAGAAGCTGAAAAGACATCCATGGCTGCAGGATCCCCATCACAGTACCACACAATTGGACTTGTTGAACAGGCATGATACTGTTTGGTCGAATGCTCATTAGGAGATGCTGAAGTCTTAGACGTTTGGTTCTTATCTGCTTGAAAAATATGGTTTCCACCCTCAAATGCATCATTCCTCTGGTCTAATGGTTTTCTGGAGGCAGGAGAAGGCAATAAGTTGCTCCCCAAGTCCTTTCGCATGGAAGGCCTGTCTGGCCATGAATCTCCAATCTCCCCCGAACCCAATTCCTTGGCAGAGATTGAGCTTTCACATTCATGATTTGAACGAACACCCAATGATGCCTCAGGTTTGACAAGTGAGTGGCAAGCCTTCACAGTCTGACCTAAAACTTTGTCAGCTGAACTTCTTTCCTCATTAGATACATCGCCAGCAGATGAATCATGTGCTCTTGAACTGGTACTCTTTCCTGATACTTCAGCTGAGTTATCGTGTCGGCTAGAGATCTTAGGCATCAAATACTGTCGATTAATATACTTTGACGGATCAGAGTTATCATCATCACTCTCATCTTGACTATCTGCTTCGCGAACCATTTCTGAGGACCCAAAAACTCTTTCCAGCAAAGATGATAGTTCTGATACAGCCTCAGGACTAGCTGATTCGCTTAACTTCCTATACCTTGAAAATATCCAACCTCTCAAGGATGGATGTTTGCTAATAACCTGCATGAAGGAGACAATATAAGACCTGATCAATGGTCATAAAATTATGAGATGCTAAGGACACAAATGTAATTAATCGCAATACACAGTAATACATACTAGCTCTAACCTAAGAAAAATAATCCACTCGCTTTTTTACTTCCCGTCCTCAATTTAATGGAAACCCCTTTTGATTTTTAGGAAGCATTTCAACAAATGAGGTATTTCGCAATTGACATGAAACCGGGGGCCTAATGAGTCAGTCATAACCTCAGATTCAAGAATTGATTTAGGAATCCCTATATGCGATAAATGTATGACAAACTTAACAAAATGCTCTGGCAATAGCTGTTTCCTATGTGACTTGGTCACAGAGTGTTTTGGTTTGAGACATGAATACAGGGTGTTGGATATGGTAGCTTTTAAAAGTTGGAACCTACTACACATCCAAACGAACAGTTTTTAAGTAATAAAATACCATAGTTTAATATCATATTGCAATTACCTGTATGTCAAAAACTACTACCAAAAAAGAAAGACCTAACACAGTATTTCAGGATTTATATATATGTCAAAATGTATTAAAAAATCTTGCCAGTGCAACAAAAATCCACATGGCAGAAACTCCTTCCAGATTCCAGAATATATCTCTTGTCAGAGGCGGATGGCAATGCAACTTGGAAAAGAAAATTTCTTGGCAGAAACTTGAGGGCATGACTTTAGCTCAGGTAAAAAAATAAAAAAAATAAAAAAAAAAAAAAACCAACGAAAGTACAGAATGGAAGATCTAACACAGTATTTCAGGATTTCAGAATTTCTCACGCAGTCAACAGTGAGCTAATGCTTTTGACCAGAAATCTCAACGCTTAAACAAGTCCACAAGAAGGGGACAAAAACATGTGATAAAGTTGCTTCATGTGTAACATAGGAGATTCTGTTAATACACCATTCAGGAACGAGAAATACTAAATCATGTTACGAATGATTGAAGATGAGATGTGGGGCATGTGCCAACACGGAACACATATGCATCAGTTGGAGCCCACCGTGAGAACGTACTGACCAAAACATACCACTGACCACTCGCCTGGCAGGCAAAACATGTTCACTGAATATAAACCTTAGGTCATTTTTCCCAATCATCCAGTTTTGTCACAATGTGTGGCCCACATGACTAAACTGGCCTTCTGCTCTAGGGTCTCTCATGGTGGGCCCTACCTGATGAATGGCTCAGAACCTGCACACATGTAGCCATGGTTCTGAATGATGGTATTGGCCGCCGTATCGGCCCCACAGAAAAATGATATGATACGGCGTCGCGTATTAAAATCGGGGTCGCATCGGTCAGAATTTTTTTTCAGCAAAAAAATATGAAAAAATATCAGAAAAATAGGGGGGGGGGGGGGGGGGGGGGGATGGGATGTGATATTCGTGGATCTATCTTCTTCTTCTTTTGTATTTTGACAATGTATTCAATAGTGTATCGGACCATTCTTTCATGAGAATGTTGTCTGTCGATTGACCTGTTGAAGGTCAACTAAATGGGCCCTAATTGAACACAAATTAAACATGATTTAGTGAACAATGGCCCATTATATATTGGAAATACAACAAAAAGAAGATGAAAATATAAAAAAGAAAGCAAAGGTTTACCCTTCTTTCCGACTTTTCACATAATGGTCCACTTCGCTTCGATTTGTCAAATCCCATTCAAATCATTTGTTTTGATCCCAAAATAGGTATAGATCTAGCCTAAAATGAGTTCTTAAGATTATTCCATGGTTTAAATGAAAAGAAGAAGAGGAGACATGAGTGAATTTTTGAAGAAAAATAAATAAATTTGGGGTTTTATGGGTGTATCGGTCGATACAGACCGATACAATCCAACCGATTCCGATACAGCCCCATATCGTGCATCGTATCAAGCCAATACAGACAGGATACGCCCATATCAGCCGATAAGATACCGATTTTCAGAACCATGATGTGGCCCATTAGCACGTGCCAAGGTAAGCTGGGCAGAAACCTAAGACATCAATATTGAAGCTAAGGGCACCTACCATTGAGCTAAAGACTTGAACCCTACTTCAATATTCAAGAATCACCAAAGCATTTCTCCTAAATAATTAAGAACCACTTTAAACATCAGATGACGAGGCAGCAGGCATTTAAAATATTCCTGTTAGTACATCATAGCATAAGATTAACTGAAAACTAAGATCCATTAAGAATGAAAGCAAAAGATCAAGTATTACCATTCCCATGAAGCAGTTCTTCGAAACTCCCAATGCTTTCTCCGAAACAAGGTTGTCATTCGATATTGACTTCTCTTCACTAGCCCCATTGTGTTCTTCAGTTGCCTGGCCAGAATCCATACATGACACAACCACATCATTTGTCTTGTCCAATCGGTCAGTTACCTCAACAGCATTAAGCTGATGTGTCACCTGCCTAAGAAAGTAATTTCCTCCTCTTTGAATTCCTGTATCTGTTCCGCTTGAGGACAAAAGCTCAAAACAAGCCGCAATTAAATTTTTCGGACAAGAAAAGAAAATCCTGAGCAGGCTAAATGCTCGAAATTTGAATAGTTTTGACAACGCAGGCTCATCATCATCTGCTAATTTTTCCTTCAGCTCATTAAACGACTCCATTGACTGTTGAACCCTTTCAATATCTTTTTGATCAATTTGGAAGATGTCTTTGCCCTCGAAAGTGGAAACGAAGAAACTAAGCACATTCAGGAAAACTGCAGAGCAGATGCCTCGAATAACAGATGATGTTGGTGCCTCACATGACGCAGTGCAGCAAATGCCAACCAGACCAAAAATGCAGGCTTTCGCAGTCTGAAATGCAACACCATCAGCATCATCTCCTCTCATTATTATAGCCAAGTTCCAATTGTACATATTGATGGCAACTGTAGCTGCGGCCTCAAGAGCGGTAGGGCAGAATGATGCATACCGGGGAATTAGTTCAGCTACAATACGTTGTGCACTTGTACAACCTGTAAAATTCAGAAAATTTTTAAAGAATAATGGTAAATATCTTCCTCAAATCGTTCAAATTTAGTTATGGCATACAAATTGTCTTCATGACTTGAGTAGAGATGTGGAGGGTATTTCTTATCAAGGACAAGCTTGAATATCCTTTTCTATAGAGGATTTTTTATTTTTATTTTTTTGCATAGTCTGGCCAGTCCTCAATAAGAAATGTGGATACTCTCTTTGCCGGAGGATATTGAAAGCAAGAAGAGCATGCTTCAGTTCTTCTTCTTCTTCTTCTTCTTCTTCTTCTTCTTCATTCAATTTTAGTTTTTTTTTTTGCATAGTCTGGCCAGTCCTCAATAAGAAATGCGGATACTCTCTTTGCCGGAGGATATTGAAAGCAAGAAGAGCATGCTTCAGTTCTTCTTCTTCTTCTTCTTCTTCTTCTTCGTTCAAATTTAGTTATGGCATACAAATTGTCTTCATGACTTGAGTAGAGATGTGGAGCTTCAGTTCTTTGAGAAGATAGCAAACGACAAAAATTGCTCATATGATGGTTGTTCGACAGTGGGATTGTATTTTCATCTCAGCCCTTGGGGTTGGGGAGAGGATTCAGTTTTGGGAAGATGTGTGAGTGGGATATACCCCATTGCAATGTCAATTTCCTACTATTGCTCGTTTGTCGCTGACCCGAACAGTTTTACTAAGCATATTTGGTCCTACGCAGCTCCGCCAAAAATTGATGCTTTCTGCTGGCTTGTTGGGGGGAGAAAGGATCTTAATGGTGGATACTCCAGAAGAGGGGGATGGTTTTACCCGCCATTTGCTTGATGTGCGGAGCTGACTCGGAATCAGTTAATCATCTCTTCATCCAATGCCCATTTGCCTCTGAGGTGTGGAACTCTGCCCTTTCCAAATTGGCAATTACCTCTCTCTCTCTCTCTCCGCCATTTCTTCTCTTCAAATATGAGTAAACGAAATGTTCGACCTAGAGGAAGGGTAGTAATTCAATCAAACAAAAAGCCAAATCCCGAAACTTAGTTACCACAATTTTTTTTGTCCACATGGTGTTCACAAACAGGAAATAGGTCCCAAATATCCAAATCATGGTGCAGCTGGGGCAGTTAATGATAGTGGATAACTGCCTTCTGGCTTTTGTATGATTTGGAGGGGTTTTGCCCCCTGTTTTTACTTAAGTAGTTTTTCTCTTTCATAAAATTACTTCATTAATGAAAGAGAGAGGGAGAGACTATTTCAAAGGGATCCTTAGGAGTGTCCATTATGTCTATAAAAGGAACTGTTTTAAGATATTGAAGGCACCACTTCTCTAAGTTTTCTACCACCATTTGCTTAAGCACTTGTATCTCATGCAGAGATTTCATTTTAAGTTCATAATCTCTCTACACTCTCAACACCAATACCCACTGTGTGGTGTTTGCTTTCTTAATTTCCCACAACTTGAGCACCGAATTTCTTGTTGATTCAATAAACAATTGCATCATATTATCCCCTTCAACAAAAAGTCTGGAGCATATGATCTTATTTTCGTTGCAAGAGTTTGATAGTGACAGGTCCAAGCTCAGCCCAAGCCCAAAAATCAACCCCAGGCCCCCATACCCAAGGCCAGGACAACCCTCATAATTTGCCTGCAGGTTCAAGTGCCTAGGGACTATAACCTATTTATTAAAGAAAGGAAGTGGTTAAAGGTGGTCTTGGCTTAAGGTAGGTGAAATACATTGGAACTCATTTGAGGCCCAGCTGAAATTTTATTAAAGCAATATAAATTAATAATAAAAACAAAGAGGATGATCTTCATCTTAACTATTATTGTCTTTTCTTTAGCGTTCTAATTTATCAACCATCACATAAATATCTCTTCACTTGTTCTGCCAGTCCTCAACCTCATCTAACCCAGAACCTAAAATTTGGATTACCCCTTAATCTGTCCTACATCAATTTTTGTTATTAGAGCAAGCTTTTTTCGGATATTTGAGAAGCCTGGGATGTTACACCTACTCGTAGTGGTAGGTCATACACCCCCAAGATGTTGGATAATCAAAGGGACGAGTTGATTATGTAGTTGACCTAGAAGATGATTGAATGGTCACAACAAGTTAAAGAGGTTCCTTGGTCCTTACTCAGCCAGAGAGTTCTCACAGCGCAAAAAATCTAGCGGTACAGCAGTACTGAATGAAGCAGAGCTCGGAGGCAATGAAAATCAATTGCCGACATGACAACCAGCCACCTAATCTCTGAGGAAAATGGGTGGTGAGACGCATGGCAATCTTAATTGGGGGCTGCCAAAGAGGGAGCTTATCTAGAGCGTCCAAAGGATCCTCGATCACGGAAGATTTCAGCCACACGACTCCTTCAATGATGTTACAACGAAAGTTTGCCTTGACACTGTTGTTTTTATGGAAAACTAAATCCGGCCGCCTTCATTGATTAGTTAGTGTTGATGGATGATTACTTTGATTGGCACTCAATGCTAGGGAGAAGAAGGTTCAATTTGTGAAAGCAATATTGAAGGGGCCAATGAATTTGTGGTGGCACAGTTTGGAGGACCAACTCCTTATATCCAACGAACCACCTATTGACACGTGGGATGAGATGAAGGTCAGGATGACAGAACACTTACTAATTGCAGACAACAACAACAACAACAACAACAACAAAAACCTTGTATGCAAAATCGCCTCCTCAAAGAAGATACCGACTCCATTGAAGAGGGGGGGCTCCAATAGTTAACCATTCATAACTAGGTTTGGGAAAGCGAAGTGCAAAAGACGGCAAGATAGAAGCTGGACTTTTTACGGAAATTCAACACGAAATTGCAGCCAACCGCACGCGGAGGCTTTGATGAAGTGTATCAACTTGCACTCCCAGTCGAGTACTTGAAAATTTGGCCTTCCATACATCCAAAATTTTAAGCAGGGGAGTATTCTAGTGTTCAGGAGCTTCTACTGCAATGCACAGCCCTCCAAGTACCAGGTTTGCAGGTTCAGGTAACAATTTTCCAAATTGAGATCCTACAAAGATAAAGGCCACTGTGGTCAACAAAACTAAGAGAGACAGCAATGTGACTGAATGATATAAATGTGGTGAATATAGTCACATCTACATCGTTTGCTCTGCCAAAAGCCTGCAGTATCATGAGAGGAGTAGAAAACAGGTAAGGAGAAACAGGAAGTCACCAAAAAAGAGACTGATGAAGATCGCTTGAAGGATTGAATAGACTGGTCGTGTTGCTATGCCACCAGTAGCAACCCTAAAGACAGAGGACCGGCGATGCACCAATATCTTTCACACCATTATGCCATGCCATGGCCGCTTATGCACCATTATCATCGACAAAGACAGCAACATGAACATGGTGTTGGAAGAGCTTATGGACAAGCTTGGGTTGAAGCATCCACAACCCTATCAAGTTGCGTGTGTAAATGACTTTTATTCCAGTAAATAATTGTCACTTGGATACCTTTTCATTTAGTAAAAAGTCGTAAAGATTCCATTTAGTGTGACATTATCCATGTGAATTTTATTTTTATTTTTTTGAGAGAGATTTATCCATGCAAAAGTTAGCCGATTTTGCTTCGTAAACTGTGTTTGTTTAATACAAAAGTGCAACAAGATGGGTAATACCAATACCTACTAGTCCTCTACAATCGTGGCAAGCAGACTTTCATCCCTATGAAGGAAGTTTCACCCCCGAAGCAACCAGAACAGAAACAACCACTTAACATACTCACTATGTGTAAGTTTAAAGAAGAAATTCAATAAAAGGGAATCATATATGCTTTGGTAACACGTGAAAAAGAAGAACAAAAGGAGCCAGCAAAAGAATTATGTACTCAAAAATGGATGTCCATCTTTGATAGATCAGTTCAAGGAAGGTGACATGGCAATGGTTTGATTATAGCCTAAGATATTTCCATTTGGGACATACAATATGAGCCATTCGAAAAAGGTTGGGCCTTACTACATTCTCAGGAAGTTAGCGGAAAATTCTTCTTTGCTAGACCTTACATCAAAGGTAAATTCAGCACCAACTTCCATGAAAGGTAAAATTCAACATTGAAGATCTCACTGCTTTTCGAATATCATATGGATGAATGGACAGAAGAGAATGCTATTCAACAAACTCAAACACCTAAGCAGTGTGACGACGAGATTGTGGAAGTGATTAATGACCAGTTAGTTTCTATGCTCCATTGCAGGTATCAACAATTCCTGGTCAAATCGCCATTGACTTATTAGTTATTAGTTACACATCAACCTCAGCAGCTGATTTCCAAACACGAACCTCTATAAGAGAAATCAACTTTCAACTCAATGGAGCCGAGTCATTTCAAGCATGGGGGAGTTGACAGCAAGGGGCCTAAGCACAAAAACAGTGACAAATCTCATTCTTGGAATTTCTCGAGAGTTTCAAATTTTAATTTTTGAGGTTTTTCTTGGAATATTATCAGAAAAAATAAAAAATAATTATTCTAAATAAAGAATTTTGATTTGCAAATATGAGAAATACTCCAGTGCTCCTAGTTGCATTTAGCTGCATTGGGAGACTTGGACAATTCAAATTCATTGATCAAGACTCTTGACTAGCTCCAACGCACATTTGATGGCCAACCATGCAAGTATCACACCGATCTAACAAATATTAACCATTTGCATGATGGTCTCTAATATGGACAGTCAAGATCATTTACACGAAAATAGGTCTAATCAACCATTTGATCCACCTTTGTTAGAAATCATCATGGATTGCTTAAGATTCTAAAGAATCATTGTTGTTTCACAATAGTAGCCATTTCATCCATGGCTTGGAAAAAGGATGGTTAGAAAATAAGGCCATATCAAGGATGGGTTTGATCATTGGATCAGTGCAATCTATGTATGGTAGCCTTAGAAATTTGTTCTAGACTTAATGGACAGTTGAATGAACTGTCTAACTGAAATAATGCAATTAGGAGCATAAAAATTTATGGTGCTTTGAAAGCACTCGAGCATTTCTATTCAAATATATAATTTTTTTGAAAGATAACAAAATTAACATTAAAAAGCCACCGCCCGAGAGAACCTCAATTGGGGAACAACACCTACAGCCCAAAAAGAGAAATTAAATTACAAATATCAATGAACTTAGAACAACAAGCCAAATCCACTACATCTCGCTTAACCCTTCTCACCACCTCTAGCACTGACCCACTTAAAATCCGGAGACAACGATTGTTCCTCTCCCCCTAAAGAGCCCATAAAACTACCATAAGAACTATCTGCCACACCACCCTTCCTTTCTCTTTTAAATATATGATTATATAATGAACATTTTTAAGTTCTAAATAAATAGCAGAATAATTTTGCAATAAAGTTGCAAAAAAAAAAGTAAAAATGATCAATATTTTGAAAATATTTCTATATTGTCATGATAATCTTGTTTAGCTGATTTCCCACGAAAATATCACCAGATTTTCAACATCTCAACATTATTTGTCACATCGTCCAGGGCTCACACACACAAGCCCAAGCCCGAATTCATACCCAAGCCGATGTCATGTCCATAATTTGCTTACATGCTGAACTGCCTAAAAAAAGATATTATTAAAGAAAGGAAGTCACTAAAGAGGGCATTGGCTTGAGAAGAAAAGCATGAGAACTTATGTAAATGGATTCCAAAAGCAACGTGGCATTAGAAAATACATTCCACAGGAAGATGATGTTTACACAGGAAATTTACAGTACATTTCATATTTTGACAGTTAATTGCACGTAGCTTATAGAGCAAGCTTCCTCTTCTATTAAAAGCATTGTAGTAGTTCTCTTTTTAGCATGAATGACAGAGAAAAAATTCCAGCACTCACTCGCTTCCTTGGTGGTGTGACTTCATCGACCATTTTAGAGGCCAAACATCTCTAATTGGTTATAGTGACTCCAATCAAAAGTTTTGAATAACAAAATCAGTGGGCAAGTCAGCCAGGCCCAAAATGATACGATACAGAATGCATCAGGCCTATAACATCCAATTTTTTGGCAAAAGAAAAAAACCTTCAAAAATATTGAAAAATATGAAAAAGATATAGCGTCGTAATCTATCTTGTTTTGTGTTTTTAACATGTATTCAACAATGTATCAGACCATTCTTTAATAGAATAGTCTGTCAGCTTGACAAGCTGAAGGTCAACCAAATAGGTCCTAATCAAATACACATCAAGCATTTATTTGGTGGATTACACACCTATTACTCAAATCTAGTGTTTTGGTCCTCAATGCCTAAATCTTGTCTGAAATCAGTTTCTAAGCTCCCTTCCTGGTTGAAATGAAGAAAGAAGTGGGAAATGGGAGGAAACTTGAAATAAAATCTCATAATTGAGCCTTTGGGGCCACATCATCCATAACAGCCCGTATTGGTGCCAAATGAGTCTCATCAGCTTCTATCGGCTGATACGGGTTGACACAGCCCATCTTTTTACTTGATGGACCAGTTCACCTCCATATCTTAACTGAAACTTGAACCATGCTCCAATTTTGAATTAAAGGTCTAAGGTGAGACTACATTTGACTCAGTCCATTATCCTTTTCATTTTTCAATTTTCCCTTTTTCTGATCCATCGACACCACAAATTCTCTTGACTCACGTTCAACCAGTCCAAAACCTCATCTAGCCATAACCTAAATTTTGGGGTACCTCCCCTAATCTGTCCTACATCAGAGTTTAAGACAAAATACATCAAATTAAGACTTGTTTTGGAGTTCTCATTCTCAAATCCACCAAATCATCCAACCACTTGAAGTCAAACAAACAAAAGACAACATAGTTTACACCTCCGCACTAAAAACAATGTACATGTGCCTCACAACCACGTTTCAGAATGGGAGTCTGAACATTTTGAAAAATGCTCACCCTAAAAATGCATCACTGCCATCACTCGTTCCCTCCATATAAATTGCCAGAATTTTGGAAAACCACCCTGTCCTTCACTGGCGATCTCATTCACCTGCCTCCACAAGGATGCAAACAAAATGTTTGATCTACTAACAAAATCCCAAAGTTCTATGGAGAGGAAAGAGACTACCATAACTCAGTAAATTTGCTTGATGCCCGTGCAATAAAATTCCTCAGTCTCCTTCCACCTTAGTATTATCTTTGCAGATTTATGGGTGCCTTTGCCTCCAACTCCTAAGAATTTCCCCAACCCATCGGCCTGAAGAGGTCACCTTTATCTCCCCGTTATCATCTACAAGAATCCCACCTACAGAGTGGCAAGTGGTCCCAAATTTCTACTCGATGCTCCATCTATGCTCCACCCAAATGGTGGTTACTTCTGACTTCTTTTGACTCAGTTGCCAATTGTCAGCTACATTTTTCAAGTTTCTCATCACATCTAGCATAGGAATCCATCGAATTCTGTTCTTAAAACTGCCTTGCCAACAACTCTATATATGAAGACCTTCGTTGGCTTTTTCCAAGTGAAGCTAAATATCCTAAAAATCATACAGCCTGTTGTAAACTTGCAGTATGCCTAATACTTCCAAATCCTCTCATCCCCCAATTACTTGCTGCCAGGCTTAGTTGGATATCACTATAGAGCTTCTCCTATCCTTCAATTTGCAGCCTGTAAATATTCTGTTAAGATAGATGCAGAAATGGTCAAAATTCAGCTGGGGTAGATGGTGATCAGAGGCAGACCTTCCAAAATTGGCAAGATTTCCACAGCATGGCCCATCCAAAGGATGATCCAGCAGAACAACAGTCTGGATGAATATACCATGGCCTCACTTGTACAAACTCAAAACCCTAGTATACACTTCACACACCCTCAGGTCGAGAATCGGATAATCCCTCACAAGAAAAACTTACAGAATTCGAAATCCCCGTGCCACCATCACATCATTACATGCTCTGTTCGCATTTACTCCCGAATTCGATCGTTCCGTCGTTCGATCCGTTCTCTAATTTTTTTCATAATTCGGCAGAAAGACAAGGTAAGAAAAGGAAAGAAGGGGGGGGGGAATGAAGAGATGGAGCGTACCTCGAGAGGCGGTGATGAGAGAGAGATAGGCCTGTTCGAAGTCGGGCATGAGGCGGGCATCCTTCTGAGAGATGCAGAAGCGGATTCGCCTGTAGCAGTCGTAGAGACCTCGGATCTCTTCTCTGTTCCTGCGCTTTCGAAGGATCTCTTCTTGGGAAGGAGGAGTGAGAGGAGGAGATGGGTAGCTCTGCTCTTGTAGAGATTCGTAGAGCTTTCGCTTCTTCAGAGGCTGCTCTGCGCACGCCATGGCAGGATGGCGCTTCTCCTCGCTGTCGCTGCAGTCCGGCCTCTTTGAATGGAGCGACAGGTGTGGGAGTTTTTATTGGAGGGAGTTGATTGTTACTCTGGCAGAGTGTGATGGATGATACACGGGTTCTATGAAACATACACTTGGCAAGTATTGACCAAAATTAAAGTGTTAAAAGTTTGGGACCCACTGTACATACGTGCTTATTTTAAAAGTCGTCTGGATTATTGATTCTGACCTCCAGTTGATGGACATTAATTTATTGAAATTAGACTGTCGACTTCTTATCATGTGTACCATCCACTACATGTCTATTGATCCGAAAGTTACTAAATAAAATCAAAGTAATTCTCGGTTTCTAATCATCCAAATTAACAAACACGATTTCAACGGTTTATTTCAGTTTTTTTCCTGTCAGATGTGACATGTTTTAGCGCTGCTATATCTATCGTCACGGTATCCTAGAGTACTAAAAAACCTTGTCCGGAGAAATCCGATTGCGTACTGAGTAAACTCTGTTGAGCCACCGTAAAAGAGTATGTCTTATCCACGCTGGCCATCCGTTTTCCCGGAATATTTTAGGATTTGAAACCATACTAGTGGTATTTCTATATCTTAAGTAGACACATAAAACAGCAGAATTGTGAGAATAGTGATTTTTACTTTTGAAACCTTCTCAGGCCGTGATGTTTATTTGTCATACAGTTCAAAAGAGTACAAAGAAGATATGAGTGAAAGAAATATATATATATTATCTTTGGTCCAAAATTTCTATAGCCTTCAAAAAATTTTCGTTAGTAGATGTTCAATTCACACTATTTCCTATAGTGTGGCCCACTTGAGATTTAAATATGCTTAATTTTTAGCTCTATCTATAAAATGATCTAATAAAATGGATGGATGAAATAGATAAAAACATAGATTAAGCGTCCCTATGGAGTTTGCTTGATATTGAGTTACTAAGTGACATAGCTCCACGGATGAAAATGGGCTGAAGCCCAAATTAGGTACGTGATGAGCCAAGACAGGGGCACGTGATAAAACCAGTAGGCCCCTACCCGAAGCCACTAATAAATGGTTATAACTACCGTCAAGTATTTCTCAAAAAATCTCGACTACAAGGGATAATAAGAGCTTAGAGTCAGTTTGGGCGGTCGGATTAGAAAGGATTAGGTGGGATGGGATTCACCGGTAAAGCTTGTAATTACATTAAATGGAATTGCATTGGGTCTGTGCTAATTTCACTCAATGTTTGAAAAGTTGTGTAGGTCCCAACATGATGTTTAGACTATATCCACACTGTCCACCCATTTATCGAGATTATTTTAGAGCATGAGCCAAAAAATCAGGTAAATCTAGAGCTCAAGTAAACCCCGCCAAAAAAAAGCAACAGGGATTAAATACTTACCATTGAAAACCTCTTTGAAGCTATATAAGTTTTGGATCTACCTCATTTTTAGGCTCATGCCGTAAAATGAGGTTACAAAACAAATAAAAGATTTAGATATAACACATGTATGTTATTTTCGATAATTTCAAATGATGGTAGGTATACTCATTCAATATACCACTGTATTATCAACAAAGCATGGCATTAATTTTATCCCAAGGCAACAGGGAATAATCCATGCCATGGATAATAATTATGTTTTTTGAATCCCATCCCACCGAATCCCACCGCCCAAACTGACCCTTCCGTGGATACATTGAAATAAGTTGCTCTTTAATTTAGAGGCAATTTAAATGAGATTAAAATGAGGTAAATGAGGAAATTGGGAGTAACTTAGGGGCTGGTTGATTTCCATTTCCGAACGGTAGATATCAGTAAATGAGAGTCATCATTAATTACGTAATGTCTGCAGAAATTGTACTTGCATGATCCTGTTTGGTTGCAAACCATGAGTACTGTAAATGCTCAGGAGTACTACCCACACAGTGTTTGTTTTCAAGTTGGAAATGTTATTCCAATCAATAGTGAGCCCTCCACCTAATCCACTGCAGTGTGCTGGAAAAAGAAAACAAATGCCCTAGAGGGTAGCATGGATTGGTCTGATCTCACATGAAGGAGTACTATGGGTCTCATCATCAGTTACATGTTATATCCAAACCGTCCATTCATTTGGCGAGGTCATTGCAAGGATGTTGGAACGAAAAAATTAATAGATTATTAACATCATGTGGACCACTCAACAACTTAGATGTAAAAGGCCTTAAGGTGGACCATTGATCCAGCTGCACCGTCTTTAGTGAGATCGGAGCTGCACCTAATCCTCTCCCGTATAAACTTGGGTACTCAGAACTGACACGCATGTAAGCCCACGTCCCAAAAGCTTGAACAAGCCACAAGTGTTCAAATTCCAGACCATCCATCTTCTAAGATGGACCATAAGTATTTCATGCTACAAGTTGCAGGCAGGTCTCTGGATATAAAGAAGATGATCACACCGTGTTTGTGTCAAAAAAATACCGATTTATATCAATATCTGGCATAATCTTCACCTTCTCAACAAGCCCTTAATTTGGACCGTTTGGATTTATTTACATTTCATCTATGTGTGGCCCAATTGAAGGTTTCAATATGGTATTTGTGGTACACATCCCATGCAAATATCCTAAATATAATTGCTATGTAGGTCCACATCCCACATAAATTAATACATCTGGATCAATCGGCTAACACTTAGCTTAGGTATACATTTATATTAGAGACATGAATGGGGCCCGCCATCACTTGCATGTTTTATCCAACACCTTGCAAAACATCATATATCAATTTACAAATAAGATATTGCAAAGCAAACACCCAAGACATCATAAAAACTCCATATAGTGCTTTACAACAACATGAAAAAAGACATGCATTTAAATAACGACTAAAACAATGTTCTCAACTATTGGATATCCACCACTACAATTTCAACGGTTCATGTAGACTAGCTGAACCGCCATTATGACAAGCAATACGCCTAGCAAGAACAACAGTGCAATACTGTCGTATTCGTTGGAGGCGATCTCCGCCTTCAAATGTGGGGGGTTTGAAGTTGAGGCCCCATAATCTGAGGTTTTTTGGTGGCTAATATGATTAATTTGGAATTCCTAGCTGTGCAACGCCTGATGTACAACCACAGTGTCATCATCACCACTCATGTTTGGAAACTCACCATTTGGCATGTTCGAATGTTGTAGTATCGCACTGAAAGCCTCCCATGTACGGATCACCGTTTCTTGCAACTTGTACAATTTGAGTAACGCCCCGTGGAACCCGTCTACCTCGGCATTACATTCCTCCCATATAAAGTAAATATCAAGCCGTCTTCCCCTGAATACAATGTACACATTTCTTATCTTCAATGAAAAAATAACTTTTATTAGAAAACAAATATATATAATTATATTACCATAAATGGAGACATTAGAGGAAAAAAAACAAGACATTAGATGAACAGTTATACATAATTAAAATATGTCAGGAAGTAAATATAGAAAAAAACTTTCCTTAGCTATCATAGACAGTCAAGGGTAATTTCTCTATCAAATATCCAACAACCATAGCAAAGTGTCCAAAATAGATCAAGCTTCATAACAAAACATAAAATTGTCCAAAAAAAAAACTATGTATCAAGTATTTGTGATGGGTGCATCCAGTAAAAACTATTAATATTGTACTATGGTGGCCTAAGTGTTTCACTGATTGGACTTCATTAATATTTATAGAAAATTCAGCCTCCTATGATTAGGAAGCCTAAGGAAAGCTGCACCATATTCTTCCTCCTTGAAAAGTAATTTTGTTGCGCAAAGTACTTCTTACCCGTTAAGTCCATCCAACTGCTCTAGTTCTGGAATGATAACAGTTATTGTTGCAAAATTCTTTCCCTTTGACATATTGATTGCAATCAATTGCAGAGTTTTAGCCATGTCGATCAGACCGTGACCAATCATATCTGACGGACAACTAGCCCTCGACCTCTTTCCTAGGGTTTACACTGTTGTTTGTAGTGTTGGAATTGTTTTCCTTTGTTGGTGGAGTCGAATGTGGTATATTGGCGCCTTCACGACTGTCCCACGACCCTTGGATATTTGGTCCACGTCACCAAAATCATCAGATCCAAGATCAACTAATATGGAATTAAGGTCCACAGTCTGTGTCATCGAATCATCTGGATCCCTTAAGCCACCAATACCCGTATTAAAACTATAATTTCCAGTTGCGCATCTTTTACCAATAACACGATTGTCTCCAAAAATGTACTTCAAATCATCATATCTTGAATACGACTTACCACGAACATGTTGTGCGTATAGGTGTGATTATTAAGAATACAAGAATAAGTAATGTTAAGATAAAAGAGATATATTTAGCCTAATTTATAATTTAAATCCATATACACTAAAAATAGAATATTGCTTCTCACCTTTATGTAGTCCACCTAAACATCATTAGTTGCGACCATCACCTTCAAACCATCATCCCACCTAAAATCACTAGCATTGCGCAAATCTTGAATTGTAAAGTAAAATTTCTTCACAGTGCGTAAGCGGTTAATGACATTCTTCAAAGTGAGAATTATTCCTAATTTATCTTTAATATTGTCAACAACAAGTTTATACGTCTCCTTCTTAAAACCATGCCCACTCTTATTGTAACGTCCCGATTTTTCAGGACCCGAGTATATGACCCGTTTTCAAGAAACCTGAGTGTTAACCTTAAAGGATAATCTAATTCGAGTATTTTTTTTTTATCAGAGTAAGCAGATGAGTGTAGAATGGACAAGTAAGCGTAAAGGAAAATTTGAAATTTCATTTAAAATATATAAGAGATTGCCCATAATGACTTATACAAACCAATGTCTTAGGATTTAAACAAGTACAAAATTTACATGATTTAATACATGAAGAATAATAGAAAGCATATAAATATAAGCGGCAAGATCACGCAGCTCCTCCAGGAAAATACAGCCATACATCCCTGGCGATCATACCCTTCTCCTCATCAAGTCTGAATATGCATATTACTTAAGTCACCTGTACTACCTGTACGGTTGCATATTTGATAGATGAGTGGCCAACTCAGTGTGAATTTTTCTCAAGATTACACACCACCGCATTAGGTAATAAATAGTATCAAACATCCCGACAACCAAAACAGAGTAAACGCGGTCTTATTAGATGCATGGATGTATGAATGCAATCATCGACCCAAGTAAAACATCTAGACGGTCTATGCCTAGGGAAAAACATCCAGACGAGCATCGGGGTCGTCACCCAAGAATGAGACTGGTTATCAGCGCAACACTCGGCATAATCGCATGAGCATGAATATCCAAGTCATCATCATAAATCGAATGACTGGTCATTAACGCAACACTCAGCGTAATCGCATGGGCATAATGATCAAAGTCATCGTAAATATGTCATGTATGTATGATTAGCCAAGTCATTATTAGTCCATTTACAACTAGCCAATTTAGATAAGCTTAAAGGTCACTACGGGGAGCACATGGCCCAGTGTAGGCCGACAGCTTGGGCATATGTCTCATACCACCATCCCCTGCTCATAAGACTACCATCTTAGGATGTTTAATGTAAACCCATCAACTAGTGGCCAATCATATTATAGTATATAGGGCTTACCATCGCATGGTTGCACATTATAAAATATCGAACTCATATAAGGAAAATATCAAAACAAAACCATGTAAGGCGAGTATCAAAATATGCAACATAGGGTGAATATCAAAACCATACGATGAAGACCATCCTTAAAAACCATTGGACACAACAACCCTGGATGGTAGGCCCACATCAATGATCCATCTAGACCATCACTCAATAACCACTAGATCGAAGGTCCATTGCAATCACCGTTAATCGAGTTACATCCCAAGTTTGAGTGTACATTTATAAGTGGGGGTTTCCCACTGATGTACCAGTTTAAGTTTCCATAAGCAATCAACAAATAATTAATGAATAAATATACATGATGAACATTAAGCAGGCAATATAGCAATTCAATTTTCATCAACTAACACATGTGATTATAAGAGAGGGATATCAAGTATAAATTTAAATAAAAACTATAATTTAAGCTAATGGAAAAATAAAAAGCTCAATGGGAATAATCATCACCTTATACTTTGAATCGCCTTTTAGTGTCGCTAAGTGGCTGCGCCCTTAGAATTGTATCTTACCATAAATCATGAACTTGTACAATTAGGTCTAAGTTTTAATCACTACCTAGGATTTAAGATCATAGCTTAGAGCTATCTTTTAGGATTTTAGTGTAGAATTAGGGTTTCATCCTAGGGTTTAGTCTTAAACTTAGATTCTAGGATTTGGACTCTACCTGGTATATTAGTTAAAATTAAATCTTAATAATTCCAAGAATACTATTGGCGTTAGTGTTATAACTTATATTAGCTAATATGTTAATAATGATAGTTTATAAGTTCGCGTTTAAATATACCGACATTAGATTCTACCCTAGATCTAAGCTCTCGACCTAGAGCTTAGATTACCTAGGCCTAAGATTTCATCCTAGAGTTTAGGTCTAGGCTAGATCTTAAGGGTTTTAATGTAGAGTTTAGGGTTTCATCTTAGGATTTAGTTCTGGGTTTAGATTGTGGAACTGAACTCTATTTTGTGTGGTCATTAATGGTATTGTTAATGGTAGTAATGAATAAGTAAAATTCACAAATAAATTAGTTATTAATTTTGAGAATATTACTACGGCTAATATTATATTAAATTATCTAACAATACAAGAATAATGATACTAATAGTGACTCATGATAGTAATAACAACAGTAAAAGGAACCTACAGTGATATCTTAGAGGTCAACTTATCAATTTATATAATTAGGATCATAACTTATGGTTTAGGTTACTTAGATTCAGGGTTTCATCCACTGATCTAACTTTAAGCTTTAGTTTGAGTTTAAAACCCAACTCATACAATTAATTTATAATAATATTAGAACGAAGTAAAAGTAAATAATAATTGTCTATTACGCTAACAATGTTAATCTTATCGTAAATAACCTATAATGACAAAATAAGTATAGCATGATAAATATTAATATCTAATATCCATAATACTAATACCAACAAAATTATCCTAACGAGGATTAATTACATTCAATAATTTGCAATAATTATAGTAGCGTTAAGGCGGATAATAAACACTCATATCTACTATTAGATAATTACAACCTTTGATTGTAATAGCTAGTTATAGCATAATTAATCTAATAATGTCTATTTAAATAATCAACCCTAACACTACAACACAAGAGATTCGAGTGTTTTATACCTCAACCGTATTTGAGTGTAGCCCAACACCTACACCAGCAAGTTAACTCGGTAGTGAGTTAGGACTCAACTCCCTTTCCTCCTCTTTCTCTTCCTGACTTTCTTCTCTTCTTTCTCCATTTTCAATCTGCTAAAATCCAGAAATGTCTGGACTGGACCAGACTCACGCCCAACACGGGCTGACCCAAGCCCAATACTCACAACCTGACCCAGTTGGCTCGGCTCGGCTCGGCTCGGTTTGAGCTGGTGCAACACCCAACTACACCCACCTTCTTTTCTTTCTAGACTTCCCTAAAGCCTGAATTGGACCAACTCACGCCTAGCCCAGATAAACAGTAACCCTGACTCACCCGACTCGGCCCAATGACTCGGCTCGGTTTGAGCTCAACTCAGCGGCCATTCTCTCTCTTGCCATTCTCGTTGCTTCTTCTTTCTTCTTTCTTTCCTTCTGCTACTGCTCCGTCTCTCTCTCTCTCTCTCTCTCTCTCTCTCTCTCTCTCTCTCTCTCTCTCTCTCTCTCTTTCTCTTGTTTAGGGGGCTCAAGAGGGTCTAAACGAACCCAACTCGAGCAGCCTTGGTGTGGTGAACAGCGAGGAAGGAGGTCGGCCTCCAATGGTGGATTGAAATGCGGCCCACCGTTCTTCGAAATGAGGCTACTGGAGGGTCTAGTCCTTCCATATGGTGTTTGTGGAAACCAAAAAATGAAGCTTCAGGTGCGTTTGGGTGGTGGGTTCGAGCGAGGGAGGAAACATCATTTTTTCCTAAGAACGGCTGCCAGAAAATAAAGGAGCTCTGTTGCAGCTAGATCTGCTCACTCTTGTAGCTCACCCTAGCCCTTGAGAGCTGTTGGATGGAGACCAAATGGCTAGGATGAAGGGGTTTTGCAACGGCTCTAAATACAGCTGGTATTTTCAAACCGACAGCTGTTTCAGCCGTTGGTTTTCTACAAAACCAGAATCCTTGTGAAGGGATGAATGGCTAGGATGTTTCGGATTGAAAGGCTGAGATTTTTGGAGCCAGGTTCACGCGGATCGCCCTGCTGGCGTGAGAGCAGTTTCCATTTTGGAAGTTATGTGCTTTCGGGTCCTATTTGTGCCGGTTGTTATGTGAACACACATGCCAGAAAATAGGATATAACAATGGAGTCTTGGTCAAGCGCACCTCCTGAGTCAGATGGACGGTTCAGATCAGCCCACCGAATCCTCACAGTGGGCCACTGATTAAAATCACGGATGCTCGTCCGTTCGCTGTTGCAAAGTAAAAGCAGAGAGAAACCTCTTTGTTTTGTTCTAAGGAGGTTTCGGGCCAACGCCAGTTGACCGGATCCTTTGGCCCAGTGCACCATGAGTACACCTCCCATGGTGCACACACACCCCATTAAATAGGGCCCACATGACAGATCTTGAAGATCCGAACCGTTCGTCGAGTTCTATGGGTCCTGTTAGGACCTTAAGTATAGGATGAGGCAGATCCAGGGCTTAGGTGGGCCATACCAGTCAAATCAAGGTCTTTAGGTGTCGATTACGTCGACCCGACGGTCGGATCACCCTGAAATTGAACGTCAACGGTTGGAAAGATCCAAGGGGCCATTTTTAAGGTCTTCATTCTATATTACTAACCGATACTAATATTAATATAAGTTTTTTATTACTACTCTACATTACTTTGGTTAAAATCCCATATACATATAAAAACATAATTTTAATATTAACATAGTACTATATGCATGCCATTGATCTCCTATTTATTAATATATAATTCATAATATTAGGTCTCATATTATACATATATATGAATTGGAAATTGTACAATATCCTATTTAAAATCACATTGTTAAATAATATAAATTTTTATTCAAATATCTAATAATTGTTGTATACATGTTTATAAAAATATTCAATACTACATTAATATTTATAATTTAATTATATATCGTAAATTATTATTCATTATGTTTAGTTAATATAATATTATTTTCATAATATTTTACATACATTATATATATATATATATATATATATATATATATATATATATATATCACTCTTATTATAATATATTTTCATACACTTCTATATGATAAGTAATTTCCCCAGATACATCTATAATTTTTCTGATCTATGTTTGTGTAAAATATAATAAATAATATATATATATATATATATATATATATATATATATATATATATATATATATATATATATATATATACATACATATACTTATGAAATATTACAGGACGATTTGATTCTTCTATTGAAGTGATTGAGATCCTAAAATAGACGTCTCTGGGCTATTTTGAAAATCACTCAAATAGATGGCTTGATGTACAAATAAACGTTATACAAGACAGTTGAGATGAAAAGATTGAGGATTTATGGGTGTCAGTGTGCATGGATGACCACGTGTGTTTCTACACACGTGAAAACAGATTTAAACTTCCCTAGGGACACCCGTGTACTGAAAAGTACGGGCGTTACACTTCTTCCCATTTACAACCTACTCCATCAGACTATCGATAAGATAGTTGTCCATGTCATCTGTCCAACGTAGTATACCGCCTGGGGAAGGTGCCTTATCTATTGATTTTCCCGTATTCTTCTTTGGTGTCCTTTTTGGTGTCATTGCATGACATCCTCCAGTCCACTTTATGAGTGTTGACAGTTGGGATCTCATGTTCATTGAAACTACAAAGGACGTATCTTTAACTATCTATAAAAAATTAAATATTTGCACAATCCACAAGAGAAAAATGGATAAATAGTTTGCAGTTTGTAAAACGATCATTATAATATTGACTGCGAATGTGATGATAAAAATATATAATGAGCAATATACGATAAACCTATATCTAATACCATATTCGCAACATTATATATAGTGAAAGAAAACAATAATAAAAAGGTTGCGATTATATTACATTCTACAAAAGTGATAAATAACTTAAACCCTCTGACTCACTGTACTAAAATCATTCCATATCTTTTGTGCAATGCCATCACGAAATGACAACCATGCATCTCTCTCCGCCTAAGTGACATTAAGCACATTGTGATCATCATCGATAGCAGAATTCTCTAACATTGATTAAGACACTCCTATATCACCATCTATTGATGTGTTATCCTCATCCACAATTTTGTCATCTCCTGACAAACGAATAAAATTGTGAAGGACACAACAAGCGAGCACAATCTTGACCCATGTGAGTACAGGGTATTGTGGAGTCGTCTTTAAAATGAGAAATCTAGCCTTTAGTACACCAAAACAACGCTTAATAACGTTTCTAAGTTGTGCGCGGTGATAATTGAAAAGCTCTTTCTCATTTGCGGGATTGCGTCTAATATGATATTCATTGAAATAGTAACGTACACCTCGATATGGAGCTATAAAGCCAGGAGAATGAGCATACCCATCATCAACTACATAATATTTACCTATAGTGTATATGGAATGAGTTTCAATCAGTGATAAATTGCTATAATTTATCACGTATGAGGTATTATTCTATTATGATGTTACCTTGACATATTGTAAAATGATCATGTTCATTGGTCAAAGCATTTTGCAGGACGCGTACATCCGAAGCGTATCCCTCTTAACCCGCAAGCATGTAGACGAATTTCATATTAAAATCATAAACAGTCATTACATTTTGAGAAATTACCCATTTTTTATTACGATAAACGCCACTCTCATTAGTAAGAATAAATGCAGGTATATGCGTCCCATCTATTGCATCAATACAATCCTAAAGTGCATATTATGCAAAAAAAAAGAAAAAAAGAATTATAAAGTGAAAAAACTCAATTATTCAACGACGAAATTGCAAATCAAGAGAAAACATATTCACCTAAAAGTAATTATTCCAATTTAGATTACTGATAATTTCAGATGAGGTTTCTGGACCAGGTAGCTGCACATAGACTATGTATAAAGACACCATTGTATCCAGAACCCGATTGAAATAACGACTAACGATTTCACCAGACCTTATGAATCGATGTCTAATGACTCTATTACGCACATTATGTCCTAAAGTATGGAGGAACATTACAAGTTGTTCTTTCATGCTTACATGTTTTGCATTAGTCAACGCTTCTTATCCCCTAGAATGGAGCATAGATTGAAAAAAGTTATCTTCCTCATTCTCAACTGGGAAATGCATTCATCGTCTGAAGCCCTAATTATTCTGTTGATGATCTAAGCTCGTTCATTATCGACGCGCTTTGGTGGATTCCAAATCAAATAGTTGCGACAATATTCTCCAGCTACCATGGCTGCTGAGGCAGATGCAAATATAATAGCAAACATATTCATCTCATCTTCCATCCATTCACTAGGATCCATTGTTCAAGGGTTGTAGTTTTTACGTAATAGAATCTCCCATAATCAAGGACTTAGGTTCCTTCTTCTACGTGTGAAATAAATGGATCTATTTCGTAAATTAAGATAATACCGACAAATGTTAAGATAATACCATAAATTAAGTTAATACCGACAATTCGGAGTTTAAATTCAACATAGATTTGAATGGTATGATCGATCTGTTAAGGATTATTAATTTCATTAGCTATAAAAATTAAACAGGTTACAATTGGTATATATGATTGTCCTGTATGTCTTATTTTCAAACTATAGTCCATTCAAGATGGATTCAACTAGATGGATGGTCCTGATTTTCCATCACCATTGCCAAATGTATACTAGAGCAGATGAAGTATATACGTCCAAATAGTGAGGCTCAACTGTAAAATCCCTCAACCATGGATGTGTTACTAAACAGATGATTAAGAATTTTAATACATCTGTTTAATATAAAAAATAATTTCGTCATCCATCTAAACCAAGGCCCCCCAATTTGTACGGTTAAGATACAGGTACATATGAAAAACAATAGTGAACAATCAATAAGCTCCATGTCATCAGGATTTTGAAAATGAATTAGACCATCGGATTAGCAGACATTCATTGGATGATCAAAAATGAAAATTGTTCAATGTTCCTATTTCAACAAGCTTTCATCCATTAATCAGAGGTTAGGATTTTGAGACCATAACTATGCACCAATGGGTTCCAACATTTGATAATGAATGCCACTTGTACAATTCTGAGGGGCACAAATTCAGTTAAGACATGAACATGGGTCTACCTTGATGGACATAGTGTATATCGACTTCGTCCATCTGTTTTTCTAGCTCATTTTAGGACCTGGCTCCAAAACTGAAGGAGATCTAATACTTAGGTGGACCACATCGTAGGAAACAATGGTGACCGACCACATATCACTTATGGATAAGAGATGTTTTGAATGAAGTTGTTATATGTTCTTTACGTTCATACAGGCCTGTTTGACCGTCGCAACAAGTTGAATTGCAAATCAATATTTCAATAGTGGGCGTTGTTTGTTTTTCAAGGTATGCATTTAATCACCACTATTTCCTACGGTATAGATTTACTTCAATTCTACACCCATTCCTTCTATTGAGAGCAGAAAAATTTTGTATAAAAAAGACTTTTATTTTTTCACTTCATCCATATGTATACGAACATATTAATAGGTTGGATGGCAAATAAACCACATGATGGAAAACAATTTCATCGCATGTTGCTTCCAATGGTGTGGTCCACTTAAGAAGATCTGTCATATTTTTTTTATAATAATCTAAAATTTTATATATATATATATATATATATATATATATATATATATATATATATATATATATATATATATATATATATAATGGATGGACGGTGTAGATTATAATCATACATAATGGTCGTAAGCCAAATGCACATCAAAGCCTCCTCCTGTCCCAAGCTAGGAACAGGTGGGGGTAGAACCTAATCCGCCCATTATTTCGTCCGATTGGGTGCATTCAACGTGGCGCTTACATCACCATTAGACCCCACTATTGTATATGGAGGAGCCATCGGATCAGATCAGGTACTACCATATTATAAATTAGGGGATCTTTGGGTGTATTAAGAAACGAATAAACAATTTTCTGACCTGCTAATGGTGTGAAGAACTGTAGCCGAGTTGCAATGGCTTCCAGTGTTGAAATGAAATAAACGATAAATCACATGCATTCTCAGTTCAAAAAAAAGAGGAAGATATTAAAAGCAGTAATTATCAAATAGCTTAAAAAAAGACATGCGACCAACCAAATATGAAAAACAGGAATGCTTATTGCAGAGGATTTTTCAAACGAAAATAAGAAGTTATATAGAAATGTAGATGTTAAAGGTTCACGAATCTTGGTAGTCATGTGGAGCACATGAATAATTTCAAAACATCAATAGCCTGTCATAGATGCTATGATGGCGTTGATGGATGTTGTAACGACCCGAAATTCAGGGGTTGAGTAGGAATTCGGCTCTCAAATTTTTAGGTGCAATGTATGCCCTAATGGGCTCCAGATTCCAATGTATTTGAGTTTATTTATAAGCAATGACGAGTTTAGCAAACTATAAGCATGAGAATATCATAAAATATAAATACTGGCTACTAAACATGTAAGATATCCAAAATACAGTACCAAGAAAATCCAATTGGAAACTAGACCCACCCAGATAAATATCCCAAAATGACTAGAGCCCTGGCTCATGTCCCATGACCATCCAACTATAAACTAGAAGAAATCGCTAAAGTCTGGGAGTATGTCCGCTCCTCATCATCGTCCACACCGACATCGTCCAACGCATCTCGCTCCACAGTTCCTGCATCTATACCAGAGTCTGATTGGTGTTTTAGAACACCGTCCCAGAGTAGGAGTGAGTGATCAACTCGGTGGTACCATTGACAATAAATAGCATAAATAATTATGCATAGAATAGATTTAGCAAATAGCATACATCATAGATTCTTAAATACTCTTGTTAATAAAATGCATGGTTCATGATATGATACATGCCTCTTTCCACCAACACTCCCTTGAGCAACAACATCTAACGACCGCGAATGACCAACACTCCCTCAGTGCGACCATGACTCCCTAATCGACAAAGTAAGCAATGCAATGTTATAAATCATGTTAGTCGAGTTGATTAATTAGGTTTGTTCATCCAGCAGGTTGGGGAAACTTTAATACCCTTAGTAGAAATATTGTCTAACCTGATCACGCGGCTCAGGGCCATGGCCACTTGGCTATCGCGATCCTTAGCCCTCGTGGGTTTAATAATCTCATGACCCTTAAACTCATACGAAATTAATTAAAACTTTTAAGTCCAGCTCGTGGTCAATATGGGGAGGTCGTTACCTCAGCATACGTCGACAGCACGGGCACAATGTCTCATTCCCCCGTCCCTAGCTCATGAGTTCAGGTGCTCACTGGTCACTGCGAGGAGGCTCGTCACCCCAACGTAGGCTGACAGCTCAGGCATAGTGTCTCATACCACCATCCTCGGCTCATGAGTCTGTGGACTGAATTACATAGTTAACAGTAGGTGCAAAAGTCTCGGGGTATCTCGGGTTCTTACAAAGGTGTTCACTCATGATTAACACACAAGGATGGCTGATAGTGAGTCAATATGTCCCCATAAGTCGCACCATAAACAGAACGACCTGAGAACGGTGTCTCGTGCAGTCCAACTACGGCCGCCGATTCACGACTTAACTAATCGGGGTAAATTACTCGTGGGCAGGTCTAACAGAAAGTCACCCAAGTGATTCAGTTAATCAGCCAATCTGAAAAGGGCGTATGCATCAGTAAACAACATGTATTATCATGTTCAAGAATAAGTCACACATAACAAGCACATATCGGCAATTCAAACACATGGATAACAACATATCAAATTCAGCTAAACCGTATGAATCATGTTCGACATGTTCCAACATATAGAGTCATAAGGACGACTATGCATCAATATACAACAATTCAGTCTTCCTTAGCCAACATAAATCACCTCTCCCAATTACATATATAAGGAATCAATGCAAGAAATTCAGCAAATCAGTCATTGAACAACAATTCATGCTTCTCTCCTAACATATTTTACATGCAACAATGATTCAACCAAGTCAGCAATATTTCAGTGGGGGGGGGGGGGGGGGGGGACTACATGTCTAAACACTACAAAATCATGTAATGTCTAAACACTACAAAATCATGCAATCAACAATTCAAACATTAGGAGTATTAAGGGTTCAAACCCCCTTCCCATAAACTTGTAAAATCCCTAGCCTATAGACCCATTTATGCAATCCAAGAAATTTCAGCAAAATGCAATGTCAATGCACCACACATATTTACTAAACCTATGCTAGGCACGATAATCGGTCATCTAAAGGTAATGGTCCATACCTATCATTGACTGGAAGTCTTTACAATCGTCCTAACATCGCTAGGTCCGTAAACTCGACGTGTCGGGGCCTTGCGTTGCATGAAAATTGTGGTAAGGTGCATGCATGTGGCTGGTTGCTAAGGAAAGGTAGATTGAAGTCTGAATCTCACCTAAGATCTGACGTAGCTTGGTTCTACGGAGATCGGGTCGGAATTCCCTGTAATTTAAGGGTGTGGGTGCTGGGAATTTTGATCCCCACGCACCACATGCACCACACAATCACTCTCCTTCCATCTCTCTCTCTCTCTCTCTCTCTCTCTCTCTCTCTCTCTCTCTCTCTCCCAGATTTAAGCTGCTAAAAATGGTGGAAATGAAAGGGGTTTGGGCATTAAATATTCAGAAATTAAGTCATTTAGCCATGTGATTCACTAAATGCCTCCAATGGCCTTGTGGGGCCCATATCTGACTATTGGGGCATCCCTGATGGCCCCCTGGCCCATCTAATGTATGGGATAGGTGCCCTATGGCCTGATTAAGGGTTGGACAAAGTTTGTAGGCAAACGGATGTGAGGTTTTGTCGCAATGGTCTAATTTGTGATCAACGGTCATTGTTTCTCGATTAGGAGTCAGATTTGGCAGACGAGTGCCGGGAAATATCTTCAACTTATGGTACAAATTTGGGTGGAATCCGATGGCTGAGATATCCTAATTTATTATTCTAAGTGGTGGGGCTATTTATTTTAAATTTCAAATTTTTAGCCAATACTTGAAAAAGTTGCATTTTATAAGTGCTGACTGGATGACAAAAATCATCTGTTTTCAGGCGTCGTTTGAGTCCATTTCTCGCGATGGACGACAAGCCCAGTGAGATGGACATTACTCTATAATTTCGGAACTAGCGGCCCACTAACGAGCAGTCTAGAGCTCGTTTGGATAATCGGGGCACTTATGGAATAAATTGGGTGGGGAGATTTCTTAGGCGCAGTTGTTAAGGTATGGATTAACTAAGTCCACAGTATGGCCTATTCAAAATTAGAGAAAGTGGTGATTCGGTTATGATCACTCTAAACTATCAGTTTTAGGCTAAAAGAATAACTGGGTTGATTTGGTCCATTAGTCAAGATCTGGGTTTTATCTAACTCAGCTTCGAGTAGATCTTTAATTTAGTTATGATTATCTTGATTAATCAGTGGTAGGTTGGTTAGATTTGGGTCCTGGTTGGTTAGATTTGGGTCCTATATGAATAAATCATGGAGCTAAACTCGATACTTAAGTGATCGGTTAGATTCATTGATTTTTTACGGTTGATCAATTTCATTTGTATAGTTCTTTATCGGTACCAGCCACGTATAAGCTCAACTCGAGCGTCAATGGTCCGTAAGTGATAACGTGGCTAGTTATTAAAAAAAAATATTTAAAGAATTTTTGACAAATCTCAAAATAGCAAAAATCTAGGGTGTTATAATCTACCCCTCTTAAAAATAATTTCATCCTTGAAATTGCCAAACGTAATCAGGTAAAGGTATTTTAATTTTGTATGCCTAAGTTCCATTGATTTCACGTTCGTGTGCGTGGTAGGGTGCATACTATCTATACTAGTTTGGTTTATTGTAGTCTACCCCCCTTAAAAAATTTTCACCCTAATGGTTTACTACAAATTTTATTTTATTTATATATGTATATTTATATATTTTTTTATAAGGTTCAAATTCATGACAATGGTTCTCCTCTATCTAGAGTAAAAATATATGTTTTAAATATTTAACCAACACAGAAAAATGGTTGTATTGTGCTTGAACCTGATACACCGATCATCTACCTGGCCAGTGTAGAAGGTTCATTGTATCCCTTCTTAGTCCTGGTGGATCCTGGTCTTCTGTTCAGTCAAAGCAGTGAGTCCATTGGTAGTCGCCTAGGATTGAGAATTGGGTCAAGCCGCGAATGCTTCGCAGATGTATAGTTCCGTAATTCCGTAGTCCAACCAACCTAAATGTTTAGGGAATACCCATCATTAAAAAGTTTAAATCTCCTATTTATAAGATTGTCCTTTGGGTCTTAGTTTAAGAGAGTTCTCGTTTTAATTTATATCCAAAATAGGGGTTAATAATTCTCTCACACCCGTACTTTTAGTACCCGAGTGTTACCTTAGAAATGTAATTAATGTATGTATGTGTGGGAACACGCATAGACCTACTCTATGCCCATGCATGTAAACCCATTAATCACTCATCTCAACCATTTGAATTCGGGCTAGAAAAATGCAAGTCATATCCGTAGGGACTGAAATCAATCTACCTTTCATCTGGACCATAACATCTACCGTTCAGCAGATCTAGAACTAGAATTAGGAGATTAAATGTAAGGCCCGTATCCTAATTTATACTGTTCCGTCGACTCCCGCGATCCTTCCCATCGAATTCCAGCAACCTGCGACCTATAATCGACGTTTGCGCGTGACCCTAAGTCATATCCTGTAGATTTGAGTTGGCTTATTCTGAGACTTGTACCATTGCGACCGCACCATCCCTGTGGTTTCAACGTCGTGTCTTGCACACCGATCTAATACCCTTGTCAGGAGATGTGGGTCGGCGTTTATTTCAAAGAAACGCTACATGTTTGCAATCCCAAGAGAATCTCTACAATATATTCCATCAATTAATCACTCAATTAATCAATCAATCAATCAATCAATCACCTCATGTTAAGTACAAGAGCAACACATGTTTTATTTCTCCATAAGTTAAGTAATCTATCTCAAAAGTCAACAAATCACTCACCTCACATCCATTACCCATCACTCTCTCTCCTTACAACCCCCTCTCTCTCTTTCTCAACACATTTTCCAAGCAACTCCAAAATGGTGGACGTCCCAAGCAATTCCTAAGTGAGAGAAAAGAGTATGTTGTGTGTAACCCATTCACATCCCAAAATTCTTTATCCTAGCCCTTCATCTCTCATCATCTTTCATCAAAGAGAAGCACAAGTAGATCGGCGTTCCATCAGACCAAGAAGATCAAACGGTGGGTGTTTCTATTTGCCTAAATTGTATGTTTTTATGATGGGCCAAGGGAGGCCTACCGATTGATGGTATGGATCTCACTTTGGACCCAAGATGTGGCTGAGGGCCCACCTTGATCCTCATGATCATTCCATGATGGGCCATTCTCCATGGACCCCATCATGATGTTTATTTTCCTTGCATGAATAGGGTCATCTAGACCTTGCATTTTTATGGAGAAAGGATCTCTAGCGTTGATTTTGATCAGTGGGCCCACATGTATTGGACTCAATGTACGATTGGATGTATGGAAGGGAGGGCTCATAGTGGCGGAGCCCTCCATCGCACGTGTTCCTTGCTCTCTTTCTCCCCCTCTCTTTTTCATTTTTTATGTGTGACGATGTGGCCGTGGGGCCCACCCGGATGTACCCCACATGATGTATGTCTTATTCACACCATGAAGCTATGTGGTAACCCACCTAAGCAGGGCCCACCTTAAACATTTGTGTGCCTAAGCCATCCAGCGTCCAAGGACGCTAGACGTGAAATGGAAAAAAATATCAGTTTGGTTCAAGCTTTGGGGTGGGCTTCTCATGCAGGCCCCATCTTGATGTATAGGACTAATCCACATCGTCCATTCCATTCCCCGGCTCATTTTAAGCATTGAGCCGAAAAATGAAGTTAATTCGATGTTCTGACGGCCATAACATAGAAAACGGTGGTTTTTACTGTTAAAATTCACTTTGATATTTCTGAACACCACAGCATATCGAATATTAGGTTCGTTTGGTCTGTCTTGGGCCGTAAAAGCCAATGGGTGGGGTGGATTCTCCTGAGGTGGGCCCTACCTAGGAAAAATCTCAAAAAAACATGTTTTTCAAAAAAAAAAATTAAGGCAGCAGGCGTTGCTGACGTTGCAGTAGCGTCCTGCTGCATTTGACGCTGGACGGCCAGGGACCACGGTTCCCGGCCACCGTGATGTGTGTGGAACATCAAAACTGTGCATTTAGTGGCCCCCTTTTTAGGCAATGGTCCCTCCAAAAATCAGCCGTATACATAGTTCAGGTGGCCGACATCATAAGAAACAATGGGATTGAACAGCTGCCATTGAAACTCTTCTGGGTGTCACAGAAGTTTTTGATCATTGTGAAATTTATTTTTCCTTTTCATTCAGGTCCGTGTGGCCTTATCAACAGATTGGATGTTAGATAAACGTTATGGTGGGCCCCATGTGGGACCCACTTATAAGTGGACTAGCTGGTGCACGCATACAGCAGCGTAATAGTTGTTATATTGATGTCCCCAGGCCTCCCAAGCCATGAGGGCCCCGTGCACGAGGTATGTGCTATATCTATGTCGTCCATCCTTATGGGAACCCCCTCCCCCCCCCCCCCCCCCCCCCTCCCAATGATGCATGTGTTGCATCCCAACCGTCCAACCATTTTAACAGATAATTTTAAGGCTTGAGATAAAAAATAAGACATATCTATTTATCAAGTGGACCACACTGCACGATGAGGATTGAACGTCTACCATTGAAATCCCTCAGGAGTGCAAAAGTTTTGGATTAGTAGGAAATTTTCTTTCCTCTTAATTCAGGTCTGTGTGACCTTATGATCAGACTAGATAGGAAATATATATTATGGTGGGCCTTGGGAATTTTAATGGTGGAAATCATTATCACCACTTATATTTGGGTGTGACCCATTTGATATACATGGGACCCATTGGTGTAGCCCATTTGATATGCATATGGCCCATGTGATGTGACCCACTTGTCATATAAGGGTGCATTGTAATGTATTCAAGGCCCATGGGTTATAGCCCATTGCAATGTACATAAGGCCCATTGGTGCGGCCCATTGATGTGGCCCACTTGATGAATATAAGACCCATGTGAAGTGGCCCATTTAATGTACCTAAGGCCCATGGGTCGAGGCCCAACGGGATGTACTTAAGGTCCATTGCAATGTGTGATTCCATCATGGTTTGTGTAATAATATTTATGGTGGGCCGTGCCTTGGGAGCAATGATAGTTTGACGTCCACATTATAAGGATAATGTTGGTTAAATGTCCGCATTATAACTCTCCCTAGGGCCCATTGATAGGCTCATACTTGTTACGTGTAGGCTGTCTAGGCCCATCTTCGTTGTGAAGATAGTTCATCACCATATAACATGCTTAGTATAACTTCATGATTCATGCCCATACACATCATATGTATGCTTGATATGAGGAATGTTTGATCATAGCATAAGCCATTAGGCTGAGACATTTATGGGACTCCTTATGAGAGGGAGTGCCCCATATAAGCGCGCGGTACGCGCAGGATTACTGCATGATTTGATGGTGTGACTCATGCATCTCGCGTATGTGTGATATGATCATTGTACGCCCTAACGACATCAGGGTCGTGGCCTCCACAGGCATATCGTGAATAGCCGTATCGGATACCGAAAATACTTGGTTCTAGCACTGTGAGTACTTAAGATGTCTTTGGGTGAAAGTCTCAGAACCTTTTTGGTACCAGGAGATACTCCAACGTCTAGACCGAGTGGATACACAAGCATCCGAGTGCCGAATACCAGTAGGTCGCGTCTCCCACTGTGTCGTGGTCGGTTGAAAGGAGGTGTGGCCTTATTCGCCCGAGTGAGGGGGTTATAAGCTAGGCTGAGTTTGACTAGCTCGCAAATGAGTCCGTTATCGACGAGCCGGTTAGGTATTGGCAGACTACTGGTCAGGCAGATAGTGTGGTCTCTTCCACTTACTGGGCTGTGCGGCTAGGGAGGCAGTAGTCAGTGTGAAGTATATTAGACCCCGGTGATATCCTAGAGAGGAACTGTACTGATATGTGTACTTGATAAGGACTGACATGATTGCTTTGCATCACGCATATGACATTTGGCTACATAGGCCTCGCATCGCATGGTCTTGGTATGGCCTATAGCATTCATGCCTCGTATCACATAGCCTTGGTACAGCTAATAACATCATGGACTTACCGCATATTTTCGCATTACTCTGATATTGTACACTTGACGCTTGCCTTGCGCACACACTTACACCACCCTCTAAGCTTTTGTAAGCTTATGCACAACCGTTGCGTGTAGGTATTATTGGATCGCAGCAGTGTTAAGGCAGGAGCACGTATCAGACTATTTTGGAGCCTTTTGATCACCCTATATTTTCCTTTCCGCATTGTACTCAAAGTTTTTAATACAATGGATATGTGGTGATGTTGTTTTGGGACTTGGTTATGCTAGTGGTTATGCTCAATTACAAAAAAAATAAAAATATTATACTGAAAATTCTCCTTATAGGATTCCAGGATCAGAATCTGCCATATGAATTATCGGGAGTTGAGAATGGGGCACTACCGAGGCTGTTGGCGCTGGATTCGACAATTAAAAATTTTGTGAGCCGGTTTTTCGAGTTTGGGGCATGACATTAAACCCTCAATTACTATGATTAGCATATCCGATCAGTCATTTGATTGATGATCTCTGTCTGGGCTAGGCTATAAATCCCTAGAACCATCCTAGAATTAAGTATGTAAGTTGTCCTACCCTTGAATAAAAGGAGACCAACGAACTAAAACTAACATAACAGATTAACAGTAGGATTTCAAAATCCATTACTAAGAAATTCTATCACGTGCTAGGGCCACTTACCCATGTAGTCCACCTTAAATTTAAAAGCCTGAGTTAGTAGCTTCAGTAACCATGCAAAATATACCGTTACAGTTACCTAAAAAGTCATTACAGTACCTAGGACCCTAAAGGAGTGAATTTGTAATGATCAAACCATCGAACTTTAAAACTAACCGTTGGATCATCCTCGGCCATCAACTAAACCCAAAACCCTTGTTGTACGGTCTATTGAACTATGGATCTGGTTCATAGTTAGGTTGGTGGCCCATTCTAAGCCGTTGAAACCGATGGATGGGCTAAATTTCTCCAAACATCTCTGTGGGCCCCACACTCATTTCCTGTGTACACCAGAGGGGGTACACTTGAGGTGCACTGGACGGCACCTCCAGTCAAACCGGGTTTGACCTGAAATCCCTCTAAAAGAGGGATTTTCTCTTTCTTTCCCAGCAGACGGACGCCGTCCATTTGGGATGTGTTGTGGCCCACCATGAGGAACCATCTCAATGATCCAAACCGTCCATCTGACTTAGGCGGTGGGCTCGACCAAAACCCAACTGCTATATCAAGTTTCCCGATACGTGTGGGCACATAATCCTCGCCACAAGTGAGCCCGAAAACACAAAGTTTCCAAAAATGAGGACCGTTCTCCATGCAAACAACTCAGCAATCCGTGTGCTCTCCCCTTTCCAATCTCGATTGTCTGTCCTGGAGAGATCCTAGCCCTCTGAAGCTAGGTTTTAGAGATGAAAGAGAATGGGAGAGAGAGAACGGCTGCAAGCTTTCTCCATCCAAACCCACCACTCAAATCCTCTTAGAGCTTCAAAAGAACCCATTCATAAGTCTCTCGAAGCTTCTTCCCCGTCGTTCTGCCGCACCAAGCCGTCCCAGTTCGAGTCCGTTCAAACCTGGGTGTGTTCAGAATCGCTGCTGGACATCCCTAGAAAAAAAGAAAAAAGGGGAAGAAGAATGGAGGGAGAGCATTCAAGGGAGGAGCTATCACCACATTGCTGTGGTGGGTGTTGCACTATGCAGACCAGGCTGAGTTCAGCCTAAGTTGGGACTGAGTCTAGGCCTTTTCCAGCCATGAGTCAGGGCTCAAGGAGAATAGAGAAGGAGGAAGAAAGGATAAAGAGGAAGAGAGAGTTTGAGTTTGAGTCATGGGTCGACTTGTTGCAATCCAAACTCGCTGACTCAGTAGCCTTCACCGAGTCGAGCTGCGTAGGGTAAGGACTGGCCTGGTTCAGTCCAGTTCACCCTAGGAAAGGAAGGAAAAGGTTAAGTCCAGTTCACCCTAGGAAAGGAAGGAAAGAAAGAAAATAAAGGGAGAAAGAAAAGAGAAAGCAGGGAGTGGCTATGAGCCTTTACTAGCTGAGTCGACTCGGTGGACTTCCATCGAGTTGTCGAGTTCTGGTGAATGTAGCTGAATCCAGTTATATCATCTTGGTAGTGAAGTTCAACTCCACGCCTGGACCGCGTTATTGCAGCCGAGTTTCCCTTAGCAAGATAGATCCGAGTTGAGTGACTCACTTGGCTAGGTAAGTTGACCCAACATATTATAATGCTAATTTGAGTTTAATTGAGAATTATTTCTATTATAAGGACATGAGAAATCTTAAATTTCCCATGTGTAGGATCTTCCATATAAGAGATTGACTATGGTGGTTCAAATCGAATTGAAATCAGGATTGGTTAAGGGTTTGGAATCCCCCAAATCACCGAAATAGTTACCACTCTTATTATTGCGATCGTTAATATTATGCATGATTAGACATTAGTAGGTCATCTATGACTTGTTATTATAAACAAATTTCAATTGTTAAATAATAATATTTTATTTATCATTCTTGAATATTTGTATTGGATTGTACTAATTGGTATCATCATAACAATTATTATTGCTACATTAGCTAGTATTAATTATAACACTCATGTTAATAAATACTTTATAATTATTAAATTAACATTGAAATTAATTGCACACCAACTAGGGTTCAAACCCTAAAAATCTAGCCTAGACCTAAGTAATCAAAACCAAAAGTTATAATCCTAACCGTTAGTAGATTATCCATGCTAATGATTGTTATTACAATTAAAATTACCATTACTAAATGCTAGTACTTTATTTAGCAATCTTACATACAATCATAGTAGAGCATACTCTTTGCTACATCACAAGGATTATTAACGTCGCATAAATAATCTTAATCATGTCATTAAGGATAACGGTTATGTTGTGATTATACTTTAATTAATGTTCAAATCCAAAAATTTAAGTCTACGACTAAACCCTAGGATGAAAACCCTAAGTCTATGCTAAAATCCTAAAGATAAAATAATTAAAACCCTAGGCTATGATCTTAAACCCTAGGTAGTTTGTAGGACTTGGATCTAATCGAACAAGTTCCTGATTTATGGTAGGATTTGATTTTAAGGGAACGCGCTTCCTAGGAATATCAGTTGGCGATTCAAAATATAAGGTGATGATTTCTTCCCCTTGAGCTTTCCATTTTTTCATTAACTTAAGTGATAGTTTTATTTTAATTTATAAATGATCTCTCCATTCTATAGCCACATGTGTTAATTGTTGGAATTGAGTTGCTACATCACATGCTTAATGTTTATCCTGTATATTTAATTCATCCTATTGGATTACTTGTGGATTGCTTCTAGGATTTAAATTGGTACATTAGTGGGAAACTCCCACTTATAAATGTACACCCATACTTGGGATATAACTTGATTGAATGTGATTGTAATGGGTATTCGACTTAGTGGTTATTGAATGGTGGTTTAAATTAATGTTGATGTGGGCCTACCATCCAAGGGTTGTTGTGTCTAAGTGGTTTTCAATGATAGTCTTTTATCGCATGGTTTTGATACTCGCCTTATATGGCTTATTTTGATATTTGCACTATGTGGCTTGTTTTGATATTGGCCCTACGTGGCTTTGTTTTGGTATTTTCCTTATATGGGTTCGATGCTTTACACTGTGTAACAATGCGATGGTAAGCCTCATATATTGTAATATAATTGGTCACTGGTCGACGGGGTTCTATTAAACATCCTAAAGTGGTAGTCTCATGAACCGGGAATGGTGGTATGGGACCTATAGCCGAGCTGTCGGCTTACCCTGACAACTAGCCCCCGTAGTGACCTTTGAACTTATGTAAATTGGCTAGTTGTAATCGGACTAATATTGGGTTGGTTAATCATGCATACATGGCACAGACCAGCATCTATTGCTATTGTACGTGATGTACGTATTCGGCCGTCTGGTTGTTTTTCCCAGGTTGATGATTGCATGTGTGACGAGTCCACTGTCCGCACGAATGATCATCCCCGGGGCGATGATTGCATTCATGCATTCATGCACATAATAAAACATATATCATGTATTGTTTTGTATGCTTTATTTTATAACTATGCTTACCTAATGCGGCGGTGTGTAATCTTGAGGAGAATTCATACTGAATTGGTCACTCATTCTTCAAATATATAACCGTACAGGTATCACAGGTGGCCAGATGATATTCACATTCATATTGATGAGGGGTTGGCTATAATTGACAAGAGTACATGATTATCTTTACTAAGGGTTGCTACAGGATTTCACGAGTCAAGACTGTCGTAATTTGCCTTGTTTCACATGTGATATTGTTTCATTTTGTAATTGTAAGAATGAGGACATTGGTTTATATAAGTCATTATGGGCGGTCTTTTACACATTTTAAATGTAAATGTAAATTTTTCATTATGTAAGATTTGTCCATGCTACACTAAATTGCTAACTCTAATGAAAGAAAAAAAATTATGTATGGAATTCGTCTCTTTATAAGTTAACACTCGGATTTTTGGGAAACGGGTCGTATACTCGGGTCCTGAAAAGTCGAGGCGTTACACCTATTGTCAAAGATCATCCTAAAAAGGGTTTGTAGTGGCATAAAATTTTATATGTATATTGTCATTTCGATCTTATTTCTAGTAGGTTATGAGCAAACTGCATTTTAGTTGCATTAATCTCAAGAGGGAAGGAATGATCGAATGTTCTAAGGTATTTTGGAGGTTTGGGTGCTAATAATGCTAATAAGGATGTAGAAAAGGAAAGATGAAGGATATCGTCTTCTCGATATTGTTTGAACCTTGAGTCCATAAGAGAATAAGAAAAGTCAAAATATTTTACTGTAGTCCACCTTTAATGTGAGCTTACAGAGTATTGAACTATGAAACTCAATCCTACTCAAGGATCCTAACTTAATTGCACCAAATAACTTTAAAAAAATATATATGTATATATGTATGTATATATATATATATATATATATAATCAAATTTAATCACAAGATGATTTCTAGTACGATTATAAATAATTCTTAAATAGGCACCAAATACTAAACTTTTATATGAAAAGACATGACTGGTCTATTGGCAACTCGAAGTTGCAGAAGTTTTTGGTTTCAACCCTTCTATTATTTATAATATATTTGTCACCTTTAGTTACTATATCATTTTTATAGTAATCCATCATTAATCTTACTTTTATTTTACAAAATTTTGTTTCATTCGAAGTCCCATAGAAATTATAAAAATTTAGAAAGTACTAGTTATCCAAAACCAACAATTTTCTGTTTGTTTCACAAATACCTGTACTACTTGTAATGTTTTTCATACTTAAAGTAATTAAATTATTTTCTAAATTTTTATATAAGTTATCAGTAAGTTTATTCCCATATTACAAAATTTTATCTCATTTTGAGTTGTATAAGAATTATTAAAATTCTAGAAGTAGCAGTTGTCTGGAACTAACGATTTTTATATGATTGTTGAATGTCTCTATTTCTTATAACGTTTCTTATATTTTTAATACTTGAATTATTTTTAAAATTTTTATTATGGTTTAACACTAAGTTTAAATTCATCTCATAAAATTTTATCCAATTTAGAGTTGTAGATAAATTATTAAAATTCTAGAAGTAATAATTGTCTAAAACTAATAATTTTTAGACAGTCGTCAAAGCATCCTAGATTTAACTATATTAAAATTTTTATTCTATTTTTATTTATTTATATATGAAATTAAATTTATCAAGCTTAAATTTGACTTTTTAATGACCTAAATCGGAGTTCTATTGAGGGAGATATGACTTTTTGAAGTTTGACTAAAAAGATAGAAAATTGTAGAAAATTCCGGCAGAAGCCCGCTGAAATCTAGTGAAAACGGCGGCACGCCGCCACTTCGGTGGTGGCGCTGCCACTTTCTAGAGGTCCTGGCGGTGGCACCACCACTTTCTGGTGCTTCTGCTACCTTGGTATTTGAAAATAGGTGTATCTCCCAATCCAGAACGAGTTATTCGATGTGCTATATATGATTTTGGGGTAGGAGAAGCTATTTTATCTAAATAACTTGGTTATTTCATAATATTCCACCAGGTTAATGGTATAACATCAATTTTATTTATTTTTTTACTATTTATAGTAAATTTTAGTTTAATTATAGTTCTTCATCCTTTGTGCTTTAGGAGTTATGTCTAATATGAAAGTACTTAAAAATTTTAAAGAATAAACTGGTGGAAAGTGAGATTTTTGAAGGAGATGGGTTGAAAGAAGGAGTTAAGAATTAGGGATTGGGTTTTAAAAGCTTGGGAAGAGAACGGGGTGATAAATTGAGAGTAAAAAGGGTAAAAAAAAGTAGAAATGGGGAAGAAATGAAGTATAAATGGCCCCACATGCATTTTGGGTCGTATTGTCTCCAATCTTCGAATTCCCAACTATAAGTGATTTAGATCACTTCTTATGGCCTAAGTCTCTTCTATACCTAAACCTTATGCTAAGATTACAGTGTTCAGATTAGCCGGATGACTTACTCCTGGGGTCCTTTAATGTTGCTAAGTTCGATCGCTCCCTCCTAAGTCAATAAGGCGTTATGATAGACCCATTACCCAAGGCCCATCTTAACCCGAACCATGTGCTGATACCAACTGTAACGACCCAAAATTCAGGGGATGAGTAGAAACTCGGCTCCCGAATTCCTGGGTGCTGCATATGCCCTAATGGGCTCCAAATTTCAATGCATTTGGGTTTATTTATAAGCAATGACAGGTTTAGCAAACCATAAGCATGAGAATATCATAAAATATAAATACGAGTCGCTAAACATGTAAGATATTTAAAATACAGTACTAAGAAAATCCAATCAAGAACTAGACCCAACCAAGTAAATATCTCAAAATGACTAGGGCCATGACCCATGTCCCGTGACCATCCAACCATAAACTAGAAGAAATCGCCGAAGTCTGGGAGTATGTCCGCTCCTCATCGTCCACACCGACATCGTCCAATGCATCTCGCTCCAGGGTTCCTACATCTATACCAGAGTCTGGTTGGTATTTTAGAACACCGTCCTAGAGCGGGAGTGAGTGATCAACTCAATGGTACCATTAGCAATAGACAACACAAATAATCATGCATAGAATAGATTTAGCAAACGGCATACATCATAGATTCTTAAATACTCTTGTTAATGAAATGCATAGTTCATAATATGATGCATGCCTCTTTCCACCAACACTCCCTCAAGCGACAACATCTAACGATTGCGAATGACCAACACTCCTTTAGTGCGACCTCGACTCCTTAATCGATAAAGTAAGCAATGTAATGTTATGAATCATGTTAGCCGAGTTGATTAATTAAGTTTGTTCATTCAGCAGATTGGGAAAACCATAATACCCTTAGTAAAAATATTGTCATAACCCAATCGCCCAGCTCAGGACCGTGGCCAATTGGCTTTTGTCTTCATGGGTTCGATAATCCCATAGCCCTTAGGCTCATATGAAATCAATTAGGACTTCTAAGTCCAGCTCACGGTCACTATGGGGAGGTTGTCATCCCAATATAGGCCGAAAGCATGGGCATAGTGTCCCATTCCATCGTCCTCAGCTCACGAGTTTAGGTGCTCACTAGTCAGTACAAGGGGCTCATCACCCCAGCGTAGGTCGACAACTCGAGCATAGTGTCCCATATCACCATCCCCGGCTCATGAGTCTTATGGGCGGAATTACATAGTTAACAGTGGGCGCAAAGGTCTCGGGGTATCTCGGGTTCCTACAAATGCGTTCAGTCATGGTTAACACACAAGGATGGCCGATGGTGAGTCAATATGCCCTCATAAGTCGCACCATAAACCGAACGGTCTGAAAACGATGTCTCGTGTAGTCCAACTACGGCAGCTGATTCACAGCTTAACTGATTGGGCCAGATTACTCATGGGCAGGTCCAACAGAAAGTCACCTAAGTGATTCAGTTAATTGGCCAATCCGAAAAGGGCCTATGCATCAGTAAACAACATGTATTATCATGTTCAAGAATAAGTCACACATGGCACACATCAGCAATTTAAACACATGGATATCAACATATCAAATTCAGCTAAACTGTACGGATGATGTTCGACATGTTCCAACATATACAGTCATAAGGACGACCATGCATCAATAAACAACAATTCAGTCTTCCTTGGCCAACATAAATCACGTCTCCCAATTTCATATATAAGGAATCAATGCAAGCAATTTAATAAATTAGTCATTGGTCAACCATTCATCCTTCTCTCTTAACATATTTTACATGCAACAACAATTCAACCAAGTCATCAATATTTGGGGGGGGGACCACATGTCTATACCCTACAAAATCATGCAATCAATAATTCAAACATTAGGAATATTAGGGGTTCAAACCCCCTTATCATAAATTTGGGAAATCCCTACCTATAAACCCATTTATGCAATCCAATAAATTTCAGCAACATGCAATGACAATGCACTACACACATTTATTAAACCTATGCTAGGCACAATAATCGACCATCTAAAGGTAATGGTCCGCACCTATTATGTAACGCCCCATGTTTTTCAGGACCTGAGTATACGACCTGTTTTCTAAAAACCCAGGTGTTAACCTTAAAGGGTGGTCCAATTCGAATATATATATATATATATATATATATATATATATATATATATATATATATATATATATATATATATATATTTCCAACTATCAGAGTAAACAGATGAGTGTAGTATGGACAAATAAGCATAAAAAAAAGTTTACATTTTTATTTAAATATACAAGAGGTTGCCCATAATGACTTATATAAGCCAATGTCTCAACATTTACAATTACAAGATATACATACATGAGGGATTTAAAAACATACAAAACACATAAGCGAAAGCCGCAAGATCGCGCAGCTTCCTTGACACGTACAATTACGTAACCTTGATCATCATAACGGCTCCTCATCAACCTGTACTTGCATATCACTTAAGCCACCTGTATTACCTGTACGGTTGTATATTTGATGGATGAGTGATCAACTTAGTGTAAATTCTTTTCAAGATTACACACCGCCGCATTAGGTAAGCATAGTTATAAAACATACTAGGCATACAAAATAATACATGATGCAATCTTATCAAATGCATGGATGTACGAGTGCACATCAACTGGAGATGCTCATCCAGTTGGCTTTTGGGTAAAACCCATGCAATATGGCCAATCACCAGTGAAAGTACATAGTACATGTGTAGTGTCAAACTCACCAAAAGTAGATCGATAGTCGATGGTCTGACAGCTAGCGAAACGATACCTCAACTAAATTCTATTAGGCACGTGCTACAACATCCAAAATTAGCAACCCATCATCACCTGAATGCTATGAATGCATGATTAGCCCAACCGTTATTAATTCGTTTACAACTAGTAAGTTTAATAAGCTCAAAGGTTACTATGGGGAGCTCAGAGCCCAGCATAGGCCGACAGCTAGGGCATAGTGTCCCATTCCACTATCCCTACCACCTTAGAATGTTTAATGAAACTCAATCGACTAGTGGCCAATCATATTCAGTATATGGGGCTTATCATCGCATGATTGCACAAAATAAAACATCAAACCCATATAGGAAAAATAAAAAAAATAAAGCCACGTAAGGCCAATATCGAAAAAAACCACATAGGGAAAATATCAAAATAAGCTACATAAGGCGAGTATCAAAATCATGCGATAAAAGACCATCCCTGAATACCACTTAGACACAACAACCCTGGATGGTAGGCCCACATCAAGGATCCATCTAGACCACCACTCAATAACCACTAGATCAAAGGTCCATTGCAATCACTGTCAATCGAGTTACATCTCACGTATGGGTGTACATTTATGAGTTGGGGTTTTTCGCTAATACACCAGTTTAAATCCTAGAAGAAATCCACAAGTAATTCAATAGCATGAATTAAATATACAGGATAAACATTAAGTATATAATATAGCAATTCAATTCCAAAAATTAACACATGTAATTATAAAATGGAGATATCAATTATAAATTAAAATAAAAACTATAACTTAAACTAATGAGAAAATGGAAAGCTCAAGGGAAAGAATCATCACCGTAGGAGTTAATTGATTTACTAACTAGTGTTACTCTTAGAAGATGTGTGTGTTTTGAGATCGAACCCTACCCTTTTAATTAGAGTAGGGTGGTTGATTGAAGCTACCTACCTAGATGACATAAATGTGTAAGGAGGCAAACTAGGAGAGCAATTTCTTAATTAATGGTTCGTTTCATGGTAGCTAAATCTCCTTATAATAAATTTATAATTGAGGGAGCTATGAGGATATCTTACTATTCCGAAGTTGGCGCAGCTTGGTGATAGAACTCAATCCCCAATTGCACCTGATCAAGAATTGGGCTTGACTAACTACCTCAATTGTTGTTACCCAAATGAATTCCATCTAGTTAGTTCCACCTTAACTCCATAACTCACTGAGTCAGCAACTCGAAAACTTATTAAATTAGGATAACGACTCATATGAGAGAGCTTACCTAAAGATCTGACTCGACTATGTTGCTACAAAACCAGATTCAATCTTAGGAGGGGCTGCTGAGTTGGGTTGGGTTGGTGTTGTTCGAGTGATGGTTGAGTTAACTCGGTTGAGCCAACATGGCTGAACTGGTTTTCTTCTCTCTTTCCCCTTTCTTCTCTCCTCCTTTGCTCTCCTTGACTTCCTTTCTCTCTCCTTCACTCGTCAAGGTTTGATGAAAGCTCGGCCAACAGTGTGACCCGGGTCGCGACTCGGTCGACTCGCTGATGGCACTTGTTGCATTGCCAATTACCTAGTCATTCATAGCTACTGCCTCCCTCTCTCTTCTTTTGTATTCTCCTTCCTTCTCTCTTCCTGAGAACGGCCAGTGCCTTGCTGGTGTTTTGGTCAGTTCAGCGAACTGGTGCGCCCCAAATTGGCTCGATTCGAGCCACTGCCGCAGCTGGCTGACACTCTCCCTCTCACTGATTCTTTCTTTTCTTCCTCATTCTCTCTCTCTCTGTCTACTAGAAACATCCAGCATGGTTTGAACCAGGCCCTAGCAGAGCCACCCGATAACTCGACAGGTGCGGTGGGGAAGAAGGCTTCGACGATAATGGTGGATCACCACGCGTTGCCTCATCCTCTAATCCATCGGCTAGGGAAGGTCCGTATGCTTGCTAGGGAGCTTGAGGAGTGGAGGGTTTGAAGTTTAATGGAGGTCAGGCCGATGGGTTCGAGCTTGGAAGTTGGCTGCCGTTTCTCTAGTGTGGTCGCTGAAACTAGAGAATGAGCCCTATTTTCTTGATTCTAACGCTCTTATAATAAGCCCTGGATCTCCTTAGGGCCATCGGATTCGAATGAAGGGTTGGGATGTAATTCTGCAACCAGTTTTCTGGAAAACAGCCAGCGGAAAGGAGGTTTTTTGCGTCGATTTTTCACAAAAAACCCTAGCCCACGTGACCAACAACAGATGGCTAGGATCCATCTAATAATGGAGGGCTGAGATAGTGCAGGAGTGGATTTCACGCAGATTACCAGCGTGGATGGGAGGGAAAAATGGAAGTTTTCCATTTTTAGAAATGTCAACCACACACAGCCTCCTTGTGCTTGTTCTTGTGTGCATGGACGAGTGCAAATGAACGTTGGACCCACCATTTTTTGTTTGGGCCCATCAGACCAACAAGATGGACGGTTTAGATCATCTAACTGGGGTGAGGTAGTGGCTCATATCCTGATCAAATGGGAAGGAAGAAACATATGCCATTTCAAACGGCCGTACGCGGGAAAGAGGGAGAGAACCTCTCCATTTCAGGCAAGCTTGGGTCAGCTGCATTGACTCGAGTTAACGGTCCGGTGCACCACATGTACACACGCATCATATGAGTAGGATCCACAGTGATGTTTTTTAAGAAATTCGCTTCATCCATTCCACTTTGGAGGCTCCAAGCAAGGTCCATGATCGGAGATTAGGCCGACGAAATGCCCAGGCGGGGCCCACAACTTGATTTGGGTCCCGTTTATGGATTTCCCACTGACCTATTGGTCGGATCAGTCCGAATTCGAATATATGTGGTTAAAAGATCCTAATGGCTCATTTCATAACAGATTACTAATCAATCACTAATATTAATATTAATTTTTATCTCTATCATTGTTTTATATTAATAAAATTACTTAAATTAATAAGTATGAATGAAATTTGTTATATATAATTTACGTTATCACAGATTGTTAATATATTTAATTTGTATGAATATCAACGAGAAAGAATGAAGGTTAATATGTATTATTTGGGTGTTATTTGTATGATTGTATATGCCTTAAGTTTTAATTTTGTATAAAATGTTAAATCATTTGGATATGTCATTTATTGTATCTATATGTAAGATGTAGGCTACTCACTGTGCATCATTTAGCTACATACCCTATTGTTAGGGTTACTTGCATTAAAGTGAGTTACAACTCATGAACCCTTAATTACTAAATCATGATTTGTTGAGCGTTCCAACACTCCAATGATGGGATTGACTATTACTTATCCACAACCCTTGAGATCTTAAAGAATGTGTAAGCGTGATCTGGGAGTTGGATGTGGAACTAGACAACTCAATCTGTGCTTTTAAATGATGGATCGCCCTATGATATGTTATGAACTTGGTGAACAGTGGATTTCAGGATTCAGGGTTGTATATCCATAATTCGGCTAGATTTGTTCATCAGTGAAGTTGGGATCCTAAGAAAATAGGTCTCTTTAGTGGTATGATGATCCATCTTGGGAAACGACGGATAGGTAACTTGATGTATGGATTGGGACCATATTCAGTGGTTGGATTTAGGCTAGGATGAAAGTGAATGTCCACTTAAGTCTGGCTTATATTTATCCTATGTTTGGTTATATGGTAACACCCGAGTATAGAAAATATGGGGTGTTACATATTGTTGACTGGAAGCCTTTGCAATCGTCCTAACATCATTGGGTCTGTAAACTCGACGTGTCGGGGCCGTGCGTTGCATGAAAATTGTGGTAAGGTACATGCATGTGGCTGGTTGTTAAGGAAAGGTAGATTGAAGTCCGAATCTCACTTTAGATAGGACGTAACTTCGTTCTACGGAGATCGAGTCAGAATTTTCGGTAATTTAGGGGTGTGGGTGTGGGGAATTTTGATCCCCAAGCACCACATGCACCACACAATCACTCTCCTTCCATCTCTCTCTATCTCTCTCTCTCTCTCAGATTTAAGCTGCTGGAAATGGTGGAAATGAAAGGGGTTTAGGCATTAAAAATCCAGAAATTAAGTCATTTGGCTATGTGATTCACTAAATACCTCAAATGGCCTTGTGGAGCCCATATCTGGCTATTGGGGCCATTCTGACGATCCCCTGGCCCATCTAATTTATGGGATAGGTGCCCTATGGCCTGATTAAGGGCTGGGCAAAGTTTGATGGCAAACGGATGTAGGGTTTTATCGCAATGGTCTGATTTGCGAGCAATGGTCATCGTTTCTCAATCGGGGGTCAGATTTGGCGGACGAGTGCCAGGAAATATCTTCAACTTGTTAGAAATGTAGAAGGTAAATACTTCTATCAAGAAATGTTAAGCGTACCTTATTATGTGTGGTCACCTGGACATGAGAACCTTCGATCATACGATTAAACACTAGGTGTAACTTCTATCAAGACCATTTAATCATGTGACCTTGGATTCTTAAGCCTTGGTGTTGTAAGACCACCTATTTATGATGATTTTGTAGCTACCCGAACGTGTGACCTTACTAGTTTTATAGTATTTTAAATGTGGAACTTCTGATATATGTATGCAATAGCATGCACTACAACAATTTACACCTTTTGCGGTAAGTCAAATTGTGAAAATAACCAGGCTGATTTGATATATGATTTAAGGATAATTAGGTGGATACTAAATTGGTAGACTTATGATAAGTGTAGGGCTATTTGAAATATTTGTGTGGCCACCAAACTATATGAACTTGTGATATATGTTGCCATTTATCTAAGAGAAATTGTGATATATATCTAGCCATGGGACTACAATTATGACTATTAGTGATGTTATGTGGGCACTTGACCATGTGTGTTATGATGACTAAGTGGCCATGGGATTATGTGAACTGAAGGCAATGATGTGGCCACTTGAACATGTGAACAATGCTACTTGTGTAGCCTCTTGAATATATATATATATATATATATATATATAAACTTGTGTGAAGTGATGTGAATTTATTTGGCCATTACGCTATATGAATTTGTGATATTTGTATGACCATTTCACGAAGTGAACTTGTGACCTATGCATGATCATATGAAGTGGGATGTGGTATATTATGCATATTTTTTTATTTTTTATTTTTGGTAATATGTCAAGTTCTTAAATTGTCTATGCATGCGATAATATGATAATGATGTTTCACTATGGGTAGTGTGCATGAGTAAGTGGATTAACTAGGTATGATGGCCCTCTCTGAAACATATGATCTTGAATGTTTGTTTATATGCTAAGTAGTGCTGATGAATGTGATGGATTATGGTCTTTTAACTACATTATTGATGAGGTTGAAATTACGTGAATTGTCTATCACGGGTTGTGCGATAACTTAGCGGAGCTTAGAATTACGGCAAAGATCTAGAGGGAGGAATAGGACCACTTTAAAAATTCTTATCTACTTAATAATTCATCAATTAAAACTGTATGGTCCATATCCTAGTCTGTACCATTCCTTAGACTTCCGTGGTCCTCACGGTCGAATTCTGGCGACCCGCGCGCGTAGGTAGCATTTGCGTGTGACCCTGAGTTGTATCTTGTCAATCTGAGTCGACTCGACCCAAAACTTGTACCTTTGCGACTACGCCGTCGCCACGATTCCAACGCCACATCTTGCGCACCTATGCAATACCCAGGTCAGGAGTTATGGGCCTGCATTTATTTTGAGAAAACGCCGCGCATTGCAATCTCGAAAAGAGAATCTCTACAATCTATCAAATCAATTCCATCAATCAATCAAGTACAACACTCATCCCTCTCTCACCCAAAAGTCAACACAACACATGCCTCTCATGTCACTCTCTTACACAACCCATACCACCCATCACTCATCACTCCATCCATCACCCATCTCCTCTCTCTCTCATTCTCTCCACCATTCTTTCCCAAGTAATAAGGGTGGACGTCCAAACATTTCAAGAGAGGAGAAGCTAGGAGTGGCCCACTTCCTACCCTCCCCCCCCCCCCCCCCCAATCTCCTATCTCCACCCTTCAATCTTCATCTACCACCATCAAAGGGAAAGCGTAAGAGCTAAGGAGTCCAAGGAGCTTAGAAGAAGCAGAATCGGTGGGTGTTCATAACATTAGATCTTGATTTTTTATTAAGACCCACTTGTGAACCCATTTTGATGTATGTGTTGTAGATCCTAGAAGGGCCCACAGTGGCGGGTCCCTCATCATTTCGTCCCATTTTGGGATGCCCCCCTATCCAACCGAGGCCCACTTGGCTGACCACCCTGCGTATCCGTTTTGGACAGGCCTGGACGAAGAGAAACATAAATGTCAGCTTGGTCCATGCCTAGTTGGCCACTCACGTAGACCCCACCCGAGTTATGCACGACATCCACATTGCTGTCCAGGGAGCAGGGCCCACCGATGTATTTTATCCACATCGTCCATCAAAGGGATGCCCAGACAGGACCTGGGTGCATAGCCAATGCAGACAGCAGCTGGATTATCCAGCTGATGGGCCACGTGTGCGTGGATCCCACTAGATGTAAGTGTTTTAGCCACGTCATCCATCCCTAGATGAGGGACCCCACCTTGATGCCAGTGTTTCATCCTAACTGTTCAAATAGTGGGGCTTTGACATGGTGTATGGGTTTTATCTACACCATCCATCTCTGGACGGTGGAGCCCACTTGCTGTGTGATGGCCACGCCATCCATTTGTGATGACCCACTGTGATTTATGTATTTTAGCTGCTGATTGGTCGTCAACAAGCTCTGTGGGACCCACACACATGTGGAGATCATGGTGGGAGCTCACATCTAGACCGTCCGTGGAATGAACATCCAGGGACTGGGTGTTTGATTATATATATAACAATATATAATAATAAATAAATATATATAGATATATAATATATATCATGAGTGGTGGGCCCCACGTGGGACCCACCTATTGAGATAGTAGGTTGGCTGGAGTACCCTGCACTAGCTATATAGCTGTTGTATTGAAACATCAAGTTCTGGGGGTCCCACCTGCCATCCACATCATCCATCTGGAGGATGGTGGGACTCCACCTCAATGCATATGTTGCATTCACACTGTCCAGACATTTGGACGGTAAATCCACCGTGGTGCATATGTTATATCTATACCGTCCGTCCTTGGGATGGTGGGACCCACACTGCACCCCCCCAGCCAAGAAATATGTGTTACATCCAACCATCCATCCAATTGGCGAGCTTGTCTTAAGGCTTGAGACTAAAAATAAGACAGATATATCAGGTGGACCACACTACAGAAACAGTGGAGCATTGAACGCCTATCATTAGAATCGGCCTCATCAAATGGAATCAACCTCAACAATGAAATCGGCCTCATTAAACAGAATTGGCCTCAATAATCGGTACCAATGATCGATAATCAACACCGAAAATCAGCATCGATAATCGGCACCGATAATCAGCATGTAAACAAGGCAAGGTCCATAGAGGAACAGTCGATCAACCATAATATAAGGATCGGCCCTCGGCCGAGGTTATATCAAATCCAATAATGCGAAACTATCCATTTATGGTAAATGGGGTCCACTTATTTGGGTTAACTCACAAGAGAATTATGAGAATGGGCCCAACAAGGCCTAAGGGAAGGTCACAATATGGACATCTAACCATCATTGCCCATCAATGTGGATATTTAACCAACATTACTCCCAAGGAGTGGCGTACATAGGGCCAAACATATAGTGGGCCCGTGACCTCACATAAAATCATGATGGACCTCATTTACGTCACATCAGCCTCGTCATATGGGCCAACATACATCACATCTGGCCTCAAATACACAATAAGTGGGCCTTCCACCTGGGCCTCAAATATATCATGTGGGCCTCATCGCACGGCCTCAATACTAGGCCTCATTTATCAAGTGGGCCTCATTACATGGGCGTAACAACATAAATGGGTGGGCCTCGCCCATGGGCCAAAATACATCATGATGGGCGGAACCATTGGACTTTATATATATCAAATAGGCCACACCGATCGGCCTCATGTATATCAAATCGGGCCACGCTAATGGGCCTCATGTACATCAAATCGGGCCGTGTCAATGGGCCTCATGCATATCAAATTGGACCGCGCCAGTGGGCCTCATATATATCAAATCGGGCCCACCCTTATGTATTTTTGAGGTCCAACCTATTCATAAGTTAACATAGAGATAAATGAAGTAGAAACAAATATCAACTTAATTGGAAACTATTGTGGCCCTTAAAAGTTCAAACGGTGGATGTCACTGTCCCCATCAATTTTTAATGGCGGGGGTCCGCTTGGGCTTTAGATTTGACCTATTCTTTTACTCATGTCATAGAATTATATTCCAAATGGTTGGACGGTTGGATTCAACACATGCATCATGGTGGACCCCATAGATAGACGGCGTGGATGGAATAGGTGGGACCCATGGGACTTACAGCCATCTATACAGCAGCTAGTGGTGGGGTCCACATAGCTGGATGGTGTGGATTATACCCACACGTGCAGCAGGTCCCATGGACCTTGATAGTTGCCGTACATGCAGTTGTAATGCTTTTAAAAGGAGCAGATGTGGGTTTCACGTAGAGCCCACCATAATATTAGATATATAATATAATATATTAATATTATATTACAGAATAACATGCAACTTTTACTGCCTTTTAAGAGAAGCAGAGGTGGGTCCCATGTAGGGCCCACCCTCATACATATAAAATATATAATACATATAATAATATAATTACTGCAAGTGCAGTTTTTTCTGAATTTAAAGGTAGTGGTGGGTCCCACGTAGGGCCCACCACAACATTTAATGTATATGATATTATATTATATTATAATATAATACATAATATATCATATTATATATTATATTAATATTATATTTAATGTTTACAACGTTCAGGCCCTAGATGGCCTAGACATACACATACATCATTGGTAGCCCCACCCGTGGGGTGGGTCCCACCGTCCAGGGATGGTGGAGACCCTACATGCATCACGGTGCGGCCCATCTACATGGGTGGCCAACGTGGGTGGGTCCCATGGACCCCATTGTCCGCTCACACCTCACAGTTAGCACACACCTCACTGTCAACACGCCTCATTGTTAGCCACTCCCACTGTCAATTCACGCACTCCACTGTTAGCCACGTCCAGCGTCCTTAGACGTTGGACGGTATGGATACAACACAAGCATCATGGTAGGTCCTACATGGACGTGGCCCACCTGATTGGATCAATCTGATATCTGTATTTCCTCATCATCCAGGCCCACTGGATGGCCTAGATAAAACAGATGGACGACGTCGATGAAGACACATAATCATGGTGGGCCACACCGTTTGGATGGATGGACGGAGTGGATTAGAATAAATACATTAAGGAGGGCCCCACCCACACGTGTGGGGTAGACCACGTCCTAGATGGACGGTTGAGATGACATATAAACATCATGGTGTGTCCCATATAGATGGGGTCCACCGGTAGATGGCATGGATGTAAACATCATAATGGGTCACACACTTCATCATCATCATTACCATACAAAAAGAAAAAGAGAGAGAGAAAGAGAAAAAGGAGAGATCGGATGGTGATGGAGGGACCCCACCACTATGGGCCCTCCATAGTTGTAATACATAGATCAAGATGGGTCCCACAATATGTAGGCCCTCAAATCACAAAAAAAATAAAACATAAAACACCCACCTTTGATCTCCCCTTCCTACTTCCACCTATAGCCTCTAGAGCTCCAAGGAAATAATTCTGACGGTTGAGATGGACTTTGGATGGTAGATGGGAGGTAGGAAGGTGAGCCACACTAGCTCTCTCATGGGGAGCTCTCATAGACGTTGGGTTGTACTCATGGGGCTACTTGAAAAGAATGGAGAGAGAGAGAATGAGAGAGAGAGGTGATGGGAGAGAGGGATGGTGAGTGATGGAGTGATGTTTACTTGACATGTAAGGGAGAGAGTTGACTTTGGAGTACTTTTGTAAGAGAGAGGATGGTTACTTGTACTTGACATGTGAAGTGATTGATGGGACATTTCTCTTGGGATTGCAATTGTGTGGCATTTTCCTCAAACTAAACGTGGGCCCACATTTCCTGACACGGGTATCGGATCGGCGCGCGAGTCGTGGCGTTGGAACCGCGGCGACGGCGCGGTCGCTAAGGTACAAGTTTCAGGTCGAGTTGATATCGGTATGTAGGACTCGGCTTAAAATCATGCACAAACGTCGAATATAGGTTAAGGGTTGCCGGAATTCAACCGGGAGAACTGCGATATCCTACGAAACAGTACGGTTTAGGATACGGGTCTCACATTTGTTCTTTGCTTTTAGTGATAACTTAAAATAATGTATTAAAGGAGTCTTCATCGATTTTGCATTGCTTATATTGAACTTCCCATGTAACATTTCTATAAAATCATTTCATGAAATAGCTTAAGTTTCATATTACCTATTTCTTCATATTCCATTCAAAGAAGTTGACATATTAAACTAAGATTCTTCATCTGAAAAACTTCACGTAAATAATTTTTTTCTTCCTTAATCTTGTGCATGTCCTTTCAAACTAAGGGAATATTATCAATATATAATATTAATATTAATATTAAAAATAAGTAATGATTAAAGAACTTTATGTAAATACAACATTTTTAATACTCGTAACCCGACATGAATGAGTCAAAGTTCCCGTACAATTGCCTTAATACTTGTTTAAGCATGTATAAAAATCTTTTTAACTTATAAACATGTTCTTTTTCTTTAATAAGAAATCTCTCCAGCTGTTGCATATATACTTCTTTTTCAAGCTCTCCATATAAGAAAATCTTCTTCACATCCATTTACGCAAGTTATAAATTGAGCAAAACAACAAGCTCAAGCACATATTGAATTAAGACCAACTTCACCATAAACAAAAATTTCAACAAAGTCAATATTTTACTTTCGTACAAATTCTTTAGCTACTGGCATTATTCTATAATTTTCAATGACATTCTATTCAATAGCTTCATGAAATGAACTTGATTATTCATCTTCAATTGCCAATGCATCTAGAGTTTTCAAATCAACAATCTTTAAAGTGTATGGGTGGAGAACCCCTTATACAATAGCTTAGCATAGGTGACATGACTTGTTCTTGAACTTCTTTACTTGCATCTTCATGAAGATCTTCATTTCTATAGTTTTCTTCATTAACATTTTTGTATACATGTTCGGAAGGAACACCACTTGAAAGACTTGTAAGTGGAGCTTAAAATTCTTGAACATCATGTCAACATTCATCATCAACCTTTTATTTCATTCTTGAGCCATTTACTAACAACTAACTTGTCAAAAATAGTATCACAACTTGTGATTAAATTGTGGGAAGCCAAATCCCACAAAAAATTCCCTCACACTAATATTATACCAAATAGAGATGCATTTCTTCAACTTTGGCTCTAATTAGTTCATTTGGCAACTAAGGACTAGTGCATACGCATCATAAGTGAATGTTTTTAAATGAAAATAATCACAAGGAGTTCCGAACCATACCACTTGAGAGTTTTCTCCGATGTCATTGAAGGTGATCGATGCATGAGATAACAAGCTATAGAAACTACCTTGGTGGCCCACAACTCTTGTTCTTGAAAAAAAAAAACATTATTTAACATGCTCTAAGTCCTTTTCATCTACATGCTACTTATGCATTATGCAATGTATTTTGTTGTGGAGTATATACCTGTGACACCCCAATTTCTAAAACCCGAGTACGAGACTTATTTTCAGAAATCTGGGAGTTTATGAATCAGAGAAACAGCGGAATATAAAGTCAAAGTGTGATAGCCAAAAGAAGCATGTATATTCATGAGTGTGATAGTCATAGTGGCGGGGCCCCTCCACTAACCGATTCTCTCTCTCTCTCTCTCTCCCTCTCTCTCCCTCCCTTTGATGTAATGCACGGCCCACCATGATGCAGCATTCTATCTGCACCGCCCATTCAATTTGACCAAATCCAATGGCCAATGTCCAAACTGTCCAGCAGGCTTGGACGTTGGATGAAAAACACAAATATCAGCTTGATTTAAAACTTTGGTGGGCCACACCTACGTGGACCCACATGAGATATGCATTACATCCACCACCATCCATTGTTGGACGGTGGGGCCCTGACATGATTCATGTGTTGTACATCCAGGCCCACCCCATCCTGGCCGTCTAGTAAATGGGCTAATCATGATGTATGTGTTGTAATTCCTTACCATCCCTCCATCAGTAATGACCCCACCGTGATATATATTTTGTATTCCACGCAATCCGTCCATCTGTAGTGATCGTGGACCCCACCATGATGCAATATCCAGGTCATTCAAGGCGTGGACATTGTTGTCCTCTTATAAGGGGATATATATATTATTATAATGATATATATAATATATATGTATTATATACGTGGTGGTCCCATGTGGGACCCACATTGTTATTGTTGTTGTTGTTGTGTGTGTGTGTGTGTATAGTGTACATATGTGGTGGGCCCCATGTGGGACCCACGTTGATGTATTTTTTTTAATATATGCAGCATCCATTTAGACGGTGCTTGTGAAACCCAGTCATGATGTATGTGTTTTCATCCACACCATCCATCTGATTTCTGGATGGGTGAGGGCCCACCTAGATGTATGTATTTTGTATTTACACCGTCCATTCACGTGGCCCCCACGTGATGTACATGTTTTATCCAAGTTGTTCATTGATGGGCCTATTTGAAATGAGAAAGGCCCAACCCATGAGATGTATTTTTGGCCCATTTGGAGAGGCCCGTTGTGATGTATTTGAGGCCCACGGGATAGGGCCCGTTGTGATGTATTCGAGGCCTATGGGCAAGGTCCATTGTGATGTATTCGTGGCCTAAGGGCAAGGCCCATTGTGATATGTATTAGGCCCATGATGTGTGGCCCACTTGATGTATTCGAGACCCAGTTATGTGCCCCATTTGATGTATATGAGACCCATGTGTAGGGCTCACATGCTGTGTGTTTGAGGCCCATGTGCAGGGCCCACCTATCGCATATATGAGACCCATTAATGCGGTCCACTTGATGTATATTGAGGCCCATGGGTCGTAACCCATTATGATGTCTTTTAGGACCATGGGTCGTGGCCCATGGTGATGTATATTAGGCCCGTGTATTCAGCCCATTTTGATGTATATTAGAACCTTGTATGAGGCCGTGGGCCCATTGTATGTTCGACCCTATGTGGGCCGCTTTTGGGGAGCAAAGTTGGTTGAATGTCCACGTCGATGGGCAATGATTGTTAAATGTCCACATTGTGACCTTCCTTAGGGCTTGTTAGGCCATCCTCATCGATGTCGATTGTTGATTCCGATCATCGAGGCCAATTATCAATCGATTCCGATTGCCGAGGGTAATTTTAATTTGTCGAGGCTGATTCCTATTTGTCAAGGCCGATTGTATATGCCGATTTCGATTTGTCGAGGCCGATTGTATAGGGCGATTCCAATTTGTCGAGGCTAATTGTATATGCCGATTTTGATTGTCGAGGCCGAGTATTGAGGCCGATTCTAATTTATCGAGGCTGATTTCGATTTGTCGATGCCGATTGTATAGGTTGATTCCAATTGTCGAGGCCGAGTATCGAGGCCGATTCTGATTTATCGAGGCCGATTGTATAGGCCGATTTCGATTATCGAGGATGAGTATTGAGGCCGATTCTGATTTATCGAGGCCAATTGTATAGGCCAATTTCGATTTGTTAAGGCCGATTGTATAGGCCGATGCCGATTGTCGAGGCTGAGTGTCAAGGCCGATTCCGAGCGTCAATTCCAATTGTTAAGGCCGATTTTGATTGTCGAGTCCAATTTCGAATGCCAAGGCTGATCGTCGAGACCTATATGATGTATATGCGACCTATAGTTGAGGCCCATTATGGTGTGTATTCAGTCTGTGTGGTGTATATGCAGCCCATGTTTAAGGCCTAATGTGATGAATATGAGGCCTATGTGATGAGGCCCATTATGATGCATTTAAAGGTCAAGCGATGGAGCCCATTGTGATGTGTATTAAGCTCTTGAATGAGAATCATAGTGTTGTATATTAGGTCCTTGTGTGAGGCCATGGGTCCACTATATGTTAGGCTCTATGTGGGTCATTCCTTAGGGGCAATGTTAGTTAAATGTCCACATTGTCGAGGCTGATTGTCGATGTCAGTTATTGATATTGATTATGAGTATATGACAGCATAGCATCATGATACATGCCCATACGCATCATCTACATGTTTATTATAAGATGTGGTTGACCATTGCATATGTCATTGAGCAGGTTATTATGAGACTCCTTAATAGGCGGAGGTTATCTCACATGAGCGCACGACATGCACAGGATTGATGCATGACTGGATTATATCACTCATGCATCTTGCGTTGTGATTACTGTATGCCCTAGCGACATCAGGGCCCTAGCCTCCACAGGAATATCGTGAATGGCCAGATGAGATACTGGAAATCTATTCTAGCATCGGGCTACTATAGATGACCTTGGATGAAAGTCCCTAAACCCTCTTGGTACTAGAGGACAGCCCAACGTCAAGATCGAGTAGATACATGAGTGCTTGAATACCGAATACCAGGAGGCCGCATCTCCCACTGTGTCGTAGTCAGTTGGGAGGGGATGTGGTTTTACCTGCCCGAGGGTAGGGGTAGGGGGCATAACTAGGCTGAGTTTGACCAGCTCGTGAATGGATCCGCTATCAACGTGTTGGGTAGATATTAGCTGACTACTGGTCAGGTGGATAGTGAGGTCTCTTCTACTTGCATGGTCACGCGACAGTGGACAACGATTTGTATGTAGGGTGTACTAGACCCCGATGATGATCCCAGAGAGAAACTGTACTGATATTTGGACTTATCGAGTAGGAGTTGCATATTCATTCATTCATTCATTCACTATTCACTAGGGTTGGTGATGCACAACTAATTGTTGTATACCTTCGTAATGGCAAGGATTTCAGTTAAGCACGTGACTAACCTGAGATCAAGAGTCTACTACATTGAGTCTGGCTATCCAAATTTAGGTATGAGACTAGTTTGAATAGAAGTCCTTTGTGATGGACCCTATAACCTGCAATACTACGTACTATCATCCCGACTTCACTCCAGCTTAGTCATTTCATTCGCACCGCATATTATATTGTATCATCGACATCTAATATTTGGCTGACTATCCCCGCATTGTATAACTGACCTACATTGCTTCATCAGTAAATGATATTATTTTTATTATATTTTGCATCGCATAGCCTGGATAAGGCTGATGGTATTTATGGGCCTATCAGCATGTGTTTGCATTACTCTCATATCGTATGATGTATGATCTTGTCAGTATTTCTAATATTGTATAATTATAGGCTTATCGGTATTTTCGTTTATTATGATTACTCTGATATTGCTTACTTGACACTTACCTTGTGCACACACTTTCACCACCCACTAAGTTTTCTATAAACTTATGCACAATAGATGCATACAGGTAGCGTTAGGTTACAGCAGCGTTGAGCTTGGAGCATGCAATGGACCTCTAGAGCCTTGATTTTGTCATATGTATTTTCCTTTCAACACTGTATTTAAATGTTTATATTAGTAGATATGTGATGATGATATTGCCTTTGTGATTTGGGTAAACTTGTGGTTATGCTTATTACGAGTTAAATGTAAGTTAAAAAATCATCCTTGTAGGATCCCAATATCGGAATCTGGCATATGGATGCTAGGATCCGAAAATGGGGTACTACGGAGGCTATCGACACCGGATTCTGTGATCAGAAATTTTGTGAGCCCATTTTTTGAGTTTGGGGCACGACAGAAGGTAAGATATGTAGTTTAGATTTGAATAACTTGGCATGATCTATATCCGCAGAGTCTAAGGGCCTTTATTACAATGATGGAAAGTATGAGGCACCCTTTCCTATCTGTACAAAGGTATGGACTCTACTTTATGAGACCTAAAATTTTAGGATTTTAGCTTTAAATTATTTCTTGATAAACAAAACTATAGTAGAGGATGTATGAGAAGGAAAACATAGTAAGTAAAAGGTAGTGTAAAGGAAAGCAGTAAATGAGCCGCTCAGATTAATCGAGTGCCTAGAGATATGAATGAGGAGGGAGTAACTTTGACGTCATTCCTCTAAAGAGAAGATGATGAGAATGTTAGTGCCACACTTTTGTCAATGATGTGAACTAGGGTGTCTTGAGCCGGTTGAGCCTCTATAGAAAGAGATTAAAGAATCAAAGCCGAAGACAATAGGTAAAGCATGAGGTGCCTTAATAAACCTATCTCTAAACCACCTTAAGAACTAAAATAACTCAACTCTAGATGAATCATACTATAGGTAAACATTTAACTATCTAAACCAAGCCTTAGATATATAATGAAAATGATAAATTAGACTTATAAGAAGTGCAAATCTATTGTAAAATATGTTAGTCAAACAGTAATTTTTTAGTGGATCTCAATCCTATCAATATGTTGTCAATGAGACTCGTTAGAATCGAAGACCGGCACGATATAATCGAAGAAACAGTCTAGCAACCAAATTGTAAAATTATGAATTTCTCAATGGGATCATAGACCAATTTGATCCTATCGACAGCGCCATTTTATAGCAGTTTGAAACTTTTTTCTATAAAATGGGCATTTGCTCTTTGGGCATTTTGATTAATTTTTTATGCAGATGAAACTTAGGTATTTTCCATTTCAATATCCCTCTTTTAGACTTCATATCAAAGATATCTTAGTCATATTCCTTGTGATTTATTACTTGAATTAACATTTCAAGCTCCATTTAAAGATGAACTTGATCTCCTCTATGTTCTAGATATTATATTTTAAACCTACAGAAAAACTCTTGTCTAAATTTTTCATAACACCCATCTAGGTGAATCCCTACTAGGAATCAACTAAAACCTTTACTTGTAGAATATTTAACCCAACTCTCACCACCCTGGTCACCTCATTAGAGTATCATATGCAAGGCGGTTGATCGTAGGAGCTGAAGCATCCACATCAACGATCGTAGGAGCAATTAAGAAGTTGATTGAAGCACAGGAGAGCATCAATCAAGCATCTCAAACAAGGCGTTATAAAGGGCCTAATCTGATAAGTTATCAATTGTAGAGTCCATACATTCTTTCCTTGTATAGGATTGAGTGTAGAGTTTGTGACCCAAACTCGAATAGATTCTTATGTAGGATGTAGATTATTGTGTATGACCGTATTCACAGGACACGGGTACGTATGTGTTAGTTTTCATAGGAAGCCTTTAACGAGAGTATACGTAGGGCCTTGGATTATGACCACTAGTAATTGTTGGTTGGCCGATAGAAAATCAACTGAGTCTCCGCAGGAGCTACCGACATGAGTGAAAATGTGTTCCTTTGACATGTGAGTGTACATGTAGGTTAATAGTTAACCTAAGAGAAACCATTATAAATGTTAGAGGTGAACCTGATTTAAAATTTTTGAGATGGTTAACTATCGATATACTCGAAGAGAGTGCGTCCACTAATAGTAGAGTAGGTAAGTAACTGAACCACTATACATTATTGTGTTTGCAATTGATCATGTTTGCAATCTATCCATGCTTATGTGTTTAATTAGTTAAATTATATTAATGTTTGAATTAGATTGCATGTTAGGTACTTAACTTGTATGCACACAAGATCATTATCTCTTTTATAAACTATTTATTTATAGTGTTACATTTTTTGTAGTCTATGTGATAGAAACCACTTTGGCTTGAAAACCTAAGTGTTAACTGCCTTATTAGTTTAAATTGATAAATTAATTTAATTAGATAATTAATTTTTAATTGGTAGATTTTTTATGTACTCCTATTCCACCCCCCCCCCCCCCCCCCCCCCCCCCCGCCCAATAAGACTTAGCCATAATTTTAAGCTTTGTCAAGCTTTCGCGTGTTGTGAAAGATAATCCATGTAATTTTAAGGAGCTCTTAGAACTTCAACTCTACAAAACTTTATAAATCTTTTATTCATGCCCTGGTCCTTAGATTGTGACGATAAATCTTAAAGAGTGGAAAACATTTCACAATTTTTCATAAAGACTTCTTCACTTAGTCTTCAGGACTTATTGATGTGTTAAAACTAAGAGGTTAAAGGGGTATTTATAATCGAAGGTGATCGCATTTTGGTTATTAGTGGATGGGAAGGGGACAAAATGCCACATAGTTAAAGTTTGTGGATGGAGATGTAAACAACTTTATTTTAAGAATTTTTTTATAAAATGATTTGAAAATGACTTATAATAAGAGAGGAATAATAAGAAATTTGAAAAACTGAGAAAGTGATGTCATAACTAGGTCATCATTAAAAAATGGAAATCTAATTTTTCACTTATCATCTTTGACCAAATCCTAACATCTAACTGATTGCAAGTTGATTTTAGAGACACCTAACAACCTTTAAAGGAAAAAAATGGAGCATATTTTCAAGTGCAAAGTGGTCATTTTTATTAAGCCCAATCAAGTAAAGTGTCTACACGGACAAATAAATCATTGATAAAATCTTGAGATCCATTTCCTCCCAACCATCATTGGTCATAGACTTCATTTTCTTTAGCTTCCCCAGCAATGCCATGTGTTGTGCTTGTTGTTCTAACAAATCTCAAACCTTAGCTTCTGAAGTTTAAAATTTTTCTGGCCCTAAAATTTTTCCACCTCAAAACTATCACTTGTCATCTTCCTTAATGATTACACATACCCTGTATGATATAATTACCACTTACAGTGTTCAAACACAGACACTCATAACTAGCGACTAATTCAAGTAAATTCACAAACACTTTATGTGTACAACCAATAATATCTAAGTCTGTTTAAAATCATGCGTGACAAAATAAAAAAATTAAAATAAATGGGAGAATAAGATGTGACAATAAACAACCATAAAACACAAGACATAAGATTTTCACAGTTCACCATAAAAGGCTATATCCACTGACAAAGTGCCAAGTTAACGAGTCCATTGTCTTCTAAAAGAATTAATAATTTGGTGTAGAGAAAATAAACACCCACCAATATGATAAAATGCATGCCAAATCGGCTCTCTTTATACATCTAATGTCAACATCAACAACTAAATAATCCCCTTTTATGCCATTATTTTTGTTGTCAGAAAACACCTTATCTATCATTAGGAAATACACATGTCGGTTTCATGATTTAAAGCAATAGAAGAGAAGCCCTTAGAGAAATCTATAACTTGAAATATCTCTCTCTCTCTCTCTCTCTCTCTCTCTCTCTCTCTCTCTCTCTCTCTCTATCATTCCCAAATTCATTTTCCCTCATGAATCTGTTTAGCTCAAAATTCAATCGTGCATACGTTCGTATTATGTCTGACGTGCCAGAGCCTTTTATAACTTAATCTAAACTGAATGTTTTTTATTCTAAATGTCGAGATAGACAAAGAAACCTATGAAGTCATTTATGACTGAGAACTAAAATAGTTTAACCATTTATTTAACCACCTGTATGCAGCAATTTGTGAAGGAGAGGGTTCGTCCTTATAATAAATTCTTTTGGCCTTTCAAATGAAATGGTTTTTTCTCACCGTGATAACAAAGATATCCAATTTGCACAATATGTAAGTAAAATGAACTTGATTGCATTAATTGAAAATGAAAATAAAACTTACAAAGATATCTCTCGATAATCTAGCGTCTGTGGCATAGATGGCGAAGCCCTAAATCTAAATCTTTCTTGGTCTAGCGACTTGTGCATAGACGAAAGTAATTACACTACTTGCAAAAAAGTCTCACGTTTGACGTAGATAAAAAGAAATTGCACTGCTCATAATCTAAGTCAATCTAGTGTAGCAACATAGATGGACGAAATTACACTAGTCCTAAGCTAAGATAAGATTAGGAGTAAGGGAATTACACTACTCCTAATCTAATCGGTCTAGTATAGCACCATAGACAAGTTAACTGATGTTAAGATAAGATAAAAGATAAACAACATTGTATTGTAGATTTGATTTGATATATTGGTGAGGGGCTAGAGGTCTCCTATTTTTCTCTTATTTATAAAACCTATAGAATGGTTGTGAGGAAAGATCTTCGTCTCTATTAATGTCGAGATAACCATGTGAGCCAAATGATGATCGTGGCCTATTAAGCGACATGATGTACGCTAGTCATTTATTATGGGTTGGCCTTAGGTTTTGAGCACATCCTAAACTTGTTCCGTGGACAAGAGTTTCTCTTGAGTTGTCATGTGTAGTGATAACTATCTGCTTCTCCGCATAAACATGAATAATGCACTGTAAAGTTATGCCAACTTAGCGTATTCGCTACTCCACTCCTCAAATAATTTCGGCCTCAGATACCATACGAGATGTTATCGTGTTTCAACTAATCTTAGTGCTCGATATGACCATATTTGGGTTGATTCCCAACTTTGTTCATAAGGCCACTGTGGTAGTTAGTTGGCACTGCCATGTGCATGGGAGATGCGACATGTTGTGTCCTTCTTGTAGCTAGCTGATCGTACCTTTTTGGATTACTCTTGACTTTATAGATCCTAATTTAATTCAATTATCAGAGCAACTGAAGAAATCTTCCTTATATCTCTTATTGAAATTTTGATATTACGTGTCATCATATAAGTCAATGAATCTGACACTGTCAAACTAGGCATAAAGAGAACCCTAACTTACCCCATATGACAATAAAACATAAGCAAACTTGGATAAAGTACCCTCAAAATCTATACACATGCATAACACAAATAATATCATTGTGACAATATTTATTACATATGACAATGATTTCATCACAACATCATGATCATATTACAAGTTATAAAAAAGGTAAATGGATAACAATTATTTCGTTGTGACAAGTGAAAACAGTGGGTGCTTAATACATGGTTGAAAAACTAGTTCATGGCCCCAATTCAATCTATTGATTAGATTTAAGATTGTTGGATCGATCTGATTTCGAAATGCTTGACTTATCCATGGTAATCTCACTACGTGGACAATTCAACCCAGGTGTACACTTTCTGAGTGCCTACGAATCAACTCACACTCTGCCAGAGTATCAAATAACTCCTTCCGCTAGATTCCATGTTAGTTTTGTACCATTTAAGAAATGGCAGTGACTTTTCCAACGTACGTATCTGATTTTTGTCCTTAGAATTCGACCACCTTCTAATTTACTTATAACCATACCTTTGATAAGCATTAATTAGTGGTTAGGATTGCTTGATCAATGTCATGTTAGATACACATTCCATCCACAATCCTGCCCACAATTTGGATGGTCTAGACACCGATTAATCAGTGGCACATGAGAAGGGGATGAGTCTCATCTTTTAAATGATGCAAAACTAACATATGAGTCGCGAGGAACTAAATTCGATCCTCCAGTTCTGAGGTTGTACAAGTGAGTTGATATTCAGCGATCCAGACCATTAAACTAATGTGATCAACCGTGGATGGACCATGCCCCCAAGAAAAATTCCTAGACTGGAAGATCTGGTGGGCCTTTTTTTCATTGAATATGAACTACCACGGCCTTTCTTAAATGCCCATATATAAGTCAGGATTGTCCTGCAGAGATTTTTGGGGGATGTTCCATCCATGCTGGGGCCAACATGCTAATGTTCTAGATAACTGAACCATGGGCCCCACTTTTGCAGACTAAAAATCTGAGGCTACTCTGAATGCCCCTGGTCAAGGATCAATATAAATTCTGAATTATGGGGTCCTCTGCATGCGATTTGCTGAGCGGGTTAAGGACACTTTCATGGCCAAGATGGATCAGAAAAGGCCCGGTTGATAATAGAAGTGATCTGGACTGTCAGAACTTAAAATCGACATATCTCGCAATCTAGAATGAGCTATCGTACGTAACATATATGATTTTGGGGTAGGACGAGCTACTTTAGCCACCCAACCACGCATAGCCGGGTTGCGCATGCTGAATTTGTGAAATACCATCAGATTGATGATCAAATTCCTATTTAAATTTCGTTTTTACTAGTTATAGTAAATTTTAGTTTGAGTATAAACCATGGGTACTGTAGGAATCACCACCGTCTATAAATAGTAAGTTTACTATTTATAGTAAGTGGTTTCTAAGAGTTTTAGTTGTAGTATGATTCCGAAACTTCTCGCCAGGCTTAGTAACCTTATTTAAAGAGTTGTAAACTCATTTTTCATCAGCAATAAAATTATTTCAAATATTTTAGAATTATTTCTATTTTCTTTTCCTCTTGGATTTGAGGTTTCTCTATGAGGAGTCCAAAGAAGTTCTATGTATCCCCCTGAGAAAGACGGTGCTCGACCTCCCGTCCTCACTGATCAATTATCAAGGCCGTTGGTCTACTGCCCCCCCACCTTTGATGGACCATATCCAAAAAAAAAAACTGCTCAACTGGAAAATTCTAACATTTCAAATTGTGCACTGTGAACAGACGGTTAAGAAGAGAAATGCAGAAATCCATGGTTGGTGGATAACTGCTTCCAATCTGTAAAACTTTCAGATGCATGGCCCATCCACAGCAGGCCCGAAGATACCAACGGTCTGGTTATCAACCATGGTTGGCCCCACATTCACCAACAAAAAAGCCAATTGTATCGTGCATCACCTCAGCTCTAGGATCATATAGTTCCAAGTATTATTTGGCAGCATGAAATTTGGGCAGTTAGGAATTAGAATCCAGGGTTTTGAATCCAAATCTTGTTTGGCACCCTCTAAACTCCTGGATTTCAAATCCAACTTGGATTGAAAATCCTTAAGAAAACTCCTTTAAAATCCAAGAGAAGAAGTTTGGTGCAAAATTTTAGATTTTCGCTCCCCTCCAAACTGTCATAACTGCTCTCTCCTCCTCTCTTCAATGCTCCGTCAAGTTAAAAATCTATGTTTCTAAACATATTTATAGATTCTATAAGATTGAAAATTTAAGGCTACCAACATAACTGAATTTTTGCAAAATTCAAGTTTAAACCCAAGATTTGGATTCTTAAGTCAAATCAAATCCATGTATCCATGCAGCCAAACGATCCCAATTTACAATGACTTCACAAAAAGAAATATAAAAAAAGCCTACTGATGGAATTGAAGTTGGATTGTCAACATGGTATCACAGTTACACCAATGAGAGGCTATAAAGTTGGTGTTATCTAATGGCAATAAAAAATTTAAAAGAAAAAATGAGAGAGAGAGAGAGAGAGAGAGAGAGAGAGAGAGAGAGAGAGAGAGAGAGAGAGAGAGAGAGAGAGAGAGAGAGAGAGAGGATATAGAAGTAGAGATTCCAAAGCCCATAAATGCAACAGTAGAACATGACATAAGCAATGCCCTGGAATACCAAGCATCACTAAGTGGGCCACCCAACTGAAAAAAGGAGACAAAATAAAAACTACTACTTTGATGCTTCTCCTCCCTTCCATTTATTCCCACTTCCTTCATCTCCTCCTTTTAAAGGGAGAGTATAACCATCCCACAAAGCCTCTATCACTTCAACTGCCATCTATTATTCCTTCTTTGATTTGATCTAAAGGTGAAGATGGTCATCCAAGAGGATGAGGAAGTGAGAGAAACATTGATCAACAACCGGAATTCCATGTCAAAAGCCAGCGAAAACGATGATGGGGAAGTTGGCGATGATAATCCAGCAGCATGGTTGAATCTTAGCCTTGGTAGAGAAAACAGGACATCGAAGGCTGGGAATTCTGATTTCAAATCAAGGCCAGCTTCGAACAAGGTGTTCTCATGCAACTTCTGCATGAGGAAGTTCTTCAGCTCGCAAGCGTTGGGCAGGCATCAAAATGCCCACAAGAGGGAGAGAGGAATGGCTAGGAGGTCTCAGTCCCATAGGACAATTGCCATGATGGGCTTGCCGCTAAATGCTCCAATCAACATGGCAATGGGCCGCTCGATGGGCATCCAACCTCACTCGCAGGTGCACAAGCCGCACCGAGAAGCAGTGGGAATCATGGCAAGATTTGAAGATGCAATTGCTGGTTTGGAGATGACTTGGACACCCTCCACAATTGAACAAGCGATAGATACGATGTGGCCCGGAAGCTTTCACATGGATCTGCCACTGCCAAAGCAACCATCACTAGACTTGAGTCTTCGACTTTGATAACATAAATTCATAGATTTATTACTACTTCCCATAATGGGTTGCTATCTTGTGGTTGCCTATTGTTCAATTTTGGATTTGTTCATCTATCGGCAAAACAAGCTAACTGAATCAGGTAAGAGTTCAAAAAAAATAATAATAATAAAAAAAAAAAAAATCAATGAAGATTTCCACTTACAATGAAGTCCTTCACAAATACAACCAAAAGGAATTATGAGAATTCCATTGTTCTTCTTTCTTTGTTTTTTTTTTCTTTTTTAATGGTGCAGCTTGTTTTAGAAAATTCCCACTTATGATTTTCCCTGTGTGTTCATGATTATGATGATGATGATGATGATGATGATGATGACGAAGATGAAGAAGATGATGAAGCCTAGTTGCATGTATGGAATGAAAGGAGTCCTACTATAGATACCTTAAAAAATGATGAATGATACAAAAATTCAGGTTCCAATTATGGAAGTGGTGATTGGTTAATGCCCTTAGATTACAAACATCAGGCCCAAAAATTGTGGTCCGTCACCTGTGATTTGAAATAATGGCAGGAAGTTTTAGATACTAAAAAACAGGACTTGGCTTCTAGGAGTTTACATGTGAAACCTTGTGGTTGAGATTCTCCTGAATCCACACCTTGTGATCTGCAGAAGAAGAGACCAATTGTCGATGACTGTTCATTCTAAAACTTTACATTTGACTCGAAACATTACAAGGAACATGATGCTTGTTTACGTAAAACCATTAAATACCTAATCAAATTAACATAAGATACTTCTAGTTCCTCTAAAAACTTTTTCTAAAGACTAACACTTACGACCGGTTTGGACGATCGCAAGATTTATAGATCCGTGCATTGACAAATTGCAAGAGAGAACATTTGGCACAACCACGACAACACAAATAGCAGGATCTATCCTTCTATCCATCCACAGTTGCCTAGCTACCTATGCAATAGAAAAAACCAAAAACAATTGTAGCATCTGCAAATCAGCAATAGCCATCAGTTCTTTACAAAAAAGGAACCCTTTCAAAGTGCCTTCCTGCTTTTCAAGAAAGCCAAAGAACATTCGACTATAAAATTACCTTACTTGATTCAAGTAAGTTTATATTTTAAGCCAAACAACCTATGTACTTCCATATTGACTTGAGAAATTATATACTTTCAATAGTATATGTAGGTTTTTAATTCTGAAAAGTGGGGCCTATGGTTTGCTAATCCACAATCATGTATTGAACATTGCCCAAAAATAGCCCAAATGATAAGATGCCAACCTAGGATGCTTTTCAGTTGAACACAGGCTAGTTTGTTGTATCTCTCTTAATATCTATCCGTCAGCCACAAATAAAAACTTTAAGATTATCCAGCTGAGTAGATTTTTGGGGCATGTCATAGTCCATCCACAGTGGAACACAGCAAACGAATGTTCTAGCCTATTAAATCATCAGATAGGCCATACCATTACTGCTCTCTTGTCCAGAAAGATCATTCTACTTCTCTTTAGGTCACCACAGTTGATAAAATCTATGCCATAGGTCCAATGTCAAGTGAAGCATTCATACACCTGAGACATCCAGTTCACTTTATGGGTCAAGGTGTTTTGAAATCATCTTCAGCCAGTATTCAAACAGCACCTTAACTTATTTGATACTCTGGCTGCATATGGCGCTTGATATGCAGGCAATTTTGAAGGGTACATGTGACATACATTAACTGAAATTCAACTGGCCAAAATGCAAAACCCAATATTGCCAAGCTTCAGTCCAAAAATGCAATTGGTTGCACAAGCCTAGCTTCTCATTTGTGCCCACTTTGTTTGTTTAAACAAAGATCACTAGATATTCATTTTTAACCATCCAATAAATGTCCCCTAATCTGATATTAAGAAAATCATATTACCATTTTCTTCATGATTCTGAACTGGTCCAAACAATTTGGACAGTTTAATTTGAGTTACTGTATGTCACATATGGAAGTGCTAGGACAGTTTAATTTGAGTTATTGTATGTCACATATGGAAGTGCTAGGACAGTTTAATTTGAGTTACTGTATGTCACATATGGAAGTGCTAGGACAGTTTAATTTGAGTCATTGTATGTCACATATGGAAGTGCCAAGTAATTTGTAAGTGCCTGTGTATCATCCATCACTCTGCCAGAGTATCAAAGTTTTTCTCTAACTTTTACTACAAATACCAAAAATTTCAACATGCTTTTCACCCCCAGGAAATACAACTGGGAAAATTGATGTTTAAACCAGAGTTTAAGCACACTCTTAAACACTGAACAGAGCATCCACAAAAGGTTAGTCAAAGGGCATACAAACTGCATACTGCTATCCTTTAGTGGATCGCAATTTGTGTGTTTAATCTTTACTTGACCTAAAACAATTAAGCAAAAGCTTAATGTTACAAAGATCATCTTCACTTCCATTTCTTCAAAACAGAAAAAGAAAAAAAAATTACAAGATCATATTCCCAAAACATCCTGGAACAGTATGAGGGAAGGGGGAAAAAAAGGAATTAATAGACAAGTATTAGTGTTCTTCTGCCATGGTGGTTCACCACCCTATGTCATCCTTCAGTTAATGATCTCTCTTCAAGCATGGAATCCCCTAGAAAACATCAATAGCCCACTTGAGGAAGAAGTATATATATGAAACTATTGCATGTTGCTCCAACAGATACACTGAGTATAGCTCCATATCTTGCATTGCAAGGAAAGATATGCCTTCATGTATTGCAAAAGGCCACTGATTCTAAGCCACAAAAATCATGCCTTAAGCAATATAAGCTGGCAATAATTCCATGTCAAACAGCAGAAGCTTAGAGGATCTCATGTTATAAGAGTAACCCACAATAACTTTACATCTCAAGTCCTTCCACCTATGCTTTCCATAACCTTGCTCTAACAGAACCCAGATCAATGACTAGCTTTGATATCTTCAAAATATAAAGAAGGGATATCTGAAGGAGACGTCAATGCTGCCACACACTTGAACTGTCACCAAAAAGTAAAGCAGTCAATTTAGTTGCATTCAAATTAGCACTCATAAGATGGAGATTCACCAAGTCCACCAACTTTACGTGCAGCTACACATGCACATGTATGAAATCCAATCAACACATCAGGTGGGCCCTCTATGTAGATCTAGCTAAAAGGCAAGTTGATCTACACAACAAAACAAGACAAATACTTTGAATGATGACTCCTGACAATTTATATTCATTTAAACAATCAATTAATTTCACATGTGGCCCACCTTATGATTTGACAAGACTGATTGACCAGGTCATCTCCATGGTTGCCTACTTGATGCAAGGCTTAGATGTCCACCAAAGCAAAAGGCTGATGCATGCAAGCTTATAAAAATTACACACACACCAAGGCATACCTTGTGCTGTTTGTATTTGTCTCTTATTGCTGCTAGAGTGCCCCATTTCCTACCCAGTTGCAAGTCATGTATGGCTTGGATGCATTCCTTTAGATCAGATGGTCTATAGCCTGAGCAACGTTGCAGAGTCGAATTCTGAATAAAAAACACATTCAGCAAGTCATTACCTCCAATTTTTTCAAAATAGCATTTTAAAAAAAATAAAAAAAAAAAAATAAAAAGAAGAAGAAGAAGAAGAAGAAAGAAAGAAAGAAAGAAAGAAGAAAGAAGAAGAAATGCTGATTGAAAGATGTAAGAAACATGCTCAATAAAAGAAACATTTTTTTGTTCAACCCAGCAATGGTACATATGCAGGACTCTTTTGGTAGTATAATCCGTTTATATGATGGGCTCCATTGCAAGACATTATGCCCCAATATCTGCCTATCAGATGATCCAAGTCATACGATGAAAATGGACAATTGCAACAAATAGTCCAGAATTCAGAATTTATGGAGGCACAAACAGACAATATCATCTGATGGGGAAAACATGTGGGGTATCTCACTATCTCACATGCACCATGGGGGCACAGCACACCAAATGAATGGTTTGGATCATCATAAGATGGGCCCACTAAATGTATAGTTTGTTGGTAGAATAAAACCTAACACTGTAAATTGCCTAAACTGAAAATCTCAAGAAATGCAGAAGTGTGTTCTCACCCAAGGGTGCATCTTTGGTTGTATGGTGAATCTTGTGATGAAAATGACTGACGCAGCAATCATCGATGGTAAGAACCGCACACAACCATAGTCCAATAAACTAAGCTCAGCAAGATAATTACCTAAGAATTCCAATTTTAGATCTCCTTGCTGCAAAAGGTTTCAATAATCATCACTTAGCAAGAATAGAATTTCCAAGATAATGTGCACAAGAAATGAAAGGGAAAACTACAAAGGTTCAAAACATCAGAATGTATTGTATCAAGAATTTATTGCAATAAATCCATCCAATGATACACAATGTACCAAAATGTATCAGCTGTGTCACCAATACATTGGTACACAAATGCACAATATTGGGAATTTGGGATGGATCATCTATAAATTCCTTCCTAGATAATTGTACTGAAATTCAATACCATGCCAAGTTTGACATTGGCATAAGGCATTGTATCATATAGGAACATGTCACTATAACTTGTAGCAATACAATACATTTCAAATAATATTTTGAACCTAAAAAATAAAATTAAAAGAGCAAGTTCTGGCAAACCTACTTTAGAGTTCTCCCGAGCAGCCATCAAGAATCTCCTGCAAATCCAAATAATAGCACAAACCATTAGTGCAACTAATCAAATTGTTTGCAACCACAGATGGAAAAGAATTAAAACAAGTCATTTCTATTGTCCTTCTGCAAAGATAACATAAACTGCATTTTGGTTTCATTGAAGAATTTTAAAAAAAAAAAAAAATTACCTGCATCTTTGGTCTATCAAAACTACTCATACTCATGTCATCCAGAACGTTCATCTGGTGGGCTTCACCAAAGATGGGTTAAAGACCACATCCTATCAATAAGTCAACCCCAGTCGCCATATCAGGTGGACTTTATTTTTCCATTGCATTTCAATCAACAGTCTTATTCCTTTCAACCATCAGATGAACAAACAAACAAACACACACACACACAAGAAGAAGAAGAAGAAGTTAAAAAATGCAACATTATGACAATCTAATATGTAATTCAGCAGTGTTCCTATACCTGGTAAAAGTCTTTATGGTGGGATTGCCCATCTCAAAGTTCAGAAATTTGAGCACATCAGTTTCCATCTTCACAACCTGCACATGCATCTGAAATCATTCAGACACTTCAAACAAGGATTCAAAACCAAAATTAAGACTGAAAACCAAAAGGTCACATCACCTCTTCTTTGGTGTAAGTATTATCTGTTATATCGCAAAAATCCTCCACATGTGGAGTGCTGATCTCCTCATACTTTCTGCATAATTAGCAAAACAAGCCATCAGCATCCAAATAAAATAACAAGGTCATTGGGTATAAGGTAGCCCATCTACACACCACATTTGCCAAAAATGACATGAACGCAAGATCCAAGCCATCTATGAGGTGGCTCCTGCAATGTAGATGCCATGTCCCAAAAACAAAGCTTGCTACTTATCATGTGGACCACAATCTCAGAAACAAATGGGCAGCCAACAAAAACATGGAGAAGTTATCTTGACTGTCCATTTGTACCATAAATCCTAGAACATCTGATCATTGAACCATCATCATTTTTGGGCTACGAAATCTACAGCAAAACCCACCTAAGGAATAGCTTTGATCTCCAGCCCACACAATCATGTTATGCAAAAAAAGTCAGATTAAAAAAGATTTTGAACAAAAAATGGTAAAGAGGGATGTGAGCTTACGATGCAATGAGCATGCAAGAAACACCCAAGAGCCGAAGTTTCTGTTTGTTTGGATTATTCAAAGAGAGGAACCGATCAATGTAGGAGACAGTGAGATAAAGAGTGTCAGAAATGAGCTTGTATTTCTCTGCAACTTCAACCAGCCAATCCACTAGAGTCGCCCGCATGTTGGCTGTAACATCTTTCTGAACGGTTTCAATGAAATCGGGCAAGGGCCGCCGCTTTGGTTCAATCTGATTTAGGAGCTAACATCAGAATCAAACCCTAATACCCAACTTGCAAGATAATTGAAACTCAAAAGACAAAAACAAATAGAAAACAAGGCAAAAGAAACCCAGACTCCACAAACCCAAAAATAGAGCAGAAATCCAAACACCAAATAGTGGAAATGAAAGCCAAAACTCTGTATTCCCTGATGGGGTTTTTTTCCCCATGCTCGACCGGTCATGAGCCCTGCACGACCGGTTGTGGACTGGTGTTCGACCAGTCGTAGGTTTGAGTCATGACACGACTCAAAGTCCAGCGAGTTTGGACAATTTTTCTCCGGGGTACTCGACCGGTCGGTGGTGGCGCTCGACCGGTCGTAGGTATCGCACGACCAGTCGTGGTTACACAGATTCGTTTAGCGATTTTGCGCGGATTTCATGTCACAAGTCATTTCGCAACTGGGATGCAGAAGGGAGTTTCCTAAAACTATAAAAAGGGATTCCTATGGTTTTTCCAGGGTATGATGGTGATAGAAAAACACAAGAAGAATATCAAAGGTGTGAGAGAGAGAGAGAGAGAAGAAGCTTGTAAAAGGAAAGTTATGCTCGTGAAGGTGATCTACTGAGCAATCAACATCTCAGCGCTTCTACGTCCTCGTAATCGGTGAGATCTCTTAGTTTTTTTTTGTTCTTTTACTGTTTATCCACTCCTGCGTGAGTAGTGAAGATTTGATCATAGAAAGGTGTGTTTGTGATCGGTTGTAACGTTCTGTTTTATACTGGATTGTTGATCTGTATGAGGTCCCGTGGTTTTTACCTCTTTGAGGGTTTTTCACATAAAAATCTCTTGTGTGGTGTGTGATTGATGCTTTGATTTATTTCATTGCTTTGTTATTCCATAATTTTAGTTTGTTCTGGAGGGCTAGATCCTAAGGTTTTGTGCAAGGCCCCCAACAAAGTGGTATCAAAGCTAAGTTCATTGAACGGGTAGGATTGGTTTGGAATTATGAAAAGTGGCTCATCAAGGATGATCAGCCTCAATGGTTCTAACTGAACCATATGAAAGGCTAAGATGGAGGACTTGCTTTACTGTAAGAATATATATTCTCCAATTTTAGATATATCAGCAAAATCCAAGGATATGTCTGATGATGATTAGAAGAAGATGGACCAAAAGGTGGTGGGATTTATTAGACAATGGCTGGATGATTCTGTATTCTACCATGTGTCTACGGAAACCTCAGCCACTAGCCTATGCTGAAATTAAAAGGGCTGTATGAGAGGAAGACAGCTGGTAATAAGATTTTTCTGATAAGGCGACTTGTGAATCTCAAGTTCAAAGATGGTGATTCTGTGGCCGAGCACATGAATGAGATCAACAATATAGTAAACCAACTCTCTGCTATGAAGATAGTCCTGGATGATGAATTACAGGCTTTACTATTACTTAGTTCGTTGCTTGACAATTGGAAGACATTGGTGGTATCTCTAAGTAACTTCGCGCCAAACAGAAAGATATCCATGGAACAGGTAACCAGCTGTCTCTTCAATGAAGAGACAAGGAGGAAGTCTTAGGAGTCTACTCAGCAAGAGGCTCTTGTGACACAGGAATGAGGGAAAGAAAATAACAGGAAGGGCAGAAAGGCCCGAGATAAATTAAGAGGCAAGTCGAGTAACAGAAAAGTTGTTGAATGTTGAAATTGTGGCAAAAAGGGCCACTATAAGCATGAATGTTGTAAGGCTAAGAACGACAAAAAAGGAAAAGAGAAGGAGAAGGAAGATGAATCAAATCCCAATGCGGTCGCTTCAGATGGCGACGTTGTAATTATTCTTTCTGCAGATCATAATGTATATCTCACGGCTACAAGTCAGGACACCGACTGGGTGATAGACTCGAGAGCCTCTTTTCATGGGGCTCCACGCAGGAATTTCTTCACAAGCTATAAGTCAAGTGATTATAGGACCGTGAAGATGAAAAATTCTCGCATATCGAAGATCGTAGGGGTCGGTGATATTTGTGTGAAAACTAATATGGGTTGTACATTGGTTCTTAGGGATGTGAGGCATATCCCAGACCTTCGCCTCAACTTGATGTCGATAGGAAGATAGGATGATAATGGTTATGAAAGCTGATTTGCTGATAGGCGTTGGAAGCTCATTAAGGGTTCATTGATCGCAGCCAGAGAAAAGAAGTATTGCACCCTTTACAAGGCATGTCTCAGTATATGCAAGGGTGGGTTGAACGTAGCAGAAGATTTAGCTATTAACATGTGGCACGAGCGTCTAGGCCACATGAGTGAAAAAGGGCTTCAGCTACTAGCGAGGAAGCGGCTCCTTATAGACGTGACAGGTACGCCTTTCAAAACCTGTCTTGATTGTTTATCAAGGAAACAACATAAAGTTTCATTCATTAAAACTGCTTCTCATGCTAATAAAATGCATGCATTAGATTTGATTTATTCTGATGTTTGTGGTCCTATGATGACAAAAACCTTGTGTGGGACATTGTATTTTATTACTTTTATAGATTATGCATCTAGGAGGTTTTAAGTTTATGCATTGAAATCCAAGAACGAAGTCTTTGATGTGTTTAAATTATTTCATGCTATAGTCGAGAGAGAGACAGGTAGATCATTGAAGTGCATCCACACTGATAATGGTGGTGAATACATTGGCGACTTTCATGAGTACTGCAAGCCCCTGGGTATACGGCATGAACACGCATGTTATCCCATGCGAAGTTGCCCAAGACGTTCTGGGAAGAAGCAATGCACATGGCGATGTATCTGATAAACAGGTCTCCATCAGCCTCATTGAATGGAGAAGTACCTGAGAAGGTGTGGACTGGATAGATCCATCGTACAGTCATCTCAGAGTGTTTAGATGCAAAGCATCCATTTATGTACCAAAGGACGAGAGGTCCAAGCTCAATATGAAAATTAGGCAATGTGTATTCTTAAGGTACGGTGATGAAAAGTTCGATTACAGATTATGGGATCCAACTGAGAAGAAGCTCGTCAGGAGCAAAGATATAGTTTTCTTTGAAGATCAGTGTATAGAAGACATTGGTAAGCCAGAAGAACCAGCCTAGTTCAGGTGAGCTAGAGGACATGGATTTGATTATTCCTCCCTTGATGCCTAATGACGAGGGAGTACAGAAAGACGCAGAGGACGAGGGAGTTCCTTCAGAAGATGGACATGGAGAGCAGCCCCCACCTGATCCATCTATTGAGTCACAGGTGAGGAGGTCAGGTACTCGCTACATGAATATATTATGCTGACTGATGGGGGAGAGCCGAAAGGTTATTCTGAGGCCCTAGCCGACAAGCATAAAGAGGAGTGGTTGAAAGCTATGCAAGAGGAGATGAAATCCTTACATAAGAACTACACCTATGATATGGTGAAACTACCTAAGGGTAAGAAAGCTTTGAGCAACAAGTGGGTGTTCAGAAAGAAGGTTGAGCAGAAGAATTCACAAATGAGGTTAAAGGCCAGACTTGTGGTGAAAAAGTTTGGTTAGAGAAAAGGCATAAACTTCGAAAAGATATTCTCACCAGTGGTGAAGATGACATATAGATGGGTGTTGCTTGGATTGGCGACTAGCATGGATCTAGAGATAGAGCAGTTAGATGTTAAAATTGTCTTTTTACATAGTAACCTAGAAGAAGAGATCTACATACACCAACCAGAGGAGTTCGAAGTCAAGGACAAGGAGCATATAGTCTGTAAGTTGAGGAAGAGCTTGTATGAGCTAAAACAAGCTCCACGACAATGGTATAAGAAGTTCAATTCATTCATGTTACAGCATGGGTATGACAAAACAAAGTCAAACCACTGTGTGTTCACGCGCAAGTTCTCAGATGGTGATTTTTTAGTTCTATTGTTATACGTTGATGACATGCTCATCATGGGAAAAGACATCAAGAAGATCGACAAGCTGAAACAAGAGTTGGATAAGTCTGTTGAGATGAAAAACTTAGGCCCGGCTAAACAAATCCTAGAAATAAAGATAACCTGTGACAAAAGCAGTAGAAAACTTTAGTTATCACAAGAGCAATATATTAAGAAAGTCCTAGAGCGGTTCAATATAAATGTAACGAAGCCAGTCAGTACTCCACTGGATGGTCACTTCAAATTGGGCGACAGATAGTGTCCTAAAACGAAAGTAGAGGTGGAAGAGATGCATAAGATACCCTACGCAGCTTCTAGAGAAAGTTTGATGCATGTTATGGTGTGTACACGCTCAGACATAGCATATGCGGTTGGTGTAGTCAGTCGGTATCTTGCCAATCCTGGCAAAGAACATTAGGCAGCAGTGAAGTGAATACTGCGGTATCTAAGAGGCTCATCCAGGTTGAGCCTATACTATGGTGACGGAAAACCTATGTTAGAGGGCTACACAAATGCAAATATGGCAGGTGACATAGACTCCAGGAAGTTTACATTGGGGTTCATATTCACATTTGCAAGGGCTTGACAAAGCAGGCTTCAAAGGGTCATAGCATTGTCGACGACAGAAGCCGAGTACATTACAGTCACAAAAGCATGTAAAGAGATGCTTTAAATGAAGAGGTTCTTACAAGAACTTAGCCTAAAGCAAAAGCAGCACGTGGTCTATTCTGATAATTAGAGTGTTATACACTTGAGCAAGAATTCAAGTCAGCATTCCAAGTCGAAACACATAGAGATTCGGTATCACTGAATCAGGAATACTTTGGAACAGAAAGTGTTACAGCTTGAAGAGGTCCACACGGATGATAATGGATCAAACATGATGACCAAGGCTTTGCTCAAAGGTAAGTTTGAGGTTTGTAGAAACCAAGCTGGCTTAAAAAAGGTGAATTCCTCCTAAGTCAAAAGGGGAGAGATTTGATGGAGTTTTTTTCCCATGCTCAATCAGTCGTGAGCCCTACAGGACCGGTCGTGGACTAGTATTCGACTAGTCATAAGTTCTAGTCATAACATGACTCAAAGTCCAGTGAGTTTGGATGATTTTTCTCCAGGGTGCTCGACCGGTAGTAGAAGGTTCACGACAGGTCGTAAGTGGCGCTCAACCAATCGTGGGTGGCACACGACCAGTCGTGGTTACGCAAATTCATTCCGCAATTTTGCACGGATTTCATGTCGCAAGTCCTTTCGCAACTAGGATGCGGAAGAGAGTTTTCTAAAACTATAAAAAGGAGTTCCTAAGGTTTTTCCAGGGTATGATGGTGATAGAAAAACACAAGAGGAATATCAAAGGTGTGTGTGTGAGAGAGAAAGAGAGAGAGAGAGAGAGAGAGAGAGAGAGAGAGAGAGAGAGAGAAAGGAAGCTTGTAGAAGGAAGGTTATGCTCGTAGATGTGATCTACTATGCAATCAACATCTCAGTGCTTCTACGTCCTCGTAATTGATGAGATCTCTCAATTTTTCTTTGTTTTCTTACTGTTTATCCACTCCTACGTGAGTAATGAAGGTTTGATCATAGCAAGGTGTGTTTGTGATCAGTTGTAACGTTCTACTTTATAGTGGATTGTTAATCTGGACGAAGTCCCGTGGCTTTTGTCTCTTTGAGGCTTTTCCACGTAAAAATCTCTTGTGTGGTGTGTGATTGATGCTTTGATTTATTCCATTGCTTTGTTATTCCATAATTTTAGTTTGTTCTTGAGGGCTAGATCCTAAGATTTTGTGCAAGGCCCCTAACATTCCCAAGAACAGCACAAATCCCATCATCAGGGAGTGAAAAGCAAAGCGTCTTCAAAAAGCAAGCAAAAAAACAAAATCTAAAACCGTTAAGTTCTCAATCATAGCACAAAAACCCATCACCAGCTCGTAAAAATGCAAACCCACTTCCAAATCAAGCAAGAATCAAGGCCCTTAACCTCAAACTCTCCAATGCCAAAGAAAACCCCAAGCATCAAGTACTGAAAATGCAAATAAACCAAGCAAAAGATCAAAACCCCAAAATCCAAACAACAGAGAAAAGCCCAATCACCATCCCTACAAATCACAAACCTCCAAAATCAACCAAAAATTAAAACCCGAATAACCAAACAAAACCCAATCACCGGCTTAAGAAACCAAAAACCCACATCCAGAATCAAAAAAAAATCAAAACCCAAATCTCCAAAATCCAAAACAAGCAAGGAAAAAAATCCATACCTCCATGGAATGCAGATACTCGAAGATATCCGACGCATAAGGAACACACAACTGGGGATCATCTGTATTCGCTTCAACATCCATCAGCAGCTTCCGTTCCGTCTTCTTTGATGGTCGCAACTTGCGCTTTGATGTTTCAGCATCCGGAACCGGATCCGTCACAATATTGGAGAAGTTGGGGAGCTCACCCAACACCGTCCTCTTCTTCTTCGTGGCCGGAACCAGGCCCTGCTGGGATCGTGCGGCAGCCGCAGCCCTCTTCTTGGCTGCCCGAGTGTGCCTTGTGCAATTCTCCTGGTCGGCCATTTTAGAGTAGAGGGGGAGAGGGAGAGTGAGAGAGAGAGAGAGAGAGAGAGAGAGAGATGGAGAGGAGAAGAGTTGTAAGCTTTTAACTCTGGAACGAGAGAAACCGCCAGTTTTTCGCTTTGGTTTTTCGGTTTGGCACCGATCACAATAGGTTGAAATTTCAAGTTTTCGGCTGCGTGTTGTAGCCCGCGGACTAGTAAAATAATCGCGGTCCCGTAGTTCTCCTATTCGATATAGATAATCGTAACCGTTCAGTAGGTAGAGTACACAATAAGTAGACCGTGGATTTACTAGTTTTCAAAAGATATAGAGATTCGATTTTTTATGACCTTTATTAACGGCTTACATTTCAAGTACATTTTTGAACGGTTATGATCATCTTTAGAGAAAAGATGGCCGCCCATTATCTATCTACAGAGGCCTGGTACCCGTGTAACCCAACGCTCTCTGGACCCCACTTTGAGGTAGAGTGCACAATAAGTAGACCGTCCATCTCGTTTACCGGATGATGTTAGTATGTGATCCGAAAAATAACGAAGATCCAAAACTTAAGTAAGCCACACCGCAGGAATCATTGGGGGATTGACCCACCGTTGAAAAATCATCAGGACCCAGAAAAGTTTAAAACCCCCGGCCTCATGAAGGTTTCCATGCCCACTGTTTCTTTTACCAGATCACGCCTTAACATGATCTGGCCAAACTGATGAACGGATTGGATGTCACATGGACATCTCAGTGGGCCCCACACATCTTTGTATTACACGGTCCCGGTGGACCTGCCACTGGCGTCCATGTCTGGCCTACCCGGCGGACCCAATCATACATTGGTAGTCCGAGGTCTGCGTTGGTAGTATTGACTAACTCAGCACTCAAGCGTGCTAGTAAACTCTGTGGGCCCACCATGATGTGCGAGTATTAGCCACGCCGTCCATCTGTTTTGGCATATCATTTTAGGATATCGTAAGGACCCTCAGATTTTAGAGTAAATTTTAACTTAAGACAGGACCAATCACCTCACTTTCCAACACTATAATCTAACCTACACTCGGTAGCAAGTTCCCAATGGTAAGAAAGATTCTACCTTCCTTTAAACGTACCTTAGGATTATTAAGTTGATATCGAAAATAAAAGCTAACAGTCCAATTGAAATTATCAGCCCTTGTCAAGGATAAATCCACAAGTAGGACCACCTTCCAACGGTAGAGATGGATTAATCTTCATTCCGGAACAGTTAATAAACCTAGTATGAAGAACGTATGGCTCAGATTTCACCCACTAATAATCAAGACCGACGAGAACCTACGAATAAGGATCTTAAACTCTTAAAAGGATAAATACTTAATCACTTGAACCCACCAATTTTAATTTGTAGCCATCAGAGGACCTTCTAAGACCAATGGATGGTGTTGATTGGCTTGGATTACGATGTAGACCCCGCATCTAATCAGTGCATGTGCATAGATGGTGTGCACATGATGCGCACGAGACCACCACAGGAGCTTTGACCCGATGAAAACCGAAAATCTCTTCAAACAAATTCCCGCCCGACGCTGTTTCAAACAGGATCGTCCGTTTGACAATGCAAGCGGACGTTTTTCCGAATACAGAAACTAGATCCAGACAGTCCATCTAATAGATAGGATCTCGTCGACCCTAACCACGCTTAAACCCACGATTGATAACCACCTGTGCGAGCCCTATCAACAACTGATTAAGCAATGCAAGAAAAAGATGCTGACGGGGAGAGTATATCCGCGTCCACCGCTCCTCTGGCAGATCCAACTGTTGGGAGTCGTCGGATGGGTGCCACGTACATAGAGAAATCCCAATTAGCCCTACCATTTTCGAAAATACACCCTTACCTGGCGAAAGGCGAAACGAATCTTTCCTTATTAAGGAAAGATGAATCCCAGCCGATCACGATCATTTAAAAGCTTCTCTCAAGCAAATCCCAGACGCGAACTCTAAGGTTGTTAGAAATCTCGTAGCTAGATGAGAAAATCCTGAGAAACTGGTGAGATAGTGGGTCGGTGCAAACTGCCATTGTGCTGCTAATCATGTTTAACCTATGGCTTTCTGTCACCATTAAGAGGGACCTACAAGCTTGATGGACACCATCTGGACCATTTGAACGTCCTAGATCGTTGGATTACCCAATCAGTATGAAATCGCCATGGCCAATGGGTCATCTTCCTAAATCTGACCATTGGTGGTGCATCTTAAAAGGGGAGTCCTTTGGTCCATCAGGGACGATTGTATAAGACCATACACACAACCAGCCGATGGAGAGAAGGCTGATGATGGGCTTATTAACATCTCCTTCACTAAGCGTGCGCTAACCTGTCTGATTAACCATATAAACATCTAGAAATGGAACACTTATAAAAAGACAGATTGTTAGAACAAACTTTGAGATAGCTAAAGAAAGGAAAGAAATAGAGAAAAGAAAGGGGAGAAAGAGATAAAGGTGCGGCCGCTGGAGCAAGTTACGGACTCCTGTCGCAACTCGACTCCTTCTCTTTAATGAGTGAGTCAATGGCAGGTTCTAACTCGTTCCTTTGCTAAGAGGAAGAAAGAGGGTGAGAGTAGAGGTTTACCTCGACCGCAGTAGCTGGTTTAAACGATCCCGAGATTGGAACTAACTCGGTGGCGACTCAACAGTCCCGCATCAACTCAGCTCCCAGGGAACTTCATCAGGAACACCGTAAATCCCGACCGTCCTAGCATAACTGGCCATCTTCAGCAACTCATATCAGCCTAGAATCAGGAGAATCCAACAAAAATGCCTCACCCGACTCGCATCTCAAGTAACGGATCTCTAACTAGACTGACTTCGAGATCGACTCATGGTCAAGTTAACGACATACAACTCGATTCTTATTTGTATATCAAAGTAAAACCCTGACTCAAATCAAATCCGGAAATCGGGTTGCTCCATTTTCTCTACCTCGTCAGGCAACTCAGGTTTATTCCAACCATTTGAAGGGAAACAACACTCGAATCATAGCAAGTTGACTCTGCAAGAATCCAATTGAGTCGAGTGCGTTCTATCTCCAATAGGTCTACACCTAAAATGATCTAAGGAGATTCTTGGAGACGTCTCTAATCCCTTGAGTTGAGTAACCCAGAAACGAACTTCAAATGGGTCATATTACCCACTCATCTTCATAGTTGATAATCAGACTGAGTTAACTTGGTGCTAACACAATGGATTGGTGTCTCCAGGTATGTCTTCAACCGACAACCGACTACCCTGAAGGGTAATCATCCACTCTTTAGCAACTGAAAACACTACAATCTAGGTATAAACCGAAACTTTTCGATTTACATTTGAAACTTCCCTCTCAACTCGTTGGTGAGTTGACTCATCCAGAGTCCCAATTGATTCGGATCTAAAACGATCCTCAAACTAGTGGCAAATATCATCTAAGGAGAGTTTGAGAAGCCTCACCAAATCCAAGACCCCGACATCAGATTACTACAACAGGTGAGCTTTCTTAAAATGGTAAATCAACTAGTTGTGGGTTGGGAAAGTTCAACTGAGTCAATTCAGTATTGAGTCGCTGAAACCATGCAATTACTTACTAGAACTTTGTAATGTCCTATTCAAGTGCTATTTGCAACTGCCATCTTTGAAGGATATTCTCCTCGAATCAAGTTTAGAGCAAGTAAGAGAAGGTATCCTCGTACAGCCCATAGCCATTACAAGCACTAGAATAGTATTTAATCCTTATCTACTCTGATTTAAGAACTCATAAACTCACCATACAAGAAGATTCAAATCAAGAGGAACATCCACTCAAGGTGAGGGATATCCCACATGACTTCTTCATTTCATGGAATTCTAAGATAGTTTAAGTTTATTAGCATGAAGACCTTATGATGGCGTAAATGTTACTCTTGTTTCCTTGAATTCTAAATTGACATATATAATCATGTAAAATGGCTTCTAAAAACAAAAAAATAATAATCTTGTATTACACACTTTATGCCACATTGAGATCACCTATGTACACGCATACTTCTACTAGTTGCATTAAGTGATAGGAAATCTTGCTCCCTTTTAAATAGTTTGTTTGCTCTATTAACTCTTTACCTATGCTAGATCCGTTATAACTTAAATTTATTAAAGTCCTAGAATCATACAACTAAATGATAGGATTCTCCTCTGCCTATTGGGTTGTGTTGAACATGAGTTAAAATATGAATTTCTATTACTCATGTCCTATATGTAGTAACTAGATGATTAGGATTTAAATCTTGTATTTTCTAAGTTATTTTAACAATAGCCCAAATTATGGGTCTGGTTCTACTTAATGATGATAAGAATCCTTATGTCGTAATTCATCTCATTTCACATATTGTACATTGAAGACTAAGTGCAGAGTGTCACCTTTTATGAGAGGTAGAATGAATTTGTCACAAGTCTAAATTACACTTGATATATCACATTGGTGGGACCTCATTTGAACCTAGAGAAATGTAAATGAACTTACGATTGAAATCATGCTGGAATGTTTAATATCTTGTGATCTTTGACAACTTTTATGAAAGTAATCTTGTTAATCATATGGAATGTACATAAGTATCATGGTGCATGACATTCATGCATAACATATAAGCTTTTCCGAGTGCTCAATGTAAGCTACTCTGCTCAATTTACTGTAAGATTTACCAGTCTAGTTAAACTCTCACAGTATGTACATTTGTGCCACTTTGGACGTTCTTATTTTACATGGTCTTTTCCAGGTGGTTAGTTCTCCTTGAGCTTATCTTTGTGTACTTTTTTAGATAACTAATTCTCCTTGGGCGATCCATATTTCATGGTCTTTTCAGGGTGGCTAATCCTCCTTGAGCGTACCTTGAGTATATTTCCGGGTGACAATTTATTTTAACAGCTGGATGTGCATCATTAGGTCTGTGACTTGAGCATACATTCATACATCCATACATTTACATTTAAGTTTATATTATTTCCATCATGACGTAACATGTTGGTTTAAACTATTTTGAAATGACATGATATGCATGAATCCTTGTGAAAAATTTTCACTGAGTTTTCACTCACCTAATTGTATGGTTGCACCAAGTAGATGCAGGAATGATGACAGGTGGAGACCCTTACAATGGGATTCCTGGTGTAACCGAGGAAGAGTACGATGAGGAAGAACCGTATGATGATGGTGTTGAGCCGTTGGAGCTCCATTAGAGACTCGAGATTTACTGCTTATTATTTTAGTTTTCACATTTGTTTATCTTTGCATTCTGTAATTAAATCCCTTGCTGAGGGATCCTTCTCTATTTCCTTACTCCCACTTATGTACATTGAACTCTTTTATTAGTTTATATTGTAGTTATATTTCGATATTACGGAATGTGTTCGAAATAAGATGAATGATAGTTTTGTTTCATGGCGTAACCCTTGAGTTCTTGTACTCAAATGATCACTCTCGGGTCATGAGAATCAGAGTGTTACATTTATGGACAAAAAATTAAAGCATATCCATAGCTCAAGTAGACCGCACGGCATCAAAACGTGGAAATTGAACCTTCATGGTTGAAAATTTCTTTTGTGTTATAGAAGTTTGGATAAAGCTGATATTTGTATATTCCTTTCATCCATTTTTGTGTGACTTTATAAACTTGTTGAATGACACGTAAACATCTCCGTGGACCCTTGAGAAGGTTTCAGCAGTGGACGTCATTATCCCCATGTTTCCTGTTGTGTGGTCTACTTGAACTTTGCATATACTTCAAATTTGGACATATGCCCTAAACTGAGCTAGGAAAATTGATGGACGGCGTGGATAATAATGTATATCACGACGGGCCCCACAGTGTTTATAGCGTGCTGAGTGACTCAGAATGAAATCCACGTCCGTAATGGAGTAATTTTTACGTGCAAAGTTGTATGGTAACATTAACATACAACGTTTTTATTTTTAATGATGCATAATTTCAATGAAAAATCTGATCCGTTAAAAATGGTGGAACATACCATTAAGATCACACTGAGTACAATTTGAAACAATTCATTCAAAATTTGGGCTGCACAATAAGATTTTGTCTGATCATCGGCTATCAATTGATTTCTATTGTGTAATCGGTTTCATTATGTAGGATCCTGATTATTTCTCCAATGTGATATTATGACGTGTCCCACCTTTTGCACGGATAGGATTTAATAACTAAATGGCAAATTGGTGGGAAACAAAGATTTGTATTTTAAAGTAGCATTCAACGTTGCATGTTGTATGTGAATATATCTATATGAGATTCCTCTTGCGAGATTGCATTTTCAGTAGGGCTGGTAGCCCGCTCTTACCAGATCGACGGAACTCGTGGAGGAGATTCAAGCCGCTCATCAGGCTGGCCACACTGTGGAGATGCTAGTGTTCAAAAATCTGGATGATTTGCTCTTCTGGTGGGGCACATCTTGGGATAAAATTTGGATGGTTAAAAACATTAACCAATATTCCGCATTCAAAGTACACGTGCCACCAGATCAGTGGACCAGCTTGTCTTTTTACCCGAGCTACAACAAGATGACTCCCACATGATGAGTAGACTGTGTCTTACACGTGTTTCTTTGGTGGCGCGTTTGATCTGCGATTCTTCGCAAAGTGCACTCCTGTGATTTACGATTTGATGGGGACCATCTTTCTTTGCCGAAGCGGGACCCGCGCAGCGGTCAGAGAGGGTAATATGAATTTCAGTGCAAAATCAAAAAGGGCTGTGCTAAAGTAGAGCCAGCAAAACCGGAATATCGTTGAGCCATCTTTCTACCGTACACGTGGCAGGCTGATATTTCAATCGGACCTGTCCATTTAGTGGGATTAATTGTGGATGACCTAATATTTGCAAATCGTGCCCGTCAAATGACCTTAGCCATCAGTCTTCTTCACTCACCCCCAATACTTAACGTTGACCATTAACTGTTTTTCTTCGCTTCGGGTTTTATCGGTATTGACGCATAATATTGCCACGTGTGGTGGGAGATGTTCCAGCGTATCACGGTTATACCCGTCTTACCATACAATAATAAATGCATGGCCTTAGAGTGGGTTCTTGAATAGTTTTTTCCTAATGTATGACTTACTTATGAGCGACGCACCTTAAAAGCCCACTAATTCTTATCTTTCAAGAATACTCCCCCACTATACGGCCAACTTTTCACTAATAAAAAATCTATCTACTATCTCGGTTGCACTCCATTCTCTCCCTTACACCTAAATACACACCCTAACTCATCTCTATCATCCCTATTTTTTCTTTTCACCCATTTTCTTCATTAAATCTCCATAAAATCTCCATCCTACTATTACATTATATATTTCATGTTTCATTCTATTCAAGGCTACCTGCATTTGTTTTCTGAGAGGACATGGATGCATTAATAAATGTAAAATCTTGTAGGATTTTCTTTGAAGAACGTGTTTTATATCAACGCACTCTTATTCTTTTTCTCGAACACAGATTTCACTGATACGACGACTGTGGGAGATAAGCATGTTTAAAATCTGAAGAAATTACCTACAAGTTTGTAGTTAATTTCATGTGTTCAATTTCATGCATTGCTATGTCAATTTTACGCGGTTATCCAATAAACTTCAAGAAGTTCGCGGTCAATTTCACTTAGTTCCCGGTCAATTTACTAAATTTATTGGTCAACTTCATGCACTACTCGGCCAATTTCACGCATTTTACCGTCAACTTTAAGAAGTGAATGGTCAATTTGACGATGTTTCGCCGTAAATGTAATGAATTTCTCGATCAATTTCATGCACTTCTCAATAAATTTCACACATTTATCCGTCATTTTCACTCAAATATGACCCACTCATTAGTCATTTCACTCAATTCGTGGTCAATTTCACTCACTTCGCGGTCATTTTCAATCCGTTTGTACTTAAGTTCACTCACTTTGCGGTTATTTTCAATTACTTCAGGACCGAGAAGTGAGTGAAATTCATCGTGAAGTGAGTGAACTTACCCTAAAAGTGAGTGAAATTGACCGCGAAGTGACTGAAAATCATCGTGAACACTGTGGCATACATCCCTGCAATTGAGAACTTTGAAAATTTGACTGATAAGTTGGTCATATTTAAGCTAGTACAATGGTGAATTTACTACTACTTGGTCAAATCCACCTTATACATGTGAATACTAAACGATTTATATTATTGTGTTTATTTTCAGAAAATAGCTTCGGTAATCATCCTATGCTCATATGGTGGGGAGTTAGTAAGCGAAAACAATTGATACACGTACAAGGGTGGAGACTCAAAAACTACTGTTGTGGGCATTGACATTACATATGATGAATTTCTATCGAAAATGTATAGGATTGCGAAGAGTAGACCTGAGGATTATGGTATTAGATTGAAAGCATTGTATCCTTGCATAAACAAATCAGTCTCTCCGACTGTAATTGAAGACAACAAAGATGTGAGAATGTTCTTGGCAACACAGTTAAAGAATTCGGATCACTACATCCCTTTATTCATCGAGACAATGCAGCATGTTAATGAGGCAATACTCGAAGACCTGGTAGTTTACAGTGGTTTCGAACATGACGCCTCAGCTGTTGGAAGTTTGGGTGAGGAACATGGCTTGAAATATGAATATATGACATCACCTTCACAAGTTCCTCTAAGCAACACTCCAATACCCGATCTGGCTTAGACATCGAATTTCATGACAAGTCAAGTGAGAGCGTCGACTGACTTCAAGCTCAGAAGTGAATATACGACATCACCTTCATGTACAAGAGTAGATTTTTCCTCAACATCCAATGCCGAAAATGTAAGTGGAAGTGACATTCCATTGCCCGAGCAGGCTCGAACATCGGACTTCACCACTAGCCATTCCATTGTGCCTTTCAAGGGTGCTAGTTTCACCAATGCAGACTTGTCACTATATTCATATCCACTTAATGACCTAATTGATATAGTCGTTGGCCAAACGTTTAAGGATTAGAGCCGGTGTAAGTATGTTTTGAGCCAATTTGCAATTCACAACAACTTTTAATACAAGGTCTTGTATTTCATATCTAAGAAATTTATTGTGGTGTGTATGGAAGATAAGTGTGAATGAAGGGTACACACATATAGGGTGAATGGTGTGGGGATATTCAAGATTAAGACTTACACGTCCATACATATATGTGGAATGTCATGAATGAAGAGCGATCATTGGCAAGCAAGCAGTAAGCTAGCTGTGAACTGGTTGTCAATCGCATTGAGTAATGTCTGGGACTAACGCCGAAGGATATTATATTTGCAATGTAAGAGAAGTATAATTCTTATTAGCTAAAAGAAGTGGCGCGTTAAAGAAATTGCAATCAATCGCGTAATGGGGTCTCATGAAGACTCTTACAAAGAACTTCTGATGTACTTGTATGAGTTGAGGATGACAAACCTAAGGACAGTGACTGCCCTGCTTGTAGATCCACAAACGACGAGGTTCGAGAGATGTTTTGTTGTGCTTGGACAGTGCGTTAGAAGTTTTTAAACATCTTTGCGAAGGGTCTTGGTGTAACGTCTCGAAAAAATTCGTACAAAGACCCGAGTACCACCTCAAGCAGAAATCGCTAAGGATCAAATTATGTAGAAATTAGACGAAAATTAATTAAGTGCTAACTAAATTAATCGATAGATTAGCTTGAACTGCTTTCTATGCGAACTGTAAGACCCAAAATCAGTAGAATTGTTAACTCAACATTACCTAAAAACTTACGATCAATCTCAAAACTCAGTTGCTCTCGGGAGCACATTAAAACTCCGTATCGGACCTGGACCGCACGTCGAAAGTTTGATTACTACGAAACTATACGGTTATGACCACCTTACTAGGCTTGACAACCATTTCAGAAATTAAGTCGAAATAGTATCCCGAAACGTACAACTTGAGCCTGGAACGAAGTGTGTGAGAAATGCGAATATCTTTAGAAAATGAACTAAAACTTAAGTGATTTGACCGTTCGCTGCAGGCCAAATTTAAAGTTTCAGACTATCAGATTCTGACCCAACTACACCATTGGATTAGGAAAATTTTCCTACACAGGTCAGTGTACTTGTGGCCCTGATCGAGTGACGATAGCTGTTGAATTGAAACAGGTCCTCCACGGTTGATCCACAAATTTGATCGGATCAAAAACTTAATTTGACATAGATCTAATGTTAGAGAACTTTTCTCAGACCGTATGTAGGAAACGAGCCTCCAGATGAGCTCAATTAGACCGAAACAACCACTCTTTGGCTATAACCTAAGTATACCAAGGCCCTGGAGCCATTTTCATCAGTTTTGGACCTATATAAGGACCTAAACCCACCCTTCTCTCATTCCATACGAAATTTCAAACCCTAGGAGAGAGAAGAGAGAAAAAGAGAAGGAAAGAGTGAGGAGAAGAGAGAGAGAGTGAGAGATAGTTATTGGGATTTGATCCCACCGCTCCACGTGCCGAGTCATCCTACCTGCATCGCTACACTATCGATTTCGACTTCATTCTTCGGTCAAAAATCCTAACCCTAATTTGTTTTAAGTATCCACGTAGAGGAATCGACGAAATAGCTAACCTATTTCGTGATTTAGGTAGCCGTTGTGCCATAGACAAAGGTGTAGTGTACAAACTAAGTTCGATACGAGTATATCAACAAAAGGTGCAGACTATAAATATTTAGGATATGGTTTTCAAGGCTTTCAATGTTAGTAATGATTTATGATTGACTTGATTGCTATCACATGTGCCTAGATGCGATGTTTTTCGTACATTACATATATATAAACTATGTTGATTTTAATGCATTCCATGTGTTTGTTGAAATATTAGAATGAATATGGAATTATGATTTATGCTTGCTATGTCTATTGATTGAGAATACATGATTGTTATACGTGTGACAAATCCTTTGTGAAAGGATTTGCTATAATACCTGTTATAACTACTTTATTATATGTATGTTGATATGTGTAGTCTAAGTGTTTGATAAAATGCCTGAATGAGAAAATGTTTGTTGAAATGCATGTAGTGAGGGCATTGAGATAGGATTCTCAATAACCTTATTTATAGTTATAGTTTCCTTCATATAACCTATCTCGCTATTACGTGATTTATGGATGAATTAATGTCTATGTATGATAACATGGGCACTATGTGTTTGTTAAAATGTCCAAATGAGATTTATATTTGAATTGATTGTCATATGCTATTTTGACTATCACACATGAATGCCTATTGTGTTTGAATATAATTGGGACTACTGCGTAGTCCACGCAATTAACAATGGTTCTCGAATTAGTGGCCGAGGTCGTTATGCCACACAAGATACGTTCGATGAATCTGAAACGTATACTGTTTGTCGACAGTGGTTAGGCCACGAAGAGTGCTTACGTGCTCCATGTTGATTAATTCAACATGCGTTCATACCAGTCGAGCTTGTCAAGTAACCCGATTGGCCCAATATATGTTCACCATGTATGGACGTTATTGCTTAAATCTAAGGTAACAACTTACCAATGTAAAGCCCACTTTAACCTTGATACCTCGATCCACCAAGACTCACGAGCCGGACATAGTGGTGTTTGATACACCATGGTCGAGTTGTCAGCCTACGCTGGGGTGACGAGTCTCCCTGTAGTGACCAGTGAGCAACCCAAACTCATTAGCCAAATATGGTGGTGTATGGGACACTGTATTCAAGCTGTCAGCCTATGATTAGGTGACGAGCCTCTCGTAGGGATCTCGAGTATACATTAGGACTACAGTAAGGTGACACTATAGTGACCTTGAGTATAAACTAGGGCTGCGCTGAGGTGACGAGCCTCTCGGTAACGACCTGAAACTGCCTATCATATGTGATTAACTAGGATTGATGACCCTAGATGGATCAATATTTGGGTCAATGATGTAAAGGGAGGTACCTTAGCTTCTCAATCCTACTGTATGAATAAGTCTTGTATTAACAAGAGTACTTAGGATATGATTGTTGTATTTCTTTATCATTACTGCTTGATTGAATTGATAGCATGTTAACCTTTGCCTTATAGCTCTACTGATCACTCACTCCCACTCTGGGATGATATTTTAAAATACCAACCAGACTCTATTGTAGTTTTAGATGACGGCGAGGCATATGAGATGGAGCCTGCCTTTTACGATGATGAGGAGTTCTCCTATTTGCAACTCTTTTGAGGGTCTACGTAGACCTGGAGTTGCGCCACCGGGGCTACAGGGATATGAATTAGATGACATTTCACTTTATCATTTTGTAAAATTTGGTATTATACATGTAATTATTTAACCTGGTGACGTTCATACTTTGGGGACTTACAATCACTTATATGCTTTATATATCTATCATAGTCTTCCGCTTGTGTAATCTAACTATCTTTGGAGTATAATATGTTGTTTTGGTATAATCCTACTCATATTTAATACACTAATACATACAACATTCAATCATCATTATCTATGTTGCATAAGTGATGTGTTAGAACTCGGGAGTTGGGCTCCTGCTCGACCCCCAATTTTCATGGTGTTACACTTGGTCGTTAACAGGACGCATCTAAAAGGTAAGTATAAGGGTGTTCTGTTCGTTGCTATGATTTTGGATGATGGCAATCATATCTTTCCAGTCGCTTTTGGTATCGGAGAATCAAAGAACAACAGCAGTTTGAACTGGTTCCTTACCTACCTCAGCTGTTCGTTAGGGGATCTACCTGGTCTTGTGATCATATCAGACCGGCATAAAGGTCTAATGAAAGAAGTTCCCCAGGTCTTTCAATGGTTATTGCGCCTACCATATATTCTGAAACTTGGTGGACACATTCAAAGACAAGTCGTTAGAAATCTACTACTGTCAAGCTGTAAAGACTTATAGGAGGGATGAGTTCGAAAAGTTAATGCATGCTATCGAACTTGCCAACCCTCCAATGCATGCATGACTAAGGGAAATAGGATATGAAAAGTGATCATCTTCACACTTCCCAGGAAAAAGATTTAATTTGGTCACTACAAACATAGCTAAATGTGTTAATGCTCAATTCAAATAAGCACAAGAATATTTCGTGATTATGCTGATAGAGACGGTTAAAATGAAAATTCAAGAGATGTTCTATAAGAGAAGAGAATCAACATCATCATTTGTTGGATCGTTGACACCGTAGGCTGAGAAATAATTAAAGGATCTCATATCGAAGGCACGAGATGTTCGTTGCCATGCAATTTCTCAGGATGAATACTATGTTGTGGGAGACTACAATGATACTGTCAAGCTCGATGAGCTTTCATGTACATGTCACAAGTTTGAAGTAAGGGATTCCATTATTTTCATGTTCTTTCACCATGTATAAACTGTAATATTCCTCATTATGCATACTACTCCCCGTTGTACACGGTGAGGAATTACCAGATCATGTATGAAGATTCTGTGTACCCAGTATGAGACAAGAGTCAATGAAAAATTTCTAATGGATTTAAGGAGTATTGTACGAGTTTAAAGCCCCGCTACAGAGGAGGTTAGCTGGAAGACAGAAGAAGGCACGGATCATTTTCCATGGAGAGGAACGAAAAATAGTAAAGTGCGGATGTTGCAAACAAACAGGGCATAATAGCCGAAGCTGCAAATTTTCAATACCTCCGGAATAATGTAATTTGTAATGCAGTTTTTATAATACGACTGTGAATGTTATATATTGAATACATTTGTTACTTTCTTTGAAATTACGAATTTCTTACCACTATGATTCAAACTTTGAATAAATATTAATGATTGGCCAGATACTTTCTGAAAATCCATGTCCTATAGAGATTTCAGGAACCTGCTACTATTATGCTTATAATCTGAGTTATGAAAATTGAATTTGGGTGGTGTGAGTAGGATTGCATTGAAATTAGTTATAATAAATTTGGAACTCTTATCCGATATCCTTGTCGACATAACTCGATTCATGTCACAAGTGCAAGTTCTTCACTAAGGCCACTTTCAGTCAATAAGACATTCATTTCATGGTGAATTCCCTTCACTTTGTGATGAATTTCCCTCACTTCGCGGTCAATTCCATGCATTTCATGATCAATTGCATGCATTTCGCGGTCAATTCCCTTCACTTCACAGTCAATTGCATGCATTTCGCGGTCAATTCCCTTCACTTCACGGTCAATTCCATGCATTTCACGGTGATTTTCCTTCACTTCGCAGTCAATTCCATGCATTTCGTAGTTAATTCCCTTCACTTCACGGTTAATTACATGCATTTCGCGGTCAATTCCCTTTCACTTCGCGGTCAATTCCATTCATTTCGTGGTGAATTCCGATGAATTCCCTTCACTTCACGGTCAGTTCCATGCATTTTGTGGTCAATTCCCTTTACTTCACGGTCAATTCCATGCATTTTGCAGTGAATTTCCTTCACTTCGCGGTTAATTCCATGCATTTTGTGGTGAATTCTGGCAAATTCCCTTCACTTCACGGTCATTTTCATGCATTTCGCGGTGAATTTCGGTGAATTCACTTCACTTCATGGTCAATTCCCTTCACTTTGCAGTGAATTCCATTCATTTTGTAGTGAATTCCCTTCACTTCACAGTCAATTCCATGCATTTCAATGTCAATTCCCTTCACTTCACGGTCAATTCCATGCGTTTTACGGTGAATTTCCTTCACTTCGCGGTGAATTCCGGTGAATTCACTTCACTTCATGGTCAATTCCATTCATTTCACAGTCAATTCCCTTCACTGGTCAAGATGTCAGTTTCTTGCCCTTGTGAGTTGAATTTCACTTAGTCTTCAATCAATTCCATTCACTTTGCGGTCATTTTAACTTAGTTCACGATCATTTTAACTCATTTCGCAGTCAATTTAACTCAGTGGGTCCTCGGTCTATTAACTCAGTCAGTGCTCGATCTCTTTCACTCAGTCTTCGTTTAATTTCACATCGGTTTTCGTTCTTTGTTTCAAAAACCCTCAATGTGGGCCATTTGAGCATTGGATTTGCTCATTTATCGGGACACGCCATACCATTCAATGTTTTTTTTAAAAAAATGGATTATGGATCATGTGGATATATCATATAAAATACAGTGGGGTCCACAAAAAGAAAGCAGAGATTTTAAATATACCTGCCATTCGAAGTTTCTTAGATGGGGGGACCATTTTTGTCCTATCTTGGGTTCACAAAAGTCGAAAATGCCATGTGTGGGGTGTGTATTCTTTACCAGATAAATGTATACCAAAAGCGAGGGTTTTACTCCTAGGGTAGACAATCAGAAAAGGAGAAAGAACAAATTAATAAAATGAGGGTTTTACTGCTAGAGTGGACAGTTACAGAGGGAGAGAAGTAATCAGAAAATAATCGTTTGACCGACGTCCATTTTTTCAATTTTTTTTAAAGGGCCACCGAGATGTGTTCATGAGATCCACTCGGATCATTAGATGTGTAATGCTATGTTGGGCTCATAGTTAAAAAATCAGGCGATGGAATGATTTAAGTGGGTCATACCAATTAAAACAATTAGGAGAGACGTCTAACCTTAAGTTTTACATAGGCCACTGTTATGAGCATGTAAGATTTACTCCAACCATTAGCTGTCGCACCAAATGTTAGTCATCTGACCCAAAATCAGACCCATAATTAATTCAAGTGGGCCACACCAAGGTAGGGAGTTTGGAGGATAAGCTTTCTATCTACACTTTCTCCCATTGTGTGGTTCACGTGACTCGGGGCTGATTTTCTTGCACGGGTCTAACATATGGTGAAGCACCTAATGATTTGGTGGATTTCACATTAATGATACAATGAGCCCCATACAAACAACCCACTTCTTTTCGTCAATTACATGGGAAGAGTTTTAACATTAACTACTCATTGAATGACCCATCTAGTTGGATAGATTTGAATGGTCCAATTTCTCATATATATAAAAAGGATCTATGCGGTCAAGCTCATGGGAACTTCCTAGGAGGGTGAGTTGTGTGGGCCTTGCAGACCGCAGTGATGTATGTCGAACATCTACCCCATCAATTAGATGCACCATTCCATGGTGGGCTTAGGGTTTAAAAATCAAGTCAATCCCTTACTTGTGTGGGCTACACCACTTACAAAAGTTGAGAGGGGTTACCCTCCATTAAAACATTCAGAATCATTCGTTGGGCCCACCGAGATGTAGTTCACAAATCCAGCCCATCCATTATGTGTGTGCCACTTAGATGAGGGGTCAGACCAGGTTTCAGGCACATCCAAATTTCAAGTGGGCCCCACCAAGTGCTTTTATATGTTTTAGGCATGTCTTCACATGATTTTAGATGGTATGGCCCACCAGAGTCCGCATACGGTTAATTTTTGGGATATCCCATAATTTAAAGGGGACCCATCAAATGCATGGTGTAGATGTTCGACATACATCATGGTGGAGCCCACACCGACCGCATAGAACCTTTTCCATATATATATATATAATGAAAAACATTATAAAAATATATATGAATTGTTTTTATTTTTTTATTAGCAATAGATTAAAACTAAGCAAATAATTAATGAGTAGACTTACTTTTATTTAGTTTTCTCCAAATGTTGTGTGTGCTGATATTTGACAAAATAGTTTGTTTAGTTAAAATCAAAAGTTAATAATGTACAGAAACCCATGAGATGTGGACAGAGGCACACTAGATATCTCTAATGGAGAACAAAATTATCGAAATTACAGAGACGCCTAAGTGCCCCGCCCTCTTAACCTTGATGCTCCAACACACTTGGAGTTTGTCAAAGATGACCAATGATTTTTTTCAATTCATGCCTCATCTAAAAGTATTGGATTTGCCACGTATTAGAATAGAAGAAATTCCAGCTGGAATAGGTAACTTGGTTGAGTTGCAATATCTCAATCTGTCATATACTCTGATAAAAAAAATCGCCTAAAGAGATCAGATGTCTGATGAAGCTGAAGCACCTGGATTTGAATCGATGTTATAGTCTTGACAGAATCCCTCGTGAGGCAATATTGAGGCTTTCTAGGTTGAAAGTGTTGAAACTGTTGAAGAGTGAGTTTTGGGAAGGAACAGAAGAGAGTGGTTGGTTTTATTTAAGAGATGGAAGGGTTGAAATGGTTGAGCCATCTTGAAATCACTATAGAAACTGTACATGATCTTAAAAGGTATCTTGATTCTCGCAAGTTGCCGAACCTGACATGTGTTCTATCTATCAGATTATGCAAAGGCATGACAACCTCCACCCTATTATCATTGTCTTTCAGGGCAATGATGAGTATTAGAAGTCTTCAAATTCTACATTGCAAAGAGCTGGAAGAGATGATGATCGGTTGGGATGTGGAGAAAGAAGATGATCATTCGGTTTCAAGCTTAGAGTGGCTCTCCCTTTGGGGACCTTACAACTTGAATATCATTCAAGTTGGGGGATGCATACAAAACCTTTGCCACATAAATATTACTTATTGTCCCAAACTGAAGAGTGTTACATGGATTCTACAACTTCAAAATCTTAAACAAATCACGGTACAAAGCTGTAAAGGATTAGAAGAAGTAATAGGTACAAGTGATGTCAGGATTCCGGTCAGAGATGCATGCCTAAGATTCTTGAAAAGTCTTGATCTTGTTAACCTACCTAAATTAAAAACTAATGCATATGACTATACCGAAGCATACCAAACACTACAAAAAAATAGGGCTCGTTTCAGACTTAACATGCTTTTGCATTGAACAAGTTGAGAAAGGAACCAGTTTCGACACTTGCATCATAGTTAGTTGTCCAACAATACTTCTCCAAACATGTGATGCCATGCATGAGATCTGGACCATTCTTCTAGCCGTACCTCAGAAAACCACAATGTTAGGTGATCCTAGCCACTAGAAGACTTTCAATAATTACAAACAGATGGTTAAAAAGTCTCAACCAATGGCCAACATTTAACAATAAATCAACTGTAATGCCCAAATCACTACATGGCTATAAATTTCGACAGAGTCAAAACATAAAGAAATTTCCTCAAATACCATGAGTAAAAATTACATTGCTATATAATTTCGACAGAAAAAAGCCACAGTTCCTTATCTTTATACTTACTCTTTGCTTTCCTAGAATAGGGGTAGTTCGCTGTAAAGCATTCTGCAACCCTACAAAAAAAGGCATGAAATTTTAGATTCATGTATTTATATCATTTCTTAGCAAAGTAATTGACATTCCCAAAAATACAAAATGTAAATTAGAAGGATGCATAAGCTCACTGATCTTTTTCTGTATATGGAAAGCTAGCCACCAAATTACTGTTGGTGAAAAGAGAGGAACGTCCATTAAAGAATAAGATAATGAAAAGGAAAGTATATACTAAAACCTATCTCTACTAGATACACTGGCTAGTCCATCATTAAAGGGGCACCAAGGAATATTGTAGTTAACACCAAAACTTCCAAATCGGTAGTCAAAACCCTAAAAATCAAGAAAACATGAATAGATAACCATCAAATCCTCCAAATTGGCCATCAAAACCCTATAAATAACAAAATATGAACAAATAAACATCAAATCTACCAAATCAGCTATCAAAACCACCTGAAATTTCCAATTTCAAAAATCTTCAAGATCCCCAAAATTTTAAAATTCCAAAATCCCTAATTTGTAAAATCAGAACATCCCTAATTAGGGAATCAACACTACAAATCCCTGATTAGGGATTCGAAACTCAAAAATTCCCAATACACAAATCATTACACAATGTTACTTGAAGGATTAAAAAATGCCAAAAAATGCCAAATTGATATGAATAGATAAGGAGAGAGAGATAGGGAGATACCTGATGTTGCAGCAGAATGCTCCTTGATGTGCGGTAGATCGAGCGGAGAGAGAAATACATGATGTTGCAGCAGAGGGCCAAGGGGGGGGGGGGGGAGAGAGAGAGAGAGAGAGAGAGAGAATGCGCGCGAGAGGGAGAGGGCCGGAGACGGAGAAGGAGAAGCAAAGAGAGGGAGTGGCAGAGAGAGTGAGCACGCGCGAGAGGGAGAGAGAGCAGCACAGAGAGGGAGGGAGAGGAAGAGCGAGCGGAGAGGGAGCGACAGAGAGAGGGAGTGAGAGAGAGTCGCGTGAGAGTGGGAATTAGGTTAGGTTTATTTTTTTTTTCTTTTATATACAGGGACCTGCCGGCAGCCGTTAAAACTGGTAGCCGGTAAAGGGTCAGCCCATCGGTCGGATAAGGCCCTTTTTCTTGTAGTGTCATGTGCCAGTTGACCACATGTGTGAAATCCAAACCATCGCTACACAACTTATTTGAGACAAAAGGATGGCCAGAGAAAAGTATTAAATATATCTGCATGGTTAGACCATCAAATGGATGACTGAGATATCAAACATGAGTGCCACTTGGTCACACTCAGTGGAGTGTAAATGTCTCCCTTCTTTGGGCTTAAAGCTCATATAAGAATACAACTTTATACTCCAAGTTGACATTAGTATGACGTTACCATTAACTTAGTAAGAAAAAAGTGAGTATACAATGGCTTGATTTTATGGCCCATGTTTCATTGATCTAAACCATTGATATTATGGGGCTCACAGCAGATAAAATATAACCCCAAAAAAATTTAAATTGAAAGATTCTAGCCATCATTGCCATGTTAATTTTGCTTGCCCATTGGTTGCAATTTCTCTTAGCAGTCTATTTCCACATCTCTAATGATGAGTTAGGAAACTTAAATCCAAGAAGAGCTTTGAGCTCATAAGATATACGGTCTAGATAATCGAATATAGGCACCATTTTGTACGGACTTAATTATGACAGAGGAGAGAAGTTACTTGAAAGAGTAGCATGAGAACTTCCATTTCCAATGAATTCTTGTGGATAGAAAAACCCTAATTTTTTTTTATAGAGGCTCTCATGATCTTTGCATCTATCACGCTCAGCATGTGGGACATCCTCATCGTTTATCACTGTTGGGGGTCTTGGAAAAAACCTTAGGATCTAGCCTCCCAAAACAAACTAGAATTATGGAATAATAATGCAATGAACTAAATCAAAACATAAACCACACCACACCAGGGATTTTTAGGTGAAAAACCCTCAAAGAGGTAAAAACCACGGGACCTCGTCCAGATCAACAATCCACTATAAAACAAAGCGTTACAACCGATCACAAGCACACACCACTTGGATCAAAACTTCTTCACTCATGCAGGAGTGGATAAAAAATAAGAGAACAAAAGAAAAACAGATAGATCTTACCGATTATGAGGACGTAGAAGCGCTGAGACGTAGACTGCGGAGTAGATCACCTCTACGAGCAGAATCTTCCTTCCACAAGCTTCCTCTCTCTCTTTCTCTCACTTTCTCTCTCATTTGATAGCCCTAAACTGTAACACCCCGTACTTTCCAGTACTCGGGTGTTATTGTGTAACCAAACTTAACATAAACACAAGCCAGGCTTAAGTAAACATTCACGTTCATTTTAATCTAAACCCAACTCCATTGATGGACAAATCTAACTGAATTACATGCATACAACCCTGAATCATGAAATTCATCGTTCACCCTATTTACAACGTCTCATAGGGTGATCCATCTTTTAAATGCACAGGTCAAGTTGGCTAGTTTCACATCCAACTCCCTGATCATGCCTAGACATTCCTTAGGATCTCAAATGTTGTTGATAATCAAATAATAGTCAATCCAATCATTGGAGTGTTGGAACGTTCAACAAATCATGATTTAGTAATTAGAGGTTCATGACTTGTAACCCACCTTAAGGTAAGTAACCCTAATGTTAGGGCATGTAGCTAAATGACGCACGACAAATAGTCTCACGTCTTACATATAAGCATAATAATAATAACAATGAATAAGTAACTAAATAAATAAAAAGATAAATAAGTCATGAGATAAATAGTCTTAATGAGCTATAGAGCGGGACCCACAACATGATGCACACACAGGGAAAAATAATAATAATAATAAAGAAATGAATAATGATAGTGATAAGTAGTACTTATAATAAAATTAATATTAATACTAGTATATGGGTTGCAATCTATTATAAGAGTCTTACAAACAATCCACTAAGACCTTTTAACCGTTGACATTCGATCTCAGGAAGATCCGGCCATCGGATCGTCACTAGAGACACTTATAAATCCTTGTTCAATTAATATGACCCACCTGAGCATTGGATCTACCTCATCTCTGGTCTAGATGGCCCAATTAAGCCATAAAACATTATGGACAGAGTGGATCTATCTCAATCATCACGGTGGGCCCTACTCTTGGTGCGAGTGCACCACAACCACCCATGCACGAAGTGCACGGGATGTCCAGTGCTAGTCTGACCAGCGCTGACCTGCACTTTCCATAAAAAGAGAGATTTCTCTCTTCTTTCCTGCTAGCAGCTGTTTGAAACGGCTTGATTTTCTCCTCTCCTATTTGATCGATTTGTGGGCCACCATCTCATTCCAGTTGTTTGATCCAAACTGTCCATCGTGATGGGGAGCTACATCAATATCATTGAAACACGACAAGATGGGTGTATGAATGACATGTGCACGTTGTCCACATCGTCCCACCGGGTCCTCCTGATTTCAAGCTTAGGTCTGGTGCGAACACTGATGGGGTTCCAACAGAGAATGAGAAAGGAAGAAGGAGAAAAGATAAGAAAAAGGAAGAAAAGAGAAATAAATTGGGAGAAAGAAGAAGGTGAGGAAGTGCAGCTGTTATGCCGCACCACCACACTCGGACTCTGTCCAGGTTCAGGACGGGTCTAGGTCGAGTTGGATCTGGGTGGGCCTGGTTTGAGACTGCTAGGATCACGATTGTCAGTTGGATCAGCCTCCCATCGTCCTTCACAATCCAGAAATCTGTGAAGAACTGGGAGCTGTTCTTCTTGTCAGTGACAATGTTGGGTTATTGCTGGGATGGGATTTGATCTTGTCGGCTCATATGCAGAGTCCTCTTGTGCTGCCATTGTTGTCGACTCTATCTCATCTCTAGGATCACCCAAATTTTCATTGCAATATGTTATCCCTTGCTCATTTACTCCATGGGTATCATTGTTTGCTTGAGAATTGCTCCTTTGCAGTTGATTTCTTTGAAATCAAGGCAGTGAAGGCGAGTGATCCGGCATTGGAGAAGCAACTCATCATCTCCACTGCTCTAATGACTGCTAGGATTTCGATAGAAAGAAGAAGGAGAAAAACAGATGGAGAAAGGGACTGGTTGTGAGTTGCTGCCGAGTTAACTCAGCTAAAACCGAGTTTGACTCAGTCGAGCCAGGGATGTCCCTGGTCCAGACATCGCTGGACATTCCAGCAGAGAAGAAAGGAAGAAGGAAAGGAGGAGAGGAAAGAGAGAGAAGGAGAGAGGATGTAGAGGTGGTGGGTAAGTGGAGCTGAGTCAGCTTGACTTGAGCCGAGTCGGCAAGGTGAAAATTTTCATTTTAAAGCTATTGACTAGAGATTTTGATTTTTATTACAATGTATTAATTAATGTTGCTATTATTACTGTCATCAATGGTAATTCTAATTATTAATTTTCATCCTAATGATTTTTATTATCAAGTTAGCTAATATAAATCATAACACTAATGGCAATAATGATTTTGTAATTAGTAAGTTTATATGGAAATTAATGGTACACCAAACTAGAAGGATCTCGATTTACAATCCTTATTACTATTACCATGGTAAATTTTATTATAGATATGATTAGCCACTAATAGATTACTCATATTAGTTAGTATAGATAAAACCATAACTTTCGTTATTAGGATTTTACTCACCATTCTTAGATATCGTATTGGTAGTAGAAGTATACTGATTTCTACCATTAACATGATTATTATTGCCACGTTAACTAATAGTAATTCTATCATTAATATTAATAATTATACTATAGTTATAAACTATCATGATAATTAATTTTACATGAATTAATATTCAAATCCTAAAATCTAAGTTTAAAACAAAACCCTAAGATGAAAGCCCTAATCCTACATTAAGACCTTAAGATAAATAATCTAAACCCTAAGTTATAATCTAAATCATAAATAGTATGTATAACTCGATCTAACCATGTAATTCCCTAATTCATGATATGACTCGATTATAAGGGACCACACGTCCCCTAGCCATGCTGGTAGGCGATCTAACTATAAGGTAATGATTCTTCCCCTTAAGCTTTTCATCTTCTCATTAGCTTAAGTTATAGTTTTTATTTAAATTCATGATTGATATCTCCCTTTATAATTATATGTGTTAGCTGGTGGAAATTGAATTGCTGTATTACATGCTTTATGACCATCTTGTATAATTGTTCGTGTTTGTGGATTCTTTTTGTGGATTTCTTAGGAAATTTAAACTGGTATATTAGTGGGAAATTCTCACATATGAATGTACACCCATACTTGGGATGTAACTTGACTAGTTGTGATCGTAATAGGCCTTTGACTTGGTGGTTATTAAGTAGTGGTCTAGATGGATCATTGATATGGGCCTACCATCTAGGGTTGTTGTGTTCAATGGTTTTTAAGGATGGTCTTTTATCGCATGGTCTAATACTCGCCCTATGTGACTTATTTTGATATTAGCCCTATGTGGCTTTATTTTAGTATTTTTCTTATATGGGTTCGATGTTTTATACTGTGCAACCATGTGATGGTAAGCCCTATATATTGTAATATAATTGGCCACTAGTGGACAGGGTACCATTAAACATCTTAAGGTGGTAATCTCATGAGCTGGGGATGGTGGTATGGGACCTATGCCCGAGCTGTCGGCCCACACTGGGCCATGTGCTCCTCGTAGTGACCTTTGAGCTTATCTAAATTGGTTGGCTGTAAATGGACTAATAATGACTTGGCTAACTATGCATACATGACATAATTACGATGGCTTGGATCATTATGCCCTGCGATTACGCTGAACGTTGCGCTAATGACCAGTCATTCGATTTATGATGATGACTTGGATCTTCATGCCCATGCAATTACACCGAGTATTCGCTGATGACCAGTCACATCCTTTGGTGACCCGACTGGATGATGTTTCCCAGGTTCGATGATCGTACGAATGAGCATCCCCGAGGCGATGATTGCATACTTTACGCATTCATGCACATAATAAGACCTGCATCATGTATTATTTTGTATGCTTTATTTTATAACTATGCTTAGCTAATGCAGCGGTGTGTAATCTTGCGGGGAATTCACACTGAGTTGGCTACTCATCCATCAAATATATAACCGTACAGGTAGCACAAATGGCCCAGGTAAAATTCATGTTTATATTGACAAGGAGCAAGCTACAATTGACAGTGATGTATAATTGTGATTGCCAAGGGTTACCATAGGATTTCATATCTCAAATTTGTTGTAATTTACTTTATTTCACATGTAATATTATTTCATTTTGTAATTGTAAGAATGGAGACATTGGTTTGTATAAATCATTATGGGTGACACTTGTATATTCTAAATGAAGTTTAAAATTTTTCTTTATGCTTACTTGTCCATTCTATGCTCATCTTCTTACTTTAATGAAAGAAAAAATATATACTCAAATTTAACCATCCTTTAAGGTTAACACTCGAGTTTTTAGGAAACGGGTCATATACTCGGGTCCTAAAAAGTCGGGACGTTACATAAACCCTCTTAGAGTACCTTTAAGAAACCTTAAAAAACTCTGAAATATACCCCAATCCTGCATACACCCCTTTATATAAGAATAGAAAGAGGTGTAATCAAAATAGAAAATAATTTTCGCAGAATTTGCGTTTCCGCAATCGCATCTGCATAACTCTTCGATGATATCGACGGACTCTGGATGACAGTCGTCGATATCATCTAAGGTCCTTCGATGATATCGAAACATGACCAAAACTGTCCAGCAACTGGGGGTGAAAATTCTGACAATTATCGATGTCATTGAGCCACTCTCGATGACAGCCTCGATATCATATAAAGTTCATCGATGATATTGACATGACCAAAAAACTGTCCAGCGATCAACGATGAAAAATAGAACAATTATTGATGATATCGAAACTGGTTCGATTTCATTGAACCTAACAATGAGGAGAAAATCCTCATCAAATCTCCCCTTTTCAACTCAGGAGGAATCCACCTTCTTCAAGCCAGCCTGGTTTCTACAAACCTTAAACTTATCCTTGAGCAAAGCCTTAGTCATCATGTCTGACCCATTATCATCCGTGTAAACCTTCTCAAGCTGTAACACCTTATGTTCCAAAGTATCCCTGATCAAGTGATACCGAATCTCCTTGTGCTTCAGGCTAAGTTTCTGTAGGAACCTCTTCATCCAAAGCATCTCTTTACATGCCTCTGTGACTGTAATGTATTTGGCCTCTGTCATCGACAATGCTACGACCTTCTATAGCTTACTCTGCTAAGAAACCGCTCCCCCTGCAAACATGAACATAAACTCCGATGTAGACTTCTAACACAGGTTTTTCATATCTGCATCTGTGTAACCCTCTAACACAGGTTTTTTATCACCATAACATATGCTCAACCTGGATGAGCCTCTTAGATACTGGAGTATCCACTTCACCGCTACCCAAAACTCTTTGCCAGGATTGGAAAGATACCGCCTGACAACACTAACCGCATATGCTATGTCTAGGCGTGTGCACACCATAACATATATCAAACTTTTTACAGCTGATGCATAGGGTATCTTCTGCATCTTATTCACCTTTGCCTTCATCTTGAGACACTGTCTGTCGCTCAATCTGAAGTGACCATCCAGTGGAGTACTAACTGGCTTCGCTGCATTCATATTGAACCGCTCTAGGATTTTCTCAATATACCGCTCTTGTGATAGCCAAAGCTTCCTGCTGCTTTTGTCACAGGTTATCTCTATTCCTAGGATCTATTTAGCCGGGCCCAAGTCTCTCATTGCAAACGACTTGCCCAACTCCTATTTCAGCCCATCGATCTTCTTGATGTCTTTTCCCATGATGAGCATGTCATCAACGTATAACAAAAGAATTAAGAAATCACCATCTGAGAACTTGCGCGTGAACACACAGTGGTCCGACTCTGTTCTGTCATACCTACGCTTTACATAAATGAGTCGAACTTCTTGTACCATTACCGTGGAGCTTGTTTTAGTCAATACAACTCTTCCTCAGCCTACACACCATATGCTCTTTACCCTTGACTTTGAACCCCTCTAGTTGGTGCATGTAGATCTCTTCTTCCAGGTCACCATGGAGAAAGACAGTTTTAACATCTAATTACTCAATCTTCAGATCCATGCTCTCCACCAACCTAAGCAACACCCGTATGGATGTCATTTTCACCACTGGTAGGAATATCTCCTCGAAGTCTATGCCTTTTCTCTGACCGAACCCTTTCACATAAGTCTGGCCTTGAACCTCGTCTGTGAATTCTTCTGATCAACCTTTTTTCTGAACACTCACTTGTTGCTCAGAGCTTTCTTACCCTTAGACAGTTTCACAATATCATAGGTGTGGTTCTTATGAAAGGATTTCATCTCCTTTTGCATAGCTTTTAACCACTCCCCCTTATGCTCATTGGTTAGAGCCTCAGAATAATCTTCTGGCTCTCCCCCATCAGTTAGCATAATGTACTCATGCGGCGAGTACCTCTTGGATGATTGTCTGTCCCTAAATAACCTTCTCACCTATGGCTTAACAGGTGGATCAAGTGGGGGCTGCTCCCCTGGTCCATCTTTGTAACACCCTGAAAATCAGGGGTCGTGTATAAACCCGACTCCCGAGTTCCAGACCGTCACTTATGCAACAAAAATGTTTATGATTCAATGTTGTCTGAGTTAAAGCATTCACATGAGTAAAATTATACCAAAACTGCAATTCATACTCCAGATTCAGTGATAAAAGCAAGCGGAAGACTAAAGGATATACATATCACTGTATGGAAAATAAAATAGATCTCAACTGTCTTCAAAGTATGAATACATCTCTGAGTCTCGTATACATGTAAATAAACAGAATCAAAATGTCAAAAATAGTCCCACTGAGAAGTCCCGCCAATCCAGGCCACCTAAGCAAAGCCGTCGTGGTACTGCATATATGAGAACTCGTCCTGGTCCTCATCATAATCCGGCTATGCCTCCTGAATCGCTGCCTCACCTGCATCTAAGACAGGGTCTGGTGGGTGTTGCAAACACCATCCCGTAACGTGGGAGTGAGTAGCTAACTTAGTGGAATAATAGAGCAAAGATTAGCATGTTCTCAAATCAATCACGCGATAATAGTAAAGCAATAAATCAAACATTCCTAATACTGTTGTTAATGCAATATGACGTGACATGATGGATGCCCTCACCGACGATCTCCCTTATACGGCACATCTTACGCCCGTGGCATGCTTTCTTCCACAGTGCTCCACATCTTCCATGCACATGCAATGTGATGGTGATATGATTATCGAGTTATTATTAGTCCATTCATACAACAGGATTGGGAAACTAAGGTACTTCCCTTATATCAATCCCAACACAGATCCTGTCTAGGGTCGTCACTCCTAGTAATCTCATACGATGTATATTTTGTAGGTCGCTGCAAGGGCTGCCAGGGCTGTTGCTGGCACTCGTTGCACCGCTCCCTCATCACCTTATCAATACAGGCCTACTGTACTCTCATTGCTACGGAAGGGTCGTCGCCTCCCGTAGACTCAGAATATGCTCGCGGTCACTACAAAGGGCTCGTCGCCTGATTAGTGTAGGCCGACAACAAGAATATAGTGTCTCATACCAACATAATCTGCTCACGAGTCATAGGTGCTCACTGGTCACTACGGGGAGGTTTGTGGCCCCAGCGTAGGCCGACAGCTCGACTACGGTGTCCCATACCACCATGCCCGGCTCATGAGTCTTTATGGATCAAGGTACCATGGTTAATAGGGTTTACAATGGTAAGTTCAGTACCCTAGGTTCAAGCAGTTATGACTCATACAAGGTGAACATACAATGGCCAGTCGGGTTACTTGACGGGCTTGACTAGTACGAGCGCATCTCAAGCTGAGCGACATGAAGTGCATAAAACACTTCGCGTGGCCTAACCACTGCCGCCAACTTCAAAACACGACCCGCGTTCATCGACGCGTCGTTCGTGGCAAAGATAAGCCAACCACGAATTTACTCAGTTACCGACTGCCTGGACTAGGTATAGTCCCAAACATTTATGAATCCACATCAGCAATCATATAAGAGTAACGGAAATGAAATACAACAATGTGAGCATGTTAACACATGTTATAACATACAACTTAAGTAAATCATCTAACACAAACATTTCATACATATAATGAAATCATGCATATAGCCAACATGTAGGAAATCAGTTACATCAGCATATTATTTGAGAATTCAATCTCAAACTAATTCATAACACCATTTAATTCAATACATACTAATACAAACATTTATACAAACACTTAGTCTACACACTTAAGTCTACATATAGTATGTCGACTCAAAATGCGCATTTGGGCAAATCTCTTCACCAAACTGATTATGCACGCATTCCTAATATCCTAATGTGACAAAGAGCCATGTCAATCATATCAGCAAAATATGGATAAAAACAGTATTTCCTACAAATGACTAAAATGCCCTAAATCTCATATTTTTCGTCTGCTTATGAAACAGGAAACGGACAGCATATTGTACACGTCAAACGGTGTTGCCGTCGATAATCTACTATTAAACGACATTGAAAGCATTGAAATCAGCCAATCAAAGCGTCTAGAATCCGCACATTTTCCCTAGAGGTGAACCGATTCGAACGGAGCGTATACGCTTCGTCTACGGCGAATAGGCTACCTATTTCACAAGATGTATAAGTTACTTTGTCAAGAAATCGATGGAACCTCAAATCAGCAAGTATTTAGGGTGTTTCCTTACCTAGAAATGCAGCGGAATCACTGAAAAAGTGATTGAGGTGCGTTGCTTAAGCACGTGCAACAGGTAGTGCAAGCAGCAGGGAGTTCTCTCCCGCTCTCTCTCACAATCTCTCACCTTTTCTCTCACACCAGCTAGGGTTTCTAGCAAATTCATATGGGTGAGAGAAGTGAGGGTTTAAGGCCCTTTTATAACCTAAAACATTTCCAAAACAGACTCGGGAACAATGTTTACTTGATGCCTAACCAAATCGGGGCTGTTTCGGTCCAAAAAGATATTTCGGGAGGTCCCCTGGCCGAACGTGATCGGACTTAAGCTCATGCACGTCGGATGTCATTCACATCCCATTTTCAGATCAGTAGTGTTCGTAGATCGCATGTGGCGGTCCAGTTTCAGTTCAGCGGTCATCGCACGTAGATCAGGTCTACAAGTCTCATGATATGAAAGAGAAATTTTTCCTAATCCAAGGGTGTAATTTGGCTGAATTCTGATGGTTAGAACGCTTAATAATAACGCGCCAAGTCGTGTGCCAGATTTGAATTTTAAAATTTCAAATCTAACCCTATTCTCACTCTCTTCACTCCAGGCTCAATGAAATAGCCTCTGAATGTCGGTTGGACTTGATTTTCGAATTAATTGTCAAGTCCAGCTAGGCGGTTATAACGGTTTAAGATTGTAGGTATCGGAATTTCGATGCGCGGTCTAGATCCAATACAAAGTTTCAAAGGGGTTATGAGAACAAATCGGTTTAGAGTTTGATCCGAGGTTTCAGAGTATTATAGTGTCATTGGTTCTACTCGTTTTGGGTCTTGTAGAGCGTATTTAAAGCGATCAGGGATGATTTCACAGCTACTCTAGCGTTGCGCTAGCTAACTTACGCTTATTTTCTAAAGGAATTAATCCTACGCGATTTCTGGTCAAGTTGGTACTCGAGTCTAAGTACAGATTTTTTCAGGGCGTTACAATTCTGAAGGAACTCCCTCGTCTTCTATACCTTGTTGTACTCCCCTGTCATCAGGCACCATAGGAGGAATAATCGGATCCATGTCCTCTAGCTCACCTGAATTAGGCTGATTCTTCTCTGGCTTACCAATGTCTTCTATACACTGATCTTTAAAGAAAATCACATCTCTGCTCCTGATGAGCTTTTTTTCGGTCGGATTCCACAATCTGTAACTGAATTTTTCATCACAGTACCCCAAGAACACACACTGCCTGATCTTCATATCGAGCTTGGACCTTTCGTCCTTTGGTACGTGAACAGATGCCCTGTATCCAAACACCCTGAGATGACTGTACGATGGATCCTATCCAGTCCACACCTTCTCAGGTACTTCTCTATTCAACGGGGCTGATGGAGACCTGTTTATCAAATACAACACTATATGCATTTCTTCTCCCCAGAATGTCTTGGGCAATCTCGCATGAGATAACATGTATCTGATTCTCTCAACAATGGTGCGATTCATTCGCTCAGCTACACCATTATACTGAGGGGTCATGGGAACCGTCTGTTCATGCCGTATACCCAGGGACTTACAATACTCATGGAAGTCACTAATGTATTCACCACCATTGTCAGTGCGGATGCACTTTAATGATCTACCTGTCTCTCTCTCGACCATAGCATGAAATAATTTAAACAAACCAAAGACCTCATCCTTGAATTTCAAAGTATAAACCCAAACCCTCATAGATGCATCATCTATAAAAGTGACAAAATACAATGCCCCACCCAAGGTTTTTATCCTCATAGGACCACAAACATCAGAACAAACTAAATTTAATGTATGTATTTTATTAACATGAGAAACAGTTTTAATGAATGAAACTCTATGCTGTTTCCCTGATAAATAATCAAGACAGGTTTTGAGAGGTGTACCTGTCATGTCTGGAAGGAGCCGCTTCCTTGCCAGTAGCTGAAGCCCTTTTTCACTCATGTGGCCAAGACGCCTGTGCCACATGTCAATAGCTAAATCTTCCGCTGCGTTCAACCCACCCTTGCACACACTGACACTTGTCTTGTAAAGGGTGCAATACTTCTTTCCTCTGACTGCGATCAACAAACCCTTGATGAGCTTCCAGCGTCAACCAGCAAACCGGCTTTCATAGCCATCATCATCCAACCTTCCCATCGACATCAAGTTGAGGCGAAGGTCTTGAATGTGCCTCACATCCCTGAGAACCAATGTGTAACCCACATCGGTCTTCACACAAATATCACCAACCCCTACGATCTTCGATACGCTAGAAATTTTCATTTTCACGGTCCCATAGTCACCTAACTTGTAGCTTGTGAAGAAGTCCCTGCGTGGGGTCGCATGAAAAGAAGCTCCTGAGTCAATCACCCAGTCGCTGTCCTAACTCTTAGCTGTGAGACAAATATCATGATCTGCTGAAAGAACAATAACAATATCGTCATCTGAAGCGACCGCAGTGAAATTTAATTCATCTTCTTTCTCATTTCCTTTCCTTTCTTGTCGTTCTTCTTACTACAAACTCATGCTTATAGTGGCCCTTCTTATCATAATCCCAGCAATCAACATCCTTTTTGGTACTCGACTTGCTTCTTGATTTATCTCGGGCCTTCCTGCCCTTCCTGTTCTTTCCTCTCCCCCGTTCCTGTGTCACAAGGGTCTCTTGCTGAGTAGACCCCTGAGACTTCCTCCTTGTCTCCTCATTGAAGAAATAACTGGTTACCTGTTCCATGGATATCTTTCCATCTAACGCAGAGTACTTAGAGACACCACCAATGTCTCTCAACTATCAAGTAATGAACTAAGTAATAGCACAGCCTGCAATTCATCATCCAGGACCATCTTCATAGCGGAGAGCTGGTTCACTATATTGCTGATCTCATTCACGTGCTTGGCCACAGAACCACCATATTTGAACTTGAGATTTATAAGTCATCTTATCAGGAATATTTTATTACCGACTGTCTTCCTCTCATACAGCCCTTCCAATTTCAGCCATAGGCTAGCGGCTGAGGTCTCCGTAGACACATGGTGAAACACAGAATCATCCAACCATTATCTAATAAACCTCACCACCTTCCAGTCCATCTTCTTCTAATCATCATCAGACATATCCTTGGATTTTGATAATATGCCTAAAATTGGAGAATATAGGTCCTTGCAATAAAGTAAGTCCCCTATCTTAGCCTTTCATATGATCCATTTAGAACCATTGAGGCTGATCATCCTTGATGAGCCACCTTCCATAATTCTAAACCAATCCTACCCGTTCAATGAACTTAGCTCTGATACCACTTTGTTAGGGGCCTTGCACAAAACCTTAGGATCTAGCCTCATAAAACAAACCAGAAATATGGAATAATAATGTAATGAATTAAATTAAAACATAAACCACACCACACTAGGGATTTTTACGTGGAAAATCCTCAGAGAGGTAAAAATCACGGGACCTCGTCCAGATCAACAATCCATTATAAAGCAAAACATTACAACTGATCACAAGCACACACCGCTTGGATCAAACCTTCTTCACTCACACAGGAGTGGATAAATAATAAGAGAACAAAAGAAAAACAGAGAGATCTTATCGATTACGAGGACATAAAAGCGCTGAGACGTGGACTGTGAAGGAGATCACCTCTACGAACAGAATCTCCCTTCCACAAGCTTCCTCTCTCTCTTTCTCTCACTTTCTCTCTCCTTTGATAGCCCTAAACCCTCTTAAAGTACCTTTAGGAAACCTCAGAAAATTCTGAAATACACCCCAATCCCGCATACACCCCTTTATATAAGAATAGAAAGAGGTGTAATCAAAATAGGAAATAATTTCTGCAAAATCTGTGTTTTCACAATCGCATATGCGTAACTCTTCGATGATATCAATGGACTCTCGATGAAAGTCGTCGATATCATCTAAGGTCATTCGATGATATTGAAACAGGACTAAAACTGTCCAACAACCAAGGGTGAAAATTCTGACAATTAATCGTTGACATTGACAGGACCAAAAAACTATCCAGTGACTAGCGATGAAAAATTCAGCAATTATCGATGATATCGAAACTGGTTCGATTTCATCGAATCCAACAATGAGGAGAAAATCCTCATCAAAGTTTTCCAAGTGAAAATCCCTGGTGTGGTGTGGTTTATGTTTTGATTTAGTTCATTGCATTATTATTCCATAATTCTAGTTTGTTTCGGGAGGCTAGATCCTAAGGTTTTGTACAAGGCCCCCAACAATCACAAGTATGGTGTGATAGACAACACTCGTGCACACATTCACCATCCACATTGCATGCATTTTTAGTCCATTCACAATTTCTGAATGAAACTATCACCTAAAAGTAAGGTACCACAACTTATGGCACCGTTCCATTTTTTTACAACTACATGGCACCTCTGTAGGACACCAGTACCATAAACAATCTTGACTGCCCATATTAAAAGGCGATTTATTAATGTTGAATATTTGTTGGATTAGTACAATGTTTCCATGGTAGCCCATGAAACATGGGTTGAACTTAATGAACAATATGAAACAATGATTTGGATTGAATTAGACTAAGTAGGCCATTGCAATTAAGAGCACCAGAGCATCGATCGCTCTTGTCGCTGTGTATGGGTTTTGCTAACTTTCATGCCTTTCATGGCAACATTACCAACATTTCCAGACCACTTAATTAGCAGCATAAAGTGATATATCATCTATCTAAATCAATCATTCATTCATACAACTAAGAGCAAGCCATAATATAAGAAGCAAACCAAGCAGATGATCCTAATCCCCCTTTAAGTATGGCTAATTTATTACAATTGTTCATTGTTTATGAGACAAGTCACATGGTTAGAATCATCAAATCAATCTCGAATCATGAGAAATCAAAAGTTGGATTTATCTAGTAAATGTTTCAAGATAATGATTAGACCTATTTTACTTATGTGGTCAATCTTAATTGTCCATTTTCATGCTATTGATTGGAAGCTTAGGTCACATATTGACCTAATTCATGCACTATAACTTCTAGTTGTAGGAAATAAATGAGCCCTTTGAATAGACTCGTGGCCTTTAAAAGGTTTGGGTACATTGGCAAAACCTTGGAGTTTTTTCCTACTGTACTTCTCACTTTTAAGCCACGCACCTTACTAAGCCCTTCCATTTTTACCTTCCAAGAATACTTCCCTACTGTACGGATGACTTTTCACAGGACCAAAATACCTCTTCTTTATGAATTTCACTCCATTCTCTCCCTTACACCCAAATATACGTCCGAACTCATCTCTATCATCCCTGTTCATTCTTTTCACTCATTTTCTTCATTAAATCTCCATAGAATCTCCATCCTACTATCACATTACATCTTCTATCTTCCATCTTACTCAAGGCTATCTTCATTCTTTTTCTGAGAGGACGTGGATGTATTGATAAACGCAAAATCTTGAAGGCTTTTCTCCGAAGATCGTGTTTCACATCGATTCACTCTTATTTTTCTTCTCAAACACGGATTTCACTGATATGACGACCGTGAGAGGTAAGGACGTTTAAAATATGAAGAATTACCTAGAAGTTCATGGTAAATTTCATGCACTTCTAAGTCAATTTCATGCAGTTATCCGTGAACTTCAAGAGGTTCACGGTCAATTTGACGAAGTTTCGCGGTAAATTTCATAAAGTTCCCGGTCAATTTACTGAATTTATCGGTCAATTTCATGCACTACTCGGTCAATTTCACGCATTTTACCGTCAAATTCAAGAAGTTCGCGGTCAATTTGACGATGTTTCGTGGTGAATTTAATGAATAGTGCGACTCATGATGGGACCCACCCAAAATTTTAAAAAAGGGGGCTGCGGTAATACCACGGTTCGACGGCACTACTGCTGGATCGGGGGCAGTGCCGCCCGGACACGTTTAGAGTCCGGGTGGCAGTGCTGCTGAACTCTGGACGTCCACAGTAGTGTCGCCACCCCTTTTTTTAAAATTTTAAATGTTGGTGGGCCCTGCACCTATTGGAATAATTTTGGTGGGCCCCACACCCATTGAATTGTTTGTTGGGCCCTACACCAATTGAAAGTTTTGGTAGGCCCCACACATTAAAACAAAGTCTCTCTCTCTCTCTCTCTCTCTTCTAGGATTAGATAAAGTTGCTAAGAGCTACTTACCATTATGGGAAAAAAGTTGCTAATAGATTTCTTTAATGGTCCCCTAATTCACTGCGAAGTGAAGGAAATTCACCGCGAATGAATTGACCGTGAAGTGAATGAAGTTAATGGAATTGATCGTGAAGTGAATGGAATTCATCGCGAGGTGAAGAAAATTGACCGTGAAATGAGTGGAATTGACCGTGAAGTGAAGGGAATTCACCATGAAGTGAATGGAATTTACCACGAAGTGAATGAAATTGATAGCGAAGTGAATGGAATTCACCGTAAAGTGAATAAAATTCACCGTGAAGTGAATGAAGTGGATGGAATTGAGCACTGAATAAAATTATCGCGAAGTGAATGAAGTAGATGGAATTGAGCGCGAAATGAATGGAATTCATTGCTAAGTGAAGGAAATTGACCACGAAGTGAATGGAATTGACCGTGAAGTGAATGGAATTGACCGCGAAGTGAATGAAGTGGATGGAATTGACCGTGAAATGAATGGAATTCATCGCGAAGTGAAGGAAATTGACCGTGAAGTGAATGGAATTGACCGTGAAGTGAAGGGAATTCACCGCGAAGTGAATGAAATTTTGCCGCAAAGTGAATGAGGTGGATGGAATTGACTGCGAAATGAATGGAATTCACTACGAAGTGAAGGATATTCACCGCGAAGTGAAGAAAATTGACCGTGAAGTGAAGGGAATTCACCGCAAAGCGAAGAAAATTCACCGCAAAGTGAATGGAATTCACCGAGAAGTGAAGGAAATTGATCACGAAATGAATGAAGTGAAATGAATTTCCTTCACTTCGCAGTCAATTTCTTTCACTTCAAGGTGAATTCCATTCAATTCATCTACTTTGTAGTGAATTTCATTCACTTCGCGGTCAATTCCATTCACTTCGTGGTAAATTTCCTTCACTTTGCGTTGAATTTCACTCATTTCGTAGTGAATTCCATTCAATTCATCTACTTTACAGTCAATTTCCTTCACTTCATGGTCAATTTCTTTCACTTCGCGGTGAATTTCCTTCACTTATATATGTTTTAGGAATGCCTTTACATGGTTTTAGATGGTATGGCCCACCTAAGTTTCGTATACTGTTAATTTTTGAGATATCCCATAACCTAAAAGGGACCCATCAAATTCATGAAATTGTGGTAATGACCGCTTTAGTTGAAGTAGGAATATGCCAAGATGTCCTAAAGGGGGGTGAATAGGACTTTTAAAATTTTATGATGATTTAAAACATATCAATCCCTATCCTAGCCTAATATGCAAATAGTAGGATTTCTTCAATGTAACTCTACTAGCTTCCAAGCCAGGTAGAGGATCCAATCATAAGACTATTCAAATGATAAACAAGATGTACAACATAGTTCATGATGGATGTGATTGCATGTGAGGTGTGATTTTACTTAGTTCCAGATAATTATGTACACATGCAATATGAAAACATTTAGAGAAATCACATAAGCAGCAGAAGTAAATAGTAATCTCAAACACAGTCATTTTTATAGTGGTTCGACTATGTGTCTACTCCACTTTCGGCGGATGCACTCAACCCTTGAGTGTACCGGATCTCACTAACGGAGGTTTCAAATCAGGTTCACCTCAAACCAGTATAACCTACACCAGGTTGACTCTAACGTGTCTCCACGACACAAGTTTATGCCCCACACAGGAGCAAGCGTCAATACACAGCACCTAAATTTTAGGTCACACAGGCTAAGGATCCACACAAGGAACCTAGAGTTTATGCTCCCATGAGCAAGGATCAACACATAACACCCAGGTTTTAGACCACATAGGTCAAAGACCTATACAAGGACTTAAGTTTATGCTTTTCACAGAACAAGGGTCAATACACAACACCCCCACATACACTTCCATCGGAGGCCTCCTATGAGGACTTGAACGGGGTGATAAGCACCTTTGACCCAATCCTATAAAAGGAATGATCAAAAGTGTCTCTGACTCTAAAGACTTACAGATAAGTAGATGAGCCTCATTTAACACATTGATGAAGATCTCCTCCTTTGATGATGAAGAATTTTCTTCAGCTCCCTTGAACCGCGATACAGATGATGCTCTAATGTAAGGCAACAAGTTGGGTCAAGGTTATGTTAGAATCCTACTCTATTAAATGTTTTCATATATTAGAAACAGAGTGATTCCAACCATCTATGCATTCAAGGTATCTCAGCTCAATGATTTGCCATTAAGGTGGTAGCTGAAGGATCCTTGAATGCAGAAGTTCATTCTCTAATCCACTCTATTGAATATCAATGATGAGGGTGGATTGGATGATGAACTCCCATGAAAGAAAAAGGCTTAGGGTATATGATCTGGATTTAAACACTCAAAAGCTCTATCTACTTTCTCTACTAACAACCAAAGGCAAGCTCTCATTAAATAAGCAAAAAGTTCCAATGAAAATAAAACAGTCATATTTTTGACAGAGTTCGATATCATCGAGCAGGGTTCGATATCATCGAGCGTATACTCTCGATAGCATTGAATAGCCGCTTGATGACACGAACTAAATCTGTCAAATGCTTTTGGACATTTTTGCCAACTGGTCGAGGAAATCGAACACTCTTCGATATCATCGGATTTTGAACTCTGATTTCATCGAAATAAGGTTCGATTCCTCGACATTTGAAATATGAGAGCAGTTACGTTTAAAACTTAACAGGTATTTGATATGATCGAGCATCCCTCGATATCATCAGAATTTTAATATCGATGATATCGATGACGGTGTCGATTCATCGATATTTTAAAGAAATTTTCCTATAAGCTTGCTGGACAGTTTGTGTCCTATTTCGGTGACATCGACCTGGTCTCGATATGATCAATATTGAATATCATTTTTATCGAGTGATCCTCGATACTTGAAAGATTTTACCTGAAAGTATGCTGGATAGTTTTGTGTCCCAATCCGATATCATCGAAGGTCTGTCGATATCATCGTGGTTTAAATTTTGAGGATATCGAGGCTCTCTTCGATATATCGAAAATCACATGATTTGCCTTAACAACATATTGGACATAACTGACCAGATGTCGATTTTATCGAGCCGTCTTGATAAACTCGAGATTCAAAATTCGATGATATCGAACATTCCATCGATTCATCTATAATTCAGTCCAGAATTCTTTGTAGTTGCTAGACATTTGAAGTCCTTAATTCGATAATATCGAGTGAGTTTCGAGGACATCGATAACAAGGTTCGATTTCATCGAACCATGTATCGATAAATCGACAAAGGCAGAAAACTTAGAGATTTTCCTGATTTTGCAAAATAGTTTTCTCACCTAAAACCCTAAGATGTTCTATCCATTTTTTAGGATTTTATATACCTAGTGTTTTGGGACATGGGATGTGAGGCTAAGGTTTACCTTTGACAAGTTCGGGCACACATCCTATTGAGGCAGATGCTTGAAGAATCTTCTTATGGGGCTCACTTGTCTTGCTGACTCAACACTCATGCTAATTGACAAACCAGGGCACTTTAAATTCATGGTGTTGATATTTGACACACGTCACGGTGGGGCCCACACAGCTCAACCTCATGGGAAACTCCCATGGGGTGGACCTCATAGTACCATTTCCCACATATATAATCAGCTCCATTTTACTCTTTATAAATTTTATTTCATTTCATATCTTACTTTTATTCTTTTTTTTTTTCCAATGATCATTTTAATAATATAGATCAGATAAATAAAATGATCTAGTTGGAGTGGAACCGTGCAACCTATAGCTACGATTATAGCCGTAGCCATTGGACAACATCAACAAGTCTAGAGGGCGGCGATACTACTGCCGGTCGCTACGGTTATAATCCGTAGCCATAACTTACATGGTGACACCTAAAGTAAGGGCATTTTTGTCTGGAAAAGTGTGCCCGTACACTAAAGTTTAGGGTTTAGGGGGCTTAGTTTGGTGAAGTTTGGATTTGAAGAAAAAGGTGAGTGGCTTAAAAGTAAGGAGTACAGTCGGAAAAAGCTTGTTCTTAGACTCGGATTGCACGGTGTAGCATACAGTACCGACGTGGTTACAGTGTGTTACTGGGAAACGGATTGGCTACTCCCATGCTAAAGCCTAGTGGCTGATGGTCGGTGCTCTATGGCCCCACCATGATGTATGTGTTTCATTCATTTAGTTAATCCATTTTAAAAGATCATTTTAGGGCTTGATACCAAAAATGAGAGGAATCTATTTCGTTAATCCATTTTTAAAGATCATTTTAAGGCTTAATACAAAAAATGAGAGGGATCTAAATCTCAGGTGGACCACACCAGGGGAAACAATAGTGATTGGATATCCACCATTAAAATCCTCCTAAGGCCCACTGTACTGTTAATTCGACATCCAAAACTTTTATGGCCCCAAAACAGTTTTTAATGGTAAATGCCCATTCAACACTATTTTTATAATGTGGTCCACTTGAGATTGGGATATACCTCATTTTTGGTCTCATATTATAAAATGATCTAGAAAAATAGACGGATGGCATGGATGAAACACATAAATCATGGTGAGGCCCACAGAGCACCAACCAACAGCCATTGGCTGGTGGTTAGGGAAGTCGCCAATCCGTGTCCATGCTGCTGGGAAAGTTACGTGAGCCCCACCATGATGTATGCTGCTGGGAAAGCTACGTGTGCATTTTATCCACGTCCTCCATCCATTTTTCTAGCTCATTTTATTGCATGAGCCCAAAAATTTGATAATCCAAATCACAGGTGGACCACATGATAGGAAACCGTGCTAATTGAATGCTTAGTAGGTCTTTTTTTTTATAGACATCCAACTTCTTGAATAGGAAAACACAAATATCAGCTCGATTCAAAACTTTTGTAGCCCTGAGGAGGCTTTTAGTGGTGGGTGTTCAATCACCATAAAATATAGTCCACCTGAGATCTGCCTTGTATTTTGCTTCATTATTTAAAATAAATTAAAAAAAAGGCATAGCATATAAAATACGTACACCATGGTGGGAGCGACGTAGCATTTCCAGCAGCGTACCCACATAGATGCTGTGTGCTACACTTCGCAACCCAGGTCCGCGTGGGTATGGTACGTAGGAATCAGATTGCCTACTGAATTAGCTTAAACTCTGTAGGGCCACGTTAATGTATTTGTTTCATCTATTCCTTTTATTATTTCATTTCAGGGCATTATTTCAAAATTGAAGCATATCCAAAACTCAAGTGAACCACGCCCACGATACCATGTGAATTGAATTCCTATAGTTGAAAACTTACTGTAGTCGCAAAAAATTTAAATCAAACTTATATTTGAGTTTTCGCTTCATCCATGTCTTCATGACCTTATGAATAGGTCATTATCCCCGATGTTTCCTGTGCGTGGTCTACTTGGTATCTGGATATGTTTCAGTGTTAGGTTCATGCCATTAAATGATTTGGAAACCGAATGACGGCAATAAGACACAACCCCACATAGTTTACTCATCCTATTGAGTTACTCAATGCACAATCCACTTCCTGTAACGCAAAAAGGAGATATTTTTAGAGGTTTCTTATCCACACTTTTTCTTTTTTAACACGCGCCCATACACACCACAATCTGACTCAAAGTGAAACTCAATCCGGTTGGACTCGACCTGATCCAAAACCCAAATCAATCTGGTTATTGGGTACTATATAAACAAAAAATAAAAAAAATCCTCCCCTCTCTACCCTAACCCTACCTACTGGTCGCCGCACCCAACCCGATCCAAGATCAAAACCCCTACTCGGGAACAGTGGCACCCATCCGGCCAAACCCATTTGAGCTCCTCCTCCTCCTCTCTCTCCTCGCCACTCCTCCCAGCTCCAGCAACAATTCGGCTCGATTTTAGGTATTTTTTTAAAATTTTTTTTATTACTTTAATTAAATAAATCCTCATAATATCTCAAAGAGATGACTCAAGTAAGCCCGGGCTAGCTCTAGAGCAACCTGGGCCCTTTGTGGTGTGTCTGGGATGACTCGAGAGCGCCCTAGGCTCATCGTGGTGTGTCCGGGCTTGCTCGGGTGTGGTGCGGGCATGCAGTCGAGTTCGTTGTGGTCTTGTGGACCTCTGGTGTGTCCCGCCTAGCTTGGCTCTAATGTGATGCAGCCGAGCTCGATGTGATGTGGTTGGCCAGGCTCGGGTACGGTGAGGTCGGGCTCACCGTGGACCTGTGGTGCGTCCCACCTGGCCTGGCTCGAGTGTAGTGTTGTTGAGCTCGTTGTGGTGTGGCTGACTTAGCTCGGGTGAGGCCGAGCTAAAACTTAACCCTAATCCCTAACCCCAAACCCTAATCCCTAAACCTAAACCTAAAACCTCACCCTAACCCTGAACCCTAGCCCTAAATCCTAAATCTAAACCCTAAACCCTAATCCTTAATCCATAAATCCTAAGACCTAAATGGCTAAATCTAATGCCCTAAATTTCGAGGGTCGAGCAAAGCTCTACTCCCGAGATTTAGAACATCACTTATGCAGCATGAATGATGATATTCAGATTTCTTCCAAGTTAATGAGTTAAGCATTCGTGGGATTATACTAAACAACATATCATACTCTGGATATAATCAAGTTAAGCAAGCGGAAGTCTAAAACATATCTATTTAAACAGGTAGGTGTAACACCCCAAAAACATATCATTAGATTCTCCACTTGGGGCGTTTCGGGGCCAGTCTGTGAACCAGAATGAACTTATACATCATGTAACATATGATTTTGGGGTAGGAGAATCTAATCCATCCAATTAACCCATTTGTTACAAGATATTCGATGACTGAAATGGCTAAAAGTACAATTATTACCTATTTTTACTATTTATAGTAATTTTTTGTCGAAGTATGATTTTCTATCATTTACACATTAGGATTTATGCCCAGTGTGAAAATACTTAGAAAAAAAATGAAGAATGGGGTGGTAAGAGGAAAGATTCTGAAGGAATTGGGTGAAACGGAGTTTTTAAGCCCTGAGATTGAGTATAAGGGTTGGGGTTGCCCCATGACCCAAGGACATGCATTTTAGGGTTTGTAAATGCTTCTGAGAACATCTCAAACTCGCCTACTAACAACCTACAGGCTACTTAGGTCGCCTTATGCGACCCTAGATGCGTTATGGACTCGATCAAACGATCGATTTGAGTAGACTTCGCCTATTGGCGAAACTGAAGTCCTAAGAGTGTTTCTAGATTCCTTTCGCACCCACCTAAGTCGAAGGAGCGACAGCGTACGTCGCGTGGCCATAACCCAGGTCCAGTTTAATCTCAATCATGCTCTGATACCAACTGTAACACGCCGAAAATTGAGGGTCCGGTAGAAACCCAACTCCCGAGTTCCAGAACGTCACTTATGCAACATAAATAATGATAAATGCATGTTGTCTGTAGAATGTCTCTAAACAAGATTGAGACTGAGCCAAAATACCATATCATACTCCAGAGACAGTTAAATTAGCAAGCGGAAGACTGTGATAAATATGTAAAATATATAATTAATTGTAAGTCTCCAGAGTGTGAACATGTTATTAGGTTAATTAAATACATGTATACTCCAAAAATGGAAAAAAAAGAATATACATGAGTGCTCCAAAAATATAAAATGACAAGTGTCATGGCGTCTAATCAACCTCCCTGTAATCCCGTCGATCAGAACACGCATAAAGGAGGGATCCTCCTCATCATCATCAAGTCCGGCTTCGCCTCGCAGGCCGCGCCATCATCTGCAATTACAAAAGGGTCTGGCGGGTGTCCGGAACACCGTCCCGTAACGTGGGAGTGAGTAATTAACTCAGTGGAATCATAGAGCAAGGATTAGCATGTTATCAAATCAATCACGCGATAATAGTAAAGCAAATAATCAAACATTCCTAGATACTGTTATTAATGCAAGCATGAGATGATGTGATGGATGCCCTCACTGACATTCTCCCTCATACAGCACCATCTTACGGCCGTGGCATGCTTTCTTCCCACAGTGCTCCACATCTTTCGGGCACATGCAAGGCAATGTGGATAATGATTACCAAGTTATTATTATTCCTTTTCATATAGCAGTATTGGGAAACTAATGTACTTTGCTTATATCAATCCCAACACAGATCCTGTCTAGGGTCGTCACTCCTAGTAATCTCATACGATGTTAAATTTGTAGGTCGCTGCAAGGGCTGCTAGGGCTGTTGCTCGCACTCGTTGCACCTCTCCCCCATCACCTTATCAATACAGGCCTAATTATCCTTAAGGCTGCATCAGGACTCGTCGCCCCCATGCGGTGTCAGGATAAACTCAAGGTCACTACAAAGGGCTCGTCACCTGATCAGTGTAGGCCGACAGCAAGAATATAGTGTCCCATACCACCATAATCTGCTCAGAGTAGGGTGCTCACTGGTCACTACGGGGAGGTTTGTGGCCCTAGCATAGGCCGACAGCTCGACCACGGTGTCCCATACCACCATGCCCAGCTCATGAGTCTTTATGGATCAAGGTACCATGGTTAACAGGATTTTCAATGGTAAGTTCAGTACCCTAGGTTCAAGCAGTTATGACTCATACAGGGTGAACATACAATGGGCAGTCGGGTTACTTGACGGGCTCGACTAGTACGAGCGCATCTCAAGCTGAACGACATAAAGTGCATGAAACACTTCGCGTGGCCTAACAACTGTCGCTAACCCGACACACGACTCGCGTTCATCGACGTGTCCTCTGTGGTGAATAGAAGCCCACCACTAATTCAATCCATTACCAACTGCCTAAACTAAAGCATAGCCCCAGACATGTGCAATCCATACCGGTGATCATATGAGAGTAATAGAATTGAAGTTCAACAATACAAACATGTTAGCACATGTTATATCATACAAAGTAAGCAAATCAACCAACACATGTATTCCATACATATAAGGAAATCATTTCATATAGCAAACATGTACGAAATCATATACCACATCAGGTGGATTGAGAATTCATTCTCAAAACTAATTTACAACATTTACTCAATACATACTAATACAAACATTTATACAAACACTTAGTCTACACACTTTAGTCTACATAGCGCATGTCGACCCAAAGTGCGCATTAGGGCGAATCTTTTCGCCAAACCAATTATACACGTATATCTAATATTATAACACGACAAAATCACATGTCAAGCATTTCAGCAAAATACAGATGTATACAGTATTTCCTATTAATGACCAAAATACCCTAAATCTCATAATCACCGTACGTTTACGAAATGGAAAACGGACAGCATGTTCTACATGTCAAACGACGCTCTCATCGATAATCTACTATTAAACGACATTGAAAGCTTTGAAATCAGTCAATCAAAGCGTCTAAAATCCTCACCTTGTGTCGTAGAAGTGTATTGATTCGAATCGAACGTCAACGCACGGCGTTATGGAGACCTAATGCACAAGATACATAAGCTATTTCGATATTTGAATCGAAAGAATCCCAAAACAGCAAGTAGTTAGGATTTTTCTTACCTAGGAGTGCATTGGAATCACCAACAAAGTGATTGGGATGCGTCGCTTTAGCATGTGTAACAGCTGCAGCAAGTGACAGGAAGATCACTCCCACACTCTCTCACAATCTCTCACTTTTTCTCTCTCTCTAGCTAGGGTTTCTAGCAAATTCGGATGGGTGAGATAAGTGAGGGTTTAAAGCCCTTATATAGGCTAAAACCTTCCCAAATTAGGCTTGGGAATAAGGTACACTTAAGTTATAACCAAAACGGGGCTGTTCCGATCCAAAAGAGCAGTTCGGGAGGTCCCCTGGTCGAACGCGGTCGGACTTAAGCTCATGGTCACTGGATCTTGCTCACACGAAGTTTTCAGACCGGTAGAGTTCCCAGATCACACGTGGCGGTCCAGTTTCAGTTCGACGGTCATCACACCTAAATCAGGTCCACAAGTCTCATGATATGAAAGAGAAATTTTTCCTGATCCGAGGGTGTAATTTGACTGAATTCTGACTGTCAGAACGCTTAATAATAGCGCGCCAAGTCACGTGCCAGATTTGAATTAAAATTTCTAAATCTAACCCCTTTCTCACTCTCTTCACTCCAGGCTCAATGAAATAGCCTCCGTACATTGGTTGGGCTTGATTTTTGAAACGATTGTCAAGTCCAGCTAAGCGGTCATAACGGTCTAAGATTGTAGATATTGGACTTTCGACGCGCGGTCTAGATCCAATACAAAGTTTCAAAGGGTTCATGAGAGCAAACGGGTTTAGAGTTTGATCCTAGGTTTCAGGGTATTATAGCGTCATTGATTCTACAAGTTTTGGGTCTTGCAGAACGTATTTAAAGCGATCAGGGACAATTTCGCAGCTACTCTAGTGTAACACTAGCTAACTTACGCTTAATTTCTAAAGGAATTAATCCTAAGTGATTTCTTTGGCTTTGGAAGTGGGTTCTGAGAGGTTACCAAGGTGTTATGGTTGACCCATCGCCTAAGGACGTCTAATCCCAGGTTGGCAAAAATTCCTGGGTGTTACAATCTACCCCCCTTAAAATAAAATTTCATCCCCGAAATTGGCTAGGGGTATTGATTACTTAAAAAGACTTTTGTATTGACGTTCTAAGGAAGGTTCAAATCCTATTTAATGACCTAACCTTACGTATAACCTAAATTAACTGTTTCGATCCTGAACCAATGCGGAAGAGGCTAACCACACTTCCGCTGCGCCACTCTGGTCTAACGGTTGCATTGGCTGACCTAACTAGATTGGGCTCAAAATGTTCTACCCCCCTTAAAAACTTAGTTCTACTTAAGGTTCAAGAATCTATGTATCGATCTGTATACCGGAACGCGATGTAACTTAGGGCCTATCCTTGACATGAGATGGGAAGCAACCTTTCACTACATGAGTCTTCATTTGCTAATAATGCGTTCTATAGCATTAGTACCTATGGTTGTAAAAATAAGCCTACTCTCTATTGGCTAGATGTCCTCAACATTTTCCAAAGGCAAAGCAATAACTTTTGGTTGTATGTGGTCGATCCAACACGGAAGAAAAGTTGTGTAGTGGGTCTGAGCTGGATACATTGACCTTCTGTCTAATCAGGACATAAATCTCGTCGTATCAGTTCTTAATCCGAGTCGATGCCGATCTTCTGCTTGATCAGAGCATTAGATTCATTGGTAACTACCAGGATTAAGAAGTCGATTCAAACCGCGAATACATCGCTTACATATACAGTTCCTTTAGTCCGCGATCCCAAATGCAATAATTCCTTGGGGAAGGCAATTCTAAGCGGCGTACTGGTTCATTCTAAGTTCAATCTTAGGGATGTATAAGTTTTCCCTGAGAATGAATGGTTCTAAGTGAAAACAACTTTCCTAAGGGTTATGACAGAAGTCTACAAGTATGAAGAGGATCTATCGAAGGAATGAGGTTCTACCCTAACCAAATCTAACCTACTATTCCTTAGCATATACAGGCTTTACACTACTTAAGGTAATTAGTAGACTAGTCTGTAACTTGCTAGCCATAATCTAAAATCTATACTTATACGTTAGATGGTTTCATACCATTACTAATACAGGGAATTGCTCTATCGCTTAGGGTCAAGATTGTCTAAATGGGATTGGATTTCCTATATCGTCAAACCTTTTAAATCTAGGAGCACTAACTCTAGGTCCAAAACGCCAAGGGCCTATATGGCCAGTAGCATTAAGTTGTATGAAATGAAACTTCTTTCCTAATCCTACGTCGGGATTGGGAGTGGCATGCTTGGTAGGAGGGTGGGGTGGGATAAAAACTAATTTTGTAGGCTTAATCCCGGGATTTACAACATGGCAGTGGAAACCATAGGATACACCCAATCTAGGGACAATACCTTATAATGAACGAAACGGCATGCACTTCATTTAACAAAATATGTCACAAGATATGGAATAAAGCTCCACATAAATTATGACAGGAACGCATTTGGCTATGCTAAGCCCAAACCGCTAACACAAACACATTTTCTACCTGTGACCTCACTAGACCCAACAACAACAAAGCACAGAAATCCTTAAAACGGTAATCAAACAAGCGAAGAACGTGAAGAAATGGGATGGGTAAGCAGGTTTCCACGAGTCTGAGGATCAAATCAAAGGGACATGAGAGAGAGGACGGTGGAAAGGGAGAAAAAGGCTAAAATAGCCTCAACAAGCCATTAAAAAGGAGGAAAATGGGGAGAAACGGCTGCCCAAACGGATTGAAGAAAATCTAGGCGCTGTAGATGGATGAATCAAGCTCTCAAAGGCTGCATTTTTAAAGGGAAAAGAGAAAACTAAATGAAAATGGAGCTCCACACGATTTCAGCCTTGAATGGAGGTTGTGGGAGCTTCAAACAATGAAATCGGAGAGAGAGAGAGCTATGAACAGCCACCAATGGGTGGGTAAGCGTCGATTTTGGCAGAAAGAAGGATTGGAAGTGGTTAGGCATCAAGTTTTGAGAGGGTGGTAGCAAAAAAAATGAAAAGGGAGAGCTTGGAGGGGGCTGTTGTGAAGGAGGTGCAGGTTTCAGGGAGTTTTAAGGTGCGAACCGCACATGGGAGGGGTACCCTACCCCATTTAGGGCGTGCGCCCGAGTTTCAGATCAAATGGGGCCCAACGGTCGGCGATGCAATCGCCGGCCATCTCCTAATTCGGCCGGTCAGGCCATATGGGTTGGGTCCCTCCTGCCCTAGGGACCTCAAATATACATGGGGCCCACCCTGGTTCATTGTAATTTGGCCTAAATAGGCCCAAAACTCCACTTGGGGCGTTCCGGGGCCAGTCTGTGAACCAAAATAAACTTATACATCATGTAACATATGATTTTGGGGTAGGAGAATCTAATCCATCCAATTAACCCATTTGTTACAAGATATTCCATGACTAAAATGGCCAAAAGTCCAATTATTACCTATTTTTACTATTTATAGTAATTTTTGTCAAAGTATGATTTTCTATCATTTACACATTAGTATTTATTCCCAGTGTGAAAATACTTAGAAAAAAAAAATGAAGAATGGGGTGGTAAGAGGAAAGATTCTGAAGGAATTGGGTGAAACGGGGTTTTTAAGCCCTGAGATTGAGTATAAGGGTTGGGGTTGCCCCATGACCCAAGGACATGCATTTTAGGGTTTGTAAATGCTTCTGAGAACATCTCAAACTCGCCTACTAACAACCTACAGGCTACTTAGGTCGCCTTATGCGACCCTAGATGCGTTATGGACTCGATCAAACGATCGATTTGAGTAGACTTCGCCTATTGGCGAAACTGAAGTCCTAAGAGTGTTTCTAGATTCCTTTCGCACCCACCTAAGTCGACGGAGCGACAACGTACATCGCGTGGCTATAACCCAGGTCCAGTTTAATCTCAATCATGCTCTAATACCAACTGTAACACGCCGAAAATTGAGGGTCCGGTAGAAACCCAACTCCCGAGTTCCAGAACGTCACTTATGCAACATAAATAATGATAAATGCATGTTGTCTGTAGAATGTCTCTAAACAAGATTGAGACTGAGCCAAAATACCATATCATACTCCAGAGACAGTTAAATTAGCAAGCGAAAGACTGTGATAAATATGTAAAATATATAATTAATTGTAAGTCTCCAGAGTGTGAACATGTTACTAGGTTAATTAAATACATGTATACTCCAAAAATGGAAAGAGAAGAATATACATGAGTGCTCCAAAAATATAAAATGACAAGTGTCATGGCGTCTAATCAACCTCCCTGTAATCCCGTCGATCAGAACACGCATAAAGGAGGGATCCTCCTCATCATCATCAAGTCCGGCTCTGCCTCGCAGGCCGCGCCATCATCTGTAATTACAAAAGGGTCTAGTGGGTGTCCGGAACACCGTCCTGTAACGTGGGAGTGAGTAATTAACTCAGTGGAATCATAGAGCAAGGATTAGCATGTTATCAAATCAATCATGCGATAATAGTAAAGCAAATAATCAAACATTCCTAGATATTGTTATTAATGCAAGCATGAGATGACATGATGGATGCCCCCACCGACATTCTCTCTCATACGGCACCATCTTACGCCCGCGACATGCTTTCTTCCCACAGTACTCCACATCTTCCAGGCACATACAATGCGATGTGGATAATGATTACCAAGTTGTTATTATTCCTTTTCATACAGCAGTATTGGGAAACTAAGGTACTTTGCTTATATCAATCCCAACACAGATCCTGTCTAGGATCGTCACTCCTAGTAATCTCATACGATGTTAAATTTGTAGGTCGCTGCAAGGGCTGTCAGGGCTGTTGATCGCACTCGTTGCACCTCTTCCCCATCACCTTATCAATACAGGCCTAATTATCCTTAAGACTACATCAGGACCCGTCGTCCCCATGCGGTGTCAGGATAAACTCAAGCTCACTACAAAGGGCTCGTCACCTGATCAGTGTAGGCCGACATCAAGAATATAGTGTCCCATACCATCATAATTTGCTCAGAGTAGGGTGCTCACTGGTCACTACAGGGAGGTTTGTGGCCCCAGCATAGGCCGACAGCTCGACCACGGTGTCCCATACCACCATGCCCGGCTCATGAGTCTTTATGGATCAAGGTACCATGGTTAACAGGGTTTCCAATGGTAAGTTCAGTACCCTAGGTTCAAGCAGTTATGACTCATACAGGGTGAACATATAATGGGCAGTCGGGTTACTTGATGGACTCGACTAGTACGAGCACATCTCAAGCTGAACGACATAAAGTGCATGAAACACTTCGTGTGGCCTAACAACTGTCGCCAACCCGAAACACGACTCGCGTTCATCGACGCGTCCTCTATGGTGAATAGAAGCCCACCACTAATTTAATCCATTACCGACTGCCTAGACTAAAGCATAGCCCCAGACATGTTCAATCCATACCAGTGATCATATGAGAGTAATAGAATTGAAGTTCAACAATACAAACATGTTAGCACATGTTATATCATATAAAGTAAGCAAATCAACCAACACATGTATTCCATACATATAAGGAAATCATTTCATATAGCAAACATGTACGAAATCATATACCACATCAGGTGGATTGAGAATTCATTCTCAAAACTAATTTACAACACCATTTACTCAATACATACTAATACAAACATTTATACAAACACTTAGTCTACACACTTTAGTCTACATAGCGCATGTCGACCCAAAGTGCGCATTAGGACGAATCTTTTCGCCAAACCAATTATACACGTATATCTAATATTATAACACGATAAAATCACATGTCAAGCATTTCAGCAAAATACAGATGTATACAGTATTTCCTATTAATGACCAAAATACCCTAAATCTCATAATCACCGTACGTTTACAAAATGGAAAACGGACAGCATATTCTACATGTCAAACGGCACTCTCATCGATAATCTACTATTAAATGACATTGAAAGTTTTGAAATCAGTCAATCAAAGCGTCTAAAATCCTCACCTTGTGTCGTAGAAGTGTATCGATTCGAATCGAACGTCAACGCTTCGTCAAGGGCGTTATGGGGACCTAATGCACAAGATACATAAGCTATTTCGATATTTGAATCGAAAGAATCCCAAAACAGCAAGTAGTTAGGGTTTTTCTTACCTAGGAGTGCGTTGGAATCACCAACAAAGTGATTGGGATGCGTCGCTTTAGCATGTGTAGCAGCTGCAGCAAGTGACAGGAAGATCACTCCCACACTCTCTCACAATCTCTCACTTTTTCTCTCTCTCTAGCTAGGGTTTCTAGCAAATTCGGATGGGTGAGATAAGTGAGGGTTTAAAGCCCTTATATAGGCTAAAACCTTTCCAAATTAGGCTTGAGAACAAGGTACACTTAAGTTATAACTAAAACGAGGCTGTTCTGATCCAAAAGAGCAGTTCGGGAGGTCCTCTGGTCGAACACGGTCGGACTTAAGCTCATGGTCACTGGATCTTGCTCACACGAAGTTTTCAGACCGGTAGAGTTCCCAGATCGCACGTGGCGGTCCAGTTTCTGTTCAACGGTCATTGCACCTAAATCAGGTCCACAAGTCTCATGATATGAAAGAGAAAATTTTCCTGATCTGAGTGTGTAATTTGGCTGAATTCTGACGGTCAGAATGCTTAAAAATAGTGCGCCAAGTCACGTGCCAGATTTGAATTAAAATTTCTAAATCTAACCCCTTTCTCACTCTCTTCACTCCAGACTCAATGAAATAGCCTCCGTACATCGGTTGGGCTTGATTTTTGAAACGATTGTCAAGTCCAGCTAAGCAGTCATAACGGTCTAAGATTGTAGATATCGGACTTTCGACGCCCGGTCTAGATCCAATACAAAGTTTCAAAGGGTTCATGAGAGCAAACGGGTTTAGAGTTTGATCCTATGTTTCAGGGTATTATAGCGTCATTGATTTTACAAGTTTTGAGTCTTGCAGAACGTATTTAAAGCGATCAGGGACAATTTTGTAGCTACTCTAGCGTAGCGCTAGCTAACTTACGCTTAATTTCTTAAGGAATTAATCCTAAGTGATTTCTTTAGCTTTGGAAGTGGGTTCTTAGAGGTTACCAAGGTGTTATGGTTGACCCATGGCCTAAGGACGTCTAATCCCAGGTTGGCAAAAATTTCGGGGTGTTACAGTAGGTGTTTCACAAAACCTCTTCTAGAGTATGAGTATGTAACCAAGTCCAATATATACATGTATGGTTCTAAAATGAACAAAAATGAAAATGTAAATGTGTCCAACTAAGCCCAGGTATCCCAGTGATCCTTGCGTATTGGCCCGAGGTCTACATCGATCCGCCTGAGAGTTGGAAGTAGGAGAATTCCTCCTCCTCGTCTAAGAAGTCATGCTTCATGGCATAGACATCATCTGCACCTGCATCTAAATCAGAGTCTGGTTCATGTTTTAAAATACTGTCATAGAATGGGAGTGAGTGATCAACTCAATGGTTCTATAAGATAAAAGTTAACATGTTATCAAGTCAATCAAGCAGTAATGATAAAGTAATTAAACAATCACTTCCTAACTACTCTTTTTAATGTAGGAATGGAGTGCAAGTAATGATGCATGCCCTCACACCAAAGCTCCTTCACAAGCGACTCTGACAACCTATTTCGCATATGACAACACTGACTCAAAACGGTGCAACTCAAACATCTTTTAGGCACAACCTAACTAATGCAGTGCAATGCATGGTTGTGGTAGCCAAGTAATTAATTAATCTTATTCATACAGCAAGTTTGGGAAGCTAGGCTACCTCCCTTTATATCATTGACCCGAATCGAAGGATCTATCTAGGTTTGTCACTCCTAGTTAAACACATATGATAGGCAAGTTGTAGGGATCATCACTCCTAATTAAACACATACGATAGGTAAGTTACTAGAAATTATACTGCGGTCACTACGGGAAGGCTCGTCACCTTAGTGTAGGCCGACAACTCGAACACGGTGTCCCATACAACCATGCCTGACTCACGAGTCTTAGTTACTCACTGGTAACTATGGGGAGGCTCGTCACCCCAGCTTAGGCCGACAGCTTAAACATGGTATCCCATACCATTATGCCCAGCTCATAAGTCTTAGTGGATCGTGGTACTATGGTTAATGTGGGTCTTTACATTGGTTAGGGGTACCTTAGATTCAATCAGACGTGTCCATACATGGTAAACACATAATAGGTCAATCGGTTTATTAGGCAAGCTCGATTGGTACGGGCGCATGCTGAATTAATAGACATAGAGCGCGTAAGCACCCTTCGTGGCCTAGCCACTGTCGACAATCATCGTGCTACCCGGATTCATCGAGTTTGTCCAATATGGTGAGACTAATTCGACCACTTAAACAGGGACTATTACCGATTGTCTGGGCTATATTGTAGCCTCAATCCTACTCATATGCAAGTAACAAGCACATGTGATATTCATCTCAACATTTAATAAATGATCCAAGTGGATTCCTCATTTGGGCATTTCATCAAACACATCAATCATGTTACCAAACACTTGTATTTTATCAATTAATTACATAGAGGGAAATATTATTTCAAAAAGAAAATTATACATATGCATAAGGCAATAAAGAATCCTATCTTTATACTCGTAGTGAATGCAAATCATCAATAATTTTTCATTCAGATAATTCATTAAACACATAGACTAGGTTAGTTACAACATATGTTTCATCAATTCCTTAAATAGAGAGATCAACATGCATATGACAATGATGAATCCTAAATTAGTAATCATGGCAAGCACAAATCAATTTTAAATGCTCTTTCAAATATTTCAACAAATACATGGGATGCATCTTTTACTTATCACAATTCATAGGTGTATATCATACAGAAATTGATGTATCTAAGACAATACGGTAGTAATCAAGTTAGACATAAATCATTAGCTGACATGAAAGCATTGATAAACCGTAACCTAAGAGTTTATAGGCTGCACCTTTCGTCGGAATACTCGACTCGAACTCGATCCGAACTCTACGTTTCTAAAAAAGAACGTTGGACACCTAAATGATGAAACTGGTTGGCTAGGTTGACGAACAACCAACCTAGATCTCTACAACGATATTAGGGTTAGAATTTCTTACCCAAAATTGTAATAAAAAAAGATTCGGTAACGCAACAGGGCGGCGATTTGGTGTGTGGATTCGTGGGAGAGGATTCCTGCAGCGATCTCCTAAAATCTCTGTGCTCTCTTTCCTCTTTCTCCTCTCTCTCCCTTAGGGTTTTTGTAAAATTCGTATATGGGAGTGAGGGAGAGAAATAAGGGCTATTTATAAGCCCAAAAGTGATGCAAATGGCCCTAGGGCCACTTTATACATAGTTTATACCCCTTGGACGGTTGTTTCTGATGAACAAGGCTCATAGGGAGGCCCACGACTCAACTACATCATAGGGTATGCTCCCTAACAATGGATTCATGCCAGAACATGATTTCGGTGCGATTGGATAAGCCGATCGACCGTGGAGATCCTGCGTCAGATCTATAGTCATACTTACTCAATCGGGGCTACAGTTATACGGATATATGTAGGGAAATTTTCCTTCCCCATGAGTGAAGTTTGGTCACAAACTAATAGTCATAAATCCTTAACTTTGATTCCTGCAATGGTTGTCAAGCCCAGCAGGACGGACATCGTCCTATAGTTTCGCTGTCATCGGACCCTCGACGTGCGGTCTAGGTCCGTTACCGAGTTTCAATGTACTCCCGAGAGCGATAGGCCCTTGGAATTTCTCCTAGGTCTTAAGATGATATTGAGTCAGTGGTACTTATGATTTTAAGCCTTCTCAAATATGAAAATGGTGGCCCAAGCTTAATCTATAGATTACTTAGCTAAATTCCATCTAAGTTATATAACCGGACGCAGTCCTTGGGTTGTTCTGCTTGAGGTTGTACTCGGGTCTTTGTAAGAATTTTTCTGGTACGTTACAATCTGCCCCCCTTAAAAAAAATTTCATCCTCAAAATTAGTACCTTTTCATACTCCTCGAGGGTCTGTGGGTAGTTCTTACAGACTTCAGCTTCCGTCTCCCAAGTAGCCTCCTCCTCGGTGTGGTGTGTCCATAACACTTTCAAGACTGGGATGACCTTACTACGTAACACTTATTCTTTCCTATCTAAAATACGTGTTGGCCATAATACATAAGTAGAGTCTTCCCTTAGCTGTACTTGCTCCCACTTGATAATATGAGTGGGGTTGGAAACATATTTCTTCAGCATCGATACTGAAATATGTTGTGCACGCCTGCGAGTGGCGTGGGTAAGGTGAGATGGTATGCCACCACACTCACTCGGTCTGAAATCCAGAATGGCCTAATGAATATCGGCGTGAGTTTTTCGTTCTTGCCAAAATGAAGTACTCCTTTCATTAGGGAAACTTTAAGGAATACATGGTCCCCAACTTCGAATTCTAACTATCTCTGTCTCGTATCAGCGTAGCTCTTCTGTCTACTCTGGGCTGTAAGGAGTCGACGCCTGATAATATCGATCTTCTCTGAGGTCGCCTGAACCAGATTTGGGCTAACTAAGCTCCTCTCGCCAACTTCGCCTAATAATGAGGAGCCCGACATGGGCTTCCATACAAGACTTCGTAAGGAGCCATGCCAATGCTTACTTGGAAACTGTTGTTATAAGAAAACTCGACATAAGGAAGACAGTTATCCCAGTAGTCCTTGAAGTCAAGTACGCATGCTCGTAACATGTACTCAAGTATCTAATTTACCCGTTCCCTCTACCCATCGGTCGGTCGGTGGAACGCGGTACTAAACTTCAGCTTCACCCCCATCACCTCTTGGATTCGAGTCTAGAAAATAGAAGTGAATCGTATGTCTCGGTCTGACACAATCTCTAGAGGAACTCCGTGCAGTCGTACTATCTCCTTAATGTACTGCTTGGCCAGGTCATCTGCTGAATTAGAAACTCTAATCGGGAGGAAATGGGCCGATTTCATCAACCGGTCACTAATCACCCAAATGAAGTCACGCCCCTTTCTCGTCTTTGGTAATCTGAAAATGAAATCCATAGATATGAAATCTCACTTCCACTCGGCTATGGGCATGGCTGAAGTAAACTAGAGGGTCGACAGTGCTCGGCCTTGACTTGTTAACATGTGAGGCATCGGAATACAAAGTCTACTATTTGGGTCTTCATGTTGTCCCACCAGTACGAACGCTTCACGTCCTGATACATTTTCATACTACCCGGATGCATTGCCAACCTTGAATTGTGAGCGGCCTCTAAAACTTCTCTCCTCAAGTTGTGAAGGTTTGGGACGCACAGGTGGCCACGATACCTCAAACCTCCATCTAAGCCAATCCTCCATTCCGATTCTTCACTGTCACTTGCACGCTCTCTCATCTTCACTAATAGCTCATCTTCTCTCTGAGTCACAATGATTTGCTCATTAATAAGTGGTTGCATATGGAAGTGTGCGACGCTCTCAAATGGCTCCTCCACTATCAGCCTCTGTTCAAAGTCTTGCACAAACTTCACCATATTCCACTCTCTTACCATCAGTGGGGCTGTAAATTCTACAGTTTTCTTGTAGCTCAACGTAGAGGCCACAAGGTTGGCCTTGCCAGGATGATAGGAGACTTTAAACTTGAAGTCTTTCAAAGTCTCCATCCAACGTCGTTGCCTTATATTCAGGTCCTTCTACATAAAGATGTACCTGAGGCTCTTATGGTCGCAAAAGACCTTGAACTCCTCTCCGTAGAAGTAATGTCTCCAAAGCTTTAATGCGAAAATGACTGCCACCAACTCCAGGTCGTGAGTGGGGTAATTTTTCTCGTGTTTCCTAAACTGTCGTGAGGCATAGGCGATCACCCTATCCTTTTGCATAAGTACACACCCCAAGCTGACTTGAAAGGCGTCGGTGTAAATAGTGTATTTGACCCCTTGCTCTGGTAGTATTAGCACGAGCGCAGACATCATCTTGTCCTTTAATTCTTGAAAGGTTGCCTCTATTTTCTCATTCCAAGAAAACTTAAGATCTTTCCGAGTAAGTTGAGACAACGGTTGGGATATCTTAGAGAAATCTTTAATGAATCAACGGCAATAGCCGGCAAGTCCGAGGAAACTCCTCACTTTTGTAACTGAGCCGGGCTACTCCTAGTCTTGTACCGTGGTCACCTTGGCAAGGTCTACAGTGATTCCTTCTTTAAAAATTATGTGTCCTAAGAACTTGACTTCTTCCTTCCAGAAGTTGCATTTTTGGTACCGTGTAAACAATTGAGTCTCCCTAAGAGTATCAAGGACTGCTCGCAGGTGTTCTTCATGATCTTTTCAACTCTTTGAGTATATTAAAATGTCATCTATGAATATGATGATGAATAGGTAAAGATACGACCGAAATACCCAGTTCATGAGATCCATGAATACAGTCGGTGCATTTGTAAGTTTAAACAACATCACGAGGAATATGTAGTGCCCGAAGCTGGTCTTGAAAGTTATTTTCTGCACGTCTTCATTCCTGATGCGCAACTGATGATACCCAGACTGTAAGTCTATCTTAAAAAAATACTGAGCCCCCTTCAATTGGTCGAACAGATCATCTATCTTAGGCAGAGGATACTTGTTCTTTACCGTGACATGATTTAGCCTGCGATAATCTATACACAACCACAGCGATCCATCCTTCTTTTTTACAAACAACATAGGTGCTCCCAAGGAGATACGTTCGACTGTATAAAACCCAAGTCCAATAAATCATCCATCTGCTTCCTCAATTCCTCCATTTCACATGAAGGCATGCTGTACATTGGTAAGGAGATAAGTGTCGCACCTGACACAAGGTCGATGATAAAATCGATCTCATGCTGAGGAGGTAGTCAAGGTATCATCCTGAACACGTCCATGAAATCTTGGACCATTGGTGTGTCCCAAAGTGACGGACCATCATAATTCTCCAATAGGGAAGCATAACAACTAATGCGGTAGGGCCAACTGACCTGAACTGGGAAGGTGAAGGTTGTGCCCTCGGGCCCATAGGCTGTCACCAATTTGATTTCACAGTCGATTACTGCCTTCATTTCGGTGAGCCAATCCATGCCGAGGCTGACGTCGTAATGATATATATTGGTTACAATCAGGTCAATGCATACTACTCTGCTCCCTAAGTCTATCGAGCAACTCTTACAAAGCTTAGCGGCGCCTGAGAAGGTTCCTGCTGCGGTGATGACTCTCACCCCAACCATAGGGGTAGTGTCCAACCTAAATCGCTTAACTGTAGAGCATGCTATCATTGAAACAGTGGACCCAATGTCCACGAACAGAAATACAGGTGTACCTTGGATGTGGGCAGTGACTTCAAAGGCTAGCGGTACTGCAACCGCTGATTCAGATACTTCAACGGCGTATGCTTGTATGCGAGCTTGTTGTGGGTGGTTAGACGACGTTATCATAGGTCATTGAGGCGGCCTATTTTTAGATACAGGAGGTCAATTGTATGGTTGTGCCGGTGCTACAGATCATAGAAGTGGAGCCGAAATAGCATGCGGTGGCTGGCGATTGACCCTCTAAGGTGGTGTATAGCTGTTATCCTTCATCTTGATAAAGCAGAAGCGGTCAGTATGACCCACTTTATTACAATAGGTACACTAAAGATCGGATCGCCTCTGCTGAGCCAGTGGAGCCATTGGTCATGGAGGCAAGTTCATACGCGGCCTCTTGCCGAGAAACGGCCGGTTTTACAATTCAGGCCTAGGGCTCGGGCCCATTGGCATGCGTGTTCGAGACACCCATTCACCATCCTGCTCAGCTCGCAGGGACATGTTCGCTAGCTCAGCATAGTTGGGGATGCTAGTGCAACACATATTGGTGCGGATGTTAGCCCGCAACCCTTCTAAAAATTACTGTATTCTCATCGGTTCATTTGCCAAAATCAAAGGAGCATATCTAGCTAGCTCTGTGAAACAATTCTCATATGCTACCACCGTCATTCCCCCTATCGGAGGTGGAGGAACTCGCCCTCTTTTTCATTATGGTAAGTAAGGGGGAAGTATTTCTTGTGGAAGCGTACCTCGAACTCGTCCCACGTCTACGCAAATCCTGTGGGAACGGTTCGAAGGACACTGTCCCACCACAAGCTAGCTTCCTTCTCAAACATGTATGTGACTAGCTCGACCTGTTCCGCTTCGGTACAGTGTAATGACCTTTTCATCTTGGATATTTTATATAACCAATATTCGGCCTCCTTGGGTCTATGAGTACCCATAAAAGCAGGAGGATGGAGGTGCTGAAAGCGCTCAAACAGGCCACTTGCAGTCATAGTGTAACACCCCAGATTTTTTCCAACCTGGGATTAGACGTCCTTAGGCAAGGGGTCAAGTAAAATACCTGGGAAATCGCTTAGAACCCAATTCCATAGCCAAAGAAATCACTTAGGATTAATTCCTTTAGAAACTAAGCATAAGTTAGCTAGCGCTACGCTAGAGTAGCTGGGAAATAGTCCCTGATCACTTTAAATACGTTCTACAAGACCCAAAGCGAGTAGAACCAATGACGCTATAATACTCTAAAACCTCGGATCAAACTCTAAACTGGTTTATTTTCAGGATCTCTTTGAAACTTTGTATTGGATCTAGACCGCGCGTCGAAAGTCCGATACCTACAATCTTAGACCGTTATAACCACCTAGCTGGACTTGACAATCATTTCGAAAATTAAGTCCAACTGACATTCAGAGGCTATTTCATTGAGCTGGAGTGAAGAGAGTGAGAATAGGGTTAGATTTGGAATTTAAAATTCAAATTTGGTACACGACTTGGCGCGTCAGTATTAAGCGTTCTGACCGTCAGAATTCAGCTAAATTACACCCTCGGATCAGAAAATTTTTTTATTTCATATCACGAGACTTGTAGACCTGATCTAGGTACGGTGACCGTTGAACTGAAACTGGACCGCCACGTGCGATATACGAATACTACTGGTCTGAAAATGGGATGTGAGCGACATCCGACGTGCATGAACTTAAGTCCGATTACGTTCGGCCAAGGGACCTCCAGAAATATCTTTTTGTACTGAAACAGCCCCGATTTGGTTAGGCATCAAGTAAACATTGTTCCCAAGCCTAATCTGAGAAGTTTTTAGGTTATAAAAGGGGTTTAAACCCTCACTTCTCTCACCCATCCGATTTTGATAGAAACCCTAGCTGGTGTGAGAGAAAAAGTGAGAGATTGTGAGAGAAGGTGGGAGAGATTTTCCTGCCACCTGCTGCTGTTGCTGTACGTGCTTAAGCGACGTATTCCAATCACTTTCCCGGTGATTCTGATGCTTTTCTAGGTAAGGAAAACCCTGTCCACTTGCTGATTTAGCATTCCGTTAAATCAAATAGCAAAGTAGCTGATATAACTTGTGAAATAGGTTGACTGTTCACCGTAGACGAAGCGTATACGCTCCGTTCGAAATGATACACATATAAAGCGAAAGGTGCGGATTCTAGATGTTTTGATTGACTATTTTCAATGCTTTCAATGTCGTTTAATAGTAGATTATCGACGACAACGCCGTTTGACATGTACAACATGCTGTCCGTTTCCTGTTTCTTAAGCAGACGAAAAATATGAGATTTAGGGCATTTTAGTCATTTGTAGGAAATACAGTTTTTATCCACATTTTGCTGATATGATTGGCATGGCTTCTTATCGTATTAGGATATTAGGAATGTGTGCATAATCAGTTTGGCGAAGAGATTCGCCCAAATGCGTACTTTGAGTCCACATACTATATGTAGACTTAAGTGTGTAGTCTAAGTGTTTGTATAAATGTTTGTATTAGTATGTATTGAATTAAATGGTGTTGTGAATTAGTTTGAGATTGAATTCTCAAATAATACGCTGATGTAAATGATTTCCTTCATGTTGGCAATATGTATGATTTCATTATATGTATGAAATGCATATGTTAGATGATTTACTTAAATTGTATGTTATAACATGTGTTAACATGTTCATGTTGTTGTATTTC